>CM076849.1:38116702-39316702 GCA_039519185.1 Astragalus membranaceus | reverse complement strand
AACTATAAAAATATAACATGATACAAGTTCGAGTCATAAGACCGAATACAGAGACTACATCAGAAGAATCCAAAACATAGATGGAAGATTACATCTCCAACTTCTCCTCGAGCCTGACGACTAACTGTGCCGCCTGCTGTCCTTATAATCTGTTCTCTGTAAAAACCACAAATATGGATTGGGTGAGATAACATTATCTCAGTGAGCTCTACCGTGCCCCCTCACAACACTCGGTTCAATTTATTAAACCGTTACAACAAAAGCTGACATAACAATGTCTTATTTATTAATGGCTAAAGTGTTCCCGGGGTCCCTTATCTTTATTTAAAGTAACGAATTAGTCCTTTATGTTTTTTTTGTCCCAAATAAGTCCTTTATCTTTCAAATTTTTGACACATAAATCCTTTTCCGTTAACAGTGCTGATTTATGTGTCAAAAAAAAGGATTTATGTGTTAAAAATTTGAAACATAAAGGACTGATTTGGGACAGAAAAGGATTTATGTGTCAAAAATTTAAAACATAAAGGACTGATTTGGGACAAAAAAAAGATAAAGGACTAAATCGTTACTTTAAATAAAGATAAGGGACGCCGGGAGCACTTTAGCCTTTATTAATCGAATGCCGACCGCACAATGGCTGATAATCCCGGCAATTCGTGAATCTTATTTATTAATCGAATGCCGACGACACAACGACTGCTAATCCCGGCAATTCGTGAATTTTATTTATTAATCGAATGCCGACCGCACAACGACTGCTAATCCCGGCAATTCGTGAATTGAACTTAACATGATCCGGCTGCACAACAATCTGCTAATCCCGGTAACCCGTGAGTTGACCACGCCAAAACACATTAGGGCCTAGGGTGAGGGCTCATGACTTCCCTTCCTAGTATGCTACTTGTCAGGCCGTCACCCAACGCGATACATATTACAATACATATCAAATCTCGAGAGTTAGATAATTTATATCTTTTCGATCACCAAAGGATCAATCACATAATAATTGGATAAACAATATCCATATCGATCTATAATCCGTTTTGAGGAATTCATAAATTAGACCTCCGGCATTATAATCATATTCAATTGACATATATAAATATATATATTCAGTCAGTCCATAAGTCGGTGTACCCACACGCGTACTAGGGTTTCGGTTTTTCAATCAAATAAGCTTTCAAAGCTATTTTTCAAAATCATGAGTTGAACAAGTTCAAAATACGGTTGTCAGTAAGGCACTATCCTTAAAATTGGTTGGGAAGAAGATTAGAAGTGATTCGGGATCGAAAGGAGCGACGAAATGAGAAATCGGAGTCCAGGTAATAGCAGCTCACGCACGGTCCATGCCCAGGGGCGCACGACCCATGCGTGATGCACCAAATTTTATACTGCCAACCAGAAGCTCACGCACGATCCGTGCCCGGGGCGCACGATCCGTGCGTGATGCTTTATTCCTTCATTCAACCAATTGCGAAGCAGACGCACGGTCCGTGCCCAGGGGTGCACGACCCGTGCGGTCTGTTCTGTTCCTCTATTTTCTAATCCGATTCTCATTCCGCTTTTCCGTTTCTCGCCCAAATCGAATTCCGATCGTAATCCAACCTAAAAACAGATTTAATAAACCACATTCCAGACCATATTCCAGTGAAAGCGTTTAAATCACAATTTCGTAAATTGTTCAATGATTTAATAAAAACCGTAAAAACGCGATATTGCTCAAAAACGGTTTTCGGTTCCAAAATCTTTCGAAAACTGATAAATGCCTTAAGACTCAAACCGATATATTTTCAAGACACGAAAAATATCCCTATCCGTGAGTAGAACTCACCCGGTTGACGATCTCGCGAGAAATCACGCCGGAGCACGGACGACCGGACCGTAACCACTCGAACAATCCTCGTAGTCACGTACCCGCTCCGAATGCCCCCGCAACTGAATTCCGCAACCAACACCCCTCTTGATACTGACTTCATCTCCGGTGGATAGAATTGACGTCTCGCGCGACTTGACAACTCGAATCCCAAATCCGACGAATCACATTTCCAGCTTCTTCTTTCTGTTTTCCAGCAACATGATTCAGTTTTGCAACAGGCATAACTTGGTCAATCCGTGACCAAAACTATCCAAACCGGTTCTCATTGTGAAGGTAATTTTGTCTACTTTCAGATGGTCAATGATTCACATGCATGCATCCAGTGGTTTGGGAGATATCACCAAGACAAGGTGACTGGTCCAGGATAGTGTTTGATTCTGAAACCGTAACTTGGGGACATGATATCTCCTTCATTTCTCCATGAAATCATACCAATCTTGTGCCCAAAATGAGTATATTTGTGTCTAGTTTCCAGAGGGACAAGAATCACGATCATCGGAGTGGTGTACTGTGAGATAAGATGAAAACAATGAAGGTGGTTCATACGGGTTTTACCCAGAAATTTGTTGAACTTGCATCTTCACCCTCTAACTTGGAAATCCCAGCTCCATCCTTCTTCTACTCAAAAATGGTGGATGGAGATATAGGGGAGGATGATCAGAAACAGTGGTATCACAGGGTAAAGGAAGAAAAATGGTGAAGGATGGCATGAAGATCACTTGCATGCACCAAGGTTTTTGAGATTTTCCTCTTCTTCTCCTCTCTTTTCTCCATTCGCATTCTCCTCTCTCTCTAATCTATTTTCTGAGCTTCAGACTGAAAATGGGAATGAAGATGAGTGTTGTTATGTTTCAAAGGGGCTGAGGGTTTTAATTGGGTGGAAAAGACCAAATTGCCTTTGGCCCATTAATTATTGGTTTTGAGGCTAAAACCCCAATAATCTTATGGCTTTCCGCTCGGCATAGGTTTCTCGACTAATCCTCATTCGAGTCGAGACTAACTGCTCACTCAATTGATACGTCTTCGATGTGAGGCGAACTGACGATTTTACCCTTCAGCTGAATTGTTCATTTAAATCATGACTAGGCCACAATTAAATGTAGAGTAGGATTTCTTTGGACTTTTCCTCGACTATTAATCCCCGAGACACGACCAATTATTCCCACAAATAATTACTCGGTCTTAGGCATCATAGTACGAGTCTTTAAAAATTAGGGATGTTACAGTTATTCATATGTTTAAACTTAGTAAATTGCTCTCTTTCAAGCAAAGATAAAGAGTTTATATAGTATTTTATGTAATATGTGATAACTTGAGTGTTTGACATGGTTATAGTTGATAATAGGCCATTTTGGATACATTGTGGTATGTTTGATAAGTTTATTTAGTGCAGTCTAGATGCTCCTGCATCAAATGCTCCTGCATTGATCCTGCATTGGTTTAGTACAATGCTACTGCACTGCAACTGCATTACCTGAAGGTTGGAGCCATCCACTTGCACATCCACTTGCCATCCACTTGCATTTGATGACCTCATACTTGGTCCCCTAAAGTAAGAACACTTCAGATTTCGTTGCCTACAATTCCCACATAGCTTTGAAGAGTCATCAACGTAGGGACACTTGTTGTTATCTCATTTGACCTCCCTATACAATTGATTGAAGACTTCACATGGGAATCAACTGCTGTAAAACAACCATGAATACAGCCATCAAGGTTACTTCAACATGAAGGAAGGAAGCACCTCTCTTGAAGACTATAAAAGGACCTCACTCCTTCACTTGAAAATAGATCACAATCCATAAGTTAGATTTAAATTTCAATATACATAGTTAGTTTCTATTTTGTAAGAAGGAAAGGAAGGAAGTGACAAATCCTCCTTACTTCGGTTTCATAGTTTTATCAAAGTGCTAAGGAGCTAATGCAACTACATTGCTAGGAAGGATTCATGCTAAGAGCTTCAACTTGTGTAACTTCTATCTTGTTGTTTCTCTTTTGTGATTTCAATTATATAAACATGTTCTATTCTGTTTATATTTGCCTTGCAATGTCTATGTTGAGCTAAACCTCTCTTAGTTGGAACGTTCTAACCATTTAATGAACTTTTAAGTAAGTTTAGTACAAGTATATGATGTGTGCACTTTAGTTCTTGCTTGATAATACTTTCAACACTTCTTTTGAGATTGATCACTTAGAATAGGTAGATTTGTAAAAGCAGACATGGTTTACAATTAAGAACTCAAGAACTAATATGGGTGAGTGTTTTACATAAAGGAAACTTTGTGAAAACCATACTAAGTCCTAGACATAGGATAGTATAGTCCATAGGGTGATACTGTGGGTACTTTAAAGACAAGAGTGAACTTATTTAGCAAGCCTAGACATATGAAGCTTGTAATGAAACTCTGAAGAAAAGTGACTGAAAGGCACACAATTACTTGGGGAAGACACACAACTAATGCAACAGCATTCAGTGCAACTGCATCATATCTGCATTAAACACTTATAAGTAAATTACTTGGGGAAGACATTCCAACTAGCTTTTCTCTATTGCATTACAACTACTTACACCTTGTTTTATTCTAACTTACTTGTGATACTCACCATTATCAACTATCTTGTTAAATTAGTTACTTACCTCTAAATTACATAATATTGACTTTTGAAAGAGTTCATCAATCCCTGTGGGTTCGACCTGTTCTAAACACTATATTACTTGTTATGGACTGTGTATACTTGCACATGTTTTCCACACACCAGCAGACATAATTAACGTTCCTCTCTCGCTTGTATATATTTGTGGGTATGTGTATAAAAATATGCTATTTTTATTATAACAGTTTTAATGTTTATCAAACCACAGTTTCAAAGAAAATCATTTTACTGAGGAATTCATAAAATATCACTGTATTATTGTCTTTTACAATTTTATATTGTTGATTGACTAATGGTTGTTATCCGAATTGTTTCAGGAGTCCTCTTATGTTGTGCTTGCCCATATAATTGGTGTCATCTCAACTACAGGGTCAGATAAATATACATTGTTGGTTATACTATTAAATATGTTTCACAGTTGTATTCTATCCCATATATTGTTCCTTGCATTGTTTAATTATTTATCGTTTATAGATCTGGTGTTGAAGTTAGAGTACCACACAAGTACCGCAATATTTGCCCTCAAGGCGGATGCGACATTCTACTTTTATGATGAGCACCTTTTGGACGGGAATGCTGCTCCATATGAACCAGTTATGACTTTATTCCTAATGTTCAGTTCATGTTCTAACAGAAATTAGTATTTAATTTGTAGATATTTGAACCATATGCCTTGGATGGAAATTACAAACAAACATATATTTTTAAGGTCGATTGCACCAACGAACATACAGTACGTAATCAAGATGCGTTCATTGAACGCATTACCGGAAATTACTGTCGGAAAAATCTGTTGGAAATTACTACCGGAAAAATCTGCCGGTAATACGCATTACCGGCGCATTACCAGAAATGCACATTACGGGCGTATTTTGAAAATTATTTTTTATTTGTTTTTTAAAAAAAATCCGCCGGTAATGCACATTACCGACGGATTTTTAAAATTATTCTATTTTTTTTAAAAAAAAATCCTCCGGAAATGTACATTACCAGCGGATTATTAAAACTATTTTTTATTTTTTTTAAAAAAAATCGGCCGGAAATGTGCATTAAAGCCCGAAACCATTCCGATGCAACTTTGTCTAGAGTCAATGCGAAAATTCGACATTTCATCTCCATGGGTACGTTCCGGTATTGCATAGTTGTGTCGAAATGATCGAGGTGCCTGTCTGGATCGCCTGTTCCATCGTACGTTTTCAGACCTCCGGGCGGTTTTTCAAGGTACCTCGGAACTCGGTAGCTATCGATGGTTACAGTGAACGGGCCCTTTCATTCGGTTAGCAACGCCTGAGGTCGTGCCTGACGTTGATGATGGGGATCGAGATAAACGTAGTGTCGAGGTTGTTTCTCCTTAGGGTTATCCTCTCGACTTCTGGAACGTCGTCTCGGTGATGAAGAGGCTAAAACTGAGCGAGGTTGGGTGGAGTTATCCAATTCATCAAGATCGTTATGCTGTCGAGCCGGAGGAGAACGGGAACCATTCCCTTGTTGTCGGCGGGGAGGAGAACGATGATAGGGGGAGTTATCCAATTCGTCAGGATCGTCATATTGTCGAGCCGGAGGAGAATGGGAACCATTCCCTCGTTGTCGGCGAGGAGGAGAACGATGATAGTGCCTTCTCCTGGGTGGAGATCGATGCCTCATTCGAACCGGGGTTCTCTTTTCAGGGGAGCACGGTCTGGGTGATTCCTGGTCCAGAACGTCCCATCCTCGGAGATTTGCTACCTCGGCCTCAAGGTCAGTGAAGCGGCAGCTTCTTTCTTGGTTTACGACCTCCTGTCGAGCCAGGAGCTGGACGAGCTGTTGAACAGCGTCGGTTAGGGCTAGAAGCAATGGAGAGGGAGGTGGTAAACTATTACTGTATGAGCTTGTATGGGAACGGGCGAGGTTCAGATTGGGGAATTGTGCGCGAGTTTGGGTGGAATTTGTAAGGTCTTGAACATGGCCCTCGGGAGTTCGTTGAGGTTCGAGCTCTGGATTAACCAGTCCTACCCCGGGCCCGACCACAATACTGGCCGGTCTTGAACGGAGTTTGGGCGCCATTTGTGGATCAAGTTAATCAGAGAGGAAGTTGAGTACAGATCCCCCCACCTGTGGTCGCCAATGTTCTGCACCGTACTTCCGACCTTAATGAGTTGTCCGAAATAGTTGATAGGTGTCGTCCTTGATCAGCGGTGTTCGATCTTGAGATGACGATGTTCGATCTTGAGATGGCGGTGTTGTACCTGCAAGAATACTCCGACGCTCAAGTCTGTATTTGAGTGAATCAATGCTAGTTTTTGAAGTTGCTTACATTTATGAGTATTGAATGTGGTATTTATAGAGATTGAGTGATGTTCGTTCTGACGATTTTGAGTCGTTAAATCTTGCAGAGGTCTCAGAACCGTTGATTGATTGAGCCAGAATTTCTGGATATGGGCTGGTTGGTTATTGGGCCTCGCAGGGGGTGTAAATATTATTAAGACATTTTACTTATTACCATAACAGCGTCCAAATCAAAGCGTGTTCTATTGTGTTACCGGGACCGTAACAGAGCAGCGTTTGATTGTGGCGGGTTTAATTGGTGACGTGGAGAACGTTAGAGGGGTGAAATTGTGGGAGCTTAAAGGGGAATTAGGTTTGGGAACGGTGGAAGTTGGTGAGATGCCGAAGGAGATGGTGGAGAAGTTGAAGGGTGATTTTGAATTTGGTTCAGTTGAGGTGACTTGGGTTGGGGATTTTGTTTACTTTCGGAATACGTTGGTGTTGGAGGAGATGGTTATGTGTGAGTTTGTGAATGGGGGTTTGTGTGAATGGAGGAGTGTGACTGACGTCGCTGTTAACGGTGGGGTGAGGATAGTGGTTTGTGGCGGTGATGTGCGTATGGGGGATTTGCAGAGAGCGGTGGTTTCGAAGAAACGGAGATTTTGCATGAAAGTGTGATTGAATGAATGGCCTTTCGTTTTTCCTTTCTAATTGAAGCTTCTGCGTTTTGGAATTGATAAGCTCGTTAAATTGAAGGAAATTATCATGGCAAGTGCTTTTTTTTACCAACAACATGTCAAATGCTTTTTTGTTGACAAACCTCATGTCATTGGCAAATGCTAACTAATGAATTTTTTGTTGTTGGTTTGGAAGGAACGATTGATGATTTTTTTTGACAATAAGATATTGTTGATGAATTAAGCTTACAGAATATATTATAAATTAAATAATGTACTCCTTATTTTTTTTAAAGTACTTATGGGTTGATATAATAAAAGTAAAATAGTAAAGGACCTCCCAAGCCCCGATACTCCAAAAATGACCAAGTACCCGTATCTAACACGTATCCGATATCGATACGTGTCGGATATGTTCGGATACGTATCCAGGGAGTATCCTGAAATTTATATTTATTTTTAAATTAAAAAAAGATCGGATACTTACCGGATACATGAGGGACATGTTGGGAATACGGTGCCATTGATACGGACACGGGATATAGCGTACGCAACGGATACGCTTGAAGCACTCTTACCGTTTTTTAATATACTTAATTATATTATATTTAATTATAAATTAATATAAGTCAATAAAATAATTGGAATACAAACAAAACCCTAACCCAGAGCACGGGGTTCAGCGGTTGGGGCTGAACCTCCCTTAAGCAATGGTCGGGGGTTCGATCCCCGCATTGGGTACGGAGCAGCGTTAAAACTCTGGGCCAGCTGTCCTACAAACAAAACCCTAATTTAAAAATTAGAAGCGATGAAAATGTGAACAATCAACAAAATGCAGTACAGTGACGAAACCTTTCCTCCATAGCTGCTGAGAATCGAACTCCTTCAAAGAAAAGCACAGGTGCAGAACCGATGCGACCCACCCTCCATAGCCACCGCGAGTTTGCTGCGACGCCACCGTGAGGTTGCTGCGATGCACCTGACTCCATAGCCACCGCGAGCACAGGTTTGTTTTTTGTTCTTTTTTTCGTCTCTTTGCTTTTCTAGTTTTCTTCTTTGTTGCTCTTCCCTATTGCTAATCTTCTCTATATGTTTGAAGCTGCCTGCATCTTCCTTCAAACTGGTTCTTCTACGCTGCCGTCATCGAAGCTGCCTGCGTTTATTGTTTGCGCTCTATCACTATACCTCTACTCTGCGTTATCCCTTCTATTTCGGTGGTTACGCGGACTTGTGCGGTTAATTCTTTTCTGATTTTGCCCAATATATATCTTGTATTATATATATTTATATATTTTCTTTTCTGCGTTTTCCCTTCTAAACCGACAAGGACAACACATTTTCTTTTTTACTTAGTTTATAGAATACTAGAAGTGTACCCGTGCATACGCACTGGTAACATCATATTCTTTGCAGGAATAGATTTAGGCAGAATTCAATTACAATAATTCTTTCAAGTTATTAAGAAATGAATTTTTACAAGTTTACATTTTTTTATTGTTACAAAAGACATTTTTTCAGCCATAAAATTATGATAACATGTAACTTTTTCCCATTGAATCAAATGCAGAATAAAAAATAATTATTCTGATAATGTGTAACGTTCCACCATAAAAAATTAAATGAAATTCTAGCAACTACATATAATGTTTACCCACTGAAACTAAAAAATAAAAAATAATCATATCGACAACATGTTACATTTCCCCATAAGAAATAAAAAATAATGAAATTATATCATCAACATGTAATGTTTACCCATTAAAACTCAAGAGAAAGATAAAAAAAGATTTATAAAAGAAAAAATAAACCATCCATTTATAATAGTAAATATATTATTGTCAAAAAAAATAGTAAAGATATTTTCCTGTCCAATATTTTAGACATGTGTAGTATGGTATTTGTGGTAGTAGTTGAGTTGATAAAATAGATAAGTGATAGTTGATAAATTGATAGTTGATGATTTTTACTTTGATTAAATAGGTTGTAGATAGAATATAAATATACAATTTGAAGTGCGAGAGAGAGAGAGAGAGAGAGAGAGAGAGAGAGAGAGAGAGAGAGAGAGAGAGAGAGAGAGAGAGAGAGAGAGAGAGAGAGAGAGAGAGAGAGAGAGAGAGAGAGAGAGGAGTAGAAGTGGAAGAGATAGAGAGAAAATTGAGAAAGATAAGAGGGAGAGAAAAATTTAAGACATGAGTAGTTTTGTAATTTTAATAGTGGTTGAGTTGATTAAATAGATAATTGATAGTTGATGATTAGTATTTTAAGTAAATAGATATATTAAAAAAAATGAAATGTGAAGAGTGAGTGAGAGAGAGAGGAAGAGAAAGAATAGAGGTGGGAGAGATAGAGAGAAAAATGAGAAAGATATGAGTGAGAGAGAAGTAAAAAAGTGGGTTTAAATGTGAGATAAAAAATTTAGGCTTAAATACAGTTTTGGTCCCCCTATTTTGACTAATTCACGATTTTGGTCCCTAGAGTTTTAATTTGACGATTTTGGTCCCCCTATTTTCCCAATTTGAAAAATCAAGGTCCCCCACCCCAATTTTGACTCAGTTTGACTGACTTATCCTACGTGGCAGCCCACGTGGACTGCCACTTAGGCGCACCCCCCCCACCCCCCACCCAACCCACCCCCCACCCACCCCACCTCCCACCCCCCCACCCCACCCCACCCCCACCTACCCACTGTTCCTCTTCCCCACGGATACCCCCACCCCTCCACTGTTCCCCTCCCCCTCCCTCCCCACCTCCGTCAACCCCACCCCCTCCCACCCCCACCTCCGTGAACCCCCCTCCACCGTAACCCCTCCCCTCCACTCCCCCCACCGTCCCTTCGCACCTCCCCTCCCCCCTTCGCACCGCACCGCACCTTCCCCTCCGTGAACGGCGAACGGCGAGAGACAGCGACGAGAGAGAGAGCGACGAGAGAGATAGCGACGAGAGAGGGAGAGCGACGAGAGAGAATGGTGAGAGAGGGGGAGGGGAGGTGCGACGAGAGAGGGGGAGAGAGGCAGATCGTGCGAAGGGGGGAGTGGAGGTGCGAAGGGACGGTGGGGGGGAGGGGAGGGGTTACGGTGAGGGAGGGAAGAGGTGGAGGGGGGTGGGATGCGAAGGAGAGAGGTGCGAAGGAGAGAGAGGGTGTGGTTGTGGGGGGGGGGGGGGTCACGGAGGTGGGGGTGGGGTTGACGGAGGTGGGGAGGGAGGGGGGAGGGGAACAGTGGAGGGGTGGGGGTATCCGTGGGGAAGAGGAACAGTGGGTAGGTGGGGGTGGGGTGGGGGGTGCGCCTACGTGGCAGTCCACGTGGGCTGCCACGTAGGATAAGTCAGTCAAACTGAGTCAAAATTGGGGTGGGGGACCTTGATTTTACAAATTGGGAAAATAGGGGGACCAAAATCGTCAAATTAAAACTTTAGGGACCAAAATCGTGAATTAGTCAAAATAAAGGGACCAAAACTGTATTTAAGCCAAAAATTTAAGTGATGATGGGAGAAAGTGGAACACATAAAAAATGAAATAAAATAATTATAAAATTCCAAAAAAGTCCTTAAAAAGTAAAAAGTTAAATGGGCAATTTGGTAATTTCACCAACCCTATATGCGACTGTAGTATTATTTTATTACTTCTCTATAGGTGTGGGGTTCAGTTTTCTTTATTATGGTGGATTGAGTTGGAAACGGATGCAACCTATTACATTATTATAATATTATATTTTTATCATGAGCACAAGTGGGGGCTTAGATCAAGGGCTCATGACTTCCCTCATCAGCATGCTAACACATAGGGGTCGTCACCCCGACTAGATATAACTTATATATCGTGAATTATAGACCGGTTTAGATGATTGGAAATAATAACCATTCCGCGTCAATTGTATAATAACAAGTAGAATGACCGGTTTAGATGAAAGTATATTCATCCCGCATCAATCGTAATTCAATAAATAGAACGTACCATAGACCGGTTTAGTTCATTTCATTTGACAACACTTGTTCTCACACGTGTACTATGACAATCTTACTTAAAATGTAAGAAAACCTTTAACATATCAAACAACGTCGAAAAAATAGACAGAATGGTTCCTAGATTGGACAGAATCTGTCCTCTGACTTCTAGCACTTCTAAAATGACCAAAACTCAACCATTTAACATGAAAATTTAGCCTAAAGCATAGCAAATTGTCTAGGTTTCAAAGAAATACGAATCGTTCAAAAAGGAGTTCAATTGAGAACACAAAATCTAAAACACCGAACCTATATCTAGTTTAACTTTAGAAATTTGACCTAACTTGGAATACTCATAACTCGAGATACACAACTTCAAATTCAACCAAACCAGTGTCAAAATGACCAGAATTCAACCAAACATTTTCAAAATCTCCTTGGTGCCACCGCTGTTTCAATTTCATAATTAATCCGAGAATAATCGTTACACCAAGGTTAATTAATAAATCAAGAATTCTCTAGAATGCCAAAGAATCTCACCCTATAAGGAAAACCTTATTTCGTTGACTTGTAAGATTCGGAAAAGCCGTATCCTGTGCAAGGGTATCAGGTCTTAGGATGAGTCCTGGGGACCAAGTCATAAGGTTTGAAAAATGCACTCTTATTAGTATTTTGGGTTAGTTAAGGGAACCGACTCCTATGGGTATGTGATAAAATTGTTTTATATCTAAACGCTTTCACGAAAATGTTTCTGCAAACCTTACCCATTCTTGAGTCAGTCATAAACATCGTTTGTACCAGTGACTAACCAAAATGCTAGAGGTGTTGCGAAGACAACCGAAGATTTTAGTTACCCTATTGTCTCCCGAAAGGAGTAGAAGATTTGGCGAACTTGTGAATTATGGGCAAGTCTGAGAAGTATCTAGCCAGGTTTAGGGCAACCCACTTTTATCCGCTATACTCTTCAAGTTTTCACTACTGGGATAAGATTCCAATCGTTAACCTTAATTCTGTTAGGTTTAACAGCAAGTGGTCATGACTTTAATCTATTGGATGAGTCAAGACTAATTTCTCGATCCAGACATTCTATATGCCAATAAAGCAATTATGTGCTAAACTTAGAGTTGTTCTGATTAGAGCAACACGTACATTGTTGGAGGAGGAATGTACGGTAAAAAGGTTTTAACCACTACATTGTTGATGGAGGAATGTCTGAGGATGAACTACATGTCGGCCTGAGACTAAATGAGTGGAAAGCGAGTGTATAACACATGAATCCTTGATAGTGAATTTTATAATCATCTTCGTGTCGTTTTCGAGGCGATAAATCCATGCCTGTTTTTCATCATGAAATATAAAGTCTTTGGGTTAATATTGAAGTTTTAGGAAAATCGTATTTTTCAAAATATCATGATTTGATAACCCCATTGAAAAGAATTTTTACCCGAATAAAATGAATTTACTTCCGAATTTCGGAATTGATTTAATAAAATGAGTATTCTACTATAATAATAGTTATCATTTGAGCATCGGAATGGCCCCATTTGAGGCTTTGTATGGGAGGAAATGTAGAACTCCTTTATTGTAACATCCCTGATTTAGCTAATTTCATTTATTGAAATTAGCAAGAGGCCAAGATAATTAATTAGCATAATTAACTAAGTGAATTACGTTGTACTTGTGAGCTAATTGGAATTTTAAGTGAGAATACTAGGATAGGGGTATTTTCATCATTTCCACCCATAAGTGAGTTCTATACTCGCTTAGGGATATTTGTGCGATACTGAGTTCTAGGTATTTGATTCCATGTGCTCCACGTTTTCGTTTCAAAATAAAATCGAGTCAAAAACTGTTTTTACGAAATCACGTTTTAGCGATAATTTATACGATTGATTGATTGACATTGTGATTGTTTGAATTGATTGAAGTATTGATTGCTGTTCTGGACTGGAATACTGTTGTTGTGTTAGGGTATCGATCAGAATGAAATTTGGAATCGAAACGGAATGAAAAGAATTTACGAAAACAACAATTTCTGGGTTACTGATGAACACGCACGGATCGTGCGCCCCAGTGGCATAGACCGTGCGTCTTGTTCGCTTGTGGCCTGAAAGGTTTTAAAAACATGGCACGGACCGTGCGCCTTAGGGCACGGACCGTGCGCCTAAGGGCACGGACCGTGCGCCTTAGGGCACGGACCGTGCGTACCTTACGCATTTGTGTTTCAAAATTTTTGAAAACACGCACGGGTCTTGCGCCTCCAGGGCACGGACCGTGCGTAAGCTTCTGTTACCCCTTTTTAAAAATGCACTTTAGTCCATTCCAAATGGTTCCAAGTTCCTTCTAATCATTTCCCCAATGCTGCCCAATGATTATAATACATGAATGCCATGAAATTGGGTAAATTTAAGTTATGGAAGTTATGAAAAACCGTACTTTAGTAAACGCGAGTGTACACAAGTCATGTTAAGATAAAGAATTTTAAGTCCACAACAAGCCATGTAAATTCTCAATTCATGTAACAACAAGTCAAGTTACTTTCCCTTGAGGAAAGGAAGAATACTTTCCCTTGAGGAAAGGAAGAATGGCATACATATAAAAAAATATGTATATCAAGGTTGATGACCCCAGATTATTAGCATACTAGGGCGGGGAAGTCATGAGCCTGAACCCTAGGCCCCTTCCATGTAGCCCAATTTCCAAGGTCAGCGGGATTCGGTTCACCGAGAATCATGAAAATAGAAAGTGATTTCGACGTGACGTGCTAAGATAAGAAAAGAATAAGACATGAACCGTAGTCGCTTATTAGGGCTACAAGTATTAAAGAAATATACCACGTAGTCGCTTATTGGGGCTACGGGTTAGAAGAATATATACCACGTAGTCGCTTATTAGGGCTACTGGTTAGAAGAATATATGTCCACGTAGTCGCTTATTAGGGCTACGAGTTCAAAGAAAATATGTCCAGATAGTCACTTATTAGGGCTATGAGTTCAAAGAATAAAAGCATAATGAATCGCTAGAGTTAGTAAGGGGTCTCGATAGGACTCACTGAGATAATGTTTATCTCACCCTTTATTATTGTGGTTTTTACAGGGAAATAGGGAGAAGCAAAGGCGAAGAAGCAGGGTTAGACGGTGTTACTCTTGGAGTTATTGAAGAATCAGTTTTAAGATTATGCCTTTTTCCCTATTGTTGTCTTTGTATTATCGATTGTATAACTATTACTAACTAACAGTTGTAAATCGTTTCCGCTACTTATGTTTTGGATATTGAACACCAGGTTGTATAAGTTTTTAAGTCATGAGACTTAATTACCTTATGTTAAGTAATGAGGTTCATGAAACCGTTTGATAATTATTTATCGAAGTTTTTAGTTGTGTTCAATATTCAATAACAGGAAGTTACTCTGATGTATGCCAAGTGGTACATTTTGGTATTTCTACAAGCTAGAAATATCGGGGGTGTTACTTTATGATATCAGAGCAGTTCGACCTAGTCGGGCTTAGATTAGTTTTAGGGTTGGTTGTCCCTTGAGTAATTCTGCTATCTTGCTTCTTATGATGCTAAGAGACATTGAGACTGATCAAATTAATACTTGGTGTATCGTTTGCTGAACTATGGCAGGTAGATCAATGAACAGTCAACCAATCGATCTACATTCTGCTTGGATGCAGAATATGATGGAAAGGCAGCAAAAGATGCTGGAAGACATGCTGCTAATGCAACAAAATGCTCAAGCTCAACCCCAACAAGCTCCTGAGCTACAAGGTAACCCAAGGCAGATCTACTCTGAATTCTTGAAGATGAAACCCTCCGAGTTCAGAGGAGGACCTGATGTCATGGAAGCTTAGCTTTGGCTGGATGACATTGAAAAGATTTTTCTGACAATGCAAGTTACTGATGAGGACAAGCTGAGATTGGAATCCCAAATGCTGAAGGGAGAAGCCAACAACTGGTGGACTAGTGCTAAGGCCATGATGGCAACTATGGGAACTCCCCAGACATGGGAGAATTTCATGAAAACATTTCTGGAGCAATTCTTTCCAACTGCTATGAAGTTTGATAAGGAGAATGAGTTCTTAGCTCTCACGCAAGGTTGTTTAACTGTGGGCCAATACACGGCCAAATTTGAAGAGTTGTACCAATTCTTCGGTTTCTCTGGGTATGCTCCCAATGACAGATGGAAGACTGACAGGTACAAGTATGGGCTGAGAGAAGATATTGCTCAGAGTCTAAGTTCTTTTGCGTATACCAACTACGCAGCCATGGTACAACAGGCCCATATTGCTGAGAGTGACTTGAAGAGACTGTATGCAAGCCGAAAAGGGTTTAGTCAGAATAGGAAGAATGTTGGATTATCTAATTCTCAGATGGGTCCCAGGCACAACGCAAACAAAGGGAAGCAAGTTCAATCATCTAATTCCCCGAGGTTCGGTATGTGTTCCAAGTGCAGAAGGTATCACCAAGGCAAGTGTCAACTTGGGTCAAACCATTGCTATTACTGTAAGAAAAAGGGTCATTATGCATTGGACTTCCCTGAGAAGAAGAGGAAGGAAGATAACCATGCTACTACAACTCATGAGAGAGTCTACACTTTGGACGCTCAGAATGTCACACCGTCAGATAATCTGCTAAGGGGTATGGGATCTCTTTTCTATAACTCCATTAGTATTTTATATGATTCAGGTGCAACTCATTGTTTTATATCTCAAGTTTGTGTTGATCGGTTGGGATTGGCTTTAACTCCGTTGCCTCAACCAATCTCCATTAAAACTGCTGCTGAGGGTAGTATTCAGACCCAAGCTTTGTGTGAAAACTATCTTCTATCCATCGGAGACAGAAGTTTTGTGGTGGACTTTATTTGTTTACCAATGAAGAGTATGTACATTGTCCTAGGTATGAGTTGGATGTCTGCCAACCATGTAACTCTTGATTGCTTTCAACGGACTATCGGTTTTGCCTCCGAATCAGTGGAGCTACAACCGACCAATTTCGAAGCGGTCATTTCATTCACTTCTGCAAGTCATTGTCTATTCCAAGGCGCGGAAGCTTATGTCATGATGTTGTCTGCATCGACTGAGACAGGTTTAGATCTATCTTCTGTGCAAGTTGTTAATGAATTCCTAGATGTATTTCCAGATGAAGTTTCTTCTTTACCTCCGGATCGCGAGGTAGAATTCACTATAGAGTTGATTCCGGGCACAGGGCCAATTTCTATCGCTCCATATAGGATGTCTCCTTTAGAGCTTAAAGAGTTGAAAACCCAACTTGAAGAGTTGATTTCAAAACAATTTAACCGACCGAGTGCCTCGCCATGGGGTGCTCCTGTATTTCCTCTCAAGAAGAAGGATGGGAGCATGAGATTAAGCATTGCTATCGTCAGTTGAATAAAATGACTATCAAGAATAAGTATCCTCTGTCAAGAATTGATGATTTGCTAGATCAACTAAGGGGAGCGTCAGTATTTTCTAAGATTGATCTAAGGTCGGGCTATCATCAAATAAGAGTTAGAGCTTTCGATATTCCGAAGACCGCTTTCCGTACTAGGTATGGACATTACGAATTTGTAGTGATGCCCTTCGGTCTAACCAACACTCCAGCTGTGTTCATGGATTACATGAATCGAATTTTCAATCCACATCTAGATCAATTTGTCATGGTGTTTTTTGATGATATCTTGGTGTATTCTAAGACAATTGAGGAGCATGTGCAACATCTCCGAATTGTTCTGAACGTACTCCGAGAAAGGAAGTCGTATGCCAAGTCATTTAAGTGTGATTTCTGGATGCCTGAAGTAAAATTTCTGGGCCATGTGATATCTCAATCCGGTGTTGCAGTGGACCCCAGTAAAATTGAAGTTGTGGTAGACTGGGAACAACCATCTACAGCCACTGAAGTGAGAATTTTTTTGGGCTAGCTGGGTATTATCGGAGATTCATTCAAGGATTTTCTCAGCTGGTTCTTCCACTCACTCGGTTAACTCGCAAAGGTCAACCGTTTGTATGGAACTCTGACTGTGATGAATGTTTCGCAGAATTGAAGGATCGTTTGACTTCTGCACCCATTCTAATTCTTCCAGATCCGTCTATGGGATTTCAAATTTACTGTGACGCCTTTGGTAAGGGTCTAGGATGTCTCCTTATTCAGAATCAACAAGTAGTTGCTTATGCCCCTAGACAGTTGAAACCGCATGAGGAGAATTACCCAACTCATGACTTAGAGTTGGCGGCGATTGTGTTTGCCCTAAAGATTTGGAGACATTACCTGTATGGGTCTCGTTTCGAAGTCTTTAGAGATCACAACAGCCTTAAGTAATTGTTTGACCAGAAGGAGCTGAACAATAGACAAAGTGTGGTTATACTGCTTTTGCAGGTTAGGTTTTGATGATGATGTGTTCGAAGTCAAAATGACAAGCAGGTTAGGTTTTGATGATGTGTTCAAAGCGGAAGATGGCAAAGCGGAAATCCATGGCAAACAAGACTCAAGAAGTAAGGGTAGTCTTTAGGACTTGGGTCGTGTCTTAGGATATTTTGTAAGCCGCTTCTGAGGGCCAGCTCATCTCACAGTTTGATAGCCTTCACAGTTTTCAAAATGCATGCATGCACATAGGTAAGGCACGTAACATAAAAACTATTTTGTGGAAGTAAGAAATCGATTCATGACTTCTTTCCTAAAGCCAGGAATCGATTTCCAACCTTGTGCAAAGGATAGAAATCGATTCATGACTCATTTCCCAAAGCAAAGAATCGATTCCCAGGCTGTTTTAAAAGCTAAGAATCGATTCCTATTATTTCTCATAAGACCAAAATCGATTTGCTACTCTATTTTTAAAGTGCAAAATCGATTTCCTTCCTGTTTCCATAGCTATAAATCGATTTGCATCTCACTTAAATCAAGCAATGAATCGATTCATCAACTATACTATTTTAAGCCAAGAATCAATTCATCACCTCATGCACCTAAGCCTTAAATCGATTTTCTTCTTTCTAAAAGCCTCAACGGTCATATTTTCAATCTGTTAATCGATTCATACTTACTCTTTGAAAGCAATCAATCGATCACACTACTCCTACTTCTAAGTCATAAATAGATTTACCATCCTAGGCTTTTCAAGTAATGAATCGATTCCTAAAATCATTCAACGGTCATATTTCTCCTAAGTCTATAAATAGGGACTTAGTGTTTCTCAAAAAAAGACAACCCATTCTTACGCTTATGCTGAAACACAAAACTCAAAAACCCTAGGACACACACTTCTGTTCTTCACATATTTTTCATCTGTCAGAGCTGATTTCTTTCAAGGGTTAGAGTTGGGTTGGTGATCTTCAAGTTGTGTAATCTGCCTTCATAAGAGGTATTTTGGCTTTTCAATTTGTATTTGTTTTACGTTGTGTTGGGTACTAGAGAGTGGGGTATCTCTCTAGGGTTGTTCACAGTACTAGGTGTTACCAAGTGGCTTCAGTCTCAAGAGGGGGGGGGGTGAATTGAGATTTAAAACTTTTCAGATCTTTTGAAAATCTTTCCCCTTTTCAATGACTTAGATCAATTTTCGCGCAGGTTAAGTGGAAGCGAAGGAATTTGATTATTTTAATCACAATAACGCGGTAAAGCAGATTATAAGCACAACAGAGATATAATAAGAGAAAGCAAGTAAAGCACACAGAGATTTATACTGGTTCAGTCACCTCCTAGTGACCTACGTCCAGTCCTCACACCCTTGTGAGATTTTTCCACTAACCACAAGGCTTACGGGTGCCTTGGAAACCTTTACAGAGATTTGGGCACTCCTTCACCTAGGATACCCCACCTAATGAAGAGCCCACAAATCTACCCAACAAGAGATACCCCACCCTTGTTACAACACATGCAAATAGAAAGATACCCCACTTCCTAAGTACATGCAAATACCCTAGAGAGATACCCCACTCCCTAGTAACAAATTATAACAACAATATAACAGTAATGTAAATACAGAAATACCTCTTAGTGTAGGCAGATATTACAACTTGAAAGACACAACCCCAACTAACTCTTAACGTAGGATCAGCTCTTGACGGACCAGCGGTGCGAGAAGAACACAAATAAAATATAAGAGTTTTTCAGAAATGATAGATCGTGAGAATGGGTTGGTTTGAAATGGAGGCTATGAGGCCTCTATTTATAGGCTATGAAAAAACTAGATCTCACGTTGAAAATATTTAGGGAATCGATTATATGCCTAATTGTATTGGATCTAGGAATCGATTCTTGTGTATGACTTCCTTAAGGTGAGAATCGATTCTTACTTTATTTGACAATGAGTGACAATCGATTCTTGGCTCACAGGAGGGGTAGGAATCGATTTTGACTCAAGTATAAAGTATTGTGAATCGATTCTTTCACTTATGGAGACAATGGGAATCGATTGCATGCTTTCTCATTTATGTTGGAAATCGATTTTGTGTTTATTTTAAAAGATGGTAAATCGATTTTTTCTTTTATGGAAACAATGGGAATCGATTATATACTTGGTAAAATCAATATGAATCGATTATGCACTTTCAAAATATGTTGGAAATCGATTTTGATGTTTACCAAAAACTATTGAATCGATTTCTTTCTTTTTCAAAATGGTTTTTAAGTTTATGTGTTCATGCATGCATTTTGAAAACTTGTGTGAGTGTGTGAGACTTTGAGAGGCGAGCTGACCTTCGAAAGAGCTTACACATTTTCCTAAGACAACCCCAAACCCTAAGGACTACCCTTATTTATAAGGACTACCCTTAAACTTGAATCTTCAAATCTTGAGCTTGTTTGACTTGGATTGTGACTTTGATGTTTAGTCACTTTTCTTTACTTTTGGCTATCAACTTTACCTTTGCCTTTTTCATCATCAAAACTAATCCTGCAATATTAGATAACCTGCAACACAGGTATCCACACTAGGGAGTGGGGTATCTCTCTAGGTTTGCTGTTTGTACTAGGGAGTGGGTATCTCTCTAGGGTTGTTGGTTGTATTAAGGGTGGGGTATCTCTTGTTGTTGTTGTGGTAGATTTGAGGGCTCTTCATTGGTGGGGTATCCTAGGAGAAGAGTGCCTGAGTCTGTAATGGTTTCCAAAGCACATGTAAGCTTTGTTGTGTTTAGTGGAAAATCTCACAAGGGTGTGAGGACTGGACGTAGGTCACTAGGAGGTGACCGAACCAGTATAAAAATCTGTGTTCTTTACTGTTTTATTTTCAGTTTTTTGTTTCTCGTTAATTCGTTCCATAAACCTGCGTGAAAAATCAATCAAGTCGTTAAAGGGGACTTAATTTTTAAAATCTCAATTCACCCCCCCTCCTGAGACTGAATCCACTTGGTAACAAGTGGTATCAAAGCTAGACTCTTGTATAAAGGGCCTAGCAGCTTCAAGAGAAATGGCTTCAAGTTGGTCTACGCAAGAGGGTGCATCTCTTACCCGTCCTCCGGGATTCAACGGGGAAGACTATGCATACTGGAAAGAAAAAATGAGAATATTCATAGAAGGGCTAGATATAGATATACGGGATGCTGTGGAAAATGGACCTTTTGTTCCCACGCACATGGTAAATGGTATTCTCACTGTCAAAGAAAGAAATGAATGGACGGATAATGATAAAAGGAAAGTTCAACAAAATTTCCGTACCAACAATATTATCACTTCCGCGCTTAGTCCCGATGAATTTTTTAGAGTGTCAAATTGTAAAACTGCTCGGGAAATGTGGGACAACCTTCAAGTCACTCATGAAGGTACCAGTGAGGTAAAAAGAGCAAGAACAAATACTCTCATCCGGGAATATGAATAATTCAGAATGAATCAAGGAGAATCGATACAAGAAATGCAAAAGAGGTTCACTCACATAGTGAACAAATTGGGCTCATTAGGAAAATTGTTTCCTCCTGAAGACTTGATCAACAAAGTGTTGAGATGCCTAAACAGAGAATGGCAACCAAAGGTAACTGCGATAACTGAATGAAGAAATTTAGCTACGATGACTCTTGCCACCCTGTTTGGAAAACTACTAGAGCACGAGTTAGAGCTCACTCGTCTAGCAGAGCATGAAGGAAAAGATAAGAAAAATAAAAATTTAGCTCTCAAGGCTTCTAGTTCAAATCCACCTGATGATAGTGATGATTCGGAAAATAATGATGATGAAGATGATGAGAATATGGATCAAATGGTTAGAAAATTCAAAAAGTTCATGAAAAGGAAAAGTTCACCCAAAAAGAATTCTTCATCCAAAGGAGTCTCAAGCAAAGAAAACTTGTCAAGTCCATCAACCTGCTACGAATGTGGAAAATCCGGACACATGACGATGAAGTGCCCGAACTTTCAAAGAAAATTGTCTAAGTTTAAGAAAAAGGGATCCAAAGGAAACAATGGTAGAAAAGCCTACATAGCATGGGAAGACAATGACATGAATTCATCAGATGATTCAGAAAGTGAAAAAGCTCAAGTTGCTCTCATGGCCGACCACAGCAGCGAAAATGAAACTGAGGTATATTCTAACTCTGAAGCTTCACAAAATGCATATGATGAATTACATGAAGCATTTCTTGAATTGCATAATGATTCTGTAAAATTAGCTAAGGCATTAAGTAAATCTAAGAAAACAATTGCTCATCTTCAAAATGAAGTTAATGCTTTAACTAAAGAAAAATTAGAGCTTAGAAAAGAAAATGATAGTCTTGTTTAGTTTAAGGCAAATTATGTATGTGATAAGTGTACGGAACATGAAAAGAAAATCCATGAACTTGAATGGACATTAGGAAAAATGTGCGTACAAAACAAACAACATGTGCATCCTAGGCCACAAAGAAACACTTCCATGAAAAGAAATTTGCATTATAGGCCTAATTTCACTACTAGTCCATATATTAGATGTTATTACTGTGCCAAACTAGGACATACTGCATCTGTTTGCATGGCTAGAGGAAGACAAGTTGTGAAAAAGGTATGGGTTCCCAAAGGGACTATACCAAGTACAAACCCACAAGGCCCAAAGAAATTTGGGTACCAAAATTTTCAACTTGATCTCATTGCAGGTATGCTTCAAGGTATGGGGGCAGATTGATACCTTGACAGCAAAGACTCAAAGCGCATGACTGGAGACGCAACAAAGTTCTTAACACTCAGCCCCAGAAAAAGCAGTCATGTGACTTGTGATGACAACAATAGAGGAAGAATCACCAGTGAAGGTTAGATTGGTAAAGTTTTATTCACCTAGATTGACAATGTGCTTAATGTAGAAGAACTTAAGAATAGTTTATTAAGTTTTAGTAAATTATGTGATCATTGAAATAGGTAATCCCTAATCTTGGTTCATGCATCATTGAGCACAATATTTGTAAGCCATGTCAGAATAATAGGAAACAACACAAAGTATTCTGGTCAACCCTCTAGGACTGAGCATATAGAAATTAGATATCAACTCTTAGAGTTTATGGTTAGAAAGGCGATAGTGTGATTGAGTTAGTTGAGTCGTCATGAACAGCTAGTTGATATTTTCACAAATCCATTGCAAAAGAAAACTTGGTTCTTCGTTCGTTCAAATGAGTTTCGATTAAATGTTTCTCAAGTGATTTTATAAGAAATGTGAATTTAAGTGAAATTGTGATTTGTAAATTTCTGCGTGCTCAAGAAGCGATTTCTAAAGCGGTTAAAGTGCTATTTTGTTCCTTGAAATCTATTTTGCTCCTGTCACAGTCAATTGCTAGCTCTGTTATTTTTTTTAAATCGATTTTTCTCCTGCTATAATACATGCTCACAATCGGTTGTTTACCTAAAATAATTTTTCTCCCAAAACTCTACTTCCCTTGATCATATTCTGGCTGCCATCACTAACTTTCAAACTAAGCAGCGTGAAATGTATGAAGCTTAAACAAGAAATTGCTGCCTTAAAACAATTGCCTAATAGTTTTTGAGACTCATGTTGGCTTTTACTCATTTTGATGAAATATTCTCTCCATGGTATCGAATATGATTTTTTTGGTTTTGATGATTATTCATTTTTATAAATCTGCAATGGTTCATTTACCTTGTCAAATAACTGTGTTGTTCGAGTCGCAAACTATGTCTCACAGTCACCCTTTTGATCATGACAAATAGGGCGAGAAATATATAGGATTGATATAGAATTGTCATTTTGCATCTAATCATTGAGATAGGGAAGCATCAAGTGAGGGGGAGTCCTGTCGCATATCATGCAATATTTTGTTTGATGAACTTACCTCCCACCCAAAGATGAGTAAAGTTTTGTCATCATCAAAAAGTGGGAGAATGTGGTTATATTGCTTTTGCAGGTTAGGTTGTGATGATGATGTGTTCGAAGTCAAATGACAAGTAGGTTAGGTTTTGAAGATGCCTTCAATGCGGAAGATGGCAAAGCGGAAATCCAAGGCAAACTTGACTCAAGAAGTAAGGGTAGTCTCTAGGGTTTGGGGTCGTGTCTTAGGATATTTTGTAAGCCGCTTCTGAGGGTCAGCTCATCTCAGTTTCATAGCCTTCACAGTTTTCAAAATGCGTGCATGCACATAGGTAAGGCACGTAACATAAAAATTATTTTGTGGAAGTTAGAAATCGATTCATGACTTCTTTCCTAAAGCCAAGAATCGATTTCCAACCTTGTGCAAAGGATAGAAATCGATTCATGACTCATTTCCCAAAGCAAAGAATCGATTCCCAAACTGTTTTAAAAGCTAAGAATCGATTCCTATTATTTCTCATAAGACAAAAATCGATTTCCTATTCCATTTTTAAAGTGAAAAATCGATTTCCTTCCTGTTTCCAAAGCTATAAATCGATTTGGATCTCACTTAAATCAAGCAATGAATCGATTCATCAACTATACTATTTTAGGCCAAGAATCGATTCATCACCTCATGCACCTAAGCCTTAAATCGATTTTCTTCTTTCTAAAAGCCTCAACGGTCATATTTTCAATCTGTTAATCGATTCATACTTACTCTTTGAAAGCAATCAATCTATCACACTACTCCTACTTCTAAGTCATAAATCGATTTACCATCCTAGGCTTTTCAAGTAATGAATCGATTCCTAAAATCATTCAACGGTCATATTTCTCCTAAGTCTATAAATAGGGACTTAGTGTTTCTCAGAAAAAGACAACCCATTCTTACGCTTATGCTGAAACACAAAACTCAAAAACCCTAGCACACACACTTCTGTTCTTCACATATTTTTCATCTGTCAGAGCTGATTTCTTTCAAGGGTTAGAGTTGGGTTGGTGATCTTCAAGTTGTGTAATCTGCCTTCATAAGAGGTATTTTGGTTTTTCAATTTGTATTTGTTTTACGTTGTATTTGGTAATAGAGAGTGGGGTATCTCTCTAGGGTTGTTCACAGTACTAGGGAGTGGGGTATCTCTCTAGGTTTGCTGTTTGAACTAGGGAGTGGGGTATCTCTCTAGGGTTGTTGGTTGTAACAAGCGTGGGGTATCTCTTGTTGTTGTGGTAGATTTGAGGGCTCTTCATAGGTGGGGTATCCTAGGAGAAGAGTGCCTGAGTCTGTAAAGGTTTCCAAAGCACCTGTAAGCTATGTTGTGTTTAGTGGAAAATCTCACAAGGGTGTGAGGACTGGACGTAGGTCACTAGGAGGTGACCGAACCAGTATAAAAATCTGTGTTCTTTACTGCTTTATTTTCAGTTTTTCGTTTCTCGTTAATTCGTTCCATAGACCTGTGCGAAAAATCAATCAAGTCGTTAAATGGGAATTAATTTTTAAAGTCTCAATTCACCTCCCCTCTTGAGACTGAAGCCACTTGGTAATAGAGAAGATGGGTAGAATTTCTGAAAGATTATGATTTTGAACTGAAGTACCATCCAGGGAAGGCTAATGTGTTAGTCGATGCTTTGAGTAGGAAATCTATTCACACTGCAGAATTGATGATTCATGAGTTGGCATTGTTGGAATCGTTTCGAGATCTTAACTTGATGGTGAAGCCAAGGAGAAATAGACTGGTGTTGAGTAATATTCAGATTTCAAGTCCCTTGAGAAATCTGATTCGCTCAGCCCAGAAAGTTGATTTAGAGCTGCAAACGCAGAAGAGGTTGCCAAACTACACCGAAGATAATGATGGTGTGATTTGTTTTGATGGTAGAATCTGTGTGCCGAATGATGAAGATATTAAGAAGCAGGTTTTAGAAGAGGCTCATAAGAGTCAGCTCTCAATACATCCTGGGTCTACCAAGATGTATAGAGATTTGAAGCAATTGTATTGGTGGCCGGGTATGAAAGTGGAAATTGCAGAATTCGTGTCCCGATGCTTAACTTGTAAAAGGGTTAAGATAGAGCCCCAGAAGCCTGTCGGTCAGTTACAGCCGTTGAAGGTGCTAGAATGGAAATGGGAAAGCATTTCTATGGACTTTGTCATGGCATTACCACGGTCCCAAGCTGGAAATGATTCTATTTGGGTGGTGGTTGATCGCTTGGCCAAGTCTGCTCATTTTATTCCGGTGCGTTCGAATCACAAGATTGCCAAGTTAGCAGAATAGTATCTCAAGAATATTGTGAAGCTGCATGGAATTCCCACGAGTATCATATGTGATCGTGATCCCAAGTTTACATCACGATTCTGGAGAGCACTGAATATGGCGTTGGGAACAACGGTATGTGCTAGTACCGCTTATCATCCGCAAACGGACGGACAAACTGAAAGGACGATTCAGACTTTGGAGGATATGCTTAGGGAATGTGTACTTGACAGTGGAGGCCGATGGGAGGACCATCTTCTATTGGTGGAGTTTTCGTACAACAACAGCTACCATTCTAGTATCGGAATGGCTCCATATGAATCATTATATGGAAGGAAGTGTAGAACACCACTGTGTTGGTGGGATGTCGGTGAGCAAAGATTGTTGGGTCCTGACTTAGTCCGTGAGACTACTGAGAAGATCCGTCAGATTAGAGAAAGGATGAAGACCGCTCAGAGTCGGCAAAAGAGTCACGCCGACAAAAGAAGAAGGCCATTGGAATTTGAAGAACGAGATCATGTATTTCTGAGACTTTCTCCAACTATTGGTACCGGTATAGCATTGCGAGTGAAGAAGCTCAGTCCTCGGTATGTTGGACCTTTCCAAATTATCGAGCGAGTTGGGCCAGTAGCATACCGCATTGCCTTACCTCCAGCTTTTTCTAGACTACATGATGTATTCCATGTATCACAGTTAAGGAAGTATATTCCCGATCCGAATCAACCGTTGAGTTATAAGACAATTGATATCCGACCAGATTTATCTTATCAGCCTAATACAATTCAAATCATCGAACGTGGCGAAAAAATGCTCCGAACGAGATCAATTCCTATTGTCAAGGTGCTTTGGGATGGTGTTTCGCCTGACAAAGCGACATGGGAAGTAGAGGAAAACATGCGGGTGAAATATCCCCATCTTTTCAGTTGAGGTATGCTATGTTCAATTTTGAGGACAAAGTTTTAAAAGTTGGGGTGATTGTAACATCCCCGATTTAGCTAATTTCATTTATTGAAATTAGCAAGAGGCCAAGATAATTAATTAGCATAATTGACTAAGTGAATTACGTTGTACTTGTGAGCTAATTGGAATTTTAAGTGAGAATACTAGGATAGGGGTATGTTCATCTTTTCCATCCATAAGTGAGTTCTATACTCGCTTAGGGATATTTGTACGGTACTGAGTTCCAGGTCTTTGATTCCATGTGCTCCACGTTTTCGTTTCAAAATAAAATCGAGTCAAAAACCGTTTTTACGTACACTACAAGAAAAAAGCTATTTTACGTCACTTGGTTAACCTCGGTTGCCTAAAACCGACGCTAGTGGAATGGGAAGTGGTTTTATGACCGGGATTTAACGTCAATTACCAACCGCCTGGAAACTCATATTTGACCGACGGGAATCTTGCACGTCCGCTCTTCCACCAATTTCGTTTCACACCGCTCAAACTTTCATTTCCCGCAAATTGATTCCCCAAATTGAGTCTATCACTCTTCAACCCCTAAAGTTAACCTAGCTCAAGAATTTGTCCGCTCCACCCTCAATTGGTGCGCTCGGCTCCACCCCCAATTCGTCCGCTGCGAAGCTTCCCTCTCGAACCCACACCGGACCTGCTGCAACACACCCAACTGTTCTTGTTGTTCTTGTGGTTGGTACCCTCTGTTCCCTTGCTTCATGTTCTTGAGCTATGTGTGGTTTATCTGTCTTGGATTTCCTCCTCCGCAACCCCCACTGATCATTGTTTCAGATTTCCTTTCCCCTTTGTTGTGATGAGTTGGTTTCCTTTGTTCTTATTTTTCTTTATTATCTTTTGTTTTGATCCTTACTGTTTTTTATGAAGTTTATACTACTGTACTTTTAATCTATTAAATTTCTGTGGTTTCGTTTTCTTAATTCTGTGAATGAAAGAGAAGATAGTTATTAGGTAAAAGAGAAAAACGAAAACAATAGAATACTCCCCAAAAGCAAGAAAACATGGCAAAACGGATAATGCTGCGAAGATGCCCAACCTTTTGTTCATATCTGAAATGATAATTTAGTTACTACTCCCAACTAGCTTATAGATGAGAATATCAAACCAAATATGCAGAATCAGTATATAATGTAACGTGCTGTTTATTAGCTTCAATTTTGGTTACTTTTTATGCATTATGAATTGATCACAACGGAGAAAAGAACTAGCACAAAGAAAATATCGTGAGTATAATTATAGCTCTAGAAATCGCATGTTGGGGAAGCAAATTAGACTTCTTTTTGGCTTATTAGAGCTGGACTACAAATAGAGAGTAATGGTGTAGATAAGACATTCCCTCAGCTACATCACTGCAAATCCTCACTAGTTGAATCACACATCTAACCTATGGATTGGATATAGGTGTCTCTCAAGGCTACCATTTTGCATCAGTGGAAGAAAAAGAGCCTTAAATTTTGACTTGCTACAAATTGTAATGATCCTTAATAGATTTCTAAGCCTGAAGCCTCCAGTGGCTTCTTTAAGTTGTATATGAAATTCTTGGGTACTTGAGCTCATTTGTTTCCTCTTTTTCGTCTTCCAAATCGGCTCCACTAACCAAGTAACCATTGGAAGTCTTTTTCTCATTGTCATTTCTGTTCCTAGCCTTTATTATTTTCGTCAGTTTGAATGATTATTGGAAATGTTATGTAGCTCCAATCCTTCACATTGATAGTTCTTCATTCAATTCACTTTCAAAGCTTCACTTTATTGTATTGCATTGATCAGTTCCTCAATAGCCTGAGGTAAAAAACAGTGCATAATAATTAACTAAGATATAACTAAAGGAGTCTGAGACAAATAATTATAAGAGGTGGCCTATATTATTGCTGCTCATTGGATTATCAGTTCCTTAGAAAGACTTGTTTTGGTTTTTGTCACTGCCCCCACCCCTCACCTTGTCGTATACTTTTTCTTGATCTGCTTAAGATTCAAAATATAATGCATATTTTACATAACCAATCACTTAGGTAATTTGATAATAGCTTTTCATTGTTCAGAACCATACCTCTGTCCTATAGTGTGTATTAGCTGTTGGAATTTTTAGTCTTGTCTTCTGAACTTGTGAAAATTGGCCTTCTGCACTAAATTGTAAATCTATTGAACTAATGTTTCTTAGGAATGTTGTGTGTTGTCTAAGTGATGGTTTACTTTTTTTTCCAATAATTACTTGTCTTTTTGTTGGATCAGTTGCTTGAAGATTTGAATTGGTTGAAGCTGATGCCTTACATTAAAATAAAGGACTCAGATGGTAGGCTAGAATGATGCCTTAGTTGTCATAGCAAGACACCACAACTTATCATAGAGATTTTATTGAATTGTTCTTGGTGCATTGACTTGGAATTTTAAATTATAATGCTTCATTCTCTTCATTGATGATCAAGTTGATGTTTCAATTACCTTGATGTTCATTACACAGAATGAAAAAAGGGCATTTTCCTCCCTTGGTTACTTATTTGGTAGAAGATATGGAGCTAGCATTGAGACATATGTACATACGTTGTTGGAACCATTAAGAAGAGCATGCTCTTTAACCGGGTCTTATGAAGGGAAGGAAGATGGTTTTGATGTTTAATTTAAACTCTCCTATATATGGTATTTCTGTAGGTGGCTAATCAAAAGGAACTAGTCACCACCAAAATGTTAAAAATTAAAAAAATGTGAGTTTCAGGTAAAACACTTTATTCTTAGTTAAATTTTGAAAAAATGCTTCAGGTACTTATAAATCATGATATATGTAAGAATGATATATCTAGCTAGTATGTGTTAAGTTGAAAATGTTATTATGATATAATTTTTTTTGCATATTTAACTAATGTCACTGTACTATCAAAATTATGCAGAAAATCCCTCCATGTTGATGCTATGTTGAATCAAACTTAAACTTCTTACATGTAACACAAAGTAGCAGCATTTGGCATTTTTTCAATGGCCAAGTCACGCTCCTTGGTTCAATTAAAACTTGTTTTTCCAATAGATACAAAGCTATAGCCTGATCTTATTTTTTACTCTACTACGATATTCAGATGATTTAATTGCTTTGGATATTCTACAAATTTCTATTAAGTGGAGTTCTGCCACCTCAAGCACAAGCAATACAATTAATGTCATCCTTAATTCAGGTTTGATCTCCCATTTCCCTTCTATAATTGCATCCAGTGTTATGTCTATTTCAGAACATTCATAAATAAATTTTTATTTTATGTGATGGCTTTGGTAAAATATAGCACCTCATATCTGTTGTAGGAATATGTGGGCTACTGTTATTAGTAATCTGCATCTATGGTAAATACTTCTATGGAGCTTTCAACTCAAGATGATAATGGTATATCTTCATTTGCATAGTCCCTTTAAATCCTAATGCGCTTTTATTTATCCCCATAGAGATGTTTGAAGTAGTCTTGAAACTGAAGTTCTAACCAAAATGTGCATTATGAAAGAAATGATTAAGTTACCTTGAATGAGATACATTCCTTTAATTGAATGGTCATGATAACCGTTGCTGATTTTTCTTGCTATTCATGGTGTAGTCTTCCCTCTTGTAATTATTAGATTGTTTACATAAATGACATTATTTTTTTTGTTTTTGTTGTTGCAGCAACAACAAAGTGCTGGTGGTCAATTATCATCAGCTAACAACAATAGCCAGCCTTGAAGTGACCTTTATGCCCAGTGCTACTTTTGAAATGTAATATGTTAGAGCTACTTGTAAAATTGTTATCTTGTTAACAAGAGCTACTTTATAGAGCTATTGTTATTATTTTCTTAGGACCATTTTTGAGAAATATTGTTAACTTTTTTTTTTTGAGATTTAAATATTGTTAACTTCTATGTATAATCTTATATTAATAATGCGATTGTTATGTTATTATTGTTCATGACCAAACATCTTATATCTTTTAATAAAATTATATTTTTGTTATTATGTTGTTTAAATTAATTTTCTAGGTTAACAAGAAATGTGTACTGCTGCCATTAAAAATGAGTGGTTAGTCTAAACATACAAGATTAAAAGAATTAAATAATATTTTTAAAAAAAAAAATCAACATAGCGGCGGTTGTAAACCACCACTAAAATAAATAATAAAAAATACTTAGTGGCGGTTACAACCGCCGCTAAAGTTTTAAAAAAGTGACAATCATGTTTCATGTTTAGCGTCGGTTGTAACTGACGTGAAATTGACTTCCGGCGGTTGCAAAAACTGACGCTATATAGACTAGTGGCGGCAGATTTAGCGGCGGTTTTGGAACCGACGGAAATAAATTTAGCGGCGGTTGAAACCGACGCTAAACCCCAATTTTGACTGACGCTATTCCACGGTTTTCTTGTAGTGGTAATCACGTGTTAGCGATAATTTATACGATTGATTGATTGACATTGTGATTGTTTGAATTAATTGAAGTATTGATTGCTCTTCTGGACTGGAATACTGTTGTTGTGTTAGGGTATCGATCAGAATGAAATTTGGAATCGAAATGGAATGGAAAGAATATACGAAAACAGCAATTTCTGGTTACTGATGAACACGCATGGATCGTGCGCCCCGGTGGCACGGACCGTGCGTCTTGTTCGCAGGTGGCCTGAAAGGTTTTAAAAACATGGCATGCACCGTGCGCCCTAGGGCACGGACCGCGTGTACCTTACGCATTTGTATTTCAAAATTTTTGAAAACACGCACGGGTCGTGCGCCTCCAGGGCACGGACCGTGCGTAAGCTTTTGTTACCCCTTTTTAAAATGCACTTTAGTCCATTCCAAATGATTCCAACTTCCTTCTAATCATTTCCCCAATGTTGCCCAATGATTATAATACATGAATGCCGTGATATTGGGTATGCTTGAGATGAAAATTTATTAAGTTATGGAAGTTATGAAAAACCGTACTTTAGTAAACGCGAGTGTACACAAGTCATGTTAAGATAAAGAATTTTAAGTCCATAACAAGTCATGTAAATTGTCAATTCATGTAACAACAAGTCAAGTTACTTTCCCTTGAGGAAAGGAAGAATACTTTCCCTTGAGGAAAGGAAGAATGGCATACATATAAAAATATATGTATATCACTGGTGACGACCCCAGATTATTAGCATACTAGGGCAGGGAAGTCATGAGCCCGAACCCTAGGCCCCTTCCATGTAGCCAGCTTTCCAAGGTCAGTGGGATTCGGTTCACCGAGAATCATGAAAATAGAAAGTGATTTCGACGTGATGTGCTAAGATAAGAAAAGAATAAGACATGAACCGTAGTTGCTTATTAGGGCTACCAGTAATAAAGAATTATACCACGTAGTCGCTTATTATGGCTACGAGTTAGAAGAATATATACCACGTAGTTGTTAGAAGAATATATGTCCACGTATTCGCTTATTAGGGCTACGAGTTCAAAGAAAATATGTCCACATAGTCGCTTATTAGGGCTGAGTTCAAAGAATAAAAGCATAATGAATCGCTAGAGTTAGTAAGGGGTCTTGATAGGACTCACTGAGATAATGTTTATCTCACCCTTCATTATTGTGGTTTTTACAGAGAAACGGGGAAAAGCAAAGGCGAAGAAGCACGGTTAGCCGGTGTGACTCTTGGAGTTATTGAAGAATCAGTTTTAAGATTATGCCTTTTTCCCTTTTGTTGTCTTTGTATTATCGATTGTATAACTATTACTAGCTAACAGTTGTAAATCATTTCCGCTACTTATGTTTTGGATATTGAACACCAGGTTGTATAAGTTTTTTAGTCATGAGACTTAAGTACCTTATGTTAAGTAATGAGGTTCATGGAACCGTTTGATAATTATTTATCGAAGTTTTTTGTTGTATTCAATATTCAATAATAGGAAGTTACTCTGATGTATGCCAAGTGGTACATTTTGGTATTTCTACAAGCTAAAAATATCGGGGTGTTTCATTATTTTGGTGGGATGTCGGTGAAAACAGATTGTTGGGACCTGATTTGGTTCAGGAGACTACTGAGAAGATCCGGCAGATACAAGATAGATTGAAAGCTATGGTGGCCAAAGAAGGAGGCCGTTGGAGTTTGAAGTCGGTGATCATGTGTTTTTGGGGGTTTCCCAAACCATTGGTACAAGTAGAGTGTAACACCCCGATAATTCTAACATATAGAATTACCGAAATGCACTAAATGGCATACATCAAGGTAACTTCCTGTTATTGAAATATTGAACACATCTAAAAACTTTCGATAATACATATCAAATGGTTCTCTGAACCTCATAAACTTTCTGAAAATGCTTAAGTTCCAAAGCTTAAGACTTGTACATAATCCTGGTGTTCAATATCCAAAACATAAAGTAGCAGAAACGATTTTACAACTTAACAACGAAAGTTATACAATCGGAACATAGAAACAATAAACGGAACAAAGGTCTAAAACATGAAACTAGGTCTTCAACGACTCAGAGAGTCACACCAGCTAACCGTGCTTTATCGCCTTTGCTTTCCCCTGTTTCTCTGTAAAAACCACAAATATGAAGGGTGAGATAAACATTATCTCAGTGAGTCCTATCGAGACCCCTTACTACTCTAGCGGTTCATTATGCCTTGTTTTGAACTCGTGGTCCTCAAAAGCAACCACGTGGAAATACATTTAGTTCCTGTAACCTTCATGCTCATGGCCCTCCTAAGCGACACATGAAGCATGCAATCTTTGTTCCATGTTTTTAGCATAACACCTCAGTCTACCTATTTTATAGGCATCTCTTGACTTTGGTGAACCCATCCCGCTATTTCTAGTGGGGGAAACATTCTTGAGTCTAGTTTATGGGGCTCATGACTTCCCCTCCCCTAGTATGCTAACCTCTTAGGGTCGTCACCCTTTTTCCTCTTGTATTTATTATACATTAACAGTCTGTGTACCCGCAATGGGCTGTTAGTCATTTCAGTCAAGTACCATGTACCATATCAGTCAATTACAATGTATAATATCAGTCAAATACCGTGTATTATTATCATTCTTGACATATGCACTCTCGCGTTCTCTAAGTGCGGTTTTCCATTTTATTCATAACACACAAACTTTCTATCGAACATGTTCAATCTCTTACCATTGTTATCTTTTCATTGTTGTGGAACCTTGGGGAATGGATTAGAAGAGGATTGGAATCATTTGGAATGGATAAAAAGGTACTTTGAAATTGAAGGTCAGAAAGTCTCACACGACCCGTGCGTGTAGGCGCACGACCCGTGCGTTTTTGAACAGTTTGCAGAAGATTTCCAGAAAGATACGCACGACCCGTGCGACTTGGCGCACGATCCGTGCGTTATCCACTAAAATTTTAGAAAGTTCCAGAGACATACGCACGACCCGTGCGACTAGGCGCACGATCCGTGCGTGTTTTAAAAATCCAGTTCTTGTCGTATCAGATGGAAGCGCACGATCCGTGCGTCTCTATCAATTTTCCAGAAAATAGGTTTTTCATGAGAAAATCCATTTCGTTCCGACTCCAAAATCTCTTCCGACCGAGACCCAAACATCAATACACATTATAACAGTATAATACAACAGGCATATTCAATCCAATCCAGCACATTTCAACAATTAAGCACATCACTTTATCGTTTAGAATCACTATTTTAGAAAACGGTTTTCGAAAGGTGGAGACTCAGAAAAACACACATTCCCTAAGCGAGTTATAGAACTCACCTATCGTGATGAAAATCACGCAACACCGGAACTCCGAGAACTCACCCGCTCCAAAACCACGAACTCTCTTCGAACTCGCTCCAACAACGAACTCAACCATCCAAATCGCTTGGACAGCAGTTGATTTCGAATCCTAGCTACCCAAACAACTTCAACAGCAATTGTGGCAAGAAAATGAGTCTTGGTACTGAATAATGGGCTCTAGCAAGGACATGCAAAATATTTGGAGCATCAACACTCCATTTTTGGCTCTATGAAGCTTTGAGGATCTAAAATGGTGGATTGAGAAGGAGAAGGAGATAGGTTGCAACAGTGGTATCAATGGATGGAGAATAAGAAACTGAGTTTAATAGTGGAGAGAAACATGACATGCATCAAACTTTTGGTTCCCACTCTTCTTCCTCCCCCTCTTCGAGTTCTCTCCCTCTCTCTCAAGCTCCCTTTCTCTCTATTCTTTCTTTCTTTTGCTGAAACTAAAAAAAATGAGGTGTGTTGTGGTGTTCAGCTGGGTATCACAAGCTAAAAGGTTGCAAAGACTAAAATACCCCTCAGCAATTAGTTCACTTCTCATACCATGACATGGTCTACTCTAATGATTTAGCCAAATTCTATTAACTTAACACCATTATTCTAACTAGGCATTATTATAGTTTCTATATCACATAATTAATGCAACTAATCAACTTAACCTCGTGCTAATTTAATTAAATCTAATTAGCTAATTAGGGGATGTTACATAGAGCATTGCGAGCGAGGAAGCTCCGTCCTCGGTATATTGGACCTTTCCAAATTATGGAGCGTATTGGGCCTGTAGCTTATCATCTTGCTTTACCTCCATCTTTGTCCAAACTTCATGATGTCTTCCATGTATCTCAACTAAGGAAATATATTCCCGATCCAAATCAGCCATTGAGTTTGGAGACGATTGATCTTAGACCAGAATTGTCTTTCCAACCCTATCTAAGTCACATCGTTGAACGTGGCGAAAATACGCCTCGGACGAGGACGATTCCCATTGTCAAAATGGTTTGGGATCGCTTTCGGCCAAGGAAGCTACGTGGGTGTTGCAAGATGAAAGGCGGACTCGATATCCGTATCTATTCTCTTGGGGTATGTTTTGTTCAATTTTGAGGACAAAAGTTTAAAAGTTGGGGTGATTGTAATATCCTTAATTCCGTTAATTTCGGATTACGAAATTAACAAGTGATTTATTATTCGATTAAATAGTAAATCTAGTCGAGGTTATGAGTTATCGGGATAGCAATATATATATATATATATATATATATATATATATATATATATATATATATTGTTCTGGAGTCAACCAGGGGGTCCCATTAGCAAAACCAGGAGGTGCGCTTAGCAAGTAATATTGATCAGCCCAACCGATTTAGCCCATATCCACCTCATGCGAGCCCAACATCCTTGGACGGTCAAGATCGACTCTACCAATCCAACGATCCACGAAGGGGCACGATTTCCTATAAATACAGGCAAACTTTGCCCTAGAAAAGGTTCAATCTCTAATCCTTAGTACGTTCACTTATATATTCTATATACTGACTTGAGCGTCAGAGTGGCTTGCAGGTACCCCCCCCCCCGGGGGGCTCACTGACCTCCTGCCAGGACGGCAAGAGACCTACCAACAGCAGCCGACCAAAAAGCTGCTCGGTACAGAACATATATATTGCTAGATCATATGATTTAATGGCTTTATTGTTTGAAGTATGTGAGTTGGCGTGATTGTTTTGGGGTAGAAATAGAATTATGTGAGGATTAGGGAGCCAAGGGCGTTTTGATCATTTCCATATCATTCGATCCCCTAACCCAAATTACACAACACCAAACACACTCCTTAACTCCATAAGACCACAACCACAATTTTTAGAAGGAAATTATGAGTTAGTGGTTAATTAGAAGTAAACTAAGATGATGAGCTAAGTTAAGGGCACTTTAGTCTTTTCCTACTCATTTAAAAAATTTCCCTTCAGGTCATAAACATGACAGCACTCACACTCACTCCCACAAAACACCTTTGCTGAAAGTTAGAAATCAGAATTGAGAGAGAGAGGGAGGAGGCGCAAAGAAGAGGGAGAGGAGAAGAGGAGAGGGTTCTCACCATTGTCCATGCATGTAAGTTCTTTTCAACCCATTCTTCCTCATTTTTCAAGCTCTACACAACGACACTAATTTCATTCTCTACTTTCTCCTCTATCCATTGTTGCCATTTTTGAACCTCCTAGCTCTCAAGAAGCAAAAAAATGGAGTTTTGGGTCTCTAGTAGCTTGCATGTGGATGATGAAGCTCCATAATCAAATTGTGAAGTCAAGATTCAGTACGCCCTTGCAATAGCTACATTTCTGTTTTGGGTCGAATTGGGTAGAAGAGGAGCATTTGGGGAGGTTGCATTATCGGTTGGAAGCGATTGGACGCATTTGGATAGAGTTCGGAACGTGTTGTGAGATTTTGGAGCGGTTGAGCTTTGCGAGTTTCGGTATCTCGTGATTCTCATCACGATAGGTGAGTTTTACTCACGGTTAGGGACTTTGAATTCTGAATGTGTTGGTTTATTTCGTTTCATTCGTTTTTGAAAATTTTACGAGTCGGAAACCGTTTTCGAAAAATTATACGTTTTACGATTTATTGATCAATTATTGAATTGATGTGTGGACTGATTATTGAATGGTCTGTACTGGAATTGATATGTATTTTGTGCTTGTTTTGATTTGATGTTTGCTGAAAATTAAAAAAATTGTTGATAAAATTTCACTGCTGGAAAGTTTCTGGATGTGTGTTCAGTATTTTGGCTGTTGCGTAAGTTCTGGTAATCAAACAATTCTGTGTACTACCTTTTTGAAAACTAGACTTAAGTCTCTTTAATTTGGCACTTATTTCATCAAAATTGAAGTTGTCTAGCTCAAATTATAAGTTTCACAAGATAGGGTAATATTCTGGAAGCATTCTGGACATAGGTACTGTAGGTTTGAAACTGGGAACTTTCGGTTAGTCCAAAAATTATGGGACTTGCTTTTTTAGAAGTTAGACTTAATTTTGGTCATTTTGGCACTGGTTTGGTTGGATTTGGAATTGTGTAGCTTGAGCTATGAGTATCCCAAGTTAGGTCAAATTTCTGAAGTTAAACCGGGTATAGGTTCAGTGTTTTGAGTATTGTGCTCTCAATTGAACTTCTTTTTGAACGATTCTTATTTCTTTGAAAACTAGACACAATGTGCTATGGTTTAGGCTCAAGTTTCATGTTAATTGGTTGAGTTTTGGTCATTTTAGAAGTGCTAGAACTTAGGAAACCGATTCTGTTTAAACCAGGAACCCCGATTCTGTTTGATCACAAGCATATTTTTGTAAGTGTTATCATATCTATTGAATATTATAAGCAATTGTCAATTAGTAAAGTGAAATATCTTTAGTTATATTTTATATATTTTTATTTTTAATTTAATTTTTTATTGAAGTATCCCCGCCGTATCGTATCTTGGTTTTCAAAATTTTCCTGTATCCACGTATCCGTGTCGTGCCGTATCCCGTATCGTATCATGTATCCAGGCTACATAGTAAAGGACTTATGGTTGTTGTGTGATTAAAATATGACACTTGTATTATCTTGCAAATAATCTCGAACCAGCAAGATTAAAGCTTTCTTTTCCCGCATGTTTTTGTCGTTGACTAATCTACGCCGGGGAACCTGGCTGACTATGAATTTTCGGCTTTGTCGGTCCATGTGGTTCTCCCCTCCCAACAGAGTGTTGGAACCTTGGTGTTGGTGAATTGAAAAAGTCCCACATTGCTTAGACTAGGCACTTTAAATGTGCTTTTAAGTGTGGACTTCACACCTTGGTTTGGGGCACAAGGGGTACCCAGTTTTGTAAAAGGGATAGCACGCACACTAACTGACCACCACACATGCACGTGCCGTCGAACCGGTCGCCCGGTCGGGCCGGGCCGGGCCTAGGCTTGGGCTTGAGATATGAGGTGTACTTTTTTCTTTGCGAAAAATAATTATTTTTATTTTATTTTGGTGCGTCGCTCGCTAACTGTCCAAATTCGCTGAACTGACCAGATACGCTGAACTAGCCGTTTTTGTTGAGGATTTTTCTCTAACAACTTGACTTGTGCAGCAAGTAGGCCATTCTTATCTGCTGAGGATTTTTCTCCAACAACTTACTTGCGCAGCAAGTCGAGTTTTTTCCTATAAATAGGACCTTTCCTCACTTCATTCTTTGCACCGAAAACTCGAAGCAGTACCAAGTTTTCTTCTCTTGTCCCTCCCCAATTTCCTTTCTTCTTAAATTAGAGTGGTATTCGTACCATATTAGAGTGGTCTTAGTACCATATTTAAGTGGTCTTCGGATCATAATATGAAGGTGTATTTCTTGAGCGAAATTTCACCGTGCAGTGATATTTCGTAACAGTTTTGTCTGGGCTGTTTTATCCTGGGGACGTCGTGGTTGATAGCCTGCCTGCACAATTTTGAGCAGTGCCACGAAACGTCTTAAAGAGAGCAACCTAGTCCGCGACTCAACCCAGTAATTTCTTCGGTGATTGATTTTTTGAAATACTTTTCTGAAACTCAAAAACAACAATTTTAAGAGGTTTCGAATTTAGCCATGACTACCGAAGACATTACTGGCTTTGATTCTGCTGTTTCTAACTTCAACAAATCGTTTCATTTTCAAGAATGTCAATTAAAACAATGGCAACAAAATAAATTTTTATTAAATATGAAAAATGTTGCCAACATTTAAAAGATGACATTCAAGTGCTCACTGAAACAGCTGATCAGAAAGGAAGAGATAAAATAGCTAAAGAAATATTCCTATAGAAAGAGAATAATTTTCTCTATACTATTTAGAGATAGAAAGAGAATGATTTTCTCTATACTGTTTATCATTGGAAAGAGAATAATTTTCCCTATCCTATCTTATAGAAAGAGAATGATTATCTCTATATTATTGTTAATTCTACGGAAAGAGAATAATCATCTCTATAAGAATGAATTTTTTAATTCATATTGTTTGGTAAAAGTTCTGGCTAGGAAAGACTTGGTACTTAAGCGTGTCCATTGTGACCCACCTCTCTTTCCTGGGAACCTACTCGAAACCAACAATTTTGAAGTTGCATATTTTTATTATTCATATCTTTTGTTACCGTTAGTGGTTAACGCTAACGGTTAATGATTTTAAATCATAGAATTGTTTTTTAGCAATATATAATACTGATTGCAATATAATTTTCTAGAAAACCTTTCAAAAATTAAAACGGTAATCAGGCTCAAAGGAACAGCAGCTCGAATGGGACCCCCCAAATTTCCCATATTCTAAACTTCAACTACCACCTAGAAATGACGCTGCTCCTCCATTTAATTGTTTCAATTGCGAGAGACCAGGTCATATGACACGCAAGTGTATGAACAGGCCAAGATCTGCCACGCAGGCTAACCTGACTGAATACCAATTTGTTGCTATAATTTCTGAAATCAACATTGTTGGTGAATGCGAAGGTTGGTGGATGGTTATTGACTATGTTTTGAACATACACCGTTGCTGAAAATAAGAAAAAGATGTTGAGTCTGGTGAAAACTTTCTTTAAACAATGATTTTTTAAACGGAGTGTTTACTTCGTCTATCAGAAGTTTTCTTTAAACAATGATTTTTTACGCAGTGTTTGAATTTTACACGTGTTTGACTTTGACTTTGTACACTATACTATTCTTTTCAATAAGAGCTAGATAGCATTTTTCAAAAGTTATTTCCTTAAATGACTTAAGAAAAAAATTGTGATTTTTGTAGTCAAGCAAAAATTTTCAAGACTTCGCATAAATCAGTAAGGAAATCTGAGTATTAGTTTTGACTCACTCAGATATATGCGAATAAGATAGAAATTAACCAGAAATGGAAAACGATAGTTTGTCATGTAACACCCCGGTATTTCTTTAACAAAGAAACACCTAAATATACAATTTGGTATAAATCAGAGTATAAAAATTCCTGTTCAGATATACATCTTTACAAGAAACAACAGAAACTATAAAAATATAACATGATACAAGTTCGAGTCATAAGACCGAATACAGAGACTACATCAGAAGAATCCAAAACATAGATGGAAGATTACATCTCCAACTTCTCCTCGAGCCTGACGACTAACTGTGCCGCTTGCTGTCCTTATAACCTGTTCTCTGTAAAAACAACAAATATGGATTGGGTGAGACAACTTGTCTCAGTGAGTCCTACCGTGCCCCCTCACCGACACTCGGTTCAATTTATTAAACTGTTACAACAAAAGCTGACATAACGATGTCTTATTTATTAATCGAAATGCCGACTGTGCAACGACCACTAATCCTGGCGAATCGTGAACTGAACTTAATTTATTAATCGAAACGCCGACTGTGCAACAACCACTAATCCCGGCGAATCGTGTGTTTAACTTAGTTTATTAATCGAAACGTCGACTGTGCAACGACCACTAATCCCGGCGAATCGTGTGTTTAACTTAGTTTATTAATCGAAACGCCGACTGTGCAACGACCACTAATCCCGGCGAATCGTGTGTTTAACTTAGCTTATTAATCGAAACGCCGACTCTGCAACGACCACTAATCCCGGAAAATCGTGTGTTTAATTTAGTTTATTAATCGAAACGCCGACTGTGCAACGACCACTAATCCCGGCGAATCGTGTGTTTAACTTAGCACAAACCGGCTGCACAACGCCTGCTAATCCCGGTAACCCGTGAGTTGACCACGCCAAAACACATTCAGGGCCTAGGGTGAGGGCTCATGACTTCCCTTCCTAGTATGCTACTTGTCGGGTTGTCACCCAACGCGATACATATGACAATACGCTTCAAATTCTCGAGAGTTAGATAATTTATATCTTTTCGATCACCAAAGGATCTATCACATAATAATCGGATAAACAATATCCATATCGAACTATAATCCGTTTTTGAGGAATTCATAAATTTGACCTCCGGCATTATAATCATATTCAATTGACATATATAAACATATATATTCAGTCAGTCCATCAGTCGGTGTACCCACACGTATACTAGGGTTTCGGTTTTTCAATCAAATATACTTTCGAAGCTCTTTTTCAAAATCATGAGTTGAACAAGTTCAAAATACGGTTTTCAATAAGGCAATATCCTTAAAATTGGTTGGGAAGAAGATTAGAAGTGGTTTGGGATCGAAAGGAGCGACGAAATGAGAAATCGGGGATCGGTAACAGAAGCTCACGCACGGTTCGTGCCCAGGGGCGTACGACCCGTGCGTTATGCACCAAAATTCATACAGTCAACCCGAAGAGGGCGCACGGTCCGTGCCCAGGGGCGCACTATCCGTGCGTCCGGTTCTGTTTCTCTATTTCCAATCCGATTCTCATTCCGCTTTTCCGTTTCTCGCCCAAATCGAATTTCCAATCGTAATCCAACATGAAAATAGTTTTAATAAACCACATTCCAGACTATATTCCAGTAAAAGCGTTTAAATCAAAATTTCGTAAATTGCTCAGCAATTCAATAAAAACCGAAAAAAATGCGATATTGCTCAAAACGGTTTTCGGTTCCAAAATCTTTCGAAAACGGATAAATGCCTTATGACTCAAACCCGATATATTTTCAGGACACACAAAAATCCCTATACGTGAGTAGAACTCACCCGGTTGACGAGTCCCCGAGAAGTCGCGTCCTCGCTCGAACAACCGAACCGTTAACCACTCGAACAATCCTCGTAATCACGAACACGCTCTGAATGCCTCCGCAACTGAATTCAGCAACCAACACCCCTCTTGATACTGACTTCATCTCCGGTGGATAGAATTGACGTCTCGCGCGACTTGACAACTCGAATCCCAAATCCGTCGAATCACATTTCCAGCTTCTTCTTTCTGTTTTCCAGCAACAGTTTGCAGATTTGCAACTGCCATATCTATGTCAATTAGCAACCAAACTCCTTCAAATCAGTGCCCATTCTGAAGAGGATTTTGTCTACTTTCTGATGGAGGAAGATTCACACTCATGCATGCAGTGGTTTGGGAGATATCACCAAGACAAGGTGACTGGTCCAGGATAGTGCTTGATTCTGAATCCGATACTTGGGGACATGATATCTCCTTCATTTCTCCATGAAATCATACGGTTCTTCTGCCCAAAATGAAGAGCTTCGTGTCTAGTTTCCAGAGGGACAAGAATCAAGATCATCGGAGTCGGTTACAGTGAGATACGATGAAAACAATGAAGGGTACTAATACTGTTTTTGCCCAGAAATTCTGATGAACTCTAATCATCACCAACTTCCATCACTTGTTACTTCGAATTGAGCTTCCAAACAGCAACCCCTTCAAGACTGAGACTGAAGCAATGACCTCAAAGGATTGGACCACTTCCAAATTCGAAATGAAAGCATAAAACTCCAACTCCCTACTGTCAAACTGAACATGCAACCAAAACAACTTCAGAATTCCTCCATCTTCATCATTGGAGCTTCAAAACAGAAAAAGGGATTGAGAGATAGGGAGGGAATCAGTTTCTGAAAATGGTTCCATTGAACTCAGAATCGAAAATGGAGTGGGATGAATGTTGAATCACTCACATGCAATTGAGATTGAGAATTCTCCCTCCACCTTCCTCCCCCCTAGTTCGCGACCTCTCCCTCTCCTTTCTTCTATTCTGTTCCAGTTTTCAGTTTTCTGAAAGTTGTTGAAAGTGTGAGGGAATGGGTGAAGTCAGCAATTAAATGGCTGAGGGGGTTTAAATGGGAGTGAAATACCCAAAATGTCCTTGGTTCTATAATTCTCATTTTAAATCCATTAAGTACTCACTAATTCACATGACTTAGGACTTTTAGTAACATTCTCATGATCCTACTATGATTCGGACCCAATATTTAAATCGTTGGATGATACGTCTTCGATACGAGGTGAAATGACCATTTCGCCCTTTCGCTTAATTTCTTCATTAAACACAAGATTAGGCCACAATTCGATGGGAACACCAATACTTGGACAACTTCCTCGACTACTACTCACCGAGACATGACTTATTATTCCCACAAATAATTAAATCGGTCTTAGGCTTCATAGTTCGAGTTTTTAAAAATTAGGGATGTTACATTTCACTTTTATTTATAATTGCTTTGACTACATTGTAGTATACTTATTGAAAAATAAAAGTGAAGTGCTTGACATATTCAAAGTTTTCCATTACAGATTTTTGAAAATCAATTAAGTAGAAAGGTTAAGAGTTTTTATATCGATTGAGGAACAGAGTATGATTCCCATTAATTTTAAGGAATTATACATGAAACGACTGCAACATATTTTTTCTGAAATGAATGGTAAAGCAGAAAGGAAAATAAAATCTTTATTGAATTGGTTTTTTCTATGTTACTGAATTCTAGCACTTGATCTCTCTTGTGAAATTTTTTTTAAACCGTTGGTTATGTTATGAATAAGATTCGCTGAATCTAAAGAAATAAAAATTTTCCTTCGGAGATCTTGAAGAAAAGACAACTCATCTTGTCGTATTTTTGAATTTGGGATTACTTGGCTTATGTCACAATACCAAAAAGAGTTAAACTCGCTAGTAGAGTCTATGAATGTGTATTCATTGGGTATGCAGTAAATAGCAAAACAGACAGGTTTTTTGACCTTAATGAAAAAGTGATCATAGAGTCAAATGACGTTGACTTCTATGAAAATAAATTCCCTTTTAAATCAAGAAATAGTGGGGGCACTGAACTAGTCAAGTTTCTATGCCTAGGAACGTTGAAAACAACGAATAAAGGGAAATAGAACCTCGAAGAGGTAAGAAAGCACAAGTTGCTAAAGAATATGGAACCTGTTATACGGTCCATAAACTAGAGGAGGATACATATAACATTAGAGAAGCTTGTCTTCATTGGATGCAGATTTGTGGCAAGAAGTCATAAAACAACGAGATGGATTCTCTAGAGTCTAACAAGACCTTGCACTTAGTTGACTTGCCTCCTGGTTGCAAACCCGATAGGTTGTAAATGTTTTTTTTGAAAAATAAACTAAAATTCGAAGGCACTGTTGATAACGACAAGGCACGCTTGTAGACAAAGGTTTTTAGTCAAATAGAGAATATAGATTTCTTCGACACATGTTCACCCGTTACTAGAAATACATCCATAAGGGTACTAATTTCTTTGGCCGTGTTCTTAATTTAGTTGTACACCAAATGGATACATAACTGAATTTTAAAAATGGTGAATTTGAAGAAGAAATCTATACGGGGCAACCTGAAGTTTTTGAAATTCTTGGGCAAGAAAACAAGGTCTGTAAGTTGGATAAGTCTCTGTATGGTCTTAAACAAGCTCCTAAACAGTGGCATGAGAAGTTTGATTATCCACTTATATTGAATGGGTTCAAAGTGAATGAAAGTGACAAATGTATTTATTACAAAACTGAAAATGACATTTGCACCATCATATGTCTCTATGTAGACGAGTTACTCATAATTGGATCAAACATTCATCCTATAAATAAAGTGAAATCATTGTTGTGCAACAACTTTGATATGAAAGACCTCGGAGAAGCAATTGTAATCCTTGGTATTAAGAATACTAGGTCCGAGAAAGGAATTTCTTTGGATCGAACACATTATATTAAGAAGATCTTAAAGAAATATAACTACTTTGGTTGTAAACCTTTTTGCTCATCATACGATCCAATTGTCAAACTTTTTAAGAACACTGGTAACAATGTTAGTCAAACGGAATATGCGAGCATCATTGGCAGCCTAAGGTATGCCACTGATTGTACTAGACCTGACATTGCCTATGTCGTGGGATTGCTGTGCAGGTTTACCAGTCGACCTAGTATAGAACATTGGCACGCTATTGAGAGAGTCATGTGATACCTTAAAAGGACCATGAATCTCGGATCACATTGTCAGAGATTTCCAGCTGTACTTCAAGGATACAGTAATGCTGATTGGAATACTGTATCAGATGATTCCAAAGCAACTAGTGACTATATATTTAGTATATATGGTGGTATTGTCTCCTGGAAATCCAAGAAACAGATCATTTTGGTTTAGTCCTCTATGCAGTCTGAAATGATAGCGTTGGAAACTGCCAATGAAGAAGCTAGTTGGTTGAGATGCTTACTAGCAGAGATTCCTTATGGGAAAACCGACGCCAGTTGTGTTGATCCACTGCGATAGTACCACGGCTATTTCAAAATAAAGAATCGTAATTACAACGATAAAAGGCGACAAATATGTCGTAGGAACAACAGTTAGAAAAATTCTCTCAAAAGGAGCTGTGAGAGTGGATCATGTACGCACTGATTAGAACTTAGGTGATCCTTTGACGAAAGGATTAGCCAAAAATAAAGTCCAAAATACATATCAAAAGATGAGACTACTGCCATTAGAACCATGAGTCACTCACGATGGTAACCCGGCCTAAAAGACTGTAGATCCCAAGAATTAGGTTCAATGGCTAATAACAAGTTGTGAAGTGATAGGAGATGAACATGCCACTATAAGCAAAGAAGCATGATTCCCGAAGCCATGTAAGGTTGAGGTAATAGAAACTCTTAATGAGATCTATACAATATGTGGAGTGGAGTACCTAGCTACAGGAGTACTCTTGATAGACTCACCTTTGTGAATGTGGAAGTGGGGCCGCTTCTGATGGAATTCTTGGCAAAAATTCCTAGAGCGTTCACTAAACTGGGATAGACGTGCAGGACCATAAAATTAAAGCACGGGCTTTTGAGAATACACATATGGAAAAGGTTGTGTGTGGTTTTATTGATTAGAGATAGAGTTCAAGACTACGAGTCACACTTATTGAATCTAAATCTTAACCGCTATGCAAAGGCTCAAGTCGAATGACACATCTGCTTATGCACAACCTTATGGAGGCGTTTGACGCTACTTCTGAAACTTCTTTCTAAATTCAAGTGGGGGATTGTTGGAACCTTGGTGTTGGTGAGTTGAAAAAGTCCCACATTGCTAAGACTAGGCACTTTAAGAGTGCTTATAAGTGTGGACTTCACACATTGGTTGGTCGTTTCATTAGGTGCTTGGTTATGTGGTATGTGGTGATTAAAACCAACTTTGACAGCATTGATTGTCTTAAATTAATTTTGTTTTTTTGACACACTAAATTCATTTTGATTAAATGTGAGTTGAACCTAAAACATTTGTATTTTGATATATTTATAGTAAAATGATTTTTATAAATTCAAATAGTTTAATTAGTTGAGATCAAAATCGATCTTGCATGCTTATAAAAAATAATTAATTTGTTAACCATAATCTAAATACCATTTTTAATGATTTGTCTTCTATCTTTTTAACATAAATTAGTCAAAACATTTTCTCATTTTCTCATTTGAAATGACTTTTAAATTATTTTTAGATTCTCATTTTTTGAAAAAAAAATTGCAATAAACAGAAGAAATTCTTTTAATAGTGATATATTTTTCTTAAAACATGATTTTTAAAAAATAAAAACCATAACAAACACTCCTATTTTTAGAATTAAAATTGATTCATCTATATTGAAGCGACACACTATTAATTAGGAACTAATTTGACTTTCATTTCTCAGTAACCAAATTGGTACTTTTAATTTCTTAGGACCCAAATTGGTTTCCATATTTTTGTTAGTGAGCAATTTGTGTATTTACTCTATTTAATCTTTGACTCATCATCATTCATATACGAGACCACGAATAGCTTCAGGTAACGAGAGAGAAAAACTAAAAACGGCACAATGAGAGAGAGACCGATGGTAGGGGCGGTGGTGTGAGGGGGTCGACGGTGGCGAGGGGGAGGAGGGCACGATGGAAGACAAGGTAGACTAGAGGATAAGGAAGGCTGGCAGAAGGTGTCAACCAGAGAGAAAGAAGGATCGATAGGGGAAGGGGGAGAAGCTTCGCTAACATTGCTTCATGCCCTAGTAGGTACGTTGATGGATCCTTAACTATCACGTCCTTTTTCTTCTCAAACTTCCCGGAGAAATGTTGGGCTAGGGACATGTACGAGGTGTTTTCGAAACATGGTAGGGTGAAGGAGGTGGTTATCCCGGCTAGGAGGAATGGCATGGGGAAAAGATTCGGTTTTGCGCGTTTCTATGATATCAAAGAACCGGAAAGAATGGCCATGATTCTAGACAACATTTTTGTGAAGGGAGAGAAGTTACATGTTAATCTTCCAAGGTTTCAAGGGGTGCAAATTCAGGATCCTCGACCTAATGCTTCTCTGTCTAAGAGTGCACCAGTAGTTCATCAAGTTTGGAAACCAAAGATTTCATTGGTTCAACAGCAGGGGGATAAATGCTCTAATGGTGAAGGGATAGGCGGGTATAAGGGGACAACTGAAGTGGCGCACGAGTGGTCTTTTGAGACTTCTAATGAAGATTTCCTCAATTTGGCTCATGCGATGGTTGGGGAGGTCATTATTCCTGGAAAGCCCTATACCATTCATGAATATCTTGCTATGCAAGGGGTTTTTTTTTCTATCAAGACTACACCTTTGGGAGCTAATCTAGTCCTACTTGAAGGAGGTAAGGATGAGGATGATTTTGTGGGATATAGTGAAGAAATGCGTGAATGGTTATCTCAGTGGTTTAAATGGATTCGGTCATGGAAGCCTGTGGATGTAGATCCGGAAAGAGTAACTTGGCTCAGGTGCTATGGGATTCCAGCCCATGCTTGGAACGTTGAGTTCTTCACAAAGATTTCCGAACGCCTGGGAGTGTTCATCAACTCCGATGAGAACATTGACAATAGAAGGTCGCTTGATGTTGCTCGTATCATGGTTCGTACGAAGGTATCCGAGTCAATCAATGTGGTGTTCAAGGTCTTAATTAATAAGGTGCCCTTTGTTATTAAAGTTGTGGAAGATTGGGGTGGGCCTACTCTTTAGAGGAGATCAAGCGGTTAGGTTCAAGGGGAGGTTCTCTCATCAAGCTCCGATGAGGATCTAGATGAGTTTTACAATTCCGGCAATGGAGGCTTCGCCGGCGAGGAAGATGAAGTGGACTTGGCGTTCAGAGCAACATTTAATTCCCCCCACGATTCAAGGCAGAAATTTGTGGAAGTTACTGATGAGAATTCAAATTCTTTTAATCGTGGATTTAATGTTAATTCAAACGGTAGCAAGGTGAGGATGTTAAGGAATTCTAATCACTACAAGAAAAACGCGTTTTTCCGGCGGATTTTTTCCGCCGGTACGGTTCTGGCGCAAATTTGGCATTTCCGGCGGAAAAAATAAACTTTCCGGCGGATCTTTTAAAAAATATATATTTAATTTTTTTTTTTTTAAAATCCGCCGAAAAAGTGCATTACCGGCGGAAAAAATCCGCCGAAAATTACTGGCGAAAAAATCCGCCGGTAATGTGCATTTTCGGCGGATTTTTAAAATTATTTTTATTTTTTTAAAAAAAAAACCGCTGGAAATGTGCATTATCAGATTTTACTGGATGTTAATCCAACTGAGGGTATTCACGACTCGTGGTTGTGGACGCAGGATGCATCGAAATTGTTCACGGTCAAATCTTGTTACGCTATGCTGACGGTTATTGCAGGGCAATCAGATTCAGTGCAAGCTCTCAACAACATTTTGTCGAAGATTTGGAAGTTAGCGACTCCCTCCAAAGTTAATATTTTTGGTTGGCGTTTGTTTCGGAACTCGTTAGCAACTCCTGGGCAGCTACTCCACCGACATATTATTCATTCCGAAGCAGATGCTATTTGTCCTCTTTGCGCGACGCACACGGAGGGTTCTTTGCACTTGTTCCAGACTTGCACTTTCGCATCCGAAGTGTGGCATAATATATGCAATTGGTTGGGTCACTACAACATTTTAACCCTATGGCAACGCCTAAAATTCCAACGCCTAAAAAACTGTTGCCTTAGATAGCAATGGCAACGGTTTTTTGCCACCGTTGTTGATACAATTTTTTTTGACTAAAACGTTTTGGCAACAGTTTAAAACTGTTGCTTAAAGGTCTAAGGCAACGGTTTTTTAGTTGAGCTTTTAGGCAACGCTGAGAAACTGTTGTCATATGTTGAATTATTAATTAATTAAAATAATTGAGCTAAATGGTCAGACTTAGACGTAAAGTGATACCATCGCACCCTCAGATACCATCTTCGTCCCTCAGATACCATCGAACCCATTGTCAGCGAACCCTCTTCCTCTTCGCAACCGTTGTCAGCGAATCCTCTTCCTCTCCCTCAGATACCATCGCACCCTCTTCCTCTTCGCAACCTCAGATATCATCGCACCCTCTTGCTCTTCCTCTCCCTTAGCTACCATCGTACCCTCAACGAATCCTCTTCCTCTTCTAACCCTAAAATTCCATCGCACCCTCAAACTCTTCCTCTCCCTCAACGAATCTTCTTCCTCCCTGTATCCTCGCACTCTCAAACTCTCCCACTTCCCTCAGCGATTAGCGATTTCATAGCACAAGGATTGAGGTTTAGGTTCAGTTACACGACTTCACAGCACTCCTCGAACACCCTCTCCCTCTCAGCGATTTCAGTGATTCAGGTTCGACTCTCTCTCTCTCTCTCTATCTATCTCTCCCTCTCTTTGGTTTTCCCCCCTCTTTCTTGTCCCCCCCTCTCTCTAACGATTTCGGTGAACTCAACAGAGGAGGTTTTTCCTCTCTCTGGTTCGCCTCTGTCACACTCTCTCTCAGAGTTTGATGTGTAGAGGCATGTATGATTAAACCTAAAATTAGAGAGAGATTTGAAAAAATTTAGGGGACTGGGTTTAGGGCTTGTTGAGAAGGAAATGTGGCCTTCACTAAAATTTTTTATATTGTTGATACTAATTTTTTAGGTCTGATTCGTTGTTTGCTAATCGGTTACTTTTGTTGGCTATTTTTGTATCTAACTTGTTTGATTTGGTTGCTAATCTGATTTGTTTGTTTGCTAATCGGATGGAAATTTTGCCGCTGCTACGAGTGCTACCAGAAAGCTGTTGATATTTCACCTCAGATTGCACGAGAACTGATTGAGGTAGAAAAAAATTCAATAAATCAGAGTTGGTCTTGTTGTGAAGGATAATAGACTGTTGTTAGATACATATCCATACATATTTGTATTTGATTTGGTTGTATTCAATAATTTAATTACATTTTCTCCTAATTGTTGTTGGTAATTTGGATCTTAATGTCTCAAGGAGGAGTTGAAGCAAAACTTTCTTCAATTTGGATGAGCCTACAACTGGTCTTGATGCTAGAGCTGTAGCAGTTGTTATACGTACTGTTAGAAACACAATAGATACAGGGAGAATTGTTGTCTGCACAATTCATCAACCAAGCATTGATATATTTGAAGATTTTGATGAGGTAAATATGACTATCAAGATTTTGCAGATGAAACTGTTATTTTTTGTAATGATTTATAAGGTGCCACACTCACCTTTGACACATCTTTATTTCAGCTGCTCTTGATGAAGATAGGTGGACAGGTGATTTATGGTGGCCCTCTAGGTCAAAATTCCAAGAAACTTATAGAGTACTTTGAGGTAAACGTGTACCCTTATTATAGTAGCCACCATTTTGGGAATTGGACTTGAAGGAGGTGATTGCAAGATGGTGCAGCTCATTTTTGGAGACTTTCTTTCGGATGTTGGAAATAACAGGTATCTTTCTAGAAGCCTTGCTCAGGCGAACCTCCCTTGGTATGGTATAGACATGGGTAATGGCTTACCTAATGGAAGGTTCTCTAATGGTCGCACAGTTGCTGATATCATAGGTAATCATCATCTTTTCACTTAATTGTAAGAATAAGTTTGAATTAGAGTATGCAAAGATATAATGATGTTGAACAATTAAATTTTCAGGTGACAAATTAGGCTTCCCAAGGCCCCCTGCAGTAGTAGAAAATGGGTTAAACTATGCTTCTGGTGGTGGTGGTATCTTGAATGAAACTGGCGCCTATTTTGTAAGTTGTGATGCCTTATGGCTTTTAAGCAAGGATAGTTAGCATGCATGACACTGATATATATTATTACTTACTATATAATGATTGTATTCTGATTTAACACTGAAGGTTACTAAATGTAGACAGAGCAAAGAAGGCCACAATCAATGTTAGTTGTTTGCTTCAATTTCTTTTTGACTCTGCCACTCTTATCAATGTTAGTTCACTTTTGGTTTGACTAGTCTGCTGTAAAGAAGGCCACAATAATATATGCTTTCATTCTTGTCTGTCACCACCACATCTGATATGGAAAACATGACTGCATTTTGTTATGCTCTTACAAAGTCTGAGATATTTAGATAAGAACTGTGCAGTTACATAACTGAGTGAATTTTCGTATTTGATATTTTGTTTCTCCTAATGAATTTGCGTATTCGATGTTTTGTATGGAGATGCATCCAGGTTGGAGAAATGATAAGATGCTTGAAGCATGCAAGAAGAATGACATCCATGTCACTGTAAATAACAAACTGCTATTTTTTATTTTCTTCATTGTCATGATGGTTTTGTGATAGAGGGTCATGATTGAAATACCAAAACTGATATTTATATGCACCACTAGGCTCATCAGATGGGGGGAGAGATCTGATTCAGGATCAACCGCTTGATAGGATAGCAAAGAAGCTGAACAAGAGTCCAGGGCAGGTGCTAGTGAAGTGGGCCATTCAGAGAGGGACAAGTGTCATTCCTAAATCAGCTAACCCAAACAGAATCAAAGAGAATGTGGTTGTTTTTAACTGGCAAGTTCCAGAACAAGACTTCAAAGCACTTAGCAATATGCCAATATACCAGATCAGGTAAAAGCATAGGGAAAATAACATTAATAATTTATTTGTGTATTTCAGAATAATAATGGATAATTTTTTTATGTAACTTTCCTTAGTTATCGATATATGCAGAAGAGAGTTCTGGATGGTGAAGATCTCTTTGTGAACAAGGATGAAGGGCCATTCAAGGGTGCAGCAGATATTTGGGACCATGAAGATTAACCAACAAGACATGATGGATCAAGCAACTTTGTTTTATAGAATAACTTCAAGGGAGCTATGTAGCATTGTTAGATTAATGTACTTGTTAGTTCATAAAAAGGGGTTCAGCTTGTACAAGGTGAAAGCACTTTGTGTGCAGAGTTCTTATCTAAATATTGTTATGTAACTGTTTCTACAATTTTTTGGTGATAAATTAAAAATCAATTTTTTGGCAACGTTTTTTTGTTGTTGTCAATAATAGCAAAGGTTTTACTCATATACGAGGATGGTTTTTGAGTAATTCTTTTAAGTTATTAGGCAACGGTTTTAACAGTGTTGCCATATGTGGAAACGGTTTTTCAGTGTTGCCATAAATGGCAACGGGATTTTAGTGTTGCCATATGTGGCAACGGTTTCAGCCCGTTGTCATTTCCTGAAGATCAAAACAGTTGCGTTTAAGTTACTATTGGCAACGGTTTTAGGTTTGCGTTGCCATTGGTTGCAAAAAACCGTTGCCTATATTTTAGGCAACGCTCGCGAAAACAACGGTTTCAAAACCGTTGCCGAAAGCAAAGACAACGTTTTTTGGTTTTACGCAACGGTTTTCAGGCGTTGTCGTAGGGTCAAAATGTTGTAGTGGGTATTCAACAGGTGTCGAATCTTTCTTTGGAGGAGCATTTTAGGTGGATGGGCAAAGTGTGTAAGGGTAAGAAGGAAAGGAAAACCAAATACTTGATTTGGTTAACAACGTGTTGGTGCCTATGGTTGTCCCGAAATGCTGTTGTTTTCAGGAATGAGGATGCTAGCATCACTTCTGTTATTACTCCGATTAAAAGTCTATCTTGGAGCTGGTTTGTTTATCGTGTGGGTAGCAGCTCTAATATTTCTATTTCTTCATGGTGGATTAATCCACTTTCTAGCCTAAACAATGTTTTAACACTTTTTGTATTGTTTGGGCTTGAGCACACCTAGTGCTCCAATTATGAAGATTTGCTTATCGAAAAAAAACTCTATTTAATCTTTGGATTACCAAGTCATGCATTTATTTATCAATTTAAAAATTAGTGCATGTAATACAATTTTTAAAAATTGAGGTTATTTCTTTATTACCTATGTGGATAAATTCTGGGATTCACTTAAGAATTCAAGGTTAAATTGTATTGTATTTTAAATTTTTTTAGTTAAAGAAATGTGAGTGGTTAATTAGTTAGCTAGGGGGATGTTAATTTTAGAATTTGAGCCTCGAGGAAGGGTCCTACCACAAACTCGAATCCGCTTCTCATCAAAACTATTAAGGATTTTCTATGAAGGACCCTTTGTTCACCTCACATATGCTTCTCACTCCAACTCCTACCTCAAAATTGGATCCCCTTCGTATTCCAACTCTTTAAAGCGTTTTTAGAAGGATAATATTTTCTCCTAGAACTAGCAGTATACTCTGTTGAACCAAGGTCAAACACTCTTTGTTTTGTATGATAACAAATTACAATCTGTTTTCTAATGGTTATAGTTGAACCAAAGCACAGGGAATGAACCAAAGCGCAAGATATCTTAAAGTGTAGCAGCTCGGAGGAGAAGCTACTCAAGAGTTCAAGACTTATGGGTTATTTTGCTTTCCATAGGACGCATGTAAGATCCCATCACTTCAGCCTTATGACTTTTGTAGTTGAGAGATGATCTTTTAAAATTGAGCTAAGCTTGGTAAAATCTTTTATATAAAAGCTACAAGGTTAGGCACAAATAATAACTAGTTGTTTTAAAGAAAGTTTTTGAATCATGACTTGTTGTTTTTAAAAGAAAGAAATTGATTCATGTCTTCTTGGTTAAAAGTCAACAATCGAATTATGTCTTGATTGGTTTTAAAAGAACTTGTTTTGGAAAGAAAACAATCTATTGATGACTTTGTGTTTTTAAAGCAAAGAATTGATTTTGGATATGTGTTATAGAGTGCAAAATCGATTTATGGCTTCTATTTTAAAACAAGGAATCGATTATGAACTCTTGGTTTTAAAAGAACTCGTTTTGGAAAGAAAACAATCGATTGATGACCTTGTGCATTTAAAGCAAAGAATCGATTTTGCTCTCTATTTTAAAGAGAACAAAATCGATTTGTGACTTCCTTCCTCAAAGCTAGAAATTGATTTTCAAACTGTTTTTTGGAAGCACAACTTGTTTTTGAAGCTAACAATCGATTCCTCCCTTATTTCATTAAAGCTAGCAATCGATTTCTCTCTTATTTCATTAAGCAAGAAATCGATTTCTCTCCTACTTCTTTTAAGCAATCAATCGATTTCTTACTTATCAAAATAGTGTTAAAAATTACTTCACCGGTCATATTTTCACAATCCATATAAATAGGACTTACGGTTTTCACGATAAAACAAGAACAACCAACAAATCAAAAAAAGAAAAGAACTAGAACTCTCACAGTCATATTCATTCTTCACATTCTTCATCGTTGAATCCAAATCTCTCATCTCTCTCAACTACTTCATTGTTATATTGCTTGAGCGATTGGATCCTAGTTTTCATTTGGAATCATCTATACTTGGTTGTTTTGAAATCTTGAGAAGTTTTCTTGGGTAATTCAATCGGGGAGATTGAATTGTAGCGAAATCCTTAGTGGGGAGCTTGGGTTCTCAATTTGGGAAAATTGAGATTGGTGTGGTAGCTATAGGGAAGTTGCTTGCTTGTAAGACGTTGAAGAATTTTTCTCATATAGTGGTTATTATCAAGTCCGAAGGTTGCAAAGCCGGAGGCCGAGAACGTATGGTTGTTATCCCGAACCTCTTAAAAATCACAGTGTACTTCTTTCCCTTATCTTTACTTTGCTTTTACTGTATACTTGTTAATTATCATTGCATTTGATATTACTTCGCATAGCCTTCAATATCACTGTAATTGTTTCTACCATTGTTATAGCTTGCTTAGGTGTTGCATATAGTTTAAATGCTCTTTTCCGCATTCGATTTAAACTTGCATCGTTAACTTTTTGAAAATCAAAAAGATTTCAATTTTAGCATATAACCTTATTCACCCCCCCCCTTCTAAGGTTATCATATAGTCCAACATACTCGTGCATACGCACAGGTAACATCGTATTCTTTGTATAACTAGACTCAGATAGGATTCAGTTATAATAAATCTTTGGCTTAAATATGTTTTAGGCCCCTACAAATATAGCGTGTTTTTGGTTTAAGCCCCTTGTTATACCCCAATTTTGTCCGTCTTCTTTTTCTAGTTTTAGTCGTTTATTTTACTTAAATCGTGTTTTGAAGTCGCGTGACTACGAGAATTATCAGTATGGTGTCTCAGTTACTAATCCTGGCTAATTTCAATTGCCCTGTTCAACTAAATCGAAATACTGTTGTTTTAAATTAGGCATGCACGCGAATGATCGATCTTTTCGTGCGTTCTTCAATTTAATCTTCGTATTTGGATTTAGTCCAACCTTTTTGGGCCTGATCTCATTAGCTTGCCTATTTGGGCTTACGCTTAGCGTTTCAAACCAGTTTTTCAATAAACGGGCTTATGTCTAATGTTTTAATCATTTGCCTAATTAGGCCTATGTGGCTATTGGACCCATGATAGTAATTTGCCTAGATTGGATCTGATCTTAGAAAAATTATTCTAATTGGGCTTTACTTTAGTCATTGGTCTAATTGGGCCTTTGTTTAGTTTTTTTGATTGGGTTTGGCCCAATTTAATCATTTTCTTCCATCTTTGACCAAAAGCAATAAAATTGTCCACAATCCAAATAACAAATATAATTAAAAATCAAAAAATTAATTTACAAATATTTACAATAATCCAAAAATCCAAAAAATATAAAATAAATTTAAAAATACAAAAAATAATAAAAATCCGAAAATACATAAAAAGGGTGAAAAGAGGCGCCTCAGCCTAGAGGAGGAGGAGCTGAATCCTAACCCTTTTCTTGCTCACCAAGCATCCATTTTCTCTAATCCAAGCCCAGAACCTGAAAAAGGAAACAAATATGGAAAGAGATCAGAAAAAAAAACCCTAGTTTTTACCTATATAAGCAAGCCCTGACACACCTAAAAATTCAGACAGAAAATACACCAGAATTCAGCCAAAAGATTAGGGTTTTCACCTTGAAATCCTAATCGCAGAACACTAAAAATTCAGAAACAGAAGCAGAGGTAGAGGAATAGAAGCAGCGGCAATCAGTGTTAGCAACAATCAAACAAAAGTTCAGAAGCTGGAAAACAGGTTGGTGTTCCTTCTTTTTCCAAATACCAGAAACATGTAGACATAGGCGTAATCTATAATGCTTCTTTTCTAGATGTCCATAGGCTGAATAGTTCGTACATGTAGCAATTGCAAGTATGTTTTCATTATGCTTTTAGTCATACATATGTCCCTTATAATTGTCTGTGTGAACAGATTAGTTTTAGGAATTAACTAGGTTTTCTAATCTAACATTAGGTTTTATAAAAATTAGGTTTGAAAAATCAATTTGTAGTGGAATATGGAATCACGAACAACCCCCCTTTTTTAGACAAATTAGGGTTCCTATCCTTTTTGTAGAAAATAAAATCAGCAAGCGGTAGAGCAATAGTCTTAGTTAATAGAAATTGTCTGTTCAAAAAATGAAATTAGCATTTTTTAGGGTTGTCTTCGTTAAAAATTAGGGTTCTGTAGAAATCCCCCTTTCAAAAAAAACGAACCAGCAAGAGCCCCAGTAAAAAAAACATAGAAAAAAACTTACCCAGATTCTGACCGCCACCGGCGGAGGTCATCGCCGTAAGGCGTCGCCGCCGTGCTCCTCCGTGTCGCCACCACGAGCCACCACGAGCCACCGTCGACAGCCCCCCCTTTCACCGGTCTCCAAAACTGAACCAGAAACGCGTGACCACCGTACGGTGGTCATCTCTGTCGCCAACCCCCGTCCGTTGTCCTCCCTCCGTTCGCGCGCTCCAACCGCCTGAAATCACCACCGTCGCCCCTCAAAACAGATCCACCATCACCCACACAAATAGCCACCCACAGCGCCACCATATCACCATTGCCGAACCAACGCTCCACCATACGCGACCACCATACACCACCAACCGAAACCATATCAGAGAAATGGTGGTTCGGATTTGAGAGGGATAGGAGTGCGAACGGCGCTAAAGGAGAAGAAGGTGAGATGCGATTTAAGAGAAAGAGAGAGGTGGATACGTGAGAGAGAGAGGGGAAAATTTTTTTAGGTTTGAGCAATTTGGGGGTGGGGAGTGCGGCGCGGCTGGAGAAGAGAGGATTTGGGAATTAGGTTTTGTTTTTAGGGTTTGGCTTTATATAGCTAGGTTTTTATTTATTTATTTATTTATTTATTTATTTTAGTATTCAGATTACTGCTGACATCCCCCTCCATTCATGTGCGCACCTCCCTCACTTAAGCCCAGTTTTGCATACTGGGCCCTCAGATGCGAACTGGGCTTCTTTTTTACACCACCTATTAATTTTACAACCCCTTGCTGCTAATAACACCCTATTTTACCATTTCACCCCCCTTTTCCTCGTTTTTTTTCTTAATTTAATTTAATTCTCTTCAAGACAAAATATTCTCTCATAAATTAAAAACTTTGTTAATAGTCTTGTGAAGCCTTTGCTTGGAACCATCGCAAGGAAAACTATAACCAAAATCCTTTTTATCCGGCATTAACTTGGAACCACGTGCATCCAAAGCACCTTTTACTAAGATCAATGTAGTTGTATGTAAACCAAGAGCAATAGCATGATGAACCAAGAAGTCTCCAGGACCTATTGTTAAGAATAGAGAATTACTATTCTCATTAATAGCATTTAACCAACCAGGCAACCATCATTTCTTCACATGTACCCGCGGTAGCATTCAAATAATGTCCTTTGATTTCACCTGTTTCGGCCTGTGATTTATAAATTGCTTCGGCACAAAATAAGAAACGGTCTCTCCAACGCATAAATGGTTGAGAGTTACCTAGACTAATAATACGATAACCCCAACGATCCAATTGTTGAATAAATTGAGACCTGTAATAATTTCTAGAAGAAGAAGTTTGTCCAATTCATAGAGTGAATTATAACGGGTGATTCGTAAATATTAGTCTGGTTACAGCAAAATAATTCGCTAAATTCGATCAAATCGAAGGTAACTATTCGATTTGATAAGTACATTCTGTTAAAATTGCGAAATTATGTGGGTCAAATATTTGTTGTTTTTTTATTTATTACCTTTTTAACAACGAGGTACTAGTGGTGATCACTTGGAGCCTTTGCTCAATTGATCATCATGAATGCCTAATTTTCCTAAAATTTTTACTAAATCAAAAACTTTGTTAGTAGTCTTGCGAAGTCTTTGCTTGCATGATTATTAATAATGGAGTGCTAACGGTGATCACTTGGAGCCCTTGCTCGATTGATCATCATGAAAGCTTGATTTTCGCAATTAAACAAGATAAAAAACAAAAACCGTTTTCAAAACAAACAAGAACTACGTAGCTTTGAATTCTCCATCGCACCGGGAGATACGTAGGAGCGGGCCATGTCCCGTCAAGCACTTCTTTCTAAAAACCCTTTTTTTTCCTTTCTCTCCAAAAATAAAAAATTTTATTAAGTTCTTTAATTCATTTTCAATAAGATATAAAGAGGCAAATTAGATATTTTTCAAATCAACACTTAAAACCACACATTTAATTAAAGGTTCCCTCTCAGTAGAGAGGACGTGTGGGGTGCTAACACCTTCCCTGCGCGTAACCGACCCCCGAACCCTATTCTCTAGTTTCGCAAGACCAATCGCTTTCCTAAAAAGGTTTTCCTAATATTTTCCTTAATAAATATTGGTGGCGGCTTCATTGTCTTAAGAAAAGTTGTGAACGAGGAAGGTTCTCCCTCGGGGGCTTTTTCGGGCGCAACACCCCTGCAAAAAATATTTTTAGTAAAAGGTCCTTTCAAAATACAGCTTTTTGATTTAGGCCCTTCTGTTAGTAATCTGTTAAAAAAATGCTGACTTGGCAGGCGGAATACTTATATGTCATTTAATATTAATTTTTATTTATTTTAAATACTTATTTGGCATGCCAAGTCACTATTTTTTATTATTTATTTATTTTTCAATATTCCTCATCTTCTCCACTCCCCATCTCCATGACCATCTTCAACCAAAGCTCAAGCACAACCCAGAAAAATAAAAAATCAGCAGGCCATTACCACCCCTAACTCTGGCGACCTTTCGCCGGAAACCAACACCACACAACCACCATGTTGTTTGGAGGAAAACAAATTAAAATCGAACTAAAACTTTACCGTACCAATTTCCACTCTTACCCACAACAACAATCAGCCTCTTACATTCTGACAAGCCTCTTACAATCCGGCGGAGGCGCTTTCCGGCACGGTGGTCGCCGGAGTAAGGTGCCTAGAATTTGAAATTTTTAGAGGGGTTCTTTTCAGGATGAGGGTAGGATTCCAAATCTATGATTATATTTTCGGATGAGTGTCTACTTACGCCGGAAAAGACGATTGAAAGCAATGGTTTATGAGTTTTTGATTTATTCAGTTTTGGCTCTTTAGATTAGACACCACCACAAATCTTGTAGAGGAGAATGAAACAAACACGGTGCTGAAATACTGCAAACTTTGGGAAGGGGGTTTTGGTTTTTGATGGAATTGAGGTTTTGGTTTTGATTGGAAAGTGGATGGGAAGAGGAGGAAAGTTTAGAGGAGTGAAAAAATATGGGTTTGGGATTAGATCCGTTCGTTTTCTGGCGATGGTTTGTGGTGCGGTGGTTGCCGGCAATGGGTCGCCAGAGTTTGGGGTGGTTGGTCATGGAGATGAGAAGGAAGGGCGCTGGTTTTGAGGGGAGATTGAGAGAGAAGAAGTTGAGAGAGATGATGATGTGGATGCCAACTGTGTTTTTTTGTAACATTTGACTAACAGAGGTGCCTAAATCAAAAAGCTGTATTTTGCAAGGAGCGTTTACTAAGAAAAAATTTGCAAGGGCTTAAACCAAAACACGCTATATTTACAGGGGCCTAAAACATATTTAAGCCTAAATCTTTTAAGTTAATAAGAAATGAAGTTCCATAACTATAGAATATTTTCTTCAATTAACATTTTCTATCGTTAGGTAATTATCAATTGTAGTAACAATGTAGTGCCCATGGCGAATAAATATACGAAATATATTTTATCAGTAATAAAATTATACCAACAACATGTAATATTTTCCCATTGTAACTCAAAAGCAGAATTTAAAATATTTATTCTGACAATGTGTAACGTTCCGCCATAGAGAATTGATAGTAGTGAAATTATAGCAACAATATATAATATTTACTTATTGAAAATAATTTTTCCGACAATATATAGTGTTTTCTTGTGCGACTCAAAGGAAAAATATTCGTTTATAATAAATAAAGAAATTATACCAACAACAGATACGAAAAAACTATAAACAAACAAATTATTCATTTATAAAAAGTAAAGATATTTTCCCGTCCCGAGAAGGGTGTTTGGTATTTTTGGTAGTGGTTGTAACATCCTAACCTTTAGACGTCATAAAGTCTAGAATGTTAACCATTTCTATAAAATCAGAGTTATAAACCTACTTGAGTTGTTGGACACGACTTAACTTTACGGAAATTAACCATCACCTCGAGTTCCTTAAGGTTATATAAAACATAACCGATAATAGAATAATTCAGTCATGATACTTTAGATGTCCAAAACCCCAAAATAAAGTTTATAATACATCATAACTTTGATTACAAAATCAAGGTTTACAATCTTAGGGTAATACCCAATACATGTCGATAAAGTTAAGCAAACATGATAAAATTGATCCGGAAGGATCCCTCGATAACTAAGTAACTACGCCTACAGCTACTTCTCCTCGGTTTGCTTCACTTTGCCCTGTCAATCTAAAAACACCACATATAAAACAGTGAGATTACAAATCTCAATGAGTTTCTTCGCGACCCCTCACATTTCCTCTCGGTGTTTTCTTAATACTTTTCAATTGTCATAACTTAGCGTAACCCAAAAGTGATGGAATTCAGGAGAACCCCAACCCGACCTTGACCGAGTAATGCTAGGGCCTTGAATCCCAACCACAGCTGAGAACCCCAACTCAAATAGCTATACCGAGTAATGTCAGGGCCTTGAACTCGGGAGTTTGACCTCCCAATTCCAAGTACGCTAATTAACCTTTTATTATTTGTTTCAACCTCGTTATCTCGTTTTGCCTCTTTTATTCTTTTCCTCTTAGCACAACCCGGGAGATCATTTTCTCAATCACCCCGGAGAACCCAACTTGTATAGCTATACCGAGTAATGCTAGGCCTTGGCTTATGGGCTCATGACTTGCCACCACCAAGTGTGCTTTTAACCTCTTGGGATCGTCATCCCCCTCGTATATTATGCATTTATTTAACCTCTTTAAATCATTCTCACTCGGTTGCGAAAGCAACAATAGCATTAAACGGAACTATGTCATAATTCAACACATCATCATCAATTATGAAGATAACTTAGACTAACATAATTCAACACATCATCATCAATCATCATAATTCAACACATCATCATCAATTATGAAGATAACTTAGACTAACATAATGGGGAAAGTGATTGGGGTAACACATAGGGAAATCGAAGGGATTACTTTGATGAAAATACTGAAAATCATTTTGGAACACACTGATTGAACACTAAAATTTGAATTCCGGGTCAAAAGTTACGAGCAAAACAAGTTGGAAGGCTGCCGAGAAGTTCGTGCATTCAGAAAGTTACACGGGTACCCATGTTGTCTCAACACGGACCGTGTTGTTAGTGCAGAAAACGTTTTTTTCAGTTTTAAAACTTGCCCTTCAACCCCCCTTGCACCTAAACTGTAACACCCCTTTTCTACCCCTTAATTTACACGTCATTATCAGAGTATTTTCATTTTCGAAAATAATATTTAATTAGTAGAAAAGAAATGTCACATCTTCATTTATAAAAACTCATCGCCTGCACCATTAAAATTTGTGCAACAACGCAATCGTCATAAAAGTTAAACTTCAAAATAATCTCATCACAGCGGAAATAGCAATAACTCACCAAAGTCGCTCAAACACGTCTCAAAACATCAATAAAATCATTAAACAGCTAGCTAAACAATTTATCAACTTCAACCCCGCCCCCTAGGTGCTACAATATCAGAGAGCGACTCAAAACATCCCAACAGCTAATCAAGAAGGCAGCAAGACCTTCACTCGCGGTTACCTGCAGCGTTGCCACGATAGAGCAACATTCCAAGCAGAAGGGGTGAGAATTTCAATAAAACATAATCAAGTGCATAATAGAGAATGAGAACAAGCAATCACACAACATCACACAACATCATCATCATCACCACGTCACTATCACCAACACCAGCTCAAACCACGAACAATAACAACTCACAGTCATGATTATGCATGTAAATGCAACCCACACCTGGGTATATGCATGATGGTACCATACTCGTCACAATAAGAGGCCGAAGCCTATTCGTCGCAAGAGGCCGAAGCCTATTCTTCACAATATGCACATGCCATGAGACTCTATGGACATATGTGCAATTCACCACAACACTCACCTGGAGTACTCATCATCATCGTCATAAAACACTCATAGAGTGTATTCGTCGCAATTCATCACAATCACGTTACAACATCATTATAATCATACTCATAGAGTATATTCGTCACAATCATCGTAATCACATCACATAATCATCATCATCATCGTCATCATCATCACAATTAATTCACATCATCATCATAAACATCACATTCAAAATTGGAGTAACACACCTTTAAATTTAAGCAACAGCACTCTTAAGTTTGAGAGAAACGACACACTTTAATTTGGAAAACCAGCACCTTTAACTCAAGAAAATAGCACCTTAAATTGAAGAACACAGCACCTTCTTTTCAAAAACACAACACCTTTAGTTGAAGAACACAGCACCTTTATTTCAAGAAAACACCACTCCTTTAATTGAAAGTGGCACCACATTTAGATTTAGGAAACACCACATCTTAATTATGGAAAGCATCACCTTTGGTTTAGAAACGTCTCTTTTTCATGCTTAGAAAACATCGCACTTAAACGGAGAAAACATCATAATTCCATAGCGGAAAAACATCACATTTAGTTCAGGGAAAACACCATATTTTTATTGGGAAAACATCACATTTGAAAATTGAGAAAACAGTGTGAAAACAGCAACAAAACAGGGTGAAACAGCAGCTCGCGCTTGAGGCGCGAGTGAGGCGCGACTGGGGCGCGAATGGACCCAAAAAATTATTGTCTCAGCGCACCGTGATTGCGCTTGGGGCGCGAGATCAGCGCAGGTGCAGCGCGACTCAGCAGAAACAGTATTTAACGCGCAGAAATGTCTATAACTCGAACAATTCATCAACATCATCACAGTTCATCAAACATCAACAATTCTTCAAACTATCATCAACATCGAAGCACAAAATTACACATGACACATCATCAATTCATCAAACAACATCACCATCATTCAATTCTTCATCAATACTACACCAATTAATCTCAATTTCACAACAACATCAAAAATTCATCCAACAACATCAAATTCATCAATAACATCAAATTCATCAAAATCAACGAAAATTCATCAACAACATCAATTCATTAATAACATCAAATTCATCAATGACAACCCAATTCATCTCAATTACATCAAAACACCCAAAACCCCACAAAACCCCAATTACATACCTAATTATATTAAATCGAAACGCTCACCCTTACCTCTTAAACGTAAGCTCCGTAGAAGAAGATTGAAGACACCAAAGAGTAACTACAGCAACACAACGAGCAAAGCCTTGGAATTCCTCCCTCCAACTCGCGAAAACCCTAACCCTTAGCTTTGGGAAGATCCAATTTCGTTCTCACCTCCCCTGGCTTCTAACTCAGGAACTGCTCTCTTATCGAAGCCCTCTGAAATATGAGAAGAACGCAACAAACCGCGTCACAAACGGAGTTCTAGAGAGAAAGTTATGCTCAAAAGAGTGAAAATGGGTAAAAATGACCCAATCTGCGCAAAACGCTGCATAAATAGCAGACTCGCGCGCGTCTTGCGCTCGGAGCGCAACTGCAGCGCGAACAGACAGCAACCATACGTGACTTGCGCGCGGAGCGCGACTGCAGCGCCAGTCACGCGCAAAACACCCAACACCTGCTTCGGCGAATTAATTAAAATAGCAAACGACATCGGATTTTAACAAATGACCACTCGTTGGAAAGCTCTCGGAGTGTAGTTTCTATCTATGATTTTTAATTTCCAAAATAAGTAACCATTTGGTACAGATTTTCAATATACTACAATGAGGTACCAAACTTGGACAGAACTTCTTACTCAACTTGCAACCAAACTTCCTTTCTCATTTCTTAATGAAATTTGATGAAACCAGTGCCTACTTTGTAGGGAATTCAGTCTACTTTCCAACTAAACAAGAACCATACAAAACGGAGTTCAATTGAGAATGCAAAACCTGCAAAACCGAACCTCAATTCTAATCATTTCTACCATGGTTCCCATGCCAATAACTCTCTAATTTCTTCAATCATTCTACCAATTCATCTCAAAAATAGATTTTAATAAAATTGGGGCGTTACATAAACCACTCCCAAAGCAATTTCCAGCATCCCAGCAAACAATCAACATCATATTAAGCATGAATGGAGGTCTAATTCACTTATTTATCTCCAATTAATATAGAACAAGTCCCACAAAACTCACATTTTTCATAACGATCAAACCAATTCGGTTTTTCAACCGCATTCAACAATCAATTTCAGAATAGACATACTTTTCATCATATCCAAAAATCAACAAACAATTAGACATGGTAAGGAACTCACCTCAAGATAAGATGTCACAATTTCAAGCAAAATGCAAGTTTTTAACTACACAACCAAGCTCCTAGAACATCAATAATTTGATCCTAGACTCCCAACCTTCCTCCTAAGCCTTTGTATCAACGATGTAGCATCCCCAAAGCTCCTTTGAAGTCCCTAAGCTCACATGCAAACCACCCATCTACCCAAAATCACAACTCAAGAACACATGCAAACACCACCACTCCAACAATGAGCTTGGAGCGAAACCCATCTTCCCAAACAGCTCCCCAAATTGCAATGTGAGTACTAAACCCTTTTTTAAGTGAAATGCAAGCTCTACAATGGTCCCCAATGCTCTATTGATTCTGAAATTGGTGCATGCAAGGTGGTAGTCAAGTGATTTTTGGGGCTTTCACACAAGCTCACATTTTGGGGTTTTAGGAGTGAGAGTTTTCGAGACAAGAGGAAAGGAATGAAATGAGGATGATGATTCTATGGAGAAGATTGAGTTTTACTAGCAATGAAGGTTAGGGTATGAACTCATGATGGAAGTTTGAAGTGGAAGGGTGAAGAAAGCTCTCCTCTTTCTCTCTTTTTCGAAACCCTCCCTTTCTAATCTCTCCTTTGTTTTTCTCAAATTTTTGTTGAAAGTGAGTGTGTGTTCCTTCTAAGTGTGAGTGAAGTGTGAGTGAAGGTATCAGTTGTTGCTTAAATATATAGTGTAGGTTTTAAAAACAAATGGAAAGTACCATTATGCCCCTTATCTAATTCACTAGCCCCACACTTATTTAAATCAAGTACCACTACTCATAAAACTTCTAAAAATCCATAAAATTGTCAATCATTGACACATACACAATTATTTCCTCACTTCACAACAAGCATTGTATCAATTCATGAAATTACCAAATCAATAGTCAAGCAATTACTCAATTATCACCAATTAAATAATTTAATAGCCTCCAATTTAAAATCAGCTACTAAATCACTATTTAGTACTCAAATTCACACAAATGTCACATTTAAGCATATTTGACCATCAATCATCGACTCACTTAACAACTTACAATTACAATTATTAACTGACCAATATAACTAATAACAATCAACTAAAATAATTGAAACAATTATTTTGGGGATGTTACCGTGGCTATTGTAACACCCTCATATTTCTAATTAGTAGAAATACTGAAATGTACTATTCAGCATACATTAGAGTAGGATTTTCTGTTTCAGATATTGAACAAAACTAAAAACTCTTGAATTAACCCAAAACGATGAGTCATGCATATTTCACGACTTCAAAATATACCCAAGTCTTAAGTAATTCTTACAAGATATCACCTATTGTTTAATATCCAACAACAAGTAAAATAGCGGAAACGATCATTAACTAGTAGCTAGTACGAGTCATCAAATCGAATTACAATCACTAGGAAAAAACAACATGAACATAAGTTAAAACTTCATGCTCTCCTTAAGGTCTCATCAACCATGCTTCCTTGCTTTGTTCTTTCCCTGAGTATCTGTCAAAACAACAACATATAAACAGTGAGATAAACATTATCTCAGTGAATTCTACCGTAACCCCTCACAAAGACTCTCGGTCCATTTATTTCTTTCATTTAATCGTAGTCCATTTAGGCCCTACGTGCATATACATTTTTACATGACATAGTACATCTCCGGTAAAGACTCTGCCGCTACCGTTGAACCTCTCCATTAACTTGCACTAGCTTCAAACACTCATGAGGTCTAGGTTCTAGGGCTCATGACTTCCCTTCCCCTAGTATACTAATTATCTGGGTCGTCACACGCACGGTCCGTGCCATAGGGGCGCACGACCCGTGCGTGTTGCACCATTTTAACCGGCCAACAATGAAGCTGGCGCACGGTCCGTGCCACAGGGGCGTACGATCCATGCGCTGTGTTCAGCACACCAAATTCATTCCGTTTCTCTCGTTTCGCTTCTCCGTTCGTGTCCAATCCGTAATCCGATCAAAATCCAACCTCAAAACAAATAATACCAGACAATATTCCAGTCCAAACAACATCATTCAATCACAATGCATCAACAATCAATTCGTTCCAAGACACGCATTATGCATAGTTTTCAAAATACAGTTTTTCGAATTAAAAATTATGGAATGCATGAAATGAAGTAAACCAGTGACAACAACAATTCAATTCAGAAATGAAGAGTCCTAAGCGTGAGTAGAACTCACCAATCGTGATGATAATCACGAAACACCGAAACTTCTCGTAGCTCAACCATTTTGAACTTCACGAACTCGATTCTAACTTGTCAATCCGCTCGTAAACCTGAACTTAAACAACCCCAGCACTCCTCCTACTGTCCAACTCGAATTAACTACAATGTAACTTGATAATGAGCTTTAAAACTGAACTTTGGGCCTCTTATACCACCTACAAGCTTCCATAAACAACATGCAAGACAAGATTTCAAGGTTTGGCCATGGTTGAGCTTCCATAAACAACTGAAAATGGTATCAATGAGAAGAGAATGAAAAATGGGAGAGAATGGTGTAAAGAGAACTTACATGCATTGAGGATGATGATTTCACCTTCTCCTTCTCGCGTTTCTCTCCTCTCTCTAACCTCTTGTTTCTGATTTTCTGTGTTTCAGCAATAGAGAGAAATGAGGGGGTGTACCCTTGACTGAGTGAGCTGAGGGTCTTTAGTGGGTGGAATGACTAAAACGCCCTTGGATTACTAATTCACACTTAATCCTATTCCTCGGCAAACTTGGAAACCTTGTTGTTCGAACGAACAGAAATTAAATGAGCTGATTTGGTTAAACGATCCACAACTACTCAGATGGAATCGTTACCTGCTTGGGATCTTGGTAATTGATAACTCTATTTTATATAGGTTATTTATGCTCTTAATACTTAAATCAAGCTCACTTCTCAAGTAATTTTAGTACTTAAATATGTGAATATGTGATTAATAGTGTAAAAGCAGGTTATAAGTCAATTCCCTAAATATTGGGCATAATAGGTGCCTTTGTGAATATATTGATGTTCTCCCTTAGTGCTGCAGCGGTATGCCATCAATGAGACGCTACAGCGTTATGAGGCGGCTGGCCATTGGGATATTTGTGTAACCACTTGCTGAAACGATGAGTCATCTCCCTTATCTCTTATCCTCAGCATGACATTGAAGCCCAAGTGGAGTCAATAAGACACTTGGCGTCTTCCAATTGATTCCCACTTGATAGTTGGTAATGATTTTAATCATTACCACATTTTGTAAAGTAGCTTTATGAGTAATCAAGATATTATCTAATTAGGATATTATCTATTAGGGATATACTAATCATATATACAAAAGAGAGTTAGATTATTATTATTCCTACGTAGAGAGAGAGTTTTAACTTGGGGAAGAGCTAACTTGACAATTTGGTTTTCCTCCATTGTTATTCCAATCTTAAAGCTTGCTTTTATTTAATATAGTTTTTAGATTCCATAAAAGGTTTTGTTCAAGCCATAGCTTCATCTTACGTATATGACTTGGGATTCTTGGAGTGCATCTTTTGCAACCATTCTCCTCTTCTCTACCTACGGTAATATAAGCTTGTTTGTTTGTATTGCGATGATGAAGTTTGTCATGAGCTAAATCACTTTGTGGTTGGATTGTTCTTAGTGTGTAATGAACCTTGAATAGCTTTTATATAATATTATGATGTTTGCGTTTCATTCCTTGTGTCATAATGCTTTCAACCTTGTTTTGGGACTGATCAACTAAAATAAGGGAGCTTTGTGGGTACAGACATGGTTCACAAAGAGAACTCAAGGAATGATATGAATGGAAAACCCTTTAAATACATTTAAAGGAAGTACTACTTAAACCTAGACATAGGGGAGTAATAGTTCATAAGGTACATGCTGTAAGATCTTAATATACAGGGGTAACTTATTTAGAACCTAGACATAGAAGTCTTGTAACATAGCACTGACGATAGTGACTGAAAGGCACGCCACCATGACGCTACAGCGTCTGTTGATTCTGTAGCGCTACAGCGCTTAACGCTACAGTGTCTAATATTATAGAACACTACTCTTGGGAATTTACGTAACTGCTGAGCTATCCAACTCACTCTTAAATACTTTCACTTCAATACTGTTTTATCACAAACTATTATGTTTACAACTCCACACTTTTATTTGTCACCATACTAGTTTCAATAAGTTGCTAATCACTTAAACTTCTTAGATTAATTCCAATCCCTGTGGGAACGAACTTTACATATCATTATAATACTTGTTGCGATTGTGTATACTTGCACATCTACTTTTCGTACCAACAGTAATCTAGATGTGATTCAACACCAATCTCTTGAGCTAAGCGAATCAGATTTCTCAATGAACTCGAAATCTAGATGTGATTCAACACCAACCGGTTCCTTCTTTGCTTCACAATCAAATTTAAGTCTCGGAAAGACTCTAACAGTTCCATCTCATGCATCATTAATTCTGCCGTATGAACAGATTTGCTACTCAACGCATCAGCTACAACATTGGCCTTCCCGGGATGATACTTCAATTCGAAGTCATAATCCTTCAGAAATTCAACCCATCTCCTCTGTCTGTTGTTCAGCTCCTTTTGGTCAAACAAATACTTAAGGCTCTTGTGATCGCTAAAGACTTCGAAACGAGACCCATACAGGTAATGTCTCCATATCTTTTGGGCATACACAATCGCCACCAACTCTAGGTCATGAGTTGGGTAATTCTCTTCATGAGGCTTCAACTGTTTGGATGCATAAGCTGTAACACCCCATTTCTACCCGGTAAAATAATACGAAAATATCAGAGTTCATAAAAATCTTTTTGAACGCACAATGGAGTGCCACATTTGCTTCGTGAAAACAACAAACAATATTAATTCGCTTTTGAAAACACTTATATAACACTTTTGGATGAACCGGTAAAACAACGTTTTAGTCCTCCAAATAATTCATCTTCGTAATCACGCAGCGGATTCACAACAAGTCAATTAAAATCATCGTGCGTCTTAACAACTCAAGACAGCTCAGAAAACATCAAAATAGCAACAATCAGCTTAAAGCTCCAACAACGAAATAACAAAGCAAATAACATTAAAACGTGTGTTCGTTCCCCCCGAGTGTTACATATCAGAGCGACGACACCGACTCGATCAAACGAAGGTGAACTGCCTTCATTCGGGATTACCTACACGTTACCAACATTGGGGTAACATTCAAACAGAAGGGGTGAGATATCGCACTATATAATCAGACATATGAAAGACAATATGTAATTCAGGTCATAGCATCAATTCATCATTTAATCAGCAGACAACATCGTCTCAATCACATAAGTATGCACATAATGCGAAATGTGACTCAACTCAGGGCCACCGCCCTATAATGCATGTGGTACCATAATCCAAAACCCGTAAATAGGGGCATCAACATCGCAACATCGTCGTCGTGGTTTGAGCATAGCTCCATCGTAAAAATATGATATGCATGCGACGCTATGTAAATGCACAAACAACAACAACGGTTACATAGCAACGCACAACATCGGAAAACAACATTGGTCGTAGGCCTACAACACATCTGTTGCGTCAAAGACACACTTAGGGCAAGTGTACTCTCTCGCAGAAGTAGTATAAAAGATATCGTCTCCACAGGGATTAATTAACAAGTATCAAACTACTTAAGATTAATTATTATTTAGACGAACGAATGTTTGGTTGTTATAAAAACTAAAATAAAAAGAATTAAATAGCAAGAATTAAAATGTGAAGTTTAACCAATGGAGAGAAGTCTAGGGTCACGGTTTCACTTACAAGCTTCGATTCCTCTATGTCTAATTCTACCTGAATTCCTTGTTTTATTCAATTACCAATCCCTTTACTAAAACTATTAATCCGTTTGGTCATTCGCGATTAATATTCTTTTTCCTAAATTAACCCTTGTTTGGTCATGCAAGAATTTAAATCCAAGAAAAGCATAAAGAACAAAAAGGTTGAATGATTGGAAGACTAAATTAACGTTTGGTCATGCATTAATCTTAGTCTCAATTATCCTATAGGTCCATCAACTAATTGCAGTACGGTCGCTGATCAACTAATTGATTATGAACATGCAAAGGGTTGTCAATCCTAATTATGTGAATAAAACAATAGGATAATATTAATTGAAATAAAAAACCAGGAATTCAAACCAGAAATTAGAACATAAAAAGGTCTCTAAACATGTAAGATCCACCTAAGACCCTAGAAGAGGATTTAGCTATCCATAGTGTTCGAGAACAATAAAATAAAATTAGGAGTCATAAATTACAGAGATAAAAATAACCCGGAATAGAGAAATTTCTGATCCTGCAAATTTCGTCTCCTTTTTCTGCTCCAGAGCTCTCTCACGGTGTCGAAAACGGTACCCAAAAACCTCTCCTATGTGTTGCCGGCGGTACTGTTACCGCGTTGTTTTCTTCGTGTGTGCGGCTCTCTCCCTGTTTGATTCACGTTCCTCCCTTTTGATGTTGCATTCCTTTAATTTATAATAAGGCACGTGATCTCCAATTCAGTTAGCCCTTCTCTTGCTGATCACGTTTGTTTCTTCAATTAAACTTTGTGGGCCTTCAATTTGAATTCCATCATGGGCTGAATTCTCATCTTCATCCATACAACACAAGTCCTAGGCCTTTTGGATTTTGGGCTGCATGCAAAGCCAATTGAAAGTTGGCTTCTTCCTTTTTTCTCTGTTATTTCAAACTCAAATATATAATATATTGGTTTGAGAATTCTTTGTATCCTTTCTCTTCTGCGCAATATAGAGCAAATTAAGTTAATGATTTATATATTTGCTAATAATTGCTCTAAGAATAACACAAAAGTATCTCTAAAAATGCATTAAATTGGAGTTTATCAACTCCCCCACACTTAACTTTTGCTTGTCCTCAAGCAAATTTCCTGGCTCAATAAATTTTTCAAAAAAGTGACAGAGACAGCCAAATAAGGGATCCAAAATTAAAAGTACAATGACAGACAATAGACAGTATAGCACAAATGAGGTGTCAAAAGGTTGCCCAATTAGAGGCTCGTGTCCCTGAAGAATACATTTCTGTGAACAAAGGCACTCGCTCACAATCTCTCTAAGTGTTTAGGGACTAGGGAAATATACACTCAAGTTTCCGCAAAATGCACATTACCATAAGCTTGTAATTTGACCAAATCTCCACTAAATAGTTTACATGCATGCAAAAGATTGGGTTTCATGGGTTGTAATGGGGCCAGGGTGAATTCATGCAGGGTAGGAAATAAGAAGAAAGGGATAATCAAAGGGCTAAAAAAAAGAAATGAATAGTAACATTTGAAATCAAATATGGAGCTCCTATCTATTTTACAATTTTTGCCCAAACTCCAAATTAATTCAATTTCCTTCTTCACTCTTTTTCTATTGAGTAGACTCTTTTTGATTTGCCTTTTTGCTCTTGAGTAGACTCTTTTTTTTTCTTTTTGGATTTGCCCTTTGGCTCTTTCATTCTTTTGATGTGCCTTTTCCTCCTTCTTGCTTTCCTTTGTTCTCTTTTTTTTTTCTTTCCAACTTTTCATTTTTCTATATTTTTCTTAGGAGGAAAATGTACTTGTAACCACATTAGCCACTCCTATTTTGTTTTTATGTCCCGATGAGATAGACAATTGAAATACAGGAAAAAATTGTAACTTTCAATAGTTGCTCCAAATTTAATTTCAAATGGTTACCACAAAAAAAAAATTATATCTGGGTACCAAAAAAAAAATATAACAAATAGGCTCAAATGGGGCAACTAATGGATAAATTCAAGAAACAACTCTGAGGCCAGAAAAATACCTAAATTCCCCAAATCTTTTTACATAATGCAAATCAATTTTCGCCTTGAAATGGTCAAAAGACAAATTCTAGAATGTAGCAAATTGGGAAACACACTCATAGAAAGAAAAGGGGTAAAAATTTATGATTTAGTGTCAATCCCCTTATGAAGGCTCAAATCTCACATTTAGAAGCTAGTTCACAAAACGTACTCAACAGGCACATATGCTAATTATCAGCTTCCTAAGGACAACCCCACAGTTACAATTAAGCACAAGTCTGTCAAGTAAATTAATTATGGGATCCCCTAAAGGCAAAATCTCTATTTTTTTTTTCAACTTGAAGCATAAGCCGCTAAAATAAGCCAGAAAAAATGCTATCAACTTATACAGTGGGTATGTGCATTAATAGAGATGAATTGACAAAGTTAAACTATACTCCCCCACACTAGCCTAAAGCATGGTCCTCAATGCAAAATATTAAATTGGCACAACAATAAATAAATGAGAGAGTAAGAGTGACTTCCCTGAGAGAGCTTGCAGTCTGAGCTTATTCCTAAAAACAAAACAAAACAAAACAAAAATGAGAGAAAATAAAACACAGGTTGCCTCCTGCAAAGCGCTTGTTTAACGTCCCGAGCCTGACGGTACTAGAGTCAGTCCTTGAGGGCAGTGACATAGCTCACTTGACTCAACCCTTCCTCAAAATGCTTCACACGCTGCCCATTGACCTTAAAAATGGTGCCATCTTCATGAGATACCTCAAGCACTCCATAAGGAAAAACTTGAGTAACAGTGTAGGGTCCATACCACCTTGAGCGTAACTTTCCTGGGAAAAGACGCAAACGTGAGTTATAAATTAAAACTTTTTCACCAACATGGAATTCACGCTGCTGGATGCGCTTATCATGCCACTTTTTAGTCCGCTCCTTATATAACTTGGCATTCTCATAAGCTCCCAGACGGAGCTCATCCAATTCATCGAGCTGCAGCAACCTATTTTCACCTGTAAGCTGAGCATCAAAGTTTAGAAATTTTAAAGCCCAAAGTGCTTTATGCTCTAATTCAACAGGCAAATGACATGATTTTCCAAAAACAAGACGATAAGGAGACATCCCAATGGGGGTTTTAAAAGCAGTTCTATAGGCCCATAGTGCATCATCAAGTTTCAAAGACCAATCTTTTCTTGATCCACTAACTGTCTTCTCTAAAATCCTTTTCAGCTCTCTGTTTGAAATTTCAACCTGGCCACTAGTTTGTGGATGGTAAGGAGTTGTCACCTTATGAGTGACACCATATTTGCTCAAAAGATTTTCAAATTGTTTATTGCAAAAATGGGTGCCACCATCACTAATAATTGCTCGGGGAGTGCCAAATCTTGTAAAAATATTTTTCTTTAAAAATCTCACTACCACCCGAGCATCATTAGTGGGTAAGGCTACAGCTTCTACCCACTTAGACACATAATCTACAGCAACAAGAATATATTGATTTGAAAAAGATTTAGGGAAGGGCCCCATAAAGTCAATACCCCATACATCAAATATCTCACAAACCAAAATGTTGTTTAAAGGCATCTCTTGACGCCTAGAAATATTGCCACTCCTTTGACAACTATCACAAGCTTTCACAAATTCATGAGCATCTTTAAATATAGTAGGCCAATAAAAACCACATTGTAAAACTTTATATGCAGTTCTATTTGGGCCAAAGTGGCCACCTACCTCTCTAGAGTGACAATGCTCAAGGATAGAAGTTACCTCATCCATAGGCACACAACGCCTAATAACCTTGTCTCCACATACTTTAAATAGGTAAGGGTCATCCCATAAGTACTGCCTAGCATCAGAAATTAATTTCTTCTTTTGCTGAAAAGAAAAATCAGGGGGAACAACCTTACCCACCAAGTAGTTGACAATGTCTGCAAACCAATGAATAGTAGAAATAGCTAGAAGTCTCTCATCAGGGAAAACCTCCTTGATCTCCCCATCATTTGAGGCCTGCATCACACTATGGTCAAGCCTTGAGAGGTGGTCAGCTACAAAGTTCTCTGAGCCTTTCTTGTCTCTAATCTCCAAGTCAAACTCTTGTAGCAACAAGATCCACCTGATTAACCTGGGTTTTGCATCCTGCTTTCCAAGCAAATATCTAATGGCAGCATGATCAGTATAAACAATAACTTTAGAAAGAACAAGGTAATGACGAAACTTGTCAAATGCAAATACTACAGCTAGTAACTCTTTCTCTGTGGTAGTGTAATTCCTTTGAGCATCATCAAGAGTACGACTAGCATAGTAAATGGTATAAAATACCTTATTCTTTCTTTGCCCCAAAACAGCCCCCACAGCAGTATCGCTAGCATCACACATAATTTCAAAGGGAAGCGACCAATCGGGGGAAACAACAACAGGGGCACTAATTAATTTTTCCTTTAAACAATTAAAAGCCTTCAAACAAGTGTCGGAAAAATCAAAAGTGGCCTCCTTAACCAAAAGGTCAGTCATAGGCTTTGCAATTTTTGAGAAGTCTTTAACAAACCTCCTATAGAATCCGGAATGGCCTAGAAAACTACGGACCCCCTTAACAGAATTGGGTGGGGGCAACTTTGCAATTACCTCAACCTTTGCAGGATCAACTTCAATGCCTCTAGTGGACACCTTATGTCCTAGAATAATGCAATCTTGTACCATAAATTGGCACTTCTCCCAATTGAGCACTAAATTGGTATCCCTGCATCTCTGCAACACTGAATTCAAGTTATGTAAACAATCCTCATAAGAGGATCCAAAGACGGTAAAATCATCCATGAATATCTCAATGCATTTTTCAACCAAGTCAGAGAAGATAGCCATCATGCATCTTTGGAAAGTGGCAGGGGCATTACATAAACCGAATGGCATCCTTTTATATGCAAATGTTCCATATGGGCAAGTAAAAGTAGTTTTTTCTTGATCTTCAGAAGCCACTGGTATTTGCAAATAACCGGAATATCCATCCAAACAACAATAATAATCATGACCTGCCACTCTCTCAAGCATTTGATCAATAAAGGGAAGGGGGAAGTGATCTTTTCGGGTGGCATCATTTAATTTTCTATAATCAATGCACATACGCCACCCGGTAGTTTTCCTAACTGCAATTAATTCATTTTTATCGTTCTCCATTACAGTAGTACCTCCCTTTTTAGGAACACATTGAACAGGACTTACCCACTTACTATCAGAGATAGGATAGATGATACCTGCATCAAGAAGCTTAATCACTTCCTTTTTGACCACCTCTTTCATGTTGGGATTAAGGCGGCGTTGAGGTAGTGCCCGGGGTTGGTAATCATCCTCCATGTAGATCTTGTGGGTGCAAATTGAGGGACTAATGCCTTTTATATCATGAATAGACCATCCAAAGGCTTCTTTGTTGGCCCTTAATGAAAAGAAGAAATTAGGGGGAACAACCTTACCCACCAAGTAGTTGACAATGTCTGCAAACCAATGAATAGTAGAAATAGCTAGAAGTCTCTCATCAGGGAAAACCTCCTTGATCTCCCCATCATTTGAGGCCTGCATCACACTATGGTCAAGCCTTGAGAGGTGGTCAGCTACAAAGTTCTCTGAGCCTTTCTTGTCTCTAATCTCCAAGTCAAACTCTTGTAGCAACAAGATCCACCTGATTAACCTGGGTTTTGCATCCTGCTTTCCAAGCAAATATCTAATGGCAGCATGATCAGTATAAACAATAACTTTAGAAAGAACAAGGTAATGACGAAACTTGTCAAATGCAAATACTACAGCTAGTAACTCTTTCTCTGTGGTAGTGTAATTCCTTTGAGCATCATCAAGAGTACGACTAGCATAGTAAATGGTATAAAATACCTTATTCTTTCTTTGCCCCAAAACAGCCCCCACAGCAGTATCACTAGCATCACACATAATTTCAAAGGGAAGCGACCAATCGGGGGAAACAACAACAGGGGCACTAATTAATTTTTCCTTTAAACAATTAAAAGCCTTCAAACAAGTGTCGGAAAAATCAAAAGTGGCCTCCTTAACCAAGAGGTCAGTCATAGGCTTTGCAATTTTTGAGAAGTCTTTAACAAACCTCCTATAGAATCCGGAATGGCCTAGAAAACTACGGACCCCCTTAACAGAATTGGGTGGGGGCAACTTTGCAATTACCTCAACCTTTGCAGGATCAACTTCAATGCCTCTAGTGGACACCTTATGTCCTAGAATAATGCAATCTTGTACCATAAATTGGCACTTCTCCCAATTGAGCACTAAATTGGTATCCCTGCATCTCTGCAACACTGAATTCAAGTTATGTAAACAATCCTCATAAGAGGATCCAAAGACGGTAAAATCATCCATGAATATCTCAATGCATTTTTCAACCAAGTCAGAGAAGATAGCCATCATGCATCTTTGGAAAGTGGCAGGGGCATTACATAAACCGAATGGCATCCTTTTATATGCAAATGTTCCATATGGGCAAGTAAAAGTAGTTTTTTCTTGATCTTCAGAAGCCACTGGTATTTGCAAATAACCGGAATATCCATCCAAACAACAATAATAATCATGACCTGCCACTCTCTCAAGCATTTGATCAATAAAGGGAAGGGGGAAGTGATCTTTTCGGGTGGCATCATTTAATTTTCTATAATCAATGCACATACGCCACCCGGTAGTTTTCCTAACTGCAATTAATTCATTTTTATCGTTCTCCATTACAGTAGTACCTCCCTTTTTAGGAACACATTGAACAGGACTTACCCACTTACTATCAGAGATAGGATAGATGATACCTGCATTAAGAAGCTTAATCACTTCCTTTTTGACCACCTCTTTCATGTTGGGATTGAGGCGGCGTTGAGGTAGTGCCCGGGGTTGGTAATCATCCTCCATGTAGATCTTGTGGGTGCAAATTGAGGGACTAATGCCTTTTATATCATGAATAGACCATCCAAAGGCTTCTTTGTTGGCCCTTAATACCCTCAAAAGCTTATCCTCCATGGTATCTGTCAAATCTGCAGAAATAATCACAGGCAAAGAGGAAGGGGGATGCAAGAAAGCATATTTTACATTTGAAGGAAGAGGCTTTAATTCAAGCTCAGGAGCCTCTTCAATTGAAGGTTTGGGATTTGGAGTATTACCCCATTCCAATTCCTCAAATCTATGGTTACTCCAATTTTTGTGAGGGTGGTGAGCCTGCAAAAACATTAAGAACTCTTCTTCCTCACCACCCTGCAATATGCCAAGTCCCTGCAAAGTAAGTACTTTTTCTAGAGGGTCCTGAATTCTAAAATCATCAAAACTTTCAGAGGTAACCACATCATTAATATCCATAGCTTGAATAAAATTACAAGAAGCAAATGAGGAGGGATTTTTTAATGAGTTCAAGACTTGAAATACAACTTCCTCATCTCCAAATCTTAAAGTCAATTTTCCCTGCTGAACATCAATTAAGCTTTTTCCTGTAGCTAAGAACGGACGCCCCAAAATAATTGGGACTTCCTCATCTTCTTCCATATCCAATACAACAAAATCAGCAGGGAAAATAAACTTATCAACTTTAACTAAAACATCTTCTACCACTCCACGGGGGTGGGCAATGGATCTATCAGCTAGCTGCAAAGTGACGTTAGTAGGATGTGGTTCCTGCAAACCAAGCTTTCTAAAAACAGAAAAAGGCATCAAATTTATACTTGCTCCTAAATCACATAAAGCCTTTTCAAAATGAGAGTTACCAATTGTACAAGGAATAGTAAAACTACCTGGATCTTTAAGCTTAGGTGGTAACTTTTTTAGAACTATAGCAGAACATTCCTCATTAAGCCTAACTGTCTCAAAGCCTTCTAACTTCCTTTTGTTAGAAATAATTTCTTTTAAAAATTTGGCATATTTAGGCATTTGAGCAATAGCTTCAGCAAAAGGGATGTTGATATGCAATTTTCTAAATATTTCAAGAAATTTGGCAAATTGCTTATCATGCTGCTCATTTTTAAGTCTTTGAGGATAAGGAACATTTACCTTTGCTTGCTCATATTTTTCCCTTTCCTTTTTGCTTTCCTCAGAAGTGCTCCCCTCAGCGGGAGCTTGTATTTCTTTCTGGGGCGCCCGCCCGTCTTGATTGTTTTCTTGAACCAGCTCCTTGCCACTCCTAAGAGTGACAGCCTTGCAATGCTCATTTCTTGGATTAGGCTCGGTTTGGGTAGGCAGTGAGCCTTGAGGCCTTTGAGACAACACAGTAATGAGATTTGAGATTTGACCCTTCAGGCTTCCAAATTCGTTGTTCATGGCTCCCTCCAAGCTTCCAAATTTTTCATTAGTCTGCTGCATAAACCTTGTCAACACATCATTGGTATCCAACTTTTTCTCCTCTTGCCTTTGCACATGTGGAGGCTTATAGGAGTTCGAGCTTTGCTCCTTTTGTTGTCCTCCCCAAGAGAAATTAGGGTGATTTCTCCAACCCGGATTGTAAGTGTTTGAATAAGGGTCATTTTGGGTCCGGTTGGAATTCTGAACATAATTGGCCTCTTCAGTTGAAGTTGTTGGCCGGCCCTGTGCTTTTATCAGTTCTTCAATGGATTGCAACCTCTCATCAGTCCTGTCCATGTAATTGGATAAAACACCCATGCACGGGTGTCCAACTTTTTCCATGTATCTAACTAAAGCATCTTGCATACCAGGCCTTAACTCACCTTTCTTCTGACCAAGATAGTTGACTTCTTCAGTTAGGCCTCCCCAGAGGTTATTCGTGATGTCACTAGTGGAGGTAATTATTGGAGTAGATTGAGCTTGTACCTTCATCAAAGATTGCATCTGTTTAGAGAGAGCATCCAGCTTTATGTTAACACTAGTGTCATCTTCAACCTTGTAGATCCCAGCTGATTTCTTAATGTGTCTGTCACTTGTCTCCCATTGGGCATTATCGGCTGCTATCTCTGCAATTAAGTCATATACTGTCGCAGGTTCCCCATTCATTAGAGAGCCCCCACAAGCCATATTAATAATTCCCCTATTTTGAGAAGATAATCCGTTGCAAAAATATTCAAGCAATTGCCACTTCTCAAATCCATGATGTGGACAACTTCGGAGTAAGTCTTGAAATCTTTCCCAAGCTTCATGCAAAGATTCTTGCTCGAGTTGAGCAAAGCTGATTATTGCACCTCGGATCTTAGTAGTCTTACCTGGAGGAAAATATTTGGTCAAGAATTTTTGCTTCAGTTGATCCCAAGTGGTAATGGACTCAGCAGGTTGAGAGTCTAGCCAAGCAGATGCCTTGTCAGCCAATGACCATGGAAACAATCTCACTCTAATGGCATCAGGAGTGACACCATTACAAATTACTGAGTCTGCCACCCTCAAGAAGTTTCTAAGATGGGTGTGTGGGTCTTCTGTTGGTGCACCTCTGAACATAATCGAATTCTGAACCATTTGAATCAAACTGGGTTTGAGCTCAAAGTTAGTAGCTTGCACAGGTGGATTGACTATGCTTGTAGTGATATTTGCTGTGGGAGTAAAGTAGTCCCGAAGAGTTCTTCTCGGATTGGCAGCCATCACTCTTGTCTTTTTTCTTATCCTTCGAGCAGTTCTTTCAATTTCTGGATCAAAAACCAAAATAGGCTCCTGGGAGCGGGTGAGCATGCACTAGTAATAGTAATAAAAATAAAACTAACTAATAAAATAAAACTAAATATAAATTTTTTTTTTTATTAAATTAAAACAAGAGTTAAAATAAATGTCTAAAGCAATAAAAAATCTTTTTCATTTAATATTATTAAATTAATCCCCGGCAACGGCGCCAAAAACTTGTTGCGTCAAAGACACACTTAGAGCAAGTGTACTCTCTCGCAGAAGTAGTATAAAAGATATCGTCTCCACAGGGATTAATTAACAAGTATCAAACTACTTAAGATTAATTATTATTTAGACGAACGAATGTTTGGTTGTTATAAAAACTAAAATAAAAAGAATTAAATAGCAAGAATTAAAATGTGAAGTTTAACCAATGGAGAGAAGTCTAGGGTCACGGTTTCACTTACAAGCTTCGATTCCTCTATGTCTAATTCTACCTGAATTCCTTGTTTTATTCAATTACCAATCCCTTTACTAAAACTATTAATCCGTTTGGTCATTCGCGATTAATATTCTTTTTCCTAAATTAACCCTTGTTTGGTCATGCAAGAATTTAAATCCAAGAAAAGCATAAAGAACAAAAAGGTTGAATGATTGGAAGACTAAATTAACGTTTGGTCATGCATTAATCTTAGTCTCAATTATCCTATAGGTCCATCAACTAATTGCAGTACGGTCGCTGATCAACTAATTGATTATGAACATGCAAAGGGTTGTCAATCCTAATTATGTGAATAAAACAATAGGATAATATTAATTGAAATAAAAAACCAGGAATTCAAACCAGAAATTAGAACATAAAAAGGTCTCTAAACATGTAAGATCCACCTAAGACCCTAGAAGAGGATTTAGCTATCCATAGTGTTCGAGAACAATAAAATAAAATTAGGAGTCATAAATTACAGAGATAAAAATAACCCGGAATAGAGAAATTTCTGATCCTGCAAATTTCGTCTCCTTTTTCTGCTCCAGAGCTCTCTCACGGTGTCGAAAACGGTACCCAAAAACCTCTCCTATGTGTTGCCGGCGGTACTGTTACCGCGTTGTTTTCTTCGTGTGTGCGGCTCTCTCCCTGTTTGATTCACGTTCCTCCCTTTTGATGTTGCATTCCTTTAATTTATAATAAGGCACGTGATCTCCAATTCAGTTAGCCCTTCTCTTGCTGATCACGTTTGTTTCTTCAATTAAACTTTGTGGGCCTTCAATTTGAATTCCATCATGGGCTGAATTCTCATCTTCATCCATACAACACAAGTCCTAGGCCTTTTGGATTTTGGGCTGCATGCAAAGCCAATTGAAAGTTGGCTTCTTCCTTTTTTCTCTGTTATTTCAAACTCAAATATATAATATATTGGTTTGAGAATTCTTTGTATCCTTTCTCTTCTGCGCAATATAGAGCAAATTAAGTTAATGATTTATATATTTGCTAATAATTGCTCTAAGAATAACACAAAAGTATCTCTAAAAATGCATTAAATTGGAGTTTATCAACATCACCTGCCAATAAATAGAGGCAAATTCGTCTTCGTACAACCTTCGTCGTCAACAATTTTTAACTTAGCAATTTTCAACATTTTGGCAACATCGCAATAATTTAGCAACTTTCAACATTTTGGCAACTCTGGGCCTAATCACATATTCAACATCATTTTAACCAACAATCGTGAAATTCACATTTGGGCAGCCACACTTGGCCCCCACTACGCCAAGCAACACAATTGGCAGCCAAACTGGCTCCCATGGCGCCCAGCAGCACAACGGGCAGCCAAACTGGCGCCCATGGCGCCCAGCAACACAACACAGCACAAGGCAGCCAGATTCTGGCGCCCATGGCAACCTACTTATCCAAATGTATCCACCCTTACCTAAGCCCCGCTATAACCCTTAAAGTCCTCAAAATGTGTGTATGCAATTCATTTGTCTAAGATGATATAGAACTCTGTCAAGCCTATGAAACAATGATGCAGGTACTGTGAACTGAGTGAATACCCGAAACACCTCAAGAGTGAAACACTGGTGAGATGTGCGTACAGAGAAAACTTGAGAATGCTGCCTGCGTATGATTCGGTATTTCCAATTCAGTTGTCCTGCCACTGCATTAGATTGATGATGATAATTGAAGTGCTGATGTGTTTAAGGTTGATGTATTATATGTAACAGCTAAATAGAAAAACGGCCACAGTCTGAATTGATTGTTTGCTTGAGGACAAGCAAAAGTTTAAGTTTGGGGTTGTGTTGACTCTCAATCATATGATGTAAGTTAGGCATTTTTAGGACCAATTGTGCAGGGTTTTTATTGTATAACAGTCATTATCTGGGATTTAGTTCAGTTTTATATAATTGTAGTAGGAAGTTCAATTGTAAGTTATTCCTTCACTTTTGGAGCTAAATGGGACTTGAAGACCTCTTAATTGGTTGTGGCATCTTTCGGCGAACCAGACACTTGCCCGGAAATGCAGCAATCTGGAGGAATTTTGCAAGTCAGAACTTTCTGTTGATTTTCGCGTCGCGACCAGGAGGGTTCGCGACGCGATCTGGAGGAATTCTACAAGCCAGAACCTTCTGTTATTTTTCGCGTCGCGACCAGGAGGGTTCGCGACGCGACCTGGAGCTGTTTTGCGAGGCCTGAAGTTTCTGTCATTTGTCGCGACGCGACGGGCACGGGCCGCGTCGCGATGGTGCGTCAAAATTAGGGTTTTTAAAGCAGTTTCAGCAATTTTAGAAGGGACTTCGTCTTGGGATCGGAGCGACACTTGGGAGAAGTAGCTGGGGGCGTTTTTGGGAGCTTCTAATCACTTGGGAACAAGGTTTTGAAGACTTCTCATGGATTCCTCTATGTGTAACTTCTCCTTATTTCTATCTTCTCTTTCCTTGATGTTGTCCATGTAGTTTGTTTTGATTAGGGAGAGATGACTCTCCCCAAACCTATCTATTGATTACTTTGTTATGGTTGATTCAGTTATTTGGTTAATTTATCATAAGTCTATGCCTCTTTGTGTAATGCTTTACTTCTACATATGCTAGTTGTAATGAATTAGGGTTTGTGATCACATAGGGATATGGGTTACATTCTTGATATGGGGTAGTAGATCACATACTTGTGATCACCATAGGAATATGGGATTGGATATGTGAATTCTCTATTTCTTGCGTTTATTGCTTTACCTGTTGGCATGAATCACCTAAGGGATTAGGGTTTCTCAATTAGGTAAAAGGGGTTTTGAGGCAAGGGATTGTCCTTAACCTAATTTTGTGAATTGAATCTGGTAATTTAAACAACCAAATTGAGATTAACTGAAGGATCATAGGATAGGTAAGGGGAGAATATTAGACCCCTAATCGCTTTTATTTTATTGTTTACAAAATATTTGCTTTATTTTACCGTTACTTCGCTTTTCGTCCAACTGTTACGTCTAAGAATTAATTTACTTGCCTATTGATAATAAAGCACAATCCCTGTGGAATCGACCGGTTACTTACCGTATTTTATTACTTGCGACGACATTTGGTACACTTGCCAAAGTCCTAACACAGAACAACACCTGAAACAGCAATTGGGCAGCCACCACCTTGGCGCCCTTGGCGCCCATGCGCCAGAACAACATGGAAAACAGCAATTGGGCAGCCACCACCTTGGCGCCCTTGGCGCCCCTGTGCCAGAACACTACACACCCAGGATGGCGCCCATGGCGCCCAGTCACACAACACAGGATGGCGCCCATGGCGCCCAGCACAATTTCAGGAACGGCGCCCATGGCGCCCAGGCAGCAACACACGCACAGAATTTGGCGCCCAGGAAGGCGCCCAGCCACAGCAACAGCAACATTGGCGCCCATGGCGCCCTATGGACAGAATTTTTGGTTCAAATCATCAACAAGCAAGCTCGATCATCATCAATCATGTCCAATCATTATCAATCATGCTCAATCATCATCAAATCACATTCATTCATCATCAATCAAATTTAATTCCTACAACTAGGGTTTTCTAACTTAATCACCTAGGGTTCCATTAACCTTTCTACATAGAGCCCTTCATACACCCAATTATAGAGATAAAACCCCACCCTTACCTTAGCCTTTGGAGAATTCGAAACTTTGGCTTGCCCTAGCTCTTCTCCTCTTCTTCGCCGCGCCTCTCTCTTCTCTCCTCTCTAATCCTTATTTTTTTTGTTCCTTCTAAATGAGCCAAAACCCTAAATAATACCTTTTTATACTTAGTTAATTTTTATGGGCTTTTCTCTTGGCTAATTCGAATACATCATGGGCCTCACTAACACTTTTCATTTTACTACTCCCAACCCCAACAATAGGCCCACATGTGCTAGCATTATTTTTATGTTATTATTTTTCTACCAATTAAATTCCCAACAATTCAATTAAATAAATAATTAAATTTTGGGGCGTTACATAAGCTACCACTTGTTGATTCTGCATCAGGACACACCCTAAACCCTTCCCAGAGGCGTCACTGTAAATTTGGAATCCCAGAGACGGATCCGAAAGAATTAGGATTGGGGCAGAAGTCAAATGATTCTTCAATTCTGAAAAACATTCATCGCAGTCTGAATCCCATACAAACGGCTGACCCTTGCGAGTTAACTGAGTGAGTGGAAGAACCAGCTGAGAAAATCCTTGAATGAGTCTTCGATAATACCCAGCTAATCCCAAGAAACTTCTCACTTCAATGACTGTAGATGGTTGTTTCCGGTCTACTGGGGTCCACTGCAACCCCGGATTGAGAAATCACATGGCCCAGAAATTTTACTTCAGGCATCCAGAAATCGCACTTGGATGACTTGGCATACAACTTCTTTTCTCGGAGTACGTTCAAAACAATTCGGAGATGTTGCACATGCTCCTCAATAGTCTTAGAATACACCAAGATATCATCAATAAACACCTTGACAAATTGATCCAGATAAGGGTTGAAAATTCGATTGATGTAATCCATGAATACAGCTGGAGCGTTGGTTAAACCGAAAGGCATCACTACGAATTCGTAATGTCCATACCTAGTACGGAAAGCTGTCTTCGGAATATCTAAAGCTCTAACTTTTATTTGATGATAGCCAGACCTTAAATCAATCTTTGAAAACACTGAAGCTCCCCTTAGTTGATCTAGCAAATCATCAATTCTCGGCAGAGGATACTTATTCTTGATAGTGACCTTGTTCAACTGACGGGAATCGATGCATAATCTCATGCTTCCATCTTTCTTCTTGACAAGTAATACAGGAGCACCCCATGGTGAAGCATTAGGCCGAATGAATTGTTTTGAGATTAATTCTTCAAGTTGGGTTTTCAATTCCTTTAGCTCTAAAGGAGACATCCTTTATGGAGCAATAGAGATTGGCCCCTTGCCCGGAACCAACTCTATTGAGAACTCTACCTCACGATCCGGAGGTAAAGAGGAAACTTTATCCGGAAAAACATCCAGAAATTCATTCACAACTTGGACAGAAGACAAATCTAACCCAGTTTCAGTCGATGCAGCCAACATAATAACATAAGCTTCCGCACCTTGAAATAAAACTGGCTTGCTGAATTGAAGGAGATAATTGCTTCAAAATTTGACTTTGGTAGTTCAATTGATTCCGAGGCAAAACTAATAGTTCGATTGAAACAGTGGATGGTGACACGATTTGCTGTCATCCAGTTCATACCCAAAACGATGTCCATACCTCTCATAGGTAAACAAATAAAATCTATAACGAAGTTTCTGTCTCCTATGGCCAGAAGCCAGCTTTGACATAAAGACTGGGTTTGGACACGACCCTTGACAGCAGTCAAGATAGTTATCAGCTCGGATAACGGAGATAAGGCTAATCCCAACCGGTCAACACATGCTTGAGAAATTAAACAACGAGTAGCACCTGAATCATATGATATACTGACGGAGCTATTGAAAAGAGATCCATTACCCCTCAGTAGATTATCAGAAGGCTTGGCTTTCTCAGCATCTAAGGTGTAGATCCTTCCATGAGTAGTAACTGCACGGTCATCTTCGTGTTTCTTCTTCACTGAGCTCTCACCACGATGAGGCCTACCACACTTGGAACAAAAACTAAACCTTGAGCAATCAGATGATTGAGCTTGCTTTCCCTTATGAGTATTCCCTCTAGCTTTTGTGTGTGGAGATGATGATTCATCCCCTTTTTTCTTTCCTTTCCAATATTCCCTCTTTTCTTCATACAATCTGTTGAGATCGGCTTCGGCAACATAGGCTTGTTGCACCAAAGCAGCATAGTTGGTCATAGCATAAGAGCTGAGACCTTGGGCTACATCAGCACGGAGGCCTGCCTTATACATCTGCATCTTCCATTCATCATTCGGAGCATACCTTGCCAACTGATAGAATTGAGACAGCTTCTCAAACTTGGCGGTGTATTCTCCCACCGTCATATCTCCTTGTCTAAGATTGACAACTTCAGTCTGCTTACTTAGCTTCATCACTGGAGGGAAGAAATGTTCAATAAACAATTCCTTGAAGTTAAACCAGGTAATAGGAGCATTGGTCCTCCCTTGAAACTCGGGGGATTCATCTTTTGGAAACGGAAGTAAGCTCTATTCGGATCTTCCGGAGGAGGTTGCACATTGGGCTGCTGATGAGCCTGTTGTTGCATTTGCAGCATATCTTCCATCATTTTCTGTTTCCTTTCTATCACGTTCTGCATCCAAGCAGAATGTGGAGTGATTGGTGGATTATTCCTTGATCCTCCTGCCATGATTCTGTAAACGATACACCAAGTATTAAGTTGATCAGTCTCAATGTCTCTTAGCATCATAAGAAGCAACATCGCAAAATTACTCAAGGGATAAACAACCCTAAAACTAATCTAAGCCCGACTAGGTCGAACTGCTCTAATACCAAAATGTAACACCCTCATATTTATAACTAGCAGAAATACTGAAATGTACTATTCAGCATACATCAGAGTAGGATTTCCTGTTTCAGATATTGAACAAAACTAAAAACTCTTGAATTAACCCAAAACGATGAGTCATGCATATTTCACGACTTCAAAATATACCCAAGTCTTAAGTCATTCTTACAAGACATCACCTATTGTTCAATATCCAACAACAAGGAAAATAGCGGAAACGATCATTAACTAGTAGCTACTACGAGTCATCAAATCGAAGTACAATCACTAGGGAAAAACAACATGAACATAAGTTAAAACTTCATGCTCTCCTTAAGGTCTCATCAACCATGCTTCCTTGCTTTGTTCTTTCCCAGAGTATCTGTCAGAAAAACAACATATAAACAGTGAGATAAACATTATCTCAGTGAATTTTACCGTAACCCCTCACAAAGACTCTCGGTCCATTTATTTCTTTCATTTAATCGTAGTCCATTTAGGCCCTACGTGCATATACATTTTTACATGACATAGTACATCTCCGGTAAAGACTCTGCCGCTACCGTTGAACCTCTCCATTAACTTGCACTAGCTTCAAACACTCAAGAGGTCTAGGTACTAGGGCTCATGACTTCCCTTCCCCTAGTATACTAATTATCTGGGTCGTCACCCGCAACTTGATATAATTTATATATCATTACCTTGCTTGAACATTTAGTTCCATGACCTTAAATAGTTGCTTGAACATTTATTTCCATGACCTTAAACAGTTGCTTTAACATTTAGTTCCATGACATTAAACATAACACATGTTCGCTCGCGTATACTACTTTACCGTTTTTGAAACATTTATAACTTCCAAAAACAATTCACTTTAAACCTTGCAATCATGTTAAAAAAAAGAGTATCCTTGGTCCAATTACATGAGGGATGGTTGGGAAGAAGATTAGAAGAGGCTTGGAATCGAAAGGAGCGACGAAACGAGAATTTTTCACCTTGGGACAGAACCACACGCACGGTCTGTGCCATAAGGGCACACGACCCGTGTGTGTTGCACCATTTTAACCGGCCAACAACGAAGCTGGATCACGGTCTGTGCCACAGGGGCGCACGATCCCTGCGCTGTGTTCAGCACTCCAAATTTATTCCGTTTCTCTCGTTTCGCTTCTTCGTTCGTGTCCAATCCATAATCCGATCAAAATCCAACCTCGAAACAGATAATGCCAGACAATATTCCAGTCCAAACAACATCATTCAATCACAATGCATCAACAATCAATCCGTTCCAAGACACACATTATGCATAGTTTTCAAAATACTGTTTTTCGACTTAAAAATTACGAAATGCAAGAAACGAAGTAAACCAGTGACAACAACAATTCAATTCAGAAATGAAGAGTCCTAAGCGTGAGTAGAACTCACCAATCGTGATGATAATCACGAATCACTGAAACTTCTCGTAGCTCAACCGTTTCGAACTTCACAAACTCGATTCTAACTTGTCAATCCTCTCCTAAAACTGAACTCAAACAACCCCATCACTCCTCCTACTGTCCAACTCGAATTAACTACAATGTAGCTTGATAATGAGCTTTAAAACTTAACTTTGGCCTCTTATACCACCTACAAGCTTCCATAAACAACATACAAGACAAGATTTCAAGGTTTGGCCGTGGTTGAGCTTCAAGCTCGAAAATGGTGGAGTGGCTTAGGGGAAGATTGAGCTACTGAAAATGGTATAAATGAGAAGAGAATGAAAAATGGGAGAGAATGGTGTAAAGAGAACTTACATGCATTTGAGGATGATGATTTCACCTTCTCCTTCTCTCCCTCGCTTCTCGCGTTTCTCTCCTCTCTCTAACCTCTTGTTTCTGATTTTGTGTTTCAGAAATAGAGAGAAATGAGGGGGTGTACCCTTGACTGAGTGAGCTGAGGGTCTTTAGTGGGTGGAATGACTAAAATGCCCTTGGATTACTAATTCACACTTAATCCTATGTTTGCTAAAAATTCTGAAAGTGAAGTTATGGTGTTGTGTCTTGTGTTTTGCAATCCTTGACTCAGCTGGGTGTTTAACATTGGTGGATAAAAGACCAATTTTTCCTTTCTCCTTAATTCTCCTCTAACTTAATTCTACCCAACTAAACACTCAATAATTTGCACCCTTGAATAGATAATGCATGTAATTAATATAATTGTGTAATTATATATTGCTTTCTCGACAGAATATATTTTTGACTCGACTTATCATTTACTTGAATAATAGAATTGCTAGTTAATTTCATAAATCGAAATTAGCCGTACTAGGGATGTTACAGCTGTTTTGATTAAATGTATAGTTGATAGTTGATTAGAATATTTTTTTCAACTAACATTTTTTATTGTAAGGTAATTATCAATCATGTAGTAACAATGTATAGTTGATTTTTGGTAGTGGTTGTTTTGATTAAATGTATAATTGATTAAATAGGAGAAAGAAAAATAGAGATTTTAGTAGTGGGTGTTTTGATTAAAAAGATTATAGATAGATTAAAAAGAATTAAAAATTTGAAGAGAGGGAGAGAGGGAATAGATGGGAGAGAGATAGAGAGAGAAAAGTGAGTTTCAAATGTGAGAAAAAAAAAGTTAAGAGATGATGTGAGAAAGTGGGACCCACAATATAAAAAGTGACATAAAATAATTGAGAACGACATAATTATCCTCAAAATGCGGGTTTTAGATAAGGGTATTTTGGTATTTTTTGTAGTTGTTGGTTTGATTATATTTATTATAGTTGATCATAGTTGGTTGAAGTTGATAGTCGATGAATAGTTGATATAGTTGTTAGTTGAATAGTTGATTGCTTTATAGTTGATAGTTGATTGATAAAGAAATTATACCAACAACATATAAGAAAAGATTTTAAACAAACAAATTATTCATTTATAAAATTAAAGATATTTTCTCGTGTCGAGAATGGTAGTTTGATATTTTTGGTAGTGGTTGTTTTGATTAAATGTATAGTTCATTAGAATATTTTCTTCAATTAACATTTTTTATCGTTAGGTAATTATCAATCATATAGTAAAAATGTATAGTTAATTTTTGGTAGAGGTTGTTTTGATTAAATGTATAGTTGATGGTTGATTAAATAGGAGAAAGAAAAATAGAGATTTTAGTAGTGGGTGTTTTGATTAAAAAGATCATAGATTAAAAAAAATTAGAAATTTGAAGAGAGAGGGATAGAGAGAGGGAATAAATGGGAGAGAGATAGAGAGAGAAAATTGAGAAATATAAGAGTATTTAGGATGGGTTTTCTCAATATAACATTGCAGGTGGAGCGTGCTCCTACCACTATGACCTCCGAAGACCCGATACTCCAAAAATGGCCAAGTACCCGTATCTGATACCGATACGTGTCGGATACGTATCCAGAGAGTATCATGGAATTTATATTTATTTTTAAATTAAAAAAGATCTGATACTTACCGAATACGTGAGGGACACGTTGGGGATACGGCGATATTAGCAGGATACGGACGCGGGATACGGCGTAAACGCAGGATGTGGACGCGGGGCACGTTGAAAGTTGAACAATTGTATTCTTTTTTTAAAGTTGTAGAATTTTGACACATTTACTTATTGTTTGCTGCAAGGATTATATGAAGAAAAGATGGGGGTGCAAAACTTAAGAAACCAACACTGACCCAGCCCAGGCAACCACTTGCTGCTGCTTTTCTTCAAACAAATTGGACCCGGGTTTTGCGCACCCGAACCCACTAGAATTGGATCTGCCCGCGGATCCACTTGACCCGGAGTATAAGTAGCAAACCCTAGACTCACTGTTGCCAGAAATTCAAGAATCCTCGCCTCTTTCTTTCTCCTCTTCTCTCGTTCCTTCGTCCTTTTCACACTCTCTGGTTCTCAGTTCTGATCTGGGATTTTTGAAGCTTGCAAAGCTTCAAAATCTTTGATGCTGCTACGGTTTGGTTGAACGATGAACACCCTAATACTGAAGGAGATGAGATTCTGACTATTTTTCGAAACCCTAGTTTCGAGCTTCTTCTCCGATGACTCTCTCCTGCCTGGGTTTTGCACCGGTCACCAGCCTTAAGGTAAATCATTGAACTGATCTTTGATTTCTTTCTGTTTTTGCTTGATACAATCAAAACCTAGTTTCTAAGTTATGTTTCTTTGTTGTTGAGCCACTGAGATCGTTGTAGATCTGGACACACAGCCACTTGCGTGCAGCAGCAAACACACAAAGATAGTATTCACTCTTCCCAGTGAATTTTGCGATACTGTTTTGATTTTTCAGAAACCCTAGTTCTGTTTTCTTGATGCAAGGTGCTCTGTGATTGTTCTTGATGAACAATCACCACAATATCCCTTTTCAAGCCTTCAACTTAGCCTGAAAATAAGGTATAACTTTCTTTCTTCTCTTATTCTTCTTTGTTCTCTGTTTCAGTCACAGAAACAGATAGCTAATACGTTGCTTTCCTTTGCTTGTGAGGTACTTCAACTCCTTTGAAGGGATGCTCACCAAGGACTTAAGATATTAGCACCGAAGGAGAAGAAAAATGCAGAGAAGGAACTGAACACATGTACAAATGAAAAACTTTTCTTTATTGATTGTATCACTATCTTACAATTCTATACATGATAGACTATATATATATATATATACAGGTTTTGGGTTAAGTTTTTTATTAATAACAAACTTAACTAAATCAGTTTGTTAGGAACAAACTATTAGTTACTTAGTTTGTAACAAACTTATGTAACAGCTTAGTTAATCCTAGCTGTTGGATTAAACAATTAATCTAAGGCTAAGATTAAAAGACTATCTAAGGTGAGGATTACCAAAATCCAACAAAAGTTTCATAAAAAATGATGATAGCTGTATCAGTTTAGCCTCACAGCTGTCTCGAGTACTGCTGCAGTGCCAAGTCCGTCCATTCAATCTTAATTCATTCACTAAACAAAGTTACATACATTTAAACGTAACAATAATTATTTTTCAAATTCCCATCAAAAAAATAATAATTATTTTTCAAACTATAATAAAAACAATCTGTAATAATGCATCTAAGTGGAAAAACAAAAAAAAATAATGCATCTAAGTGTAATAATATATTTATATTTATTAATGTATTTATTTATTTATTTATTATCTGGTTCAACCGTAGTTAAACTGATTGAACCGACTGAACCATGACCCAAAGGTTTCACCGGTTCACTGTCCGGTTCGGTTTTCAAAACATTGATGCTTACTTATTTTGATCACAAGTATCTTTTTTGTAATCACATCTAATGAATATTAAAAGTAATTGTCAATTAGTAAAGTGAAATATCTATAGTTATAGTTTATATATTTTTATTTTTAATTTAATTTTTTATTGAAGTATCCTCGCCGTATCGTATATTGGTTTTCAAAATTTTCCCGTATTCACGTATCCGTGTCGTGTCGTATCCCGTATCCGGGCTACATAGACACCTTTACAGATACCATTCTTTGCATTTTCTTGTTTATGAAAGAGATACTATTTTTTAGCTATCCCATGGGAGCTAATTTATCTCCTATAAATCCAATACGGTATGTTTGGGAGGGGGTTTTGGGAGGGGAACGGAGGGGAGGGCTTGAAAAAGATTGGTCCATATTTTATTATATATTTGAGATTTAAAAAAATAAAAGAACAACTTGATAAATAACGATATAACATTTTTAATGACACTTGATTTATGTTTAGAGACATTTTATAACTTCCTCAATTTATAATTGAAAAATATGTCCTCCCGTCCCTTCCCCTCCCAAAACTCTCTCTCAAACATACCCATAAGGTCACCCATCTAATTAAGGGAATAAGTCCCTTTCTCGAAGGGTGGAGGAGTAGTATATAACTGTTGCAGTGACATAAACTAATGACATGAATTTATCTATATATAAAGACATTTTGGGGCCGGTAAAAGACACGAAAATACATGTTTGCAAGTTCCAACGCTCTCCCAAAATTATTTCTAAGTTATTTCTATTTTTATGTAGTGCGCAATTAGCAAGAGTAATTGGAGTAACTTTATTCTGTAAAACATTATATTGATTGATACGCTTGATATGAGTGTGCAATTCACATCAAGGATTTCAATGTATCTTGAAGGGGATTCGCTAGTTTACCCATTTGCATCCGGTTTACATAAAATGGTGGGGGTGAATTGAACATAAACCTTAGTGTTTACGCACACGCTTTGGAATTTATTTGTGCAACCATCTTCATGTTCTTCTTCATCTTCTTTTTGTTCAAGTAATTTCAGCCCCCCTCCCCACCCCCCACCACCACACACACACACAAAAGATCCAACAGTAATTTAGATATTAATTTTGATAATTTTACGTTCAAATCCAAATTACTTTGTAGAAATTCAAATCATATCATTTCATCATGTATTAAAGAGTCAAAACAATGAGCAATAAAAAGAAAAACAGGCCAGGCACTACACCAAAAGCTAAAAAAAAAGAGCGCACCATTTAGTGGTGCTTTTAAAAAAGCGCTCCTTATTTAGTAACAACAGTAGCGCTTTTATGGAAAGCGCTCCTCATTCTTGATCAGGCTAAAACATCAATAGCGCTTTCCAAAAAAGCGCTCCTCATTCAAAAATCTCGCATACCCCATAAGGAGCACTTTCTAAGAAAGCGCTCATTATTCTTGATCTCGCATACCCCATCAGGAGCGCTTTCTAAAAAGCGCTCCTCATTCAAAATCTCGCATACCCATCAGGAGCGCTTTTTAGAAAGCGCTACCTATGCTTAATTTTCTAAAATATTATTTCCTCGCGCGTTGTATCTTCTCCCGTTGCAGAAACCCAAAAGCCCTCCTTCCAGTACACAGAAACGCTCCACGACCCTTCTTCCCAAAACGTTCCAAACGCAGAAACGCTCCACGACCCTCGCCTCCTCCGCCCTGCGCCGCCGCCTTAGACCACACTCTCCTTCGACCACGCCGTCCAAAAGCCCTCCTTCCAGTACACAGTACCCTCCTTCTTCGCAAAACGTTCCAAACGCAGAAACGCTCCACGACCCTCGCCTCCTCCACCCTGCGCTGCCGCCTTAGACCACGCTCTCCTTCGACCACGCCGTCTCTCCTTCGACCACGCTCTCCTTCGACCACGCCTCCACCCTCGCCTCTCCTCCCTCCATCGCGTACGCTCTCCACCCGCCGCCGTCCTTCCGCGTTTGCTGCGACCACGCCGTCCTTCCATTCAACTTCCACGTCGTCCTGTGGGTTAGTTTTTTTCTTGCTCTTCTTTTTCTTCCATTTTTAAGCATTACGATGTTTTGCTGTACATGGAGTATACATATTTTTTTTCTTAGTGGAAACTGAATGAATAACACATAGCTGAGAAGCAACCCTTTGGTTTGTTGCTTTCCTGTTTGTTTGGTGCTCTTCCATAAGTTTATCTACACTAGCTCTCCAGATTACCTAGATCGAAACCCTTTGGTTTGTTGCTTTCCTGTTTGTTTGGTGCTCTTCAAAACATGTTTTATTAAATGATTCAAACTTCTGCTTTCAGTTACTCTATAACTTGACTATTAAATAGGTTAACTAATAGGGCATTAGCAACTGAACATTTGGCTTTAACGTTTGTAGTCTTTTTATTGTTTAATACTGAGAAATTTCCAATAGCCTGAAATTTTTTTAACAATTGTAAGAATTTCTAAGTTACATATATATTTTTGGCAATTGTAAGAATTTGAAAATATCACAATCCATGACCAGATTTTGAATGCATTGCACTTCTAAGCTCCAATATCCTGTATGGTGCTTTTTGACATGGATTAGGGTGCATTTGGATAAGCTAAATTTGTGGATTTTGACATTTGTATTTGAGACCTATCTATGCTAACAAGGTCACTTCATGTTGCACAAGTTCTTGTAAATCTGTTTGTCTATAAGCAAATGCAATTGGTACAATGCCACTATCCTTCACTTGATTAATCACCTGCCCAAAATCGATTTCTTATTTTCCATGGCATTATATTTTCCTTCACTATCTTATTATACATGGTTGTTGTTCCTGTCTTGATTTCCCATTCTTTGTTTGAATTTATTTCCACGTGTTCCTACTTCCTAGTCATAGTTTTGACCTTCTGGTTCTCTTAGTTTTGGCCTTGAAAATGCTGTACATAAATTTTTAAATATGCAATATCATTGATTTACTTTATTTTTCCCTGTTTGACTGTTTGTGTTTGTGTTGGATGATTCTATTGCTAATAAGCTTCCTTGGATGTGCTTGCTATAGGGAAGCAAGTGGCCTTTTTACCCTCAAGTGCAAACTGTCATCTTAATTTGCAAGAGAGACTTGTTGAAGGTCAGGGAAATAATTTCCTACATTCTTTTTTTCCCAACAAGGAATTACAAGTATTGCAGCCCCATCCAACCCCATCAGCTGTGAAGCATTTCAAGCCAGTTTGACTCCTATGTGCTGTTCATGAACATCTCTGGCATATGAACCAGTTTATAATAGTGACCAGCAAGCAAGGTAGACATAATTTTATAATCTCATTTTATTTTCTATGCAGCTATATGTTGTTATTGTTTGTTGCTGGTTTTTGTTGCAGTTTGTTAGATTAAATCTTGGATGCACTATTAAAATTCTTCATGCTGAGTTTATCTAGTTATCTGTAACAGGAAGAAGCTGTACATAGATTGACAGAGGTTTTAAGAGAGGAAATAAAGACTGCACGCCTTGTCGCAAACCCTGGTTGTTATCCAACTTCCATTCAGCTTCCTCTTGTCCCACTTATAAAGGTTAGCAAACACTATGCTTTATAAAATACAAATTTAGAATAACTCAATTTTGTTGGCTGGCTGGTTATGATGCATTAGTATTATACATTGATGTTGTGTTCCAATAATTCTGTGACTGTAACTTGTGAGCTAGTTGAAACTTAAGCAACATGTATATAGACTGTAACTTGTGAGCTAGTTGAAACTTATTGGGGATTGCGTGATGTCAGGACTACGTACAGAAAATCATCATCCTCTACAAAATGGATAGCAATAAGGGTAAGTTTATAATCAATATTCTTATGCATATGTAATTAATTATATTTAATAACTAAGTAATCTTTTGTTTTATAGGGTCCCAAACAACCAAACTTCGATGATTGCGGGTACTATGTAATGAAGTTTATGAAGGACATCATCACTCACAACCAAATGGAAATCCCAATCCATGTATGTAATTTGATAGTTTGTATTTTGACAAGTAATTCAAAATCTAATTGATATTGATATAATTCTAAGTTCATTTTATTTTATTTTTTCAGTATTTTCCTGAATATATGTGTGGAGCTCAATTTTCTGATGAGGAACTTACTCAGCTGAAAGGAGAGTGGTGTCGTCATGTTGCCGGTTTGATTAATGCAAATCGAACTTGATGTAATTTTTTTTGGATATCCTATTTTTGTAGTACCTCATATTGGATATGTTGTAATTTTTGTTGATCTTTTGGTACATGAGGATTTATGTAATTTTTGTTGATCTTTTGGTACATGAAGATTTATATGTTGGCACATTTTTGTTGGCACATATGTTGATTGGTACATGAGGATGTATAATTAGTTGGAAATTGATTTGAAATTGGTTATTGATTTGGAATTTTATTTGGAACTTTGTTGCTGGTTGTTGGTTTCTGGTTGTTGCTGGTTTCTGATTGCAGGGAGCTGAGAATTGGTAATATAGAAGAAACAGGCAAAACTTTCTTAAAAAAAAAATTAGGCATTGGTAGCGCTTTCTGTAAAAAGCGCTACCTATTGTCTTAGCGCGCCTAGGAATAAGGAGCGCTTATAATAAAAAGCGCTCCCTTTTCTTAAGACCATGGGGAGCGCTTTTTATTACAAGCGCTCCTTATTGTCTTAGTGCGCCTAGGAATAAGGAGCGCTTATAATAAAAAGCGCTCCCTTTACTTAAGACCATGAGGAGCGCTTTTTACTGTAAGCGCTCCTTATTGTCTTAGCGCGCCTAAGAATAAGGAGCGCTTGTAATAAAAAGCGCTCCTCTTGCCTGTTTTTTGGGAGCGCTTTCCGAGCGCTACCGTTGGGTGATTTGCAACAGGAGCGCTAGCTTTAGGAGCGCCCGAAAGCGCTCCCTATGGCCTAAAAAAAGCGCTCCCAATGCTTAAATCTGTTGTAGTGAGTGTAGGATAAAGAAGCCAATGCAAGAGCATGAGTTCTATTGACTTGCTTCTTTTTTTTTGTTATCATATTATTGGTGCGAAGTTTCTTATTGACTTGCTTCTTATCATGACGTCTGGTCATAATTAATTAGTGCACACAATTTATTATAAAATGCACAAAAAACATCTTAGTTATATTCCAAAAACTTAGAATAGTTGTCAATTTGAAATCTATTTTTAGCTGGCTACGAATATCATTATAACTAACTGGCATTGAGAGAAAAATGATAGATAAAAATTCATTAAATTGAACAAACTCCTGATCCCCAAAAAAATCAATATCATGTCATTGCTACAAATTACCATTTATATACAAAGAACTGGGGACACACAATTTTCTTCATTGAACAAAACTATAGAAACTATACATACAGTTTTAACCTTGTTTCAGTTATTGTTTGAAATCTTAGAAATGCTATTTTTTTTAATAGGTATGATCCATGTCATTTCATATGTCCTATAGTATTATGGTAACACAAAATTACAAGAAGATAAAAGTTAGGAGGGAAAATAAAAACATAAGAGTGTCTAGTTCTTTAGGACCTAGTCATACAATCAATTATTCTTATTTTTTAGCAACATTTTCCTATGGAATTCCAAACATAAGTAGGAAAAGAAGTTAAATTTTCTATGATGCATGAATCACTACACCATTATTAGAAACAAGAAAGGTCATGACCATTAATACTAATGACATTTGTTTTTAGCCCTTCATATGTGACTTTTTCACTAGTGAGAATAAATTTCAATTTATTAGATGACCTTTCTCATTTTCAATCAACAGCTTTTCTCGTGCTCAACCACAATGGATTCCATAGCTTCAAAATATTTTTAAAGATATTATACTTTGATCAAATAGATCTTTTAGATTGCAGTTATTGTATAAATGTCAAGTTCTTCGGGAACTCAACCACAAATCTTATAGACTTCCATCATAGACTAAATGTATAGTTCTTCAAGAACTATTACACCAATCTTCATAAATGGTAATCAAAGAAAATGCAATTTAACAATACTACAATACGGTGATCCGATATTTTGGAGTTTTGAGAATTTTTTTGGAGTTTTTTTTTGTTACAAAATCTCTTAACCGCTCGGCCACTAGGTAACTACTAATTTTTCTTTTTTTTTGAATTTTTTTGAGAATTTTTTTGGAGTTTGAGCATCTAATATTTTGGAGTTTTGAGAATTTTTTTGAATACAAGAAAATATTTAGGTTTTTCGATGGACCGAAATTGAACAAAAACGACCCCGGATCAAAAATCTCCATCACGTCGAGAGAGAGAGAGAGAGAGAGAGAGAGAGAGAGAGAGAGAGAGAGAGAGAGAGAGAGAGAGAGAGAGAGAGAGAATTGGTCCCTATTGGGGGGAAAAAATCTGACGTGGGCCCGCCTGAAAAGAGAGAGTGACACAATTGACACCTATTTATTTATAATAAAATAAAACATTTTTACTACTATTTACAATAACTTACTAAAACCAATCAATTTAACCACTAATAATTGTCAAAAAAAAATAACCATTAAGAATAATTCTAAAATAACTTTTTTTAATAATTTAATTAAAATAATTATATTAATATTAAATTATCTACAATTTACTATACTAAAACTACTAAAACCAATACAATTTAACCACTAACAATTGTCATCTAGAAAAAAGTTAAAATGATTAAATTTATATTAAATGATGTAGAATTTTTTAAAATAAATTAATAATCTAATTAAACTGATTAATTAAATATGAAATCATCTAGAAAAAAATATAAACAAGTGGCAATAGGAGCACCAACGTAGGAGAGCGCCAACAGAAGTGTCAACGGCAGCGCCAACTGGAGCGTCAACGGCAGCGCCAACGGGGGTGCATATCTTATATTATTATAATTTTAATACTATTATGACTTCATAGCAATATATAAACCGTGAACACCCAATTTTAACCGGTACATTTTTATTTACTTTTCCTTTTATGAAAAAATAATAAAATAAATCCCTTTAAAAAATATTTGGGTTGTACGCGTATTCATCGCGTCGGCATTTTTAGCGTTTTCTCGTGTTTAGTTCGATATCATTGTCGCCTTTATTTTAATTACCTTTGTTTAGTAAAAAAATAATAACAAAATAGGAGATGTGTGAAAAAAATTTATTACAAAATGTCCAGTTACACTAGGCCCAAAAAAATAATAAAATCAAAAAAATAATAGTATGGAGGCCCAAATAGGCCTCGCCTCCCAGTTGCGGCTGTTTCATGGCGGCTACTGCTGCTAAGGGTTTTCCCAACCCTAGTCTTGGTGAGCAAGTCTCCTAGCTGGATTTGAGCTGGCCAGGACCTGAAAAAGAAAGGAATGGATTAGGAGCAATTAATTTTGATCCTATTTTTCACCTAATAAAAACTAGCAAGAATCAGACAATCGGGGAGGAGGAGAACAATTTTCACAACAATTTTCATACCGAGATTCATAGACGGTATGCACAAAAATTCCCACGGAGAAAGTTCAAATTCTCTGGAAAGTTCAGTGGTTGTGTTGGTACCCAAGTTCGAACAGTAGCAGGGAAAGTACCCGCAAACAGCTGAGGGACATTTTCACATAAGCTGGAGTAAGACGTTGGTCACGTTTTTGTTGTTCGCTTAGGTTTTTTATCAAATCCAGTAGTTTGTAAATAGGTTGTACTAATATGACTGAACATTAACACTGTAAACATACTTGTACCATGACCAGAATATGTTTAGAAAAATTAGTTTCTGAAAATGCTTAACAGTTAAAATAGTGAAAAATATCAGAATATAGGGAGAAGAAAAAAAAAGGAAACAAAAAAAATGGAATTAGACTCGCCTTTAGAGTCTGACCACCGTAGACGGTGGTCGCCGCCATGCCTCCGGTCATCTTCTCCGGTGTATTGCCGGTCGTCGAGAAAACGCCGCCACGAAACGCCGTAAACTCCCCAAACGCTGTCGCGTTCTCGTTGTCAACGTCGGAAGCCCCTTCGTCGCTGGTCCCGTCGTTTACCCTCTGTAACTCCCAAATATTTAATTAAAATATTTAATTAAATTATTTAATTAAATATTTAAGTATTCAATTATTTATTTATTTATTTTAGTTGGTATAAATATATTAGCATTGATTAAGAGGCGTATAATTGGATTCAGGAGGTGGTGTTAGTGATCGGGCTTAAGCTGGAGGAAAGCCCGTGATCCAAGAGCCCACTAGCTAGGCGCATAGGTGAAGCGCCTAGGCTAGGGTTTGTGCTCATTTTGCGAATTGTGTGAGAAAAGAAAGAAAGGTTGCGAATAGAGGAGAGAAAGAGAGAAGGAGGGATGGCGCACATCCAAGGGAGAAGAGGGGGAGGAGATTTCGTAAATTCAAGGAGAAGAAGGAAGCTGTGTTGCTGAGGTTATTGTTGGTGACGTGATCAAGAGAATTGGTGCTCTCCTACTATAAGGTAAGGGTGGGGTTCTTCCTTATAATGGGGTTTCATGATGGGGTTATGTGGGGATAGGTCCTATAATACCCTTTGATTGATTTTGATGTTTGATTTGGTGTTAGTTGAATTATATCTAGGTTGAATTGAAATTTGGTATCGTTGGTGATTGTTGTGACTCTAAAAATTGGTGCTCATTGTTGTTATTGCTAAGTGCATGCTAGGTGTTCGATTAATTGTTGTGTGGTGTGATGATTGACAATTCATGGTGATTGGCATTGGTGATTAAGGATTGGTGATTTAAATTGGTGAAATAACGAAAACATAGACCCCTAGGGCGCCATGGGCGCCATTGTCTTAGATGCTGTTTTTGGCGCCCTGTGCCTGGGCGTCGTGCCTGTCCATGTTGCCTGGTGTTCTGTTGCTGCTTCTGGCGCCCTGTGCATGGGCGCCGTGTCTGGTGTGTGTGTGTGTGTGTGTGTGTGTGTGTGTGTGTGTGTGTGTGTGTGTGTGTGTGTGTGTGTGTGTGTGTGTGTGTGTGTGTGTGTGTGTGTGTGTGTGTGTGTGTGTGTGTGCGTGTGCCAGTGTGTGTGTGTGTTGCTGAGTCTTGGCGCAGGGGCGCCATGGGCGCCACATCCTGGGTGTCTTGCGTTTTCTGTGTGTTGCTCTGGGCGCCGTGTCTGGGTGTGTTTCCTGTGCCAAGTTGTGTTCCCTGCTGTCTGGGCGCCAAGGGCGCCAAATCCTGCAGTGTTGCCTGCTGGGCGCCTCCCTGGGCGCCATATCCTGCCATGTTGCGTTTTGTGTTGCCTGGGCGCCAAGGGCGCCAGTTTCTGTTGCTGGCCAGTTTCCAGCATGTTGCCTGCTAGGCTCCCAGTGCCTGGGCGCCATTTTCAGGATGTCCCTCAATTTTTCCCCGGTTTTGTTTTTGACATATCTTTTGACTCGAGAGTCCGAATTAGACGTTTCAAAATGTTTTGGAAAGCTTATTCAGAGGCCTAGCTGAATATTCCAATTTGAGGCAAAGTGGTCCATTTTTCTAGAAAATTGTTAACCGTTGGTGTAGGCGTTAAATGTTGATGTTTTAAAAGAGAAAGTTGTCATGTCTCAAATACTTTGGAAAAATTTGTCGTGGTCCCAAATGTTTTGGAAAATTGTCGCTTGTCTCCGGTGTTGGAAAAATCCTCGCATCTCAAATGTTTTGGAAAAACGGTCGTCATTTTGGTGTCTTGGTGCTGTTTGAGCTAGGTGTGAAGGCTCAAACCTTGGTGTTCTAGGAGCTAGGTGTAAAGGCTCCAAATTTTGGTGTTCCGTTGTTTCGGGTAGTCTTGGTGTTTTGGTGTCGTTGGGCTAGGTGTGAAAGCTCAACTTTGGTAAAATTCGGTGATTAATTTTGGTGTGTCACATTGTGACTATTTTGGATGATTGTCTGTGTGCATTCATGGTGTCGCATACAGCATGTGCATTTATTTTGGTGAAGGTCTTTGGTCTTGGAGCTATGTGTGAAAGCTCAAATTTTCTAAAACTAGTGAGCCTGGTGTGAAAGCTCAATTTTTGTAGATTGGTGAGCCGGGTGTGAAAGCTCTCAATATTGATGACGCCTCTATTTACAGGCAAAAACTTTTGGTGATTTGGTACCACATGCATATGCCCGTTGGTGTGGGTTGCATTCATGCATTGTCATGACATTTGGTGATGGATTGCGGTGTTTACTATTTGACATGTGTTTATGATTAGATGTATGTATTGGAGTGGTAGATATAGTTGTCATATTCTAGCATATTTCCTATCATTTTATGCTATTATACTGAAGATATCTCACCCCTTTTGTTTAAATGTTACCCCTATGCGGTAACGTGCAGGTGATTGCGAGTGAAGGCATAGTTACATTCGCTATTTTGAGTCGGTGTCTTGCTTTGATATGTAACACTCAAGTGGGAAATGAACCTAGACTTTGGCTGTTGCATTTTATTGTTGGAGTCCATTCAGGACGTTATTATTTTATGTTTTATAACTTATTTCTTTCCGCTGCGTGGTGATGTATTTTGACGATGTGGTTAATTAAATTGGTGTTATGGGTTTCGACCCTTTTTGACAAGTGTTATATATCGCATGTGACGTTTTGAATTATTTGATGCATGTGTGACATCTCTTTCCGAAATAAGAAAATTTTTATAACTCTGATTTTATTAAATAATTACCGGGTAGAAAATGGGTGTTACACTTTACAACTCATTGTAGATAAATGGGCTCATGGTCAAATGCAAAATCTGCCAGAAGCTTCTTGAATGGATAATGAACCCAGCTGAACACAAGAAAACAGGTGGCTACAATAGTTAATACATAATCACGCAAACTCTAGCCATTGCAACATACATGTTCATGAAAGGACTAGATAACAACTATACCATTTCCTCAGAAATTTGCTTCGCTCGGCAGCAGTGATTTTGCTCCATGCTACACGGAGGAAATTTTAGTTATCACAGAATTGTGAATAATCAAACAATACCAACAACGGGATTTTTCAGTTAATTTATCATTTACTAAGAATTAACAATACTACGTATGAACATATGTCAAGAATCAACAAGTAAGAGTACAACTAACATGATAAAACGAGTCAAACTAGAGTAATACTCACCATTGACTGTAACATTGAAATATATATATATATATATAGCTGCTCAGTTTATGCTAGTCACTCTAAAAACAATATCACTAATACAAAAGATGAATGTTATTAACTAAAACTCTGTCCAAAATACTGGATATAGCATCAAAATGTGAAGTTTCATACATTTATATGATTCATAAGCAGAGGAAATTGCATCATTTGTTTCTCTTCTGGCCATGCATGCAACATCTGCTACAGATTCACCAGTTGTTGGGTTATAAACCTGCCATAGTATTGAATATAAAAGATTCCAATGCAATAACACTTCTATGGAATTTAAGGCAATAAAATATGAAGAAAGTTATAAGCAACAGCTACAGACGATAACCATCAGCTGAATTAATTGACAATGAAGCAGCAATCACATTGTCCCCTTCGTCCTTTAAACTTTGCAAAAAACCAATGAGAGAATAAAAGGAGAAACAGGGGGAATAACAGCAGGTATGGCATACCTTAAGGGTTTTACCATCATAAGCATCACTACATTTTCCTCCAATGAGGCCCTGAGTCCTCAACAACCTAGCACTCTTAAGCTGGGAAGCAATACTCTATGCATCCACGCTCATCTGCATTCAAAGAGACAACTAGCTCATGCAAAAATAACAAAAATTTCTCATAAATTACCCTATGGTGTAGCTCAAATGATGTAGTTGGAACACATAAAACCCTAAATCCTCCACCTAAAATTCATACAATCAATAAAAAGTAAACACATGTAAGAAACCCTAGATCAAGCGACAGAGAGAGAGAGAGAGACACAGAGAGAGAGGGGGATCAAGGGCAGTGATTCCAAATTTGCAGAAAACGAAAAAAAGAACAACGCTTATTCGTTTGTTAATGCAAAACTGAAAACATAATTGCATAATTGAACCCTAAAGATACTAAGATGGTGAAAAAATTGAAAGATGAATTGACAAAACGGAAGGGGGAAGATAGATTACTGGCTTGAAATTCTTAAAGGAATAACATTAGGGTTACGGTTTTTGGCTTGAATTAATCCAGTCCCTTCTACATATCAACCTCATATCAGCACCAAATCAATCCACTAATGCAACAACAAAGGTAGAGCTCTGATTCAGAAAGGAAATTAACCAAAATAATGATCTGACCTGGAAGAGGAAATTAACCAAAATAATGATCTAACCAAAATAATCTATACTTCCAGTAAATATAATTCATATTCATCTTACATATTAGCCCCGCTTAACTGAGATGGCATGTTAGGTTATTTAATTTTAGATCATGAATCCACAAAAATTTATTTTCAAATAACAATTTTCTCCCTTGAAATCTTACTATATTATCTTAAGTATTTGCTCTTAACATTCAAATCTTAACAGGTATAGTATGAGATAATTTAAATAATAAATGAAAGCCTCAATCAGTTGGTATCTCAACCATGTATAGTATGAGATAGAAATATAAATTGGTAAAGCCTAACATGTAACATAAAGAAACTACACTGTTAAAATGAGGGACATACAGTATAAACACCAACCTCAATACACCATTCTGCTCCAAGAATCTGCACAAGCATTGCAAGCAGTTGTGCCTGATCAGGAGACACCTATTCCAAAGACAATGCATATATTAACTTTGAAATCAACAGGAAACAGAAAACCAATAAGGTTCTCAACAAAGATATAAAAGTTTCTAGATTTTGATGGTGAAACATAGACAAAAATTAAAAACAAAATCAAAGAGGGAAGGAAAACGAAATCCTAATTCCCAAATCATAATGTCAGAATTCGATTTCAAAATTCCCAATTCCCAAATCACACTAACCCTAAAAAACGAAATCAAGAAGAAGGAAAACGAAAACGAAACCAAAGTGGAAGGAAAACGAAATGGAGAAGAAGGAAAACGGAATGAAGAAGATGGAAAACGAAAATGAAATGAAGAAGAAGGAAAACAAAATTAAACCTTAAACCTTGAAGATCTGCAGCGACCAATGAGGGAACAGATATAGCGGCCGATGACGGAGCAGAAGGCGGCGCTGGAGCACGTAGCATGACAGCGACGTGTGGTGGTTCCGAATTGACTGAGTTCGACGACGGCGGAGCACAGACCAAGGCGAATCAAAGAAGGTGACAGTGATAGGGAGAGATGGAGACGGCGGCAGAGTGGAGAGAGCGATGGAAGAAGGAGGTAATTTGGCGGAGAGAGGGAGCTTCGGCGGAGAGAACGATTGGAAGAGGAATGAAACGGTGGAGTTTTGGTGGAGAGCGATGAAACGGTGGACTGACTTTAGGGTTCAATAGTGTTTTAGTTTTTACTTTTTAGTGTTTTGTTTTTGGGCGCACGCGAAGGTTTTCATTTTTTGTTTCACGCAAAAATAAGTTACATATTTCAAGTCGGACATAAGCGTTATCCGGCTTAGAAAGTTCAACGCCAGAATTTTTCCCACACGTTTATTACAAAATGCCACCGCTTCCACTTGTTAAGTCGGGTATTTGGGCATCCGACTTAAAACCTCCAATTTTTGCACTAGTGAGACTTTAGCTGTACGGCTTTCATCTTAAACCCCTTCAAAAATAAAATCAACCAACCAACAAAAATTTTCAGAAAGAACTACCTGACTTTTGAGTTCCTCATTGCACTTGAGGATACGTAGGAGCAGGGCTTCCCCGTCAAGTCAAAATTAAATTTTTTCAAATTAGTTCTTCTTCTATTTCTTGGTAAAGGTAAAGATTGAATCCTTAAATAATTAAAAGTGTTTAAATGATTTTGTGAAAAGGGTTCTGAACTAGAAAGTTTCAAAGTTTAGAGCTTTTAGATTTTAAGAAATGTTTGAGAATGTATTAGTGAAAAAAAGGACTAGTGGCTTAAATACCCTAAGTACCGTCTCTAGAACGATATTCATAAGGAATAGTACCGAGTCTTTTTGAAACCCTTAGTTCCAAGAGAAAGCTGTTGAACTTACCTAAGCATTAGACTAAGAATTTGGAGGCGATAAACTTGTGTGATTTAGGTTGAAGGTTCCACTATGGTTGGGCAGAGACTTCACGCGCGTTAGCGAATTTCAGTGATTGTAGGAAAGCATGTGAGGTAAAAGGCATCTAAATTGTTGTTTACTAGTTTTTGATGTTCATATGTGTAGTATTTATTACGTGTGGTTGTGATTTGTTATTGAGTTTGTGCTATAAGATGAAATCATATACTATTGTTGGATTTGTGATTTATCATTCAATTGAGGCATGTATCCTGCATTGGATTTTGGTATAGACCTGGTGGATTGTCCCAGTGTCTTGGGAACTAGTGGATTGTCCTAATATCTTGATAACTCTTATTTATAAGAGTTATTTATGTTCTTTAGGCTTAAATCAACGTGACTTCTTAAGTAATATTGTTGTTTAATTAAGTAAATATATGTTCTTTAATGTAAAAGAGGGTTAGGAACTGATTAAGTGATCATTTAGCACTTTGGTGCCCCATCTTGTATTTTAACTTGTTTGTTCAGTATGCTATAGCATCAGACGCTATAGCGTTGCGTTCTGCAGCTGATGAGAGAGAAAACAAAAAGCAGCTTCTACTGTGTGTCAAATCACTGTGAGCAGTTCAGAACTTTCCCTGCAGCTGCCACCCACCTTTTACTTTATGGGACACTTGTCTATTTTGTAATGGAGGATGAAAAGAGTTGGTGGGATGGCTTGTCATCCTTTTTAAGAGATATTTTCTTTATATAGAAGCCTAACCTTCTTCTTCTTCATGATGGGGTTGCTGGTCTGAAGCGAGGAGAGTTAGAAATAACTCTCTTGCACTCCAGTAGTGCTGTGTGCGACGCTGTAGCATCAGGCGATTGAGGAAGAAATTAGAGAGTAGAGTATGTGTATACTTGCACATACTCTTTTCCCACAACATATCCCTGGGAACTAGTGGATTGTCCTAGTATCCCTGCCTCCCATGGACCGAATTATACTGGTGGATTGTCCCAGTATCTAATGCTGGTGGATTGTCCCAACATCCTACTCCACTAAAAAGGGAGTGCAATCGTGTGCACACGTAATTCATGCCTAGACATGCATTGACATGGTTTTGGATTTATAAAGGATTTGGTTTATATATGCACAGTGTATTTATATAGTTTAAATATTGAATGTGGTGTATATCTTGTTGTTATTATACATTGATTTGGAAGATGACCATTGCTTGTGGTACTCCAATTCTATGGATGTTACCCAGTCTTGTTATCGTAGTGGTGACAATACTTATAGATGGGCTATCAATGTGGTTGGAGATTACTGGCAGATTGTCGAGGATTTGTTATCATGTGGATGCGTGATATGTTATCTACAATCATCCGTTGTTTTGGACACTTGTGTCAGTGATCAGTGATATAGGAGTTTGTTGGCTCTAGTGTATCCTAATAATATATTTCTCTTGTAGTAGTATTTAAGATGTGAGTATCTGTTGAGAGTACATAAATGCTATGAGTTGGTCCTAGCATAAAATGTTCGTGTTTCTGGTGTAATAGTTTTCTTTAAATGTATTCACGTTTTCAACTTGTACCTTCTTTGAAAGCATGAGTCGCCTTAGAGCAATATTTATGAAAGATTTAGTTGAACTTTTAGTATGTGTTAGTTTTCCATCATGTTTCATAACGTTGCATTACTCTGATTGCGATTTGAAAAGAAGTTTCAAAAAGAAAAAAAATATATGCTCATGTTTTCAAAAATGCAAGAAGAGTATTTTACTAAAATCATCATGCATTTAAAGTCTAGCTTACTTCGTAACCCTCCAAAAATCGGGGTGTTACACTTGGGTACTAAATTTTTAAGTTCTTCAGGAACTATATCATAAATCTTCATAAACAATGACACAAAGAAACAGTTATTTGTGCAATCCTTCGGGATGCTTGGAAAATGCATTTATTGTTCTTCAGGAATTATATCACAAATTTTCATTAACAATGATAAATAAATACAAAATGAGATAAACAAGATCACTATTAAAAGATAGTAAAAAGATCATGATTAAAAGATAGTGACAAAAAGAAAAAAAAATTATTCTTGCAATAGATCCTCAAAAGATGATTTTGCTATCAATCATATGGTAGAGCTTCTTGCTGATAACGTATTATCAAATTAACTAAAACTAGAGCAAGAAGAAGACCAAGAAAATGAGAGAATCAGAGATGAAGAGAGTTTTTTATTATACTCTTCAAGGTGTATGTTTACACTACGAAGTGAGTCTTATTTATAGGATACAAACTAGGAAGTGAATGATCAATAATAAAAAGTCATTATTCAATTACTAAAGGAAAATAGTGGAATTGGAAGCCTAAGGGTGAACATCCACTAATTCCTATTATTCATATATAACAATAAATTAGTTTCGTGGACGTCTAATGAAATTTCACAACTGCACAATAATTTTGAAGGATATAAATTGGGATGTTGTGACAATATTATAAGCTTTTATTGGATGTTAATACAAATATGACTTACACCACCAATGCAATAATTTTTAAAATATAAGTTGGTTTGTTGTGACAATACTATAAGCTTTTATTGGATGTTAATATAAATGATTTACAGCATCAATGCAATAATTTTTAATATATAAATTGGGTTGTTGTCAAAACAAAAAGATATAAATTGGGTTGTTGCGACAATATTATAAGTTTTTATTGGATTTTAATATAAATATGACTTACACCATCAATACAGTGCCATCGTCAGCGCATTTTTTATATAATATTTAAAATTCCATTTGCAAGTTGTTTATCTGAAATTGCACACAAGTGATATATTTAAAATCTCATTTGCAAGTTGTTTAGCTGAAAAATGCAAGCAAGTGACCTATAGTGGTATTTGCAACGGCAAGCTATGATGATTTCCGGAAACGATGACCAGGGTATGGTACACAAGGTTTTCCCAATAAAAATGACAATGACTCGTTAACATTGTAGAAAAAGGGATTCAGATCGTCTCTAATTACCGGAGAGTTTCAGTAGGAGGGAGAGAGTTTCCCAATAATATTATTTTGTTTCATGAGTCCATCTCTCTGCTATTGGAATTATCCAGTAAATAGAGAGGATCTAAAGCCGAAAAAATTAAGTGTAATGTTATGCTTTTAATTTTAAAATAGTATGGATTTGGATCCTCTAAAGCAAATCCTCTAAAGCAATCCTCTAAAGCAATAAAAAAGACATTATCCCAACGTTGGGATAATGTGAAACCAATGGCAAACCTGGTGATAGATAGGTCATCAAAACCATGATTTCAGAGTCATTGAATAAGTCTTCAACTACCAATGATCACGATAAAGTACATTAGTATACTCAGTACTTTATGTTTTGAAAAGGATAGGGTACATTTTCTATGTTTGTTTTGTGATTTGTGTATATAATTCACCTAAAATCCTTCTCAACGAAGAAATTTTTCATCTGTCTTATCAACTCCCACAAAAATGGTGTCTTAAGATGTGAGGTGATATGATCTGAAAAAGAATATATAAGTGGAAAACATCACTCACCTTACAAGTTGGTTTTGTAGGGTTAAGTTAGGCCCAACCAAAACTCTAAGATGGTATCAGAGTCAATCCGAAATCTGCTGAGTCACCCGCTATCGGTCCACTCAGGTCACGTTCCAGTTGTCCAGTCTTGGGCGTGAGGGGTGTGTGTTAAGAGTCTCACATTGAATGTAATATTGCCTAAAAAAGAATATATAAGTGGGAGACATCCCCCACCTTACAAACCAGTTTTGTAGGGTTGAGCTAGGCTTAACCCAAATTCTAAGATAAGAGGTTAAGAACTGGTGAATAGTAGTTTTAGGCTTAAGGTAAATCTTATATAGTGTGATTTTTTTACGGCACAAAATAAAGTTTTTTAAAATTAATAATGAATAAGTTTTCAAGATTAATTAATTTTACATGAGAGACAATAATAAAAAGTAAAAACTTGACAAAAAAATGTCAATTTTTATCAAACAGAAATTGAACTTTTTCTTAAAATTAAATTCTTTATTTATAATATTATTTTCTAACTAAATAATTATTTTTTTTAATACGCCAAGAGCTGGCCATGGTATGTAAAAAAAGTTAAATTATTTTATTTTGCCATACCACTACAGCATTTTTGACTTTAGGCCACGCCAATCGTTGCCACAGCTAAAAAACTGTTGCTTGAACAAAGAATAGGCCACGCTTTTACAAGTGTGGACAATGAAATGGATATTAGGCCACAGTTACATTAACTTACCGTTAGGCCACACTTTAAAACTGTATAGGCTACGGTTAAACAAACGTGGATACCTAAGACCACGTTTGTCCAACCGTTGGCTTTAAAAATTAAAAATTTATTCTAAAACGCCTAAAACCGTGGACTAAAAATGTTTTATTTAGAGACCATGGTTATAAAACCGTGGACTAATAATAAATATAAGATAACCGTGGACTAAATATGTCCAAAAATTAGGCACCATATTTTTGGACAAAGCGCTGAGTGAAAAGCTAAATTTCCCCTCCCCACGAAATATTCCTTCCCAATCCCACGCAGAACCCTTTTCCCTTCCCCACGAAATTTCCCTTCCAATCCCACGCAGAACCACACTTCCACGCACAAAGTCTTCATTCGTCTCACCTTCGTCTCCGAAACCACACTTCCACGCAAGAAATTTCTGTTCCCAATCCCACGCAGAACCACACTTCCGCCTCATCTTCGTCTCCGCCTCGCCTCACCTTCGTCTCCGCCTCACCTTCGTCTTCGCCTCACCTTCGTCGTCTCCGCCAAACACAAACAAACGCAGAAGTTACTTGCAGAAACCCAAATGAAACCCCAATCGTAGCCAAGCACAACTACGTTGAAAGGTTTGTTCCCTTTCTCAGCTTCTATTTTTGACCCTTCTTCTTCTTCTTTAGAGCTTCTATTTTGATTTTTCTCAGCTTTGATTTAGTCAAAAAAAATTCCTCTAAACCCTAACTTCTTCATAGTCTGCATATAAACCATTACTTCTGTTAGCAAGTTCGATTTTGGTTTATTTGTGTGTTAGAATTTTTAGGGTTTTGTTTTTCTTTCGGTGATTGACATTAAAATACCTAATGGTTCGATTTCTGTTAGGAAGTTCGACTTCTATTGGCAAGTCTGACTCTGTTTGGTTGCATTTCGACTCTGAACGGTATTCGTGCGTTTGTCCGAAACTTGTGTCTCATCCGAAGCTGCTTCTTCTTTATCCAGCAAGTTTTTGTTCAAGGTAAACTTCAATTTGTTTGTATTATAAAAATTAATGAGAGTGAGAATTGAGAAGTTTCAGTTTTAGTTCTAGATTATATAATATATCAGTGTGTTGTACTTTCTTTTCTGACTAATCTTTCCTAAGGTCATGTCATTCATGTGGTATTTTTGGGCTAGCAAAACTTTCTGTAATCCATTAGTGCTAACTGTCTTGTTAGTCTGCCGAGTTTAACCTAGATAACTAGTTTATTCAGTCTTGGAATTTCAACTACGTTAGTATTTTCTTTTTCAATATTCAACTTTATTTCCCCCCCTCCCCCTCCCTGTCACTAGTGCAAAAATGACATTAGAATTAGACATTTAAAGTCAGGCGCCCAGATGCCTGACTACATAGGTAGACACGGTGGCAAACTTGTAAATAAGTGGCAAAACTCGCGAGTATTAAGGTCAAGCAGATACACGCCTGACTTCTAAAGTGAAGAAATAGGGAAAAAATAAGACTTTAGAAGTCAGGCGTGTAAGCGCTTGACTACATAAGTGACACGGTGGCAAACTTGTAATTAAGGGTGAAATTCTTTTTTTCTATTTTAATACTTTAGAAGTCAGGCGCATGAATGCTTGATTTCTAAAATACTTTAGAAGTCAAGCGTGTATAACGCTCGACTTCTAAAGTACTAAAATAGAAAGAAAGAAAATTCACTTAAACTTCTCTCCTTCGCGAACCCTAAGCTTCTCACTCTCACTCTCACTCTCAGACCCTTCTCTCCTCTCAGGCGTTCGAAGTCTCTTCTCAGGCGTTCGAAGTCTCTTCTCAGGCGTTCGTTCACTTCTCTCGCTCACCGCCGTTTCCTCACCGTCACCGTTTCCTCACCGTCGTCGTTTCCTCTCAGGCGTTCGTTCACTTCTCTCCTCTCAGGCGTTCGTTCACTTCTCTCCTCTCAGGCGTCGTTCTTTTCTCTCGCTCACCGCCGTTTCCTCACCGTCACCGTTTCCTCACTGTCGCCGTTTACTCACCCTCACCTCACCGTCGCGTTTCTCCTCCCCCTCACCTCTCACCGTTGCGTTCTCCTCCCCCTCACCTCTCACCGTCGTCAGATCTCACATCTCAGATCTCAGATCTCACCTCTCACTCCCTCATCAGTCATCACGCTCACAAAACTGAGTCAAGCAAGCAAGTCAAAGAGGCCCAACTGTGTGGGTATGACCTGGTTCGGCCCATTTTTCAGTGACTATTCGAAAACCCTAATATAAATCATCTTTGAGCTCAGTCGCCGCTAGGAGAACGAAGGCGCAGAGATCCACGTTTGTATTTCGAAATGAAGGTTTTACTCTGAAACCCTAAACTTGTACACTTATTTGATTAATTGCTTTTGTGATTGAAAACATGGAACCTTTTTTGCAGTTCAACGTTGCAAATCCCACCACGGGATGCCAGAAGAAGCTGGAGATCGATGATGACCTGAAGCTGTAATCTCCTCAAATCTTCTAATTTTTTGCATTACTTGTAATATTCGTATAATTTGTTCTACTGTTTTAACATTCTGTTGTAACATTGCAGTGGTGCTGAGTTCAGAGTGGCTATTCTTACAGTAAGTGATACAGTTGCTATGGGGGTTGGCCCAGATAGAAGGTATTACCTTCATTTTATGTTTTATATGTGTGCATGCAAACAGCCTAGTTGGATTTCATTGTCAAACAAACAAAGCACATTAAGCACATTGAATAATTTTTGTCACGTGCTTTCAATTTTGTAGGGAGTGTCATGACTACAAATTTCGCACTTTTTAGATACTAGAACATTAAGCACATTCAATTTTAATTTATGAAGCAAACTTCCACATCAGAAGATTATAAATTTTTTAATGAGATACTGGCTGTATTCAACATACCTGTTCTTGTCCTATAAAATCAACTAGGAATTTATTTTCCTAATCAACAGTCAGTATTGTCGTAAATGTTCAACCATCTTCTTCCCAGTTGGATATAGTTAAATGGCATCTAGATACACCTCTTTGAATCGTTATTTGAAAGAGGTCACAAAATTGATGCCAAACTAAAGAGCAAACTTGATATTAATCAACGCCAAAAAGGGGCATTGGATATACTGAGTGTTTTGCAACAGCCTCAAAGTTAAAGCATTTGAAGATAAGAAAAACTGTTCTGTTTCTTATGCTGTATCTGTGGATCTATTAACTGTAGAATTCAGCTTTATCTGTACAGTATCAGGCTATTATTGAATTTCCACACATCCAGTGATAAAACTTGAGGTTAATCAGTGTTTTATACATGTGATTGGATTTTATTTCCTCTTTGTTTACCATACTTTGTGCAAAATACCATGAAATAAAGGGGCTGTGCTCCCTGGTGGGGTGGGTGGGACTAATCCAATTACAATCAGAAAAGAAATGTTTTACTGAGCAAGTTTCTGTAGACACCAGAAACGTCAGTCATCCTAGGGTTAGGCATTCTTCCTTTATGTTTTGTATCCGTGCTTGTTACTACTTGATTTCGAAGTTGCATTGTAGCCCTTTGTGATGGGACTCTTGATTTCAAGATGCGTCGTTAGGGATGTTTTTTCGCAAGTAAACTCTTTCAGCTGTGGGCTGTGGCTTGCGGTCATTATCTCTGCATTTATTAAAGTGAAATTTCTCTAGAGATTTCTCCAAACCAAAGTTAAATGGAACTGAAAAATTATTATCCATGCATTATTAAAAAAATGACTTCAATGTTAGTATTTTCCCCATTTGTGACATAAGGAAATTATTTTGATTGAAGCTATCTGATTAAACAAGAAATCATGGGCTTTTTTTAAGTGATTTATCTTTTGTCATTTATGTATGTTTGTTACTGTTTTAAATTTTGATCCATATATTGAACTCCAAGATCTCTAAGTCATGGTTTGATTAATTCAACCGGTTAAATTCAAACTATAATTGAACCAACAATATAGTTCTGGGCTGGTTTTCAAAATATTGGTATTGGCATCAATGTGTGCTAACTCGTTTACATTTGAACAGTGGTCCCACGGCAGTTTCTGTTATTAATTCTTCTTCAGAAAGGCTAGGTGGAGCCAAAGTTGGTGGAGCCAAAGTTACAGCAACTGCTGTGGTTCCGGATAATGTGGCAAAAATTCAGGACATTCTAAGAAGATGGAGTGATAATGAACAGATGGATCGTATAATCACTCTTGATAAATTTTTATCTACATTAGTTTCTCTAAAAGATTTGAAAAATTGTCGCTGTGTTGAGTTGAGTTTCATTTTGTTGCTTTTCCAATCAAGGTGGGACTGGCTTTACCTCACGGGATGTAACACCAGAAGCTACACGAGTTGATTGAAAAAGAGACACCCGGGCTTCTCCATGTAATGATGCAAGAGAGTTTAAAGGTATGGGATACAGTACTTTTGTTAGTCAGCTTAGTAATTGTAGCTATGTACTTTTGTTCCACTGGACTGATTGGTTGGGCTGTTCAGTCAACCATCAGTTTTCGCCGTTATGGCTAATTGTCTATAAAAAAAGAAGCCTGTATATTTAGAGGAATGCTATTTTTCCGTAGTCACTTTGTACAACCAAATGACTCTTCAAGTCTTATTTTAATTGATCTAATACAAACCGTGTGTATTATTTGTTTCAATTTTTGTTGTCTCTTATTTATAGTTACATGACTTCTCTTTTTTATTTCTTCAGCCTGGAACCTTCCAAATTTCTGAGGCAGATCGGTTGCTTGCCTTCAGCGAGTCATATAAATTGGGCATTGAGTTGATCAAAAGGTAGGAATACTGGTTATGATTTCAATTTTTGTGTCTAATCACTACTTATGATTTTATTATTATTATTATTATTATTATTATTATTATTATTATTATTATTATTTTCCTTCTTCACACTTCCTTGTTCATAATTAATTGGTTAATGAATTGTGGTTTTGATGACGTCTCTTGGTATATTGTTATGGTATTATAGGCTGTAGAAAATTGTTCGCATGATGATGATCCTGTTCTTGCGGCATATGGCATTTCTATTGACAAGCAAATGATTCAGGTTGTCAAATCAAATCAAACTGATACTGATACAGATTTTAGAGGTTCAAATTTACTGGCGAACCAGGAGGTATGCTTCTATTGTTCACTTTCCTTTATTAATTTCTTTGTGTCTTACTTATTGGACTTATTCTTGTGTTGATGGCCAAATATCAGCTACTTTATCCTTTTGAGAATGACTTTAATCGTCTATATAGATGATTAGTTTTTGTATTTTTGCTTAACTACGTTACTTATGTAAGTAGCAAGTATATATTAATATTACTACCAAAATCGTTGTTGTATTTTTGCTTACCTACGTTACTTATGTTGTTTTAAAATTGCAGTCACATTGGTTGCAGTTTCCCACACTTTTCCCTAGTTTTTGCAATCACAGTGCAACTGTAACCCCAATTTAAATTCATGCCAACTGATCAGAATAAAACATACCAGTAGTTCTTTATATGAGATTACGTATCCTTGTAGTGTTTGATATTTGGTGGTTAGGGTTTAATGTACCTCATTTTGCTGATAAAGTATGCTTAAGTTGCAGGTTAAAACTGTATTTATTGATGCTCTTCCTCCTTCATGGGATGAAGATTATGTCCGCAATCTTCTAAAAAATTATGGCGAGATTGAAAAGATTGAGCTTGCCAGGAACATGCCAGCTTCTCGGAGGAAGGACTACAGATTTGTTACCTTTGGCTCACATGATGCTGCTGTAAAATGTGCTGAAAGTATTACTGGTACTGAGTTTGGTGAAGGTGAAAGAAAGGTGTGTCCTAGCTTTGAAGTTAACATATGTGCACCGCTAAATATGGCAGTTTATGATGCTTTAAGCTTCTTTCAGGCAAAAGTGAGGGCTAGATTATCAAGGCCACTTCAGAGAGGTCGTGGAAAACATGTTGGTCGTGGGGACTGTCAGTTCGCAGCTTCTCCTTCGATTCATGTTCGTCTTCGGTCAGGTAAACGCCATTACACACCGCACTTTTACTTTCTTCTGGGTTATTCTTCATTTTGGCTTCTGGGTTCTGTTTGTTCTGGGTTATGTTTGGCTTCTGGGTTCTGTTTCTGGGTTATGTTTGGCTTCTGGGTTCTGTTTCTTCATTTTGGTTAAGTTCTGGGCTATTGTTCTGGGTTCAGTTCACAATATATTTGAGGCTTTTTTGTGTAGTTGTTACGGTGGTGTTTTTCAGAAGGGTTATTGCCTTCTGGGTTCTGTTTTTCAGAAGGGTTATTGTTTTCTCTCTGCAAATGTGACGTCCCTTGTTGAAATGCTTTTGTCTTGTGAAGAACACTTTTAGGATTTGAAAGAACACTTTTGTTTACTTTTAAGTTTTCAGCTGCTGGTTTACTGAATGCTTGTTTGCCTTGCTTCTTTCAGTGTTTATTAGTGGTTAAGATTATTGAAATCATGTTGAAGTGTATTGAATGGATATATGACTACTAAACAGTTTTGTGAAGGTCTTATTTTCTTGATTGATAGATCCTTCTATAATAAATTGATGATTAGTGTACTTGAGGACTACAAACACAAAAGTGCTTCATGAATTCTTGTCTATCGTTGTAGGAAAATTTGATGTCGTTGCACGATCAAATCATGGACTTTACACTACCGGAAAATGTTGAAGAGCTGGAGGTAGACCACACGATCAAATCATGGACTTTATCCTCTCAAGATCGTGGTGTTAATTTGGATGACTGAGGACCACAAATTGGAGCAATTCCAATTACAGTATGGTTGGATCACTGCAAACTGGATCAGAGATAGCAGAGGTTTCAGATATGGGTGCATATAGAGGTATTTTGAAGAGGTTTCAGATTGTGCTGGAATTTGAATCAGATCTTTTGATTTTTCAAACAAGAATTGATATGCTTTAATATATGTGATATATACTCATCAACTGCGTATTAGTATTAAGTAAGAAAAATATATATGTGCCTGTTCCCTAGCAACTCATGCATCTTAATAATAATGTCCTCTTCATCATTATGATTGTTTGATTATAATTTCAAATCTGAGAGGCTTATATCCACTACAACTCTTATTATTGTTTGATTTCAATCTATCTGTTTCTCTTCTCAAATTAGCTTAGCCTGCTAATCATCTTATACCAGATCATCATTTTCTCCTTGACCTACCAATGTATACATTCCTGATTTCCAGCATTTGGATTTTTATAGGGGATATACGTGTTAAATGATTATGATTTATAGGTGTCAAATTGAGTTAAATGGTAGTTTAATCCCTGGATATGCACCTCCTCATAAAATTGTGTATGATTCTGTCCATAAATTGCAAACTCTTCTGACATTACTCCCCACAAGAGATAGCAAAAGAAACAAGTTAAACAAGTTTGAGTAATTTAAGGTAGAAATTAGAATAGTTTCTTAATCTGTGTTCTCAACATTTGATTATATATTTTATATGATATGATATATTTATAGTTTATAATTATAACAATTATGATGTATCGATGTTCTTTCTAAAGTCGCAGAAGAGGATTGAATATCATCTATTAGTGATAATTTCTGAATTGAAATTGGTTATTGAAGTTGGCATTTTAATATTTTATATACTTGTTTATATGCTCACCTTGCATGATTTGCTGCAGAGCAAACTCAAATTGTATATAAGCAGTTCATAAAGTTCATAATGAGTATGTTATAATTTCATGATATTTAGATTAGTGGTAAATTGGTTCTAGGATATTCTTCACTGTAGAAGGTGGGTATTATTTATGGTTGTTTTACTGTGAGTATTATTCATGACCTGAGCACTGATATATGACTTCATGGCCTAATGGATAAGGCGCTGGTCTACGGGACCAGAGATCTGGGTTCGATCCCCAGTGGAGTCGCTTCTTTTTAACGAAAAATTTGTATAACCAGGGTGTATAGATTAAACCAAAATTTAAAAAAAAAAAACTTTTAAGGTCAGGCGCAATAATGCTTGACCTTAAATCATACATACGAAGTCAAGCAATAATAAAAGCTTGACCTTAAATCATACTTACGAAGTCAGGCAATAATTAATGCTTGACTTTAAATCATACTTACGAAGTCAGGCAAGAATAAATGCTTGACTTTAAAACATACTTACGAAGTCAGGCGCAATAAATGCTTGACTTTAAAACATACTTACGAAGTCAGGCGCAATAAATGCTTGACTTTAAAACATACTTACGAAGTCAGGCGCAATAAATGCTTGACTTTAAATCACACTTACGAAGTCAGGCCATCGCTTGACTTTAAAACTCCAGACATACAAAGTCGACTTAATAAAAGTCAAGCGCCCGCCTGACTTTTAAATCCCCTTTTCGCCTGACTTTAAATCCCTTTTTTGCACTAGTGTGTCCATGTTATATTTGGAAACCTATTTTTATATAAACACAAGATTATGTGGATGCTTAGATGGCTATATGCCAAATCTTAATCCTGTCCATGGTTTTTTCCTTTTCCTATTGGTTTTGCATATATATCCTGATAGTCTTCCATTGGTGCAGGTTACTAACATTTTTCATGATCTAGAGGAATCAGATGTCCTCCGGTCCTACATGAGTGATGCCATTGAAGATATATCTAAAGCATGTGCAACTTTGGAATTGAAGGAGGCAGCTCCTACGATTGCAGGTATTAATTAGCTGGATCTAAAAGTTATTGTGATACGTTAATGTTCTGAGTGCTTGTCTTTCTTTTTATTCCAGTTGGTGCTCTGGGAACACTGCAATCAGGGATTATAAGGATTTACGTTCTGAGGCTTTGCTCTTGGGTCATTGTTTCAATTCTTGAAAGGAACAGATCCCCATATGCAATATCTCACTTGCCATTGACATTCCGTTCAGTTGAAGCTTCAGCAATGGATCAGACCAATTCGTAAGTCTAAATGTTATCTTAAGAGTGTGTTTGGATGAGGCAATTTTTGAGGGTAAAGTAACTTAAGAGAGTAATTCAAATGCTTCAAACCAAATTAACTTGTTTGGATAATAAACATGGAGAATTTTATAAAATGAATGGATTTTATGAGGCATTTTAGTGAGACTAAATTTAGAGAATTTGAAATACCACCTAAAAGGAAGCGTTTGAAATTCCTCTCTTTGTAAAAATGTTCTTAAAAAAGATAATTTTTTTGCACAATTATTTTTTTCAAAAGTTCCAAATTGGTTTCTCTCTCTCTCTCTTCTCTCCCTCCCTCTCTCTCTCTCCCTCTCCCCCTCTCCCCTCTCTCTCGCCCTCTCCTCTCTCTCTCTCCTCTCTCTCTCTCTCTCAATTAATAACAACTCGTATGATGGACAACTAGAGCCATATCACATATGCACCACTGAATTGACGTTTGTTTTTGTGACAAACAATAACCCATACAACCACTATCAGATGTCATACTATCATTCTTCACCATTTTTGTATCTATAACCAAGTACAGCAAACATAAAATGATATGATTGAAATATATACATCCATATAATTTATGAAAATTAAAATCATGACTATTTAGCACCAACTCCATACCGCATAATATGTAGAAAATGGAACCAACCTATGATAGAGTTAATCAAGAAAATAAAAAAGAAAATAATGTGACATCTAACTTCGTAGGCCAGGACCGATCCACTCCCAGTGGGCCGGCCCCAACATCCGGTGGATCAGTGTCATCGGTCGTTGAACTGGCATATCATTCGACCATTAGATAAAGTGAAGAATTTTAAAAATATAAAAAAAGAACAATTTTAATTACTCTATCCAAACAATGAATTTTAAGAATGAAGAATTTTAATTATCACATCCAAACAAATAATTTTGTAAATGAAAGGATTTCAATTGATACATTTCAATTGCCTAGAATTTGAAATTCCCTAGAATTTTCAAATTCCCCATCCAAACACACTCTAAAGGATTTGATATGGTTTTTGCTCAATGGGAGTTGAATGGATTTTATAATTTTATTTACCAATCATGTGTTCGTCGTATTCAAAAAATTACTCGTGATAATTTCACCTCTTAATTTCTTAGTTCTTTCTATGTCTGGTCATTAATTATTAATTACAGTTTGTTTTTTGGGGGAATAGGAATAGCCATTGTGTTCCTCTGACTTTAAAATTTGGATATTCATGATTTTGGACAGACAAATTTACATAGTTTAATTTGTCTGATGTTTATTTTCTAGTACTAGTATACTTTCACTGTTTTATTTCACAATGAAGTTTAAAATCCAGTGTCTGTCATGATCGCCATGCGTTTAAATAAGAAATAACGGCCAAAATCCCCTGTTCCCTCTTTACACTTGTCTTGGTATTTATTTTATCTAAAAATTGTTATTATTATAATAATGATCCCTTCAGGATGCTTCAGTCTTTACGGAATGAGGCAACAAAATCAGAGGATACGTTTATCCAACTTCAAGAAATTCAAGAATCTGTCAGACTTGCATTTTTAAATTGTTTCCTAGATTTTGCTGGTATGTGCGATTTATTTAGCTTAATCTTTTATATGATAGCATACTTTTCTAGATAATGAAATAAAGTGAAATACAAGCTGGATGGTGAAAGAACAAAGCACTTGTTTATTCGGTTACAAATTTGGCTTATGCGGTTAATTTTCAGGTAATTTAGAGCGTATTGGAATTGATCTTGGGCAACATAGTTCACACATAGAAGTCTCCCATTTATCAAATGTATATACACATGAAGTAGAAGAAAGTGCACATTCTGATCTGCGAGGTGTTACGGATCCCCATCAACAGTTATTGATTGTTCTAAGCAATATCAGATATTGTAAAGATTAACTTTCTTATGAGTTGTATGACAAATATAGACATATCTGGCAGCATTCGAGGTACTTTATATTTCATGATTTGTTTCCTTTTTTATCAGGGTTAGGAGTTTATTATAATTATTAGTACAAACAAGGCTTAATGTTAAGTTATTTATATAATAAAATATAATAAGTACCATTCACAGTCTTTAATCTTCCTGTTCCCTCCTTCCTTATCTGAAATCTTATAACATCACCATGGCGGTACCACCTTTATGCCTGTCTTGTTACTATTCCACTGTCAATTTTCTAAAACCTAGAACTCTTGTAACAATGTCCCGATCTAGCCCTTTCTCTGCCATCAGTTGTGCATAAATTTTGGTCACCCTTTCTCTCAGTAATGTCTCTCGTTTGTGGGCTGTTCTTAATAGATACCTAGAAGCTGAAACTTAGAGAAGGAGATAGCGAGAAAGAGTGAGAAACAGAATTTCTGTCTGTAACACCCCATTTCTACCCGGCAAAATAATGCAAAAATATCAGAGTTCATAAAAATCTTTTTCAACAAACAATGGAGTGCCACATTTACTTCGTGAAAACAACAACGAGTTAATTCGCTTTTGAAAACAGTTATATAACACGTTTGGATGAACCGATAAAACAACCATTTTAATCCTCAGAAATAATTCATCTTTTAAAACTATGCAGCGGATTCACAACAAGTCAAATTAAATAATCGTTGCGTCTTAACAACTCAAGACAGCTCAGAAAACATCAAAATAGCAACATAACAGCTTAAAAGCTCCAACAACGAAATAACAAGGCAAACAGTATTAAAACGCGTGTTCATCCCCCCCGAGTGTTACATATCAGAGCGACGACATCGACTCGATCAAACGAAGGTGAACTGGCTTCATTCGGGATTACCTGCACGTTACCAACATTGGGGTAACATTCAAACAGAAGGGGTGAGATATCGCACTATATAATCGGATACATGAAAAACAATATATAATCCAGGTCAATTCATCACTTAACAGCAGTCAAAATCATCTCAATCACATAACTATGCACATAATGTGAAATGTGACTCAACTCAGGGCCACCGCCCTATAATGCATGTGGTACCATAATTCAAGCCCGTAAATAGGGGCATCAACATCGCAACATTGTCGTCGTGGTTTGCCAATCCAGGTCATCGTGGTTTGAGCATAGCTCCATCGTAAAAATATGCTATGCATGCGACGCTGTGTAAATGCACAAACAAATAACAACGGTTACATAGCAACGCAACAACATCGAAAAGCAACATTGGTCGTAGGCCTACAACACATCACCTGCCAATGAATGGAGGCAAATTCGTCTTCGTACAACCTTCGTCGTCAACAATTTACAACTTAGCAATTTTCAGCATTTTGGCAACATCGCAATATTTTAGCAACTTTCAACATTTTGGCAACATCGCAATAATTTAGCAACTTTCAACATTTTGGCAACTTTGGGCCTAATCACATATTCAACATCATTTTAAATAACAATCACGAAATTCACATTTGGGCAGCCACACTTGGCGCCCTTGGCGCCCACTGCGCCAAGCAACACAATTGGCAGCCAAACTGGCGCCCATGGCGCCCAGCAGCACAACGGGCAGCCAAACTGGCGCCCAGCAACACAACACAGCACAAGGCAGCCTGATTTAGGCGCCCATGGCGCCCCTGCGCCAGACACAGCACGCAACAACAGCAACCGGGAAGCCAAATCTTGGCGCCCTTGGCGCCCATGCGCCAGGAGACACAGCAACATCGCAATCGGGCAGCCAATACTTGGCGCCCTTGCGCCAGGAAAATGCAGCAACCTCAAAGGCGGGCAGCCAAGACTTGGCGCCCTTGCGCCAGGAAAACATCAACCGGCGCCCAGGAGGGCGCCTAGCGACATAGACAGGGGCGGCGTCCATGGCGCCCAGACAGCAACATCAAAAACGGCGCCCATGACCAGAATTTCGATTCCAAAACATCATCAAGCACGTTCAATCATCATCAATCATGTTTAATCATCATCAACCATGTCCAGTCATCATCAATCATGTTCAATCATCATCAATCATGTTGAATCATCATATAAAAATTCAATACCTACAACTAGGGTCTTCTAACTTAATCACACCTAGGATTCCATTAACCTTTCTACATAGAGCCCTTCATACACCCAATTATAGAGATAGAACCCCACCCTTACCTTAGCCTTTGGAGAACTCGAAGCCTTGCCCTAGCTCTCTCTCCTCTTCGCCGCGCCTCTTCTCTCTTCTCTTCTCTCCAATTCTATTTTTTTTTATCCTTCTAAATGAGCAAAACCCTAACCTAATCCCTTATATGCTCATTTAGTCCTATGGGCTTTTCCTTAGCTTATGCGACTTAATCATGGGCCTCACTAATACTTCTCATTTTAATAATCCCAACCCCAACAATAGGTCCACATATACTAGCATTATTATTATTTTATTATTTTTCTACCAATTAAATTCCCAAACAATTCAATTAAATAATTAATTAAATTTTTGGGCGTTACACTGTCATTCTGTTTTGCATTCTATTTTGTAAACTGAAAAGTCAAACTAAACCATTAAAACTTATTTATAGGGAAGAGTGGTAGCTCAACTGAATCAGTTCAGTTGGTTACACACATTCTTAATTCTGTTCTGCATAACAGTCTTCACAAACTCTCACTGTAGTAAAAATACTGTGTTGATTATATTACTCTATTACTTCCCCCTCAAAGGTAAGGTCCCTAGCTTTGGGAACATCTTTCCACCACTTGGAGCTTGTTTCCAAGTGCAAGAAATCTGAGGGAAGATAGAGGTTAGTAAGCAGATCTGCTACTTAAGTGAAGAAGCTGTCAACAACATAATGCAGTGTGCTTTTGAAAGTGACAATAGTGACGCACTGCACAATATTGATAACAATTATGTACTGCGTTCTTCTACATCAACTAATGCTCCTCTTGAAAAGGTATATGATATTGTAGAAGGTGTTTACAATGTTTGTAATGTTCTTGAATGTTATGTAACTTTTGTAATGTTTTATGTTTATAGGTAGGAAATGGTTTTGAAGAAGATCTTGAAGATGATCTTGAAGGTTTTGAAGAGTGATGTGATGTGATGCAAGTGGAAAAGACTACTTTTTGCATTTTGAAGAACAATGTTGCTACAAACATGAAAATTATTTTGTGGATTTTATTTTAATTAATGAACAAACATACTTTTTATTTTTTTTGGTTTCAGTTTATGTTTCTATATTTTGACTATTAATGACACTTGACATGATGAATGTTGCTCAATGCATGATATTAAATTTGAAAATTTGTTTGTGTCAATCTTTTTATAATATAATGTTTATATTTAAAAAATTGATGTCTATTTTTTGTATGTTAAAAAAATGTGATATGATTATTAAAATATTGTCTTGAATGATGGCATTTAAATAAAAGTAACTTATAGGCCACAATTGAAAAAGTGCAGCTTAATAGTGGTTCCCACAGTCGAAGGAGCGTAGCTTAAAACTATCGGACAACAGTTTTTAAACCGTGGCTTAAACCTATAGGCCACGGTTATTTAATTGTGGCCAATTCAAAACCGTGGCCGGAAACTAGACTAATAAACCATGGCCTGTTTTGATAACTCTGGCCACGGTTTGAATAATTCGTGGCCTAATGTGCCAAAATCGTGGACTAAAGGCATAGGCGACGGCCACCTAGACAGCGCCTAAAAAACCGTGGCCAACCCGTGGCCTAAAGTTCAGGCCACAGTTTTTTCACTTCAGGCCACGGTTTTGCCACTTCAGGCCACGGTTTTTTGTTGTTGCCTAAACTACTTTTTGCTGTAGTGTACGTTTTTGATACAAAAAGTTAGAGATTGAAAAACAAAACAATTTTGTCAAAAAAAAAACAAAACTATAATTGTATGGTTCAATAAATGTATTGGAAGATGACAAAACAATGACAGAAATATGGGAGAATATTGTTCTTTCTCTTGTTTGGCACCCAATAAAAAAGAGAAGGAAATATTGTTATTTAGTAGGAAATATTGTAAGGTAGCTCTTTTATTTTAGTCTCTAGTATGGACCGTTTTTTAGAGTTCTGTTAGGGGCTTCCTATTATTGTTTTGGTTTTATCTTCTCATTCGCCAATGGAATTGGTCTAGCCTCCCTTGGGCACTTTTCTGTTATCTCTCTCTTTTTTATTTTTTAATAAATTCAGGGCATGCATGTAGCCTGTTTGCAAAGAAAATAGTAGGACCCACCAAAAAATTTGATCCCCCCAAATTGGAATAAGATCTTCTCTATTTACAAGACAATTCTAGTAGGAGAGAGATAAACATATCAAATAAAATAATATTATTTTATTTCATGAGTCTATCTCTCTCCTAACTATCCAGTAAATAGTGAAGAGCTGCACCCTCCAAATTGGACGGAAAGCAGCCATTTGATGACATTTAGCATGAAATGACAAAAAAACTCAAGTATTGGCTTTTAAATTACATGATGATGTAATCGTGTAATAAAAAAACATGATGATGTAATCATGTAAAACAATGGAAGCGAATAAACATATTCAATTTATAAAACTTGAAGAAAAAAAACTGTATGGTTTTTAATTTAGTTTTAAAATTATTTTTTAAAAACATCTTAATTTTCTAATCATTATTATATATACTCTGTTATATATAAGGGCATTTTTTCCATTCACATAATAAATATCTTTATTTTCTATTTTCAGTCAAATCAAACAACCAAAATTCATCTCACTTTCTACTCATTTTCATTCATTCAACATTCTTTTCCTTTCACTTTCTACCTTTTGGCACTGAACAAAAGACTCGCTAGGTAAAAGGTATGCGAATCAACGAGTTCACGTAATTTAATTCTTGGGGACCAAGCGAAATATCTGAAAGGTGAAAGGTAACCAATGAGTTCACGTAATTTAACACTTTGGCAATAACATGAAAGACTTGATAGGTGAAAGGTGAACCAACAAGTTCACGTGATTTAACCCTTGGGCGTGAAAGAAATATCCAACGGGTAAAAAGCGAACTAACGAGTTCACGTAATTTAACTTTTGGGCATGGACAAAAAAGATCCCACGGGTGAAAGGTGAACCAATGAGTTTACATAATTTAACTCTTGGGACTAAATAAAATACCTGAAAGGTGAACCAACAACTTCACGTAATTTAACCAAACAAAAGACTCGATGGGTGTTACATGAGCCAACGAGTTCAATGGATTGGTGATAGATATTTTTCGGATCATTGCCCAGTTTGGTTAGTAAGGAATGTTTCAAATTTGGGATGTTACATGAGGATTTCAAGAAATTTGTGGTAGAAACCTGGAACTCTCTCATATCACGGGCACAAGGGCCTTTCTTGCCAAAGAGAAACTGAAACAAATTAAAAGAGCGCCTTAAGTGGTGGAATAAGGAGGTATTTAGGGTTCTTGATCTTACCATCGAAAAACTAGTAAGAGACCTAAATGTGTTAGAAGAAGTGGCTGCCAACGGGGGTAGTGTGGATTTGGAACAATTAAAATTATCGTCGGCTGAATTTTGGCAGTAAGTGAAACATAATGAAAGTCTCCCAGCCCAAAATTCTCAAGTTAAATGGATAGCGGAGGGTGATTCAAACACGCACTTTTTCCACATGTACATAAATAGCAATAGAAGAAGGTAAAAGACGTCTCAGCTTTTTCAAAAACTACTGGGATCTTATTGTAAAAAACGTCATGGGGTTTATTAACGAGTTCTACGAGACCACCAGATTTCCTAAAGCCATAAGTGCCTCTTTCTCAACATGGGTCCCTAAGAAGGCCAACCTACAAGACCTAAATGAATTACGCCCCATCTTCCTAATTGGTAGTTTGTACAAAATTTTAGCTAAGATGATGGCTCACAGATTCAAAAGAGTCTTGGGGAACGCTATCTCATAATGTCAAAATGCCTTCTTGCCTGGAAGACAGATTCTGGATGGTGTGTTGGTTATAAATGATTTGTTGGACTGTGTGAAGAGATCTAAGAAAAGGTGCATGGTATTGAAGGTAGATTTCAAATTCGGTGAGTTGGTCATTCAATGACTATATGCTGCGGAGGCTAGGATTTAATGAAGTTTAGCGACGGTGGATGTGTGGTTGTTATACAGTTAATTCCACCTCGGTTCTTATTAACGGTAGCCCGACAAACAAATTCCAAGCCTTGCGGGTAGGCTTAATGTGTAAGGCAGAAGAAGGTAATCTTTTTAGAGATTTTTAGTGAATGATAATCTATCCATCTCTCTTTTGCAGTTTGCAAATGACATTGTTATGTTCTATGATTGAGGAAAGAACCCTTCGTGGAGCTTCATTTTTCCTAGCATGTTGCTTAAGAGAAATGCCGTTCAAATTCCTCGGTGTTCCAGTGGGAGCGAACCCAAGAAGCAGGGGCGGAGCCAGAAATAGAAATTGGGGGAGACCAAGTTGCTAAAACAGTAGAAATTTGGGGGGGACCAGCTAGAAAAATTGAGTACCTAATACAAAAATTGAGTACATAATACACACAATTGCTAAAACAGTAAAATTTTGGGGGGGACCATGGCCCCACCCAGTCCCCCTGGCTCCGCCCCTGCCAAGAAGATACCATACTTGGGTGCTGGTGTTAAAGGCAATGAGACTGAAACTTTCCACTTGGAGAAGTAGACGGTTGTCTATTAGAGGAAGGGTGACTCTAATTAATTTAGTTTTCACGGCTTTACCGCTCTACTTTTTCTCATTCTTTAAAGATCTGAAAAAAGTTCCCAATGAGTTAAATATAGACTGCAAAGACAGTTTCTGTGGGGGGGCAGCAAAGAATGATTGCTTGGATCAAATGAGATGTTGTATGTGTTCCAAAAGATAAAACTTTGCTAGGGATTAAAAACTTGGAGGCCTTCAATATTGCTTTGTTGAGTGAATTGAGGTGGAGGTGTTTGGTGGGGAGCAATTCAATTTAGTGTAAGATGTTGTCTAGCAGATTTGGTGACATCACCCTATGGTGCGCGTGATAGTGTAATACCACAACACAGGCTGGAAAGTACATCGATTTTTGGTGGCGAGATCTTGTTACTCTTGGAGCTGATTTCACAAAGACTCCTTTTAACTTAAAAGACTAACCGGTTTGATGTTGGGTAGAGGAAACAAATCAAGATTTTGGTTTGATTCCTGATGTGTGTTGTAATTTGACCGATTGATATTGATTTTGCTTGCAGGCTGTATAATGACACACAGGGGGTGCAAACAACACTTTCTTATGTGCAGGCCCAAACTTGCTTTGTATAGATTTGCTGCTGGATCAGGCTTGATCCATGCGGCACCCAGAACCCGAAGACTGTAGCAACACGCGGGTTGTGTTTGACCTGGTGTATAAAAGGCTTGTTTTAGGGTTTTCTTTCAGAAACCCAAGAACTGCTTCTCTCTTCTTGCTGCTCCTCAGGTTCGGTTCTTTCCTCTTCTCTTTCAGAGCCCTTTCTAGGGTTTCACTGTACTTGCTGCTCCAGCGGTGATGGTGCGGTGAAACGCTTGTCCCTCTCCACCGATGATGATCCTGGATGACGATGATGCGAAGAACCACTTGGTTGGAATACTGAGTCACCTGAGATCTGAGGTTGCAGCTTGTTGAGGCTTCGGTGATACTGCTTCTGTGACTGATGCGTGATACTTGATGACAAACTTCTTCTTCTGTCACTAAGGTAATCTTCTGATCTGATCTTCCTTTTTTGTTCTAGTTAGGTTTTAGTGCGTCAAAACCGTAACACTGTGTTCTTAGCTTTCCAGGTACAGATCTTTGAAGGATCTGCTACTGAGAAGTCTTAGTAGGTAAAATCACGCTTGATTTTCCTTTGATATTTGTTGTTGTTCAGATCTGTTTCACTGTATGCCTCTTAATATGTTTTCTGTTGTTATTTTTCTGGGCTGAGTTGCAAGAGATGGTTCTTCACGCCTTGAAGAACCCAGCAGATATCAGAATGTTTCTCCCTTGAGAAACAGGTATAATCCCTTTCTTGCTCTCTGATTTCCTTTGATCCTAAATTGTTCAGTCACTGAAACAATTGTTGCTAACTCTCTGTTTTGATTCTCTTTTTCTTTATGAGGTTTTACCTTCAACCACTTGTTGAAGGGGCTGTCTCACAAGAAACTCAGAACCAGATGATGAAGGTAGCTTACGCAGAAGAAAGGAAAAGGCAGAGAAGACTTAGAGTATATCTTTGAAAAATTGTAAACCTTTATTGCATAAAGTCTATGTATTTACATTCTGCTATCATAGTTATATATATATATATATATATATATATATATATATATATATATATATATATATATATATATATATATATATATATATATACAATGTAGGTGAAGTTTGTTATTATTTTTAACAAACTTCTAAAGTTAGTTATAGTTGTTAGATAGGTAGTAACAACTTTAACTTTTTACAACTTGTAATAACAGCTAATGTAACTGATATAGCTGTTAGGTAAACAGTATTAGATTTTTTGAAATTAAATCCAATACCTTCCCTTAATTTTAAAAAACTATACTTAGGAACCCTAAAACTGAAATGGAAACTTAGATAGAGATAGGAAATCATCAGGACAGACCCCTGGAATAGTCTTTTGAAAAAAATACTTGAGACAAGCCCCCAAGAGTAGCTTTAAGGTTGCTTTCTTAGTTAGAAAGTAACCAGTCTGATCTCTCTTCTAAGTTTCACAAAAGTTTCTCCTTTGAGAGCTTTTGTAAATAGGTCAGCTAGCTGCTCCTTTGTATAACAATACTCAACTTGTAGCCTTCCATTAGTTACTTGCTCCCTTAGGTAGTGAAACCTTGCTTGGATATGTTTGGTTCTGCCATGTGAACCAGGATTCCTTGCTAGACTAAGTGCTGACTTGTTGTCTATCATCAATGTAGGGGGTTGACTTAGGTCAACCTGTAGCTCCTTTATCAATTCTTCCAGCCATGCTGCTTGAGTTGCAGCAGCACACCCAGCAACATACTCTGCCTCACAGGAGGACAGAGCCACAATATTCTGTTTCTTGGAGCTCCAAGATATAGAAGCTCCCTGAAACTTAAAGAGGTACCCTGAGGTGCTTCTTCTGTCCACATGGTCTCCACACCAGTCAGAGTCAGAGAATCCCACTAGGCTTAGCTTGTTATCATCATATTTCTTAGGAAAGAAAATACCATAGTTGAGTGTACCTTTGACGTACCTCAATATTCATTTTGTAGCATTTAAGTGTATTTGTCTGGGTTCATTCATGAACCTACTTACCATACCTGTGGCAAATAAGATATCTGGTCTGCTATGACACAGATATCTCAATGAGCCAATCATTTGCCTATAGTAAGTAGCATCCACCTTACAACCCAGTTCAACTTCCATTTTTCCCAGCACACCCTCTGCTGGATTGCTAGCAGAGTTACATTCTGCCAATTCAAATCTTGCCAAAATCTCTTTAGCATATTTAAGTTGATGAAAAATAATACCCTCAGGTACTCTTAGAAATTCCAGCCCTAGGAAGTAGGTCAACTTACCTAGGTCTATCATTTCAAACTCCTGTTTCATAGAGGTTTTGAAGCAATCAATCTCCTTAGCACAGTTCCCTGTGACAAGTAGATCATCTACATACAAGCATACCAATAGGAGATAATTCTGTAAGTTTCCCTTCACATAGACCCCATACTCATTTGAACATTTGGTGAAACCATTTTCAGTAAAGAACAGGTCTATCCTCTTGTTCCAGGCCCTTGGAGCCTGTTTCAACCCGTATAGAGCCTTGTGTAGTTGGAATACCATATCCTCCTTGCCTTTAACTTCAAAACCAGGTGGCTGCTTGATGAACACAGTTTCTTCAAGTGGCCCATTCAGAAAGGCTGATTTAACATCCATGTGGTAAAGTTCCAACCCTTTGTTGCAAGCTAGGGCAGTCACCAACCTTATAGTTTCGTGCCTTGCAACTGGGGAAAATACTTCAGTGTAGTCAATGCCTTCTTTCTGTTGAAACCCTTTAGCCACTAACCTAGCTTTGTATTTTACAATGTCACCCTTAGGATCCAGCTTTATTTTGAAGATCCACTTCACACTGATAGCTTTCTTTCCCTTAGGTAGCTGAGTTAGAGACCAAGTACCATTCTTCTGAATATAGTTCAGCTCCTCAACCATTGCCAATCTCCACTTTTCTTGTTTTAGAGCCTCATAGTGGTCTATAGGTTCTGCATCAGCTAGCATAGCATAGTGAATGAGGTTTCCCTCTTCATTTACTTCACTGTCAGTCACAAGTTCAAAATCTGCCAACCTTCTAGGTGGTTGTCTCAACCTCTGCCCTCTTGCCAATTCTGGTTGTACAGAATCTGGACTTGGAGTTTCAGGCTCCTCATTTTGAGGAGGCAGATCTGGAGTATGGATATCAGGCATATCTTCAAAGTCAGAATTGTCTTCATCATTCTGATGGAGTACTTCAGGTGTAGAATTTGTGCCTTCTTGCTCAAAAAACTGACCTGAATTAGGTTGTTCAGCAGTGCTCCAATCCCATTGCTCATTTTCTAACACAGTGACATCCCTAGAGATCTCTACTTTGTTGTTTATAGGGTTAAACAACCTGTAGGCCCCTGTAGGATGGTACCCAATTAGGATAAGAGGTTTGCTCTTATCTTCCAATTTATTTCTCTTCTGGTTTGGAACATGACCATAGCATAGAGAACCAAAAATCCTTAGGTGTGCCACACTTGGCTTGTCACCCATCCAAACTTCCTCTGGAACTTTCCCTTCTATCCTTTTAGTAGGGCATCTGTTTAGGATGTAAGCAGCAGTGTTGACTGCTTCACCCCAAAAACTCTTTGGTAATCCTTTGTGCTTGACCATGGATCTAGCCGTGTCAAGTAGACTTCTGTTTCTCCTTTCAGCCACTCCATTGTGTTGTGGAGTGTATGGGGAGGTAACTTCATGAACAATTCCTTTGCTGGTGCAGTATTCTTCAAACTCCTTTGAAGTATACTCACCACCACCATCTGTCCTTAGGATCTTCAATTTTCTGCCACTTTTCCTTTCTGACATTTCTAGGAACTGTTTGAATATCAACAGGGCCTCTCCTTTTGTTTTGATTAGATACACCCACAGTTTTCTAGAATACTCATCTACAAAGGTCAGAAAATACTTATTGTTACTAAGAGATAAAACATCAAAAGGACAACATATATCTGAGTAAACAACATGCAATAGGTCTTTAGATCTATTAGCTAGTTTTGCCTGGAATTTGTTTCTAGGCTGTTTACCCATTAAACATGTGGTACATACACCATTAGGTGCCTCAATCTTAGGTAGCCCTTTAACTAAACCTTTAGCACCCAGTTTAGTTAAACTACCAAAGTTTAAGTGCCCAAATCTTCTATGCCAAAGCTTACTTTCAGTACTAGTTGTAGCACTAAAACACTCAGCTGTTGATGTGCTAATACTAGTCCTGAAAGTTCTGTTTTTGGCTAGAGGACTTGTTGAAACTGTTGCCAAGTTGCTTCAGTCTCAAGAGGGGGGCTGAATTGAGATTTAAAACTTTTGAAAACTTTTTCCCCTTTTCAATGACTTAGATTAATTTTCGCGCAGGTTAAGTGGAAGTGAAGGAATTAGAAAATAAAGCGATAAAGCACACAGAGATTTATCCTGGTTCGGTCACCTCCTAGTGACCTACGTCCAGTCCTCACACCCTTGTGAGATTTTCCACTAACACAAAACAAAGCTTACAGGTGCCTTGGAAAACCTTTACAGACTCAGGCACTCTTCACCAAGGATACCCCACCTATTGAAGAGCCCTCAAATCTAACCACAATACAACAAGAGATACCCCACCCTTGTTACAACAAACTGCCCCAGAAAGATACCCCACTTCCTAGTACAAACAGCTACCCTAGAGAGATACCCCACTCCCTAGTACAAAATACAATCAATAAACGATTTCAAACTTAAAAACTGAAATACCTCTAATGTAGGCAGATAATACAACTTGAAGATTCCAACCCCAACTAACTCTTGCGAGAGATCAGCTCTGACGGACCAACGGTGCGAGAAGAGCAGAAATGAAAGTGTGAAGAGTTTTTCCAAAAAGTGTTCTGAATCGTGAAAATGGGTTGTTGTGAATTGTGAAGAATGAAGCCTCTATTTATAGGCAATGAGAAAAATATTACCGTTGAAACATTTATGGAAATGTCAGAATCGATTGTTTGCCTGAATGAACTAAAATTGACAATCGATTATATGCTTGAGAGTGAATAAGATGCAAATCGATTATGTGCTTAAAACAAGGGATATGCAAATCGATTATGTGCTTATTTAAAACATGAGGGAATCGATTATGTGCTTCCTTAAAAGAAAAGGGAAATCGATTATGTGCTTCCTTACACATAAGAATCGATTATGTACTTGAATAAAGGAGAGAGGAAATCGATTATGTACTTAGTGAAAACAATATGAATTGATTCTTTGCTTTGAAAAAGAGTTTATGAATCGATTATATAATTAGTAAAAATAATATGAATCGATTGTATGCTTTCATATTGAGTTGAAAATCGATTTTCATATTTAGTTAAAAGTAGTGTGAATCGATTTTATAGTTTCTCAAAAACCTTTTTAAGTTTACGTGTGCATGCATGCATTTTTGAAAAATGTGGTGTTGACCAAGTGACTTCAAACACAAGAGGGTGGTGAATTGTGAAATTAAAAATAGCACTTAAAAAATAAAGTCTTTAAAAGCAAGTTGATCAAGTAAAGTAAATTGCTTAAGAAAATGTTTTGATTTGAATAAGAGCGATAAGGAAATAAATATAACTTGCAAGGAAAATAAAAGAGATGAAGGGAAAGAAGAAGACACGCAGAGTTTTATACTGGTTCGGCCAATCTTCAGGCCTACGTCCACTCCCCAAGGAAAACTCCAAGGGATTTTAATCAATCACTAGCTTTTAAAACAGGTTCAGTTAGAAACCTTTATAACCAAAGACCTTTTTACAAAAACCCGGGATATCACCTCCCTATGTAAAAGACCTTTAAAAACCTAGAGATATCACCTCTCTATGAAAACACCAAGAGATATCACCTCTCTTGATTAACTTGGGATCACACCCAACCAAGAGATATCACCTCTCTAGAATACCTTGGGATCACACCCAAAAATAAGAAACACAAAGGATTTTGATAACACACTCAATAGTGTGGATAAAACAAATTGAAGCACAAGTTTACAATTCAAACTATATGAAATATAAAGCTCTCAAAATAAAATGTTTAGCAAGTGTAAAATGAATGAGAGTGATGAGAAGAATAATATTCAGATTTTGCGAATGAGAGTGTGTGAGAAGAGTGGAGAGTGAGACCTCTATTTATAGGCTTTAGAGAATTAAATGACATTGATCTATTTATGGAAGGTGGTAATCGATTGTGAGCTTGAATGAAAGGATGTTGAAATCGATTTTGTGCCTGACTGAAAGAGATGGAAGAATCGATTATGTGCTTTCTCAAAACCACATAGGAATCGATTATGTGCTTTCTTAAACTCATGGATAACTTCCTTAAATAGATGAAGAATCGATTATGCAAGGAAAGGAAGAGATGTGAAATCGATTTCTCCTATTTTTGGAAACAATGTTAATCAAATATAGCCTTGGTAAAATCGATTATATGCTTCTAAAAAACATTTTCACATATTATGTGCTTGTCCTATTTAATCTTGCATGCATGAGGTTTGTTGAAAAATATTTTCATGCAAAATTATTTTTATGAAACATATTGTGAGTGTGTGATTTATTTTATTTTAGAGAGCTTTATTTTCACTTACAAAAAGTCCTAATCATCAAAACCAGATTATTCCTGTCAAGGCATATATTCACATTCTCCCCCTTTTTGATGATGACAAACATCATTAGGAGGGATTTGCTCAATGAAGGGGTTAGATAAGAATATTTCATAACAATGTGTATATCATAGATAAGCGCAGATTATACTCCCCCTTTCTATATGCAAACATTTAAGAAAATACTCCCCCTGAAACATGCAAATCACATAACTCTCCCCCTTTTGGCATTATCAAAAAGCGGGAAAAATAAATAAATCATGTCAAAGCATATATTCCAACGATAAGTGAAAAAAAACAATTTGCAAAAATTTTCAAAAGCCTCATTTGGGAACTCACCACCGTGATCACTTCGGATAGATGCAATGATCTTATCAAGTTTTCGAAAAGCATCAAAAGCGTCGTTTTTATGAGAGATAAACAAGGTCCATGTATAACGAGTGTAATAACGAGTGCATAGTAATTTCCACCATAAGACAAGTAGAAGAATCAAGCACGACCTTATTACCTTTGTCGCAAAGTTGACTAATACTCAGCAAGTTATGCTTCAAGCCTTCAACTAATAATGCATTTTCAATAACAGGATTTGGTTTCTTACCAATAATGTCAACGCCACTAATTTTACCTTTTGTATTGTCACAATAAAACACAAGTCTGCTTCTTTTTGGAGCTAAATGAGAGAACTTCTCTTAGTCTCATGTCATGTGCTTTGAACAGCCGCTATCTAGATACCACTTTGAGCTTTTGGCTTTCAAGCACACCTACAACACAAAATCTATTTTTAGCTTTTGGTACCCAAATCATCTTGGGTCCTTTTGGGTTAGTCTTGGGAATTGTGCCCTTTGGAATCCACTTCCATTTGTCATTCATATCAATGTTCTTTCTTGCATTACATATAGAAGATGTATGACCTTTTCTACCACAATAATAATATTTTGTAAAAGGGCTACTAGATGTGATGTTGGGACTAAAAAACTTTTCGAAAGATTTTTCATGATTCTTTGGTTGATAGCCCAAACCAGCTTTATCATAAGTTCCCCTTTGGTTTCCCAAAATGATATTTAGATTATCTCTTCCCCTGGTGAATTTTGCAAGAGTGTTGTGCAAATCATCAATTTTATTTTTCAAAACATTGCGCTCTACACACTTGGGAATATGCTCCTTTTGATTTTTATAAGAGTTGCAAGAGGAGACTTCACTTACAAAAATTTGTTTCTCTTTAAGAATCTCTATTTCCTTGTTTAAAGTTTCGATTTTAGATTGAAGAGTGGAAATAGTTTTCTTAGAAGTGGAAACAATTTTTCTAAGTTTAGTTGAGTCGTTATTTAGTTCTTCACAAGTACTAAGCAACTCATCATAAGTTAAATCAAGTTCAGTTTCAAAGGAGTTTACCTTATCTTCCTCATGCTTTGCCATGAGACATAGTTTTGCTACCTCGTTTTCGGATTCATTACGGGCATCTCAGTTATGGTAGGATGCAACTGCTAAATTAGAAAGAAATGGTCCAGGGCTTGCCTGAAATTAGAGAACCAGCAGTGAAGAATTGCACATAGTGTTTGGTGGGAAGTCAGCATAGAGATGCTATGTCAAAGAGAAGCAAGTGGAGAGCCTTTAGGAAACTTGAACTGATACACTCAGACATCTGTGGACCCATCTCTCCTGCATCCAACAGTGATAAGAGGTATTTTATATCTTTTATAGATGATTTTACTAGAAAGAGTTGGGTTTATTTCCTCCATGAAAAATCAACTGCCCTAGACACTTTTAAGAGATTCAAAACTATGATAGAAAAGGAATCTCAGTGTGAAATTAGTTGCCTGAGAACTGATAGGGGAGGGGAATTTAACTCACATAGTTTTGATAACTATTGCATTGGGCAAGGCATTAGGAGGCAATTAACTGCTGCTTACAGTCCTCAGCAGAATGGTGTGTCTGAGAGAAAGAATAGGACTGTAATGAACATGGTGAGAAGCCTTATTAAGGAAGCTAAATTGCCTAAACAATTCTGGCCAGAAGCTGTTAGATGGTCATTCTGTGTTCTAAATAGATGTCTAACCACATAAAGTTAGTCTTGGTTAACCAAGGGAGTGTCAAGTTTTTATTAAAAATTGAGACTAGTTTTTAAGCCTAAGTTTGGGGGTGCATCGGTTATGTTAAGGCTAGGAACAAAGATGATACTTTGGTCAAGTGCAATAAGAAACAAAAGTGTATAAATGGTCATGAAAAAATTGCAAAAAGCCTAGAAACAAAATGCTGAGCTGTTCCAAAAGTGCATAAAAAGAAAAGAAAAATCAAAAGAAATGCAAATAAGGAGCTCAATAATAAAGGCAGTAATTGTTTTGTTCAATTTCATGATTCTTTGGTTGATAGCCCAAACCAGTTTTATCATAAGTTCCCCTTTGGTTTCCCAAAATGATATTTAGATTATCTCTTCCCCTGGTGAATTTTGCAAGAGTGTTGTGCAAATCATCAATTTTATTTTTCAAAACATTGCACTCTTCACACTTGGGAATATGCTCCTTTTGATTTTTATAAGAGTTGCAAGAGGAGACTTCACTTACAAAAATTTGTTTCTCTTTAGGAATCTCTATTTCCTTGTTTAAAGTTTCGATTTTAGATTGAAGAGTGGAAATAGTTTTCTTAGAAGTGGAAACAATTTTTCTAAGTTTAGTTGACTCGTTATTTAGTTCTTCACAAGTACTAAGCAACTCATCATAAGTTAAATCAAGTTCAGTTTCAAAGGAGTTTACCTTATCTTCCTCATGCTTTGCCATGAGACATAGTTTTGCTACCTCGTTTTCGGATTCATCGGATGATTCCATATCATTTTCATCCCAAGCGATATACGCCCTTCTTCCTTTTGATTTCTTTCGAAGATCTCTATGTTTTTGACTTTGAGGACAGTCCGGCTTTATGTGCCCCTTCTTACCACATTTATAACATGTTGGATTGAAGGAAGTTCCTTCCTCATTTTTTCTTTGAGGATTTGATTTACCTTTATACCTCATGAACTTTTTGAACATTCGAACCATTTCACTCATGTCTTCATCACTTTCATTGGAGCTATCATAACCATCCGTGTCACTTTCTTTGATACATGCTTTTAGCGCAAGTTCTTTATTTTTCTTTTCACCTTCCTCACTTTCAATGAGTCGATTTAATTCGAGCTCATGTTCCTGCAATTTACCAAACAAGGTGGTTAAGTCCATAGAAGATAAATTTTTAGATTCCGAGATAGCTGTCACTTTGGGTTGCCAATTTCTATTTAGGCATCGCAGAACTTTATTGGTTAAATCCTCATTTTCGAAAGATTTTCTAAGGCCTCTGAGATGGTTAACTATATGGACGAAACGTTTGTTTAGTTCTTGGATGGTTTCACCCGGTTTCATCCTAAATAGCTCATACTCATGAGTTAATGTGTTCAATCTAGCCCTTTTGACCTCGGTAGTACCTTCATGGGTCACTTGAAGGGCATCCCACATTTCCTTGGCGGTTTTACAATGTGATACGCGATAGAACTCATCGATGCTTAACGCAGTTGTAATGATGTTCTTAGCTTTCAAATTGTATTGAACCTTTTCTTTTTCATCTTTGGTCCAAAGAGATCTAGGTTTGTTCACCATTTCATCATTAACAAGATGAGTGGGAACAAATGGACCATTTACGACAGCATCCCAAATATCACAATCTACTCCTTCAATAAAAAATTTCATTCTTGTTTTCCAATAATCACACCCTTCACCATTGAAAGATGGGGGTCTGTTTAAGGAGTCATTGTTTGAAGTCATCTTGCCTCTTGAGGCAGTTAGGTTTTACCAAGAGTCTAGCTCTGGTACCACTTGTTGACCAAGTGACTTCAAACACAAGAGGGGGGTGAATTGTGAAATTAAAAATAGCACTTAAAAAATAAAGTCTTTAAAAGCAAGTTGATCAAGTAAAGTAAATTGCTTAAGAAAATGTTTTGATTTGAATAAGAGCGATAAGGAACTAAATATAAGTTACAAAGAAAATAAAAGAGATGAAGGGAAAGAAGAAGACATGCAGAGTTTTATACTGGTTCGGTCACCTCCTAGTGCCTACGCCTAGTCCCCAAGGAAAACTCCATGGGATTTTAATCAATCACTAGCATTTAAAATAGGTTCAGCTAGAAACCTTTACAACCAAAGACCTTTTTACAAAAACCCGGGATATCGCCTCCCTATGTAAAAGACCTTTAAAAACCTAGAGATATCACCTCTCTATGAAAACACCAAGAGATATCACCTCTCTTGAATAACTTGGGATCACACCCAACCAAGAGATATCCCCTCTCTAGAATACCTTGGGATCACACCCAAAAATAAGAAACACAAAGGATTTTGATAACACACTCAATAGTGTGGATAAAACAAATTGAAGCACAAGTTTACAATTCAAACTATATGAAATATAAAGCTCTCAAAATAAAATGTTTAGCAAGTGTAAAATGAATGAGAGTGATGAGAAGAATAATATTCAGATTTTGCGAATGAGAGTGTGTGAGAAGAGTGGCGAGTGAGACCTCTATTTATAGGCTTTAGAGAATTAAATGACATTGATCTATTTATGGAAGGTGGCAATCGATTGTGAGCTTGAATGAAAGGATGTTGAAATCGATTTTGTGCCTGACTGAAATAGGAGGAAGAATCGATTATGTGCTTTCTCAAAACCACATAGGAATCGATTATGTGCTTTCCTAAACTCATGGATAACTTCCTTAAATAGATGAAGAATCGATTATGCAAGGAAAGGAAGAGATGTGAAATCGATTTCTCCTATTTTTGGAAACAATGTTAATCAAATATAGCCTTGGTAAAATCGATTATATGCTTCTAAAAAACATTTTCACATATTATGTGCTTGTCTTATTTAATCTTGCATGCATGAGGTTTGTTGAAAAATATTTTCATGCAAAATTATTTTTATGAAACATAATGTGAGTGTGTGATTTATTTTATTTTAGAGAGCTTTATTTTCACTTACAAAAAGTCCTAATACACACAAAACAATAAATTAACTCTTGACTTGAGCTTGATTACATTTTTCCGCTTTTTGCAGTATTGACCTTTTTGACCTTCTTTTGTCAATCATCAAAACCAGATTATTCCTGTCAAGGCATATATTCACACTTGGGACTTTGAGAGATGAGCTGACCTTCGTAAGAGCTTACACTTTTTCCTAAGACACACCCAAACCCTTAGGACTACCCTTATTTATAAGGACTACCCTTATATCTTGAAACTTCAATTCTTGAGCTTGATTGTCTTGGATTGTGACTTTGATACTTTGTCACTTTCATCACCTTTGGCCATCAACTTTGGCTTTGGTCAACTTTTACTCTTATCACCTTTAGCTCTGGTCTTTTTCATCATCAAAACTTTGACCTGCAATACAAGTCCTGCAGTACAAGATATCCACATTCTCCCCCGTTTTGATGATGACAAAAACTTTACTCATCTTTAAAGTGGGAGGTTAGTTCATCAAAGAAAATAATGCATACATATATATGTGATTATACTCCCCCTTACTTGATGCTCCCCCTGTTTCATTTACTATATGCAAAGTGACAATATTTCTCCCCCTATATGTTTAATATGACAATATTATGTGCTTATTTTATATGCTTAATGCAACACTATATTTCTCCCCCTTTTTGTCATGATCAAAAGGGTCGACATATAATAAAGTGCGAGTTGAAACAGCAATTGTTTCATTCAAATAGAAGAGGAATCAATGATTCCAAGTTCTCTTCGAATGAAAAAGAAGCTTTCTTTTTGTAAAGGTTTCGTGAAAATATCAGCTAGCTGTTTTGACGATTCAACAAATTCAATCACTCAATCGCCTTTTTGGACATGATCTCTAAGAAAATGATGTCTAATTTCTATATGCTTGGTTTTAGAGTGCTGAACGGGGTTCTTTGTAAGATTGATAGCGCTGGTGTTGTCGAATTTTATCGGGATATGATCTAGTTCTACACCATAGTCAAGAAGTTGTTGCTTCATCTAGAGGATTTGTGCGCAACAACTTCCTGCTGCAACATATTCTGCTTCAGCAGTTGACAGTGCGACACTGACTTGTTTCTTACTGTGCCAAGAGACTAATGCACTACCTAGTATGTGACATGTTCCACTAGTGCTTTTTCTATCCAACTTACAACCTGCAAAATCAGAGTCTGAATATCCTATAAGGCTGCATGTGGCGCCTTTGGGGTACCACAGACCAACATTTTGTGTGCCTACAAGATATCTCATTATTCTTTTGACAGCTACTAAATGCGACTCTTTTGGATTTGCTTGATATCTAGCACACATGCAGACACTAAACATGATATTCGGTCTACTAGCAGTTAAATAGAGAAGAGAGCCAATCATACCACGATATTTGCTTAGTTCTACCGGTTTACCTTCTTCATCTTTGTCTAAGTAGCATGAAGTGCTCATTGAAGTGGACATTTCTTTTGCTTTGTCCATTTCGAATCTCTTACGTAGTTCTTTGCAATATTTTGATTGAGAGATGAAGATGTCATTGTTGGTTTGTTTTATTTGAAGCCCAAGGAAGAAATTGAGTTCTCCCATCATTGACATTTCAAACTCACTCTGCATAATACTAGAAAATTCTTTGCAAAGCAATTCATTAGCAGCACCGAAAATAATGTCATCCACATAAATTTGCAGAAGTAAGATGTCATCTTTTGTCCTTTTTATGAAAAGTGTAGTGTCAACTTTCCCTCTTTGAAAATCATGATTGAGTAAAAACTTGCTCAATCTTTCGTACCAAGCTCTAGGAGCTTGTTTCAGACCATATAGAGCCTTTTTAAGTTTAAAAACGTGATCTGGTTTTTCATAATTTTCAAAGCCAGGTGGTTGTTCAACGTACACTTCCTCTTGAATAAAACCATTTAAAAATGCACTTTTCACATCCATTTGATACAATTTAAAATCCATGACTGATGCAAAGGTGTTGCGCCCAAAAAAGTCCCCGAGGGAGAACCTTCCTCGTTCACAACTTTTCCTAAGACAATGAAGCCGCCACCAATATTTATTAAGGAAAATATTAGGAAAACCTTTTTTGGAAAGCGATTGGTCTTGCGAAACTAGAGATTAGGGTTCGGGGGTCGGTTACGCGCAGGGAAGGTGTTAGCACCCCACACGTCCTCTCTACTGAGAGGGAACCTTTAATTAAATGTGTGGTTTTAGTGTGTTGACTTGAAAATACTTAATTTTGCCTCTCTACTTCATATTGAAAAAGTCTTAATGAAAATCTTTATTTATTATGAAAAAGGGGGGAAAAATGGGTTCTTAAAAAAAACGCTTGACGGGACATGGCCCGCTCCTACGTATCTCCCGGTGCGATGGAGAACTCAAAGCTACGTAGTTCTTCTTTGTCCTGAAAAGGTTTTTGTCTTTTATCTTTTTAGTGAGTTTTCGAAATAGGACGAGCATTTAGTGAATGATTAAACTAACCAAGGTTATGGGTAATCACCGCTAAGTACTCTTGAAAATGAGAGTCACTACCGCCAGTCAGACGAACAAAGGCCCTGATTGACTATTAGTAGCGACTCGTTTTTATTTGTTCTTTAGAAAGGGGTTTTCGAAAGAGATTGATTGGTACGAATGATCAAACTAACAACAGTTATGGGTGATCATCGCTTGTTGTTCTTTTGGGAAAAAGACATCGCCACCAATGGCTAGACGAACAAAGGTTCTGATTAACCACTAGCGACGATGGGTTGAAAATGATTTTAGAAAGGAAAAGGTTTTTGTTCTGAAAATGATCTTGGTTTGCAAAAGTGATTCTTTTTTGTTACGAAAATAACTCTTTTCTTTTTGTTATGCAAATGCTAATTTTTATGGTTGCGCTTGACGAGAATGTGACTCGCTCCTACGTATCCCAAATGGGAATCAAAGCGACGTAGTTCTAACGAGTCTTGAAAGTGAAAGTCTTTTTGCTTTGGTTTTGAAAAGTAAAGGGCGTTCGTAATGATCAGACTAACAAATGTTATGGGTGATCACTACTAAAACCCACTTAAGTGCATGTAAAAATCTCTTTTGAAAGATGAAAGCCTTCATGATGACCAAACTAACAAAGGTTATGGGTGGTCAACACTAACACTTGCTATGACTTTTGATACTTAGGAAAATATCTTGAAATCGGAAGCGTTCATGATAATCAAACTAACAAAGGTTATGGGTGATTATAACTAGTAGCTTATGCATATGAAAACATCTTTTTTTTTAAAAAATTTGGGCTCTTAGGACAACCAAACTAACAAAGGTTATGGGTAGTTGTCACTAGTCACCATTTTCATGCTAAGCTATTTAGAAAAGAAAACAATAAATGCAAGAAGATTTGGAGATTCAAGCATGGCACAATCATTGAAATCGAATCCTTAGGCAAACAACAACATGGACATAACTTTACAACTAATCTCATTTGAATTCTTGAGCGAACACTAGCCTAGACTACACATATTAAACCACAACACATAAATAGGCAAAGAAGGAACTTGAATTGGGCATTAAGCAAAAATGCAAGAGTAGGCAAGATTGGACCTAAATGCACATCTAATGGAAGATGCTAGGCGAGAACCATACTCAAATATTTCTACAAAACGCAAGGGAATCTAAATGCACATCTAGTGGAAGATGCAATGTATGGGATGGGCCTGTCTAAGTATTGATAATTCCACATGAGAGTAGGCAAGGAAGTGGTAGGTACAAATGAATTCAAAAGAGTAGCCTCAAGTATGATCATTGGCAAACCCTCAATAAGCAAGTCATCTTAGCAATCAAAGCGCCAAAGCATGTTGAATCACTTTGGCCAATTCTCAACACTTAAATTAGTGTGCACAAGTGCACAAGTGTAAATCCTCTTGCCAATCATCAATCTAATTCTTAAGGCAAGCAATTAGGATCAAATCCAAACCCTAGTTTTTATTGAAGTATGCACATAAAGCTTATTAATGCAATAGGGTAAAAACTCATGGATGCAAGATGGTAAAATGTTTTGAAACAATGTTTTATGAGATGAGATGAGAATGTTTTAATGAATGAGGTAAAAAATGTTTTGATGCATGAAGGTAAAAACGTTTTTATGTTTTATGAAATGGTAAAAACTCTTGGTAAAAACTTAATGAAGAGGTAAAAGTAAAATGGTAAAATCTTTTTATGTTTTTGGTAAATAGTTAATGAAGTGGTAAAGTAAAATGGTAAAAAGTGAACAAACACAATTGCACAACTTGCATTTACTCAAACACAATCAAATGACAACTTTCAAGCAATCATTCAATTACAACTCATGAAATAAGCAAGAACACATAAGAATCCTAATTTCCCCTTCTTGGCCGAAGCTAATTGGCATGGAAAATGAGTTTTATTTGACCAAAAATTATGCAAACTAGAGTGAACACAAATCAACAAAAACCTCCAAGGAACTTCAACTCCAACCCACGAAGGCTTGATGAAAACCCTCCTTGATGATGATGTTTGAACTTGAACGGAAAATGGAGAAGATATGTGAAAGAGGGATGAGAGTGAGGTGAGATGGTGGTGTTTGGGTGAAGAGAAAATCAAAAATGGATGAAGGAGGAGGGTGGTAGTGGCTTCAACCTTGAGAGGAAAAGGGAGAGGTTTTTTGGTGTGCTAGGGTGAAATGAGGCCTCCTCCTTGTTATTTTGGAGTGTAGGCTTATATATGGGTCTAGGTGAAAATAGGGTTAAGGGTATAATGGGGATGGAATGTTCTATTTCAAGTAAGTTTGCATTTTCTAATGAAGAGGTGAGTGTGAGAGTGTGGGGTTATTTACAAAAAACGGCATGAATCCATGTAGGAGTGAGTGATGGTCACCAAAAGTTAAGGATAGTACAAAGCATATTCTTAAGGAATAAGGAATAAAAGAGTGTGGAAGAAATTGTGGAGAGAGAGAGAGGGAATTTCGAAATTGTGGGGGGAGAGAGAGAGAGAGAGAGAGAGAGAGAGAGAGAGAGAGAGAGAAAACTTGTTTTTGGTCTTTTGTCTTATTGAGGACACTTCCTTCTTTTGAATTTTGAATTTTGAATTTTTGGGCATGGAAGTGAAAGTGCACCTATTAAAAATGTGTCATATATACTTGAGCACCATAAAATATTCCCTTTAACTAATCTAGACAATAAAAATTGTCATTTAATAATTGGGGAATATTTAATGGTCTTTTTTGGGTTTTTTTATGCACTAAAAATGGGGAAAATGCATTTTTAATTATTTTAGACTAGGATTTTCTTTCCAAAAATTATACAAAAATTACCCTTAGTAGAGTAACATGTATGCCACGTCCTTGACCTGGTCTTGGTCCAAAAATAATTAATTTGCTTTTATTTAAATGCCCAAAAAATGCAAAAATATGCACTATTTTATTTTCTAAAATTCCTGAAAATTAAGAAAAATGTTTTTGGGTGCCAAAAATTAATAATGACCTTTTTGAAAATAAAAACACATGCCAAATGACAAGGGCACAAGGCAGCTCACGCAGTTACGACTGACGCGCGCGCATAATTCAAATAAAAAAAATGTGAAATAGGGGATGAATACACATAAATGCACAAATCCACTATTTTCCACACATTATGAATTACCTTATTGTTCTATTTTTTCTAAAAAAAAAATGTTTTTGACTTGGACGGACAAAATTGGGGTATGACAGCTGCCCCTCTTTATTTAGATTTTGGCGAGAAATATGAATTGGCCGAGACATATTTCGAGGCAAAATAGAAATAAAGAATTCAGAAATTATACCAATTTTGTCTCCTTGGAAAAACCCGAATTTTTTTCATATTTTCTATTTTTCTCTTCTCCTTTCCTTTTTCGGAAAGATAGAAACTTTCGTGTCGATGCGAAAACAGTAAATGAACACTGACGTGCGGACAGAAAAGGTAAAATGGGCACTTGCGTGCAGACAGAAAAAGTAAAATGGGCACTTGCGTGCAGAAAGCGGTAAAATGCCCAGGCTGCCTAAAACCTGTAATCCTTAAACGAATTCTTGACGAATCCGAGTTTGCACGTGGCTTTGAGGAGCACGCTTCCTGTTGGCCTTTTTCGAGCGACCGGGGGGATCGTTATTAGCTCCGAAACTGATATACTGATCAATGCACGGCGTCCACTGTATCTTAGGCTGATACAACTATTCCGTTGAACCTCACATGGGGCTGCGGTCCATCGTGTTGCTCGTACACGATGTGAGACCTGGGCAGAAGGGAGCGATGACCTCTCTGGGCTCCAATCCGCAATGCGCGCCTGAGCGCTCTCTTTTCTTTTCTTTCTTTCCTTTCTTTTCTGTTTCTCTCTTTTCTTTTTTTCTTTTTTTTTTCTTTTCTGTTTCTCTCTTTTCTTTTTTCTTTCTGAACTCCCAACTGAGGAAGCACTTTCTGGAATTTGAAGGAGAGCATTAACACTTGTGGTGTTTATCCTCTCTCACTTGTCTGCAGCTGAAAGACGAACCGATGCATGCAATGCAAATGCCACGATTGCTATTTTCTTTTTCTTTTCCTTATGATGAATGTAATGCAAATGTCTGAATTTCTCTTTTCTTTACTTTATTATTATTATTATTATTTTCTATGTCTGATGAGTGCATGATTTTATGCTTGGTGAATGTAATGCATGACTTTATTTGTTTTATTGCTCTTTTGCTTTTCTTCTCTTCTTTTCTTTTGCTCTTTTTATGAAGTGCAGGTATGCGAATGCAAAATTTCGGTGTTTGATGATATGTAATGAAATGGCAGATGACATGCAATGGAAAACTTTTCCTTCTTTGCCTTTTTCTATGAAATTGGAATATTGCTATAAAATGATGAATAACATGAAATGATGAATGACATGGGATGTTTTAGCTTTCTTTTCTTCTATGAGATGCAAGTATTGATGTGATGCAACTGTATTGCTTTGATGTTTGATGGGATGGCGAGTTTTTGGTTCTTTTTGTTTTATGGAACGCAAACATTACTATGATGTAGATGACACTGAATGTTTTTGTTTGTTTTTTCTTTTTTTGGCATAGGGACCTTAGGATTCTTGAGTGATCGATTCAAGTGTCCTATCGTGATGACTATTTCGAATGTACATTCGACTTAGTCTCCTATTTATTGATGATGATTTTGTATTTTGAAACTTGATTTGATGTCTGATGCAATGATGATGAATGCTTTTTCTTCTTTACTATTTTCCTCTATGAAATGCAAGTATTAATATGGTGCAACTGACGTGAAACGTTTTTCTTTTTGCTATGTGATGAATGCACAAAATGTGAAGATGCAAATGTAATGCTTTGATGCATATGCTATAATGAATAGATTGAGATGCCTAGATGCATGAGGTAGACATTTTTGTGATGATGAGATGCGAGACTTTGAATGCAAGGAATTGAGATGGTTATTGACCATTCTGTTGAAAAATTGAATTTGATTCAAACTCCGGTGTTCTCAAGGTTTTTATTTACAAACAACCTCACTTGTTTTCTCCTTCTTTCCATGATGGCTGAATTTTAGATATCACATAAACTTGTGTTCTCTCTTTTGAAGCATTGTCTAGTAAGCATGCATAGGAGTGCAAATGTGAATGAATGAGTCAGTTAACTTGGAATTGGTTTAGGGCATGGACTTTTATGCCAAGTGAAGGAATGACAGACATGGTTATTGCCGAAGCTCATGAAGGATCAAGAGATACAAGATTGCCCCGATTCAGGTCTTTGATGAGTGAATAACTTGCCCCTGTCTGGTGGTGACAACAACTAGGGGTGTAGAAGATGATGAATTGGGAATGCTTCGACTTTTGAGATGAAAGGTGGAGCAAAATAGATTTTGTCTCAACCCATAAAGTTTGATGTTGCCCTAGTCATAACAAGGACGAAACTGCCCCAATTAGAATGACAAGGCCTTGTTTAGGATAGTGAGTTGAGAGATTGCCCCGGTGAGGTTTTATAGGAATGAATGAGGTGAAGGAATGGGAACGCACTTGCCCCACTTTCGAATGACATTTCAAATGGTTTCTTTGAGTGAGGTTGTGAAAGGCGACAGAGTTATGGTGATGGTTATGAACTGAGGGTGATACATGAATGGGGTGGGCAATGAACAAACCTCCCCAAAGTTGAGAGGTGAAGGGAATGCCCCCTAGTACACACTTTTGGTTTTCTTTAAGAACAACTCAAATGCAATGAAAGTTTTGACTTTTTAGTATGATGAGAGGCTCCACTTGGTGACCACTAGACCTTGTTTTAATGCAACACGAATGCATCTTGGAGTGCAAGTCCTTCTTCTTTTTTACCCACTTTCCTTTTTTGATTGTTTGTTTTTTCTTTTTGAGCAGCTTTTTTTTTTTTCTGCTTGTTTGTTTTTTCCTTTTGAGCAAACACGTCGCAAATAGATAAACTTATTTGTCCTAAAATTAAAACTTGCGAAAACGAAGGCAGTTAGTCATTGATCGGAATGGACTTTTTAGGGTTGTGATGTGGAGAAGGGGATGATTGAGCTTAATGAAGTGTTTGGGGTTGATGGGGAGGATGGGTCTTATTCGGCGTTGGCCGATGGTCAATGGTTTTATGAAGGGAATAGTTATTAGGTTTGATGAGGTGTTTGGGGATGGTTGTACCCAATGAGGTGTTTGAGGGTTTTATGAAAGAAGAGATGGTTAAACCCAATGAATTGAGGACTTCTTTGAAAGGAGAAATGATTGAACCCATTAAATTGAGGGCTTTTTTAGAAGGGGAAATGATTGAACCCATTGAATTTGGGGGCCCCTTTTTTTGGAGGGGAGCTCTTATGCTTCATGGCAAAATGTATTGACTCTTAATTTATACTCCCTTTGTCTTCCTTTCTTTATTTTGGGATTCTCCTCCTTAAACTTTGTTATTCCCCTCCTTCTGTGAATTTCCTTTCCATTTGACTTGGAAATGATGTACCATTTTTGATGTGGAATTAACCCTCGCCCAGAGTGATGGGGATATCTTGGGCTTTTCTCTGCTTAAGATGGGTAACAAAGGGTGTTTTTGTGATTTTGAATCTTTGGCTTAAGAGGGGTAGGGAATGGACCTTCTGGGATTTTAGGTTCTTGAGGGTATGGAGAGATGGCCAAATTTCATTTCAAATCCTGATTGCTTATTTCTGTAAGACTTAACTTTAGGACAATAATTTATCTATCTTCATGTGTTTGCTCTTTTATTTTCCCCCTTTTTTGTGCCCTAATTTTTGCCTGGACCGCTCTTTGCGAGTTTTCAATCCACCGGGCGCTCTTTTTTGCCTAGGCCGCCCTTTGCGGGTTTTCAACCTAGCGAGCTTATTTTATCTTTTTTTATTTATTATATATTTTTTAGAAAGACTTGCACTAAAGGAATAGGATACTGACGAGGAAAATTAGTGATCACAGAATTGCCCCAGCATGGAGGACTTAAAGTGTTAGTGAGAATGAACCAAAAAGTCAAGTATGCACTGATAGGAGAGAATATGCGCTTTATGGGTGGACGGGGTGGGGTTAGACTTGGATGGGGAATGATGATAAATGAAGGAAATTGACTGACTCAAACAAGAGAAACTGCACCTGGCATGCATGCTTACTAGAAGAACGCTTCACAGAGAGTTATCATTGGTTAAAACATGATATAAAAACTTTTTTGATGAACTGTTTCGGTCTTTTATCATGGAATGGATGAGATGTAATGCCCCTTTTTGAAGGAAATATAAATGAGCTATTGATGTGAAAAACTGAGTGCCTTGGAACACATTGAGTTTGCAAATGAGTGAGGGTAAACTTTTCCAAAAAGGAAAGATTACTTTGCAAGAACATCTCGTCTCTCATCACAACATTTTTGTTGTATGCAATGCATGGATGAAAACATTATGATGTATACATGATGAAAATGAAATGTATGAAAGCATATTCACTTGAAAAGTGTGATTATTCTAAAAGTTTTTTCTTTTTGATGCTTTTTTTTATGCAAGACGAAATATGAAATGCCAGTGCATCTTTGGATGATGAATGATGCAAGAATGATGCTTCTTCTCAAAATGATTTTTATAGAGGCAAGACAAGATATGAAATGCCGATGCCCCCTTTTTCTTTTGAATGATGAAAGATGCAGGAATGATGCTTTTTTCTAAATGATGATTTTTTTTTTAGAGGCAAGGCAAAGTATGAAATGCCAATGCCCCTTCCTTTTTTGAAAGATTCATGTATGAAGGAATGCTGTATTTGAACTAAAGTGATGAGGTTAATGAAATGATGCATGAATGCTACATTTTGAATAAATTTGATGATGATTTTTATTCATGATTATGAATGAGATGCTTTCTTGTTTTCATTTTTTGTGCAATGAAATGCATGATGCTCACAATGATTTTTTTTTAAAAAAATGCGTGGGAAGACATGGTTTAATTGAATGGAAATGCATGCAAAATGAGAGGTTAATGTATTATTTTTTTCACGATGTGTGAAAAAGGACAACAATAATGCATGAAACGCGCTCCTAATAAGACACGATTTTTGGATCTTTCGAGAAAATTAGGGGAAAAAGCCTTAGTGAATGGAAGCGCACACGTGCGGAGAATGCACTCTTGACAAACCTAAATGAGATAGAGAAAAATGCATGTATGCAAACATGATGAAAATGCAAGGAAAATGACCACTTGGGAAGTGGAATTGTTCTAAAAGACTTTCGAGTGTTTTTGATGCAAGATGAAAAATGAAATTCCTAGGCATGCAAGAATGATATTTTCAAAATGGTTTTTATTCTTTAGAGGCAAGAAGAGAAATGAAATGTCGATGCCTCCTCCCCTTTTTTTGTAGAAATGATGACGTGGGCAACCAATTGTCGTTACTCTGAGTAACTTGCATGAAACATTGAGTGGATCCTGACTCAATACTTCACGCAATATACTGAAATGCTTCGACATTTGGTTAACTCAAACTTATTCTCTTATTTGAAAACAAACCTCACTTGATAGGGTCAAAGTGCCCCGATATCGTGGAGTAACATCTCAAATTTGTAGTGCACAAACAAATTTGAGATATTACCCTTCGTCATTCGAATGTGCACTTTTACTCATTGAGCTTTTACATGAAGAGCTTTTTTATTTTTTCTTTGTTTAGAGAAGATGCATGCATTGGAAACCTTTCATTTTTTTCATTTTTAGTTTTGGAACATGATTTTGAAAATTATTTGGAGATGCAAATGATTTATTGGAAAAAAAGTTTTAGAAAAATGTGCTTGACGGGGTATGACCCGCTCCTACGCATCCCCATTGTAATGAGGAATCAAAGCTTACGTAGTTCTACTGGGTCTTTTTTTTTGAAATAATGCTTATGCATGAATGCCAGGTTTTGGATGAACTTGGCGAGGAGCTTTTCCTCTTTTTTGATTATAAACGAAATGCTTAAGCTATGAAGATGACAATTGATTTTTCATTTTTATGCAATGAAATGAAATGCAAGATGAATAATTTTTTTCAAAATTGGAACTTTATTTAGTGCAAATGACGCAATGATGTAATGATGCAATGATGCAATGATGCAGGATGCAAGATACTTTTTTTTTTTGAGGTTTCTGCATAAGGAGGGTATTCACAGGCGGAATTTAGAAAACTTTCACACTATATGCCACCTCATATAGGTGTTTAAGGGAAAATCATATCCTTTTTTTTTATTTTTGAAAATCTTTGAGGGAAAAATTAACTGGACGAAATGCAGCAATGCAGCACACAATTTGGGAAGCCTTTGTGACCTAAAAGGGGGTAGAACCTATGATCTAAGGCACTTAGAGGTAATCTTCACATGTAGCTCTATTCACACCCTCACAAAGGTCATCAGAGCCACAGTCCCTCTCATGAAAATCCCCGTAAATGCATCAAACTGCTAGGTACAAGGCATCATGAAAGAGCACAACTCTGATTGAAACTTTCGCAAGTAGCTAAACGGACAAAGGTCCTGATGGGCTCCCACTACTCGAATCCACTCATCCTATGGTATCCTAACAGACCTGGGTTATGGTCTCTTTCTCTAATCATGTAGCCTCAAGGTACAAGTGTGTGCGAAAGGCATTTCCTTAAAAACTACCCCACCTGCAAATGAAAATCCAGAACAGTCCAGACAATAGAAAGCAATAACATGTCGTCTACCCTAGGGTTCAATACCAATCAAATACAACTAATCTAGGGTGCCAACAACAATGCACTACTTACCTCAAGAAAGGGAGCAAAGAAGAAGGGGACATGACAAGAGAGGGGAAATATGCATGAATTTACCTTAAGAAAGGGAGAAAAGAAAAAGGGGACATGATATGATTGGGGAAATGCATGAGGGAACTAGGCTTATAAGCAAAGAAGTAACTATCTATTATTTTAAACAAAAGCAAGCATAGAAGAGGAATGCATATGGATGCAACATGCTTATGAAAAAGAAGAAGAATAGAGGCAAAACAGGATGTTCAAATCAATCACACAAACCACACACTTAATTAATTAGGCTTGACCCACTTTTGAAAAAATGTTTTTTAGTCCCCAGTGAAGTCGCCAGCTGTTGCGCCCGAAAAAGTCCCCGAGGGAGAACCTTCCTCGTTCACAACTTTTCCTAAGACAATGAAGCCGCCACCAATATTTATTAAGGAAAATATTAGGAAAACCTTTTTTTGGAAAGCGATTGGTCTTGCGAAACTAGAGATTAGGGTTCGGGGGTCGGTTACGCGCAGGGAAGGTGTTAGCACCCCACACGTCCTCTCTACTGAGAGGGAACCTTTAATTAAATGTGTGGTTTTAGTGTGTTGACTTGAAAATACTTAATTTTGCCTCTCTACTTCATATTGAAAAAGTCTTAATGAAAATCTTTATTTATTATGAAAAAGGGGGGAAAAATGGGTTCTTAAAAAAAACGCTTGACGGGACATGGCCCGCTCCTACGTATCTCCCGGTGCGATGGAGAACTCAAAGCTGCGTAGTTCTTCTTTGTCCTGAAAAGGTTTTTGTCTTTTACCTTTTTAGTGAGTTTTCGAAATAGGACGAGCATTTAGTGAATGATTAAACTAACCAAGGTTACGGGTAATCACCGCTAAGTACTCTTGAAAATGAGAGTCACTACCGCCAGTCAGACGAACAAAGGCCCTAATTGACTATTAGTAGCGACTCGTTTTTATTTGTTCTTTAGAAAGGGGTTTTCGAAAGAGATTGATTGGTACGAATGATCAAACTAACAACAGTTATGGGTGATCATCGCTTGTTGTTCTTTTGGGAAAAAGACATCGCCACCAATGGCTAGACGAACAAAGGTTCTGATTAACCACTAGCGACGATGGGTTGAAAATGATTTTAGAAAGGAAAAGGTTTTTGTTCTGAAAATGATCTTGGTTTGCAAAAGTGATTCTTTTTTGTTACGAAAATAACTCTTTTCTTTTTGTTATGCAAATGCTAATTTTTATAGTTGCGCTTGACGAGAATGTGACTCGCTCCTACGTATCCCAAATGGGAATCAAAGCGACGTAGTTCTAACGAGCCTTGAAAGTGAAAGTCTTTTTGCTTTGGTTTTGAAAAGTAAAGGGCGTTCGTAATGATCAAACTAACAAATGTTATGGGTGATCATTACTAAAACCCACTTAAGTGCATGTAAAAATCTCTTTTGAAAGATGAAAGCCTTCATGATGACCAAACTAACAAAGGTTATGGGTGGTCAACACTAACACTTGCTATGACTTTTGATACTTAGGAAAATATCTTTTGAAATCGGAAGCGTTTATGATAATCAAACTAACAAAGGTTATGGGTGATTATCACTAGTAGCTTATGCATATGAAAACATCTTTTTTTAAAAAAAATTGGGCTCTTAGGACAACCAAACTAACAAAGGTTATGGGTAGTTGTCACTAGTCACCATTTTCATGCTAAGCTATTTAGAAAAGAAAACAATAAATGCAAGAAGATTTGGAGATTCAAGCATGGCACAATCATTGAAATCGAATCCTTAGGCAAACAACAACATGGACATAACTTTACAACTAATCTCATTTGAATTCTTGAGCGAACACTAGCCTAGACTACACATATTAAACCACAACACATAAATAGGCAAAGAAGGAACTTGAATTGGGCATTAAGCAAAAATGCAAGAGTAGGCAAGATTGGACCTAAATGCACATCTAATGGAAGATGCTAGGCGAGAACCATACTCAAATATTTCTACAAAACGCAAGGGAATCTAAATGCACATCTAGTGGAAGATGCAATGTATGGGATGGGCCTGTCTAAGTATTGATAATTCCACATGAGAGTAGGCAAGGAAGTGGTAGGTACAAATGAATTCAAAAGAGTAGCCTCAAGTATGATCATTGGCAAACCCTCAATAAGCAAGTCATCTTAGCAATCAAAGCGCCAAAGCATGTTGAATCACTTTGGCCAATTCTCAACACTTAAATTAGTGTGCACAAGTGCACAAGTGTAAATCCTCTTGCCAATCATCAATCTAATTCTTAAGGCAAGCAATTAGGATCAAATCCAAACCCTAGTTTTTATTGAAGTATGCACATAAAGCTTATTAATGCAATAGGGTAAAAACTCATGGATGCAAGATGGTAAAATGTTTTGAAACAATGTTTTATGAGATGAGATGAGAATGTTTTAATGAATGAGGTAAAAAATGTTTTGATGCATGAAGGTAAAAACGTTTTTATGTTTTATGAAATGGTAAAAACTCTTGGTAAAAACTTAATGAAGAGGTAAAAGTAAAATGGTAAAATCTTTTTATGTTTTTGGTAAATAGTTAATGAAGTGGTAAAGTAAAATGGTAAAAAGTGAACAAACACAATTGCACAACTTGCATTTACTCAAACACAATCAAATGACAACTTTCAAGCAATCATTCAATTACAACTCATGAAATAAGCAAGAACACATAAGAATCCTAATTTCCCCTTCTTGGCCGAAGCTAATTGGCATGGAAAATGAGTTTTATTTGACCAAAAATTATGCAAACAAGAGTGAATATGCAAGGAAATATGAGAAAACACAAGAACAACTCTTTCAAAGCCAAGGAGCCACCTCAAACACCCAAGCCTCCCTAAGTGCTTGTCAATAATGTTTGAGATGGCTCCTCAAAGCAACAACAACAAGATATGAAGGAGTTGAGATGAGGAGAAGAGAGTTTATGCAAGAAATTTAAAGATGATGCAAAGTTTTAGGGTTTTTTTACCTCCAATCCAAGCTAGGAAATGCAATGAGATGAAGAAAATAGAACACAAATCAACAAAAACCTCCAAGGAACTTCAACTCCAACCCACGAAGGCTTGATGAAAACCCTCCTTGATGATGATGTTTGAACTTGAACGGAAAATGGAGAAGATATGTGAAAGAGGGATGAGAGTGAGGTGAGATGGTGGTGTTTGGGTGAAGAGAAAATCAAAAATGGATGAAGGAGGAGGGTGGTAGTGGCTTCAACCTTGAGAGGAAAAGGGAGAGGTTTTTTGGTGTGCTAGGGTGAAATGAGGCCTCCTCCTTGTTATTTTGGAGTGTAGGCTTATATATGGGTCTAGGTGAAAATAGGGTTAAGGGTAGAATGGGGATGGAATGTTCTATTTCAAGTAAGTTTGCATTTTCTAATGAAGAGGTGAGTGTGAGAGTGTGGGGTTATTTACAAAAAACGGCATGAATCCATGTAGGAGTGAGTGATGGTCACCAAAAGTTAAGGATAGTACAAAGCATATTCTTAAGGAATAAGGAATAAAAGAGTGTGGAAGAAATTGTGGAGAGAGAGAGAGAGAGAGAGGGAATTTCGAAATTGTGGGGGGAGAGAGAGAGAGAGAGAAAAAAAAAACTTGTTTTTGGTCTTTTGTCTTATTGAGGACACTTCCTTCTTTTGAATTTTGAATTTTGAATTTTTGGGCATGGAAGTGAAAGTGCACCTATTAAAAATGTGTCATATATACTTGAGCACCATAAAATATTCCCTTTAACTAATCTAGACAGTAAAAATTTTCATTTAATAATTGGGGAATATTTAATGGTCTTTTTTGGGTTTTTTTATGCACTAAAAATGGGGAAAATGCATTTTTAATTATTTTAGACTAGGATTTTCTTTCCAAAAATTATACAAAAATTACCCTTAGTAGAGTAACATGTATGCCACGTCCTTGACCTGGTCTTGGTCCAAAAATAATTAATTTGCTTTTATTTAAATGCCCAAAAAATGCAAAAATATGCACTATTTTATTTTCTAAAATTCCTGAAAATTAAGAAAAATGTTTTTGGGTGCCAAAAATTAATAATGACCTTTTTGAAAATAAAAACACATGCCAAATGACAAGGGCACAAGGCAGCTCACGCAGTTACGACTGACGCGCGCGCATAATTCGAATAAAAAAATGTGAAATAGGGGATGAATACACATAAATGCACAAATCCACTATTTTCCGCACATTATGAATTACCTTATTGTTCTATTTTTTCTATAAAAAAAATGTTTTTGACTTGGGCGGACAAAATTGGGGTATGACAAAAGGCAAGTAACATGCGAATAGCTTCTAATCTAGCTACGGGAGCATATGTTTCATCATAGTCTATTTCTTCTTCTTGATTATAACCTTTAGCAACTAGTATAGCTTTGTTTCTAACAATTATGCCTGATTCATCTAGTTTATTTCTAAATACCCATTTTGTACCTATTATCTGATTCTTTTCAGGCCTGGGGACAAGATCCCATACATTGTTTCTTTCAAATTTATTTAACTCTTCTTGCATAGCAATAGTCCAATGTTCATCTATTATATAGCTTCATCTATATTTTTAGGTTCAATTTGAGATACAAAAGCTATATGATTACATGCATTTCTAAGAGAAGAGTAGTTACCCCTTTTGATACATAACCTAAAATGTTTTCAAGCGAGTGGTCCCTGGGAATTCTCCATTCCTTTGGTAGCTCACTGCTTGATTCTTCCTCGGTTCTTTCTTTAGAAGTGGACTTAGTCCCTTCCTCGTTTTCTTTCTCCTTTTCATCTAACTTTGATACTTCCGGTTCATCTGCAACATTCTCCATAACCTTTCCCAGCCCTCTGAGGTTAGTTTCATCAAATGTAACATGTACAGATTCCTCAATTACTTTATTTCTTTTGTTGAAAATTCTAAAGGTCTTGCTAGATAAAGAGTAACCAAGAAAAATTCATTCATCAGCCTTAGCATCAAATTTTCGTAAGTTATCCTTGTTCCTAGTAGTAGGGGGCTTGCTCCTAGTAGTAGGGGGCGAATACTTGTTTCCTACTGTGTACTTGAAGGTTCTTTTCTATCTGTAGTATAGGTGTTGTAAACACGTTGGTGATCTCCCCTATCTAGTTGGCAAGTTGTAATGTAGTTTGCTGCTATACTCTTGTTTGGAGTACTATTTTTTCTTTTTTTTTTGTTCTTTTTTCACTTATAGATTTTAACGAGCCCGCTTGTACTTCTTTCAATAAATTCACTATTTATCTAAAAGAAATACTCCAGAGAATCGCGTACAAGGTCACAAGAGTCAATATCGTGTTGACATTTTTGACAAGATCAATATCGTGTTAATTATTTTATTGAATTTTAGCTTTAGTTTATGTGAATACTACATATTAATCCACGTCAAAAAAAGAATACTACATATTAATCATTTGTTTCCTTGTAACCAAAAAAAAATCATTTGTTTCCCATTCACGTTTATCTTCGTTGCTTTACTTTAAGTGGTTTGTTCTGATTTGTTAATTATTTTATTGGATTTAAAGTTTAGTTGATGTGTTGGTCAAAAACAAGGTAATCAAAACCGGAAAACCGTCCCAGAACCGGGAAAACCGGCGATTCAACGGTTGAAGGTGGTTTTGAGAAAAAGCTTTTTTTTTAAAAATTGTTTGGTGTTCCATGTGGGGATCGAACCCCTTCCCTCTATGTATAAGCTTCAAATATTAACCATTAAAGCAACTAGGTTATGTTGTCACTTATTTGTAATATTATGTATATAACCATTCTTCCTTTTATTTCTAACAAAAGCCATTTTCCCTAATAATTTTATCTCTTTACTATTTACTTTTATACTCATATATGTGTTATTATATATTACATATATATCTTAACTATTTAACATCTAATATTTTGTATTACATTCTATAGACTTTTGATTCTATATATTTATTGATTAAAATATTATTAAATATGAATAATTATTATTTTTTTGAAAATATTGACTTATAATATCATATATTTTTCTATTTCTCATTTTATTTTAATATAAAATTTATTCATACCGGATATGTTGTTGTATTATGAGTATTATGGTTTTTTAATTATTTTTTATCTTTTATATATTTAATAAAAATATTAAATAATATATTTAATTAATTTCGGTTGAACCCCCAATTCAACCGGTTGAACCCAATAACCTCTGAACCGCTACCTCTTCCGGTTTAATGTCCGGTCCGGTATTTAATTGGTCAAAAAGAAACTACAGTTGATGTGAATACTGAATACTACGTAAATTATTAATCATATGTTTCTCATTCACGTTTGTCCTCTTTGGTTTACTTGAAGTTGTCTATAAAGTCAAAAGTCTACGACTACGTAGAGGTCGCTATCTTCATGGGAACAAAACTGGTACCGTCTTGACTAGGGATGTCAATTTGGGCCCGGCCCAGTGGGCCGGCCCACTGGCCCGATTTTTTGGGCAGGCCTGGGCTCTAAAAATAGTAGCCCAAAATGAATGGTATGTTTTTTGGCCCGGCCCGATTGGCCCGATGATATAATTGGGCCGGGCCGGGCCGGCCCATGGGCTTCGGGCCGGCCCGTTTCTTTTTATTTTATAATAATATATAATGTAAATAATATAATGTATACTATTTTTTTGAAGATAATATATGTTTTAATATTGTTTTGAAGATAATATATAATGTTTTTTTGAAGATAATATATGTAAATAATATTTTTATAATAATATATAATGTAAATAATAATTTTTAATATTTTTTTGAAGATAATATATGTTATAATGTATAATGTTTTTTGAAGATAATATAATGTAAATAATATAATGTAAATAATATAATGTATAATATTTCATAAAAAATATGTTTTAATATTGGGCCGGCCCATTGGGCTGGCCCGTGGGCCAGTGTTGGGCGGGCCTGGGCCTTGAATTTCGCAGCCCATTAAAATAGTGGGCCGGCCCGACCCTGCCCATATACACTGTTTGGCCCTATGGGCCGGGCCGGGCCGGCCCGAGCCCGGCCCATTGACATCCCTAGTCTTGACAAACCAGCGGTTCTTAATTCTTATCATCAAGTGGTTGGTTGCTAATTAACTAATTGGTGATTATCAATTGACCAATTTTTTTTTATGATCGATGTGTCAGTCTCTAATTCGTAGATAGTGTAACAAAACTTATATACCTATTGTGTATATAAATTAAATTCTTTGTAAATTTAGATAAAATGTGAGAAATATAATATTTTTAAGGCTTAAAGGTACTTTTAGTCCCTCCAAATGTCACAATAATCCAGTTTAGTCCCTGCAATTCCAAAACTTTTAAAATAGTCCCTGCAATTACTAAACGTTACTACTTTTAGTCCCTGCTGTTAGTTAAGGGTTAACACTGTTATCTTTTGATGATGTGGCACACCCCCCACACCCCACCCCCCCCCCCACCCCACCCCCCACCCCCCACCCCACCCCCCCACCCCCACCCTTCTTCTTCCTCGTGAACCCCCCCCACCCCACCGACCCCACCCCACCCCCACCCCACCGACCCCACCCCACCCCCATCCCACCCTTCGCCCCCCTCCCCTTCGCCTCTCCTCACCCCCACCCTTCTTCTTCCTCGTGAACCCCCCCACCCCACCGACCCCACCCCACCCCCACCCCACCGACCCCACCCCACCCCCATCCCACCCTTCGCCCCCCTCCCCTTCGCCTCTCCTCCCCTCCTCCCCTTCGCCCCCCTCCCCTTCGCCCCCCCTCCCCTTCGCCCCCCCCTCCCCTTCGCCCCCCTCCCCTTCGCCCCCCTCCCCTTCGCCTCTCCTCCCCTCCTCCCCTTCGCCCCTCCTCCCCTTCGCCCCCCCCTCCCCTTCGCCCCCCCTCCCCTCCTCCCCTTCGCCCCTCCTCCCCTTCGCCCCCTCCCCTTCGCACCTCTCCCCCTCCTCACCGATCGCTCTCGCTCGCCGTTCTCCGCTCGCTCTCGCTCGTCGTTCTCCGCTCGCTCTCGCGTCTCTCCGTTCTCTCTCTGCGTCTCTCTCTCTCTCTCTCTCTCTCTCTGCGAACTCTGGGGGTGGGGTCACGGTGGGGTGGGGGGGAAGAGGGGGAACAGTGGGGTTGGGGTGGGGTGGGATGGGGGTGGGGTGGGGTGGGGTCGGTGGTGGGGGGGAGGGGGGTTCACGAGGAAGAAGAAGGGGGGGTGGGGGGGTGGGGTGGGGTGGGGGGGTGGGGTGGGGGGGTGGGGGGTGGGGGTGTGCCACATCATCAAAAGATAACAGTGTTAACCCTTAACTAACAGCAGGGACTAAAAGTAGTAACGTTTAGTAATTGCAGGGACTATTTTAAAAGTTTTGGAATTGCAGGGACTAAACTGGATTATTGTGACATTTGCAGGGACTAAAAGTACCTTTAAGCCTATTTTTAAAATACTTTAATTAATATAATATTTTCATAAAAAATATATTTAAATGTAAAATTTATAATATTTTCAATTTACATAATTTTGTTTTGATAAAACAATATATTTAAACGTAAAATTTATAACCGGGATAATATCAAAAAAACGGAAGCCAAGGTTGGCTGATATATCCATAACCATTTACATGGTTTTTGAACTGGACCTAATTTTAAAATTAAATCAGTAGCCTAATTTAAAAACCGGTTTATCTCTCCCCTTTCATAGTAACTAGTAGGATACCCGTGCATACGCACGGATGGTGTCGTGTTCTTTTTATGAACAACTTAAACAGTATTTAAATAGTCTGAACATTACCCCGTGAAAATAAAGACAAATTTAAATTAGATAAAAATGAGTTTCAAATAAAAAATAGATAAATATTAAAATCTAAAAATGTAAAAATATCATTTAAAAACAATCTGTGCATTTATCCTGTGTTTTTTATATATCAGTGCAGTTTTTTTTGTATATCAGTGTTGTTATCCCGTGTTTTTTTATATATCAGTGCAGCTATCCTGTGTTTTTATATATATCATTGCAGGTATTCCCGTGTTTATATATATATATATATATATATATATATATATATATATATATATATATATATATATATATACACCAGTAGGCACTAAATCTTCTTGTTTTTAAGAAATATTTGTTTTAAATATTAATCAGTAGTTTAAATAGTCATTAAATCTTCTTGTTTTTTAGATAATAAGTTCATAGTAGTCTTCAAAAATTTTAATTATCAATTACAAATATTATCAATTACAAATATTAATCCCGTGTTTTGTATATATCAGTGCAATTATCCCGTGTTTTTTTATATATCATTACGGTTACCTCGTAGTTTCAATTGATTATTTTTGTTGATTAGTAGATTTTAGTAGATAGTAAAAATTAGATAGTAGATTATCAATGAGAAATATTTGTTTTAAATATTACTCAGTAGTTTAAATAATTATTAAATCTTCATGTTTTTTAGATAGTAGGTTTATAGTAGTCTTGAAATTTTTTAATTATCAACGACAAATATTAATCATGTGAATAAGTAGGGGGATTATCTATCCTCTACATATAACGCAGCTCTCCTTATATATTCTCTCACATGCTCAACGTATATACGTGTTCTCCTCGAATATACTCAAATGGACCGCTCTCAATAAGAGTGTAAACAGATTTCGGAGAGAAAAATTAAAATTTTAAGGTGTTAACTTTTTAGAAAGAACAATTTTAGTAGATTATAGTAGATAGTAAAAGATAGATAGTAGATTATCAATAAGAGTGTATAAATTTAGATATTTAGTTAAAAAAATTAAAGTGAAATGATAATAGAAAGAGAAAAATTGTTTATGAGAAAAGTAAAAGTGAAGTAAAAAGAAAAAAGATAGTGTTTGAGAAAAGTGAAAAGGGGGAAAGAGAGTGTAAGAAGAAAGAGAAAAAAGGAAGAAACAGAGTGTAAACAGAAAAAGAAAGAAATAGAGGGTAATGACATTTTTACCCTTAATTAGATATGTGTCTTGTTAATAAGAAATCTAAATTTGTAATTTTATAAGAGAGTGGTTTGTATAAATAGATATTAGTGTATAAATAGATATTAGATGATTCTGCAGCGCAAGCTTACTCTTCTTTTTCCCTCATCTCTTTATTGTTTCTCTTTCTTTCTCCTGCAAAACGGAACAAAAAACAAAACCCTCTCTCTCATAAATAAATTAATGATTTTGGTTCTCCCTCTTTCTCCGCCATGTAAAAGCCTGTTTGAAGGACACAACACTGACACTAGCTGGAGTGCTGCACTCTCCCCTTTTCCCTCATTTTTTTATTATTCTCTTGTATTGCATTCTTTAATTGCCGTGCATTATCAATGTAAAGTTGTTTTACATTGGCAACAATCACAAATCAGGTTATGCATGATTTTCAGATAGTTATCAGAAGGCTAGACATTTTTAAACTATCAGATTTTCGGATAGAATATATAAATTAAATCCATAATTTATATAAGTTTAATTGATATACACCGGCATTGTAAAAAAATTAAGCTATCAACCAATAAAAAATTATCCTATAAGTAACTTTTAATGTAATAATTAAGATAAAATCAAACTTTTTTATGACGTGTTGTTTCATGATTAGCTGACATTGTAAATTTTTTTTATGTATATATATAACACTACAACAGATTTCTTAATAAGTAGCGCTTTTTTTTCCCCATAAGTAGCGCTTTCGGGCGCTACTGATGTTAGCGCTACTCTTGGTTGTTTCTCTTTGGTAGCGCTCAGGAAGCGCTCCTGAAAATAACGCATGAGTAGCGCTTTTTATACAAAGCGCTCCTCATGACTAATGCGCTGAGGAATATCAGTAGCGCTTTATTTAAGAAGCGCTCCTCATTCAGTTTATATACGTAGCGCTTATGTAACTAAAGCGCTCCCTATCCCTAATTTTGTTTCAAATAAGTAGCGCTTATTCTCTTAAAGCGCTCCCTATTCCTAAGTTTTTTTCAAAAAATTTTTGCTTGTTTCTTCTATTGCCAGTATTACCAATTACCAATTCTCAGCTTCCCTGCATATTACCAATTACCAATTCCAGCATACAGATATCTATCCAACATATGTTTCAAACCAAATTCTATAAAGAAGGGATGTCAAGTACCAAAATTCAACAAAATGCTCATGTACCAAAATATCAACAAAATTTACAACATATCCAATGAGGTACTATAAAATTTACACCAATTACCAATTCTCAGCTTCCCTGCAACCAGCAACCAGTTTTCCAGCATACAGATATCTATCCAACTATCCAACATATGTTTCAAACCAAATTCTATAAAGAAGGGATGTCAAGTACCAAAATTCAACAAAATGCTCATGTACCAAAATATCAACAAAATTTACAACATATCCAATGAGGTACTATAAAATTTACATCAATTTCGATTTGCATGAATCAAATTGATAACATGACGACACCACTCTCCTCTGACCTCGGTGATTTCCTCATCAGACATTGGAGCTCCAGACACATATTCAGGAAAATACTGAAAAAAGAAAATAAACTTAAAATTAGTTAAATATCAATTAAATATTTAATTACTTGTTAAAAAACAAATTATCAAATTACATACATTGTTTGGGATTGTCATTTGTTGGCGAGTGATGATATCCTTCATAAATTTCATTACATGGTACCCGCAATCATCGCCATTTGATTGTTTGGGACCCTATGAAACAAAACATTAGTTATTAAATTTAATTAAATAACATATGCATAAGAATATTAATTATAAACTTACTCTTATTGCTTTCCATTTTGTAGAAGATGTTGATTTTCTGTACGAAGTCCTGACATTACGCAATCCCCAATAAGTTGCTAAAGCACTGAAACAACATCATATATATATATATATATATATATATATATATATATATATATATATATATAACTATATTAATCGAAATACATAGATAAACTAAAATATGAAATATGCAAAGAATCTAATAACAAACCTATTAAATACTCCCACCAACTTGGGGTAGTTGTTGTAATGTCCCAGCAGTGAATCCAAATAGCAAATCAGGTCTTTTTTGGGATCAATCACCAACAATATCCAATGAGTCCTATAAAATTTTTGAATAATCAAATTAATAACAAGGATTATTTCACAAATACATATTATATACTACTGATATAGATTAAATCACTCACCCTAAGTTTATGGGTGCAAAAAACAAAGAATCACAGTTTAATTCATGCGATAGCGCCAAGCGTCGATCGATATTGGCTTTCACTTCTACCTTGTTTCTTTCCATTTGTTCCCTGCACTTGTCTATATAGTCTTGTGGCATTGTTTTATCCAGAGGGATGTTAAGTAGAAAAGTAGTCTCAGGGCATATGAACACATATCTTTGTGTTTGTTCCGTTGGGACCAATATCTCATAGTACAAATACCTTTAATAAAAATGTATACAAATTAAAATAATAATAATAATAATAATAATAATAATAATAATAATAATAACAACAATAAAAACATCAATAGATAAGTACCTGATATATGCTCTAATACTAGTCGCACTTGCCCACTCATGATCATATACCGCCTTGAGTTCCTCTTGATTCAAAGTTAACACTTGCTCCTCTCCAAAAATCCCTCTATCCATAAATGCCTCGATCATGGCGTCACTATCCAAGTGGTTTAACGCATGAATTTTTAAGTAACTGATAAAGTCCATGGCATTGCTAGAAGATCTGCCAGCAATAGACTGGGAATGTCGGGATTCAATCTCTTTCCCAGAAGCTTTAGATTTGCCAACATTCCCACCAACATTCCCACTAACTTTTGACTTGCCAGCATTAGAAGGTCGAGATCTTTCAACATTCCCACTAACTTTAGATTTTGTCCGTTGAGATACCTATATTTTTGAAAAAACAACTATTTAGTAACAAGTATAGTTGGAAATAAATATATTTGTTAATAAATTACTAACAAATATACTGTCACTTACATTAATGAGGTTTACTGGCCATGCCACAAAAGTACCAATTGCATCATCCACAGTCATGATCCCTATACTGTTTACTGGTACAGGCAAGTTTGCATCCCCCACAATTGCAACGTCAACTCTGACTCTTACATGATTTTCGGGAATGGGTAGATTGTGCAATAAAGTGCCCAGTTCATTACAAATTAAACCCCTTGCAACTAATTTAGGAGGGTTTGATATATATAGTTTACAATCATTATTGTTACCCTAAATCAATGATAAACAAAAATTAGAATATGAATAAATTGATGTAATATGTACAAAGAAAAGAGAATTTAAAGATAAATACCTCATTAGACGCAATGGTACAACTATCTCTGAAGCTATCTAGCTTAGGGGATGGTTGATCAATCCTTGGTCCAACTCTATCTCTTAAATCGGCAACTTCATCCATTAGCTTGAACACCAATTGCTCCAACTGTCTTTCTTTAGTTTCTTTTTTTTAGGCCTATTTGGACCCCAAAAAGATGTCGGAGTAACACCAAATCCAGTACCCCTCACACGACCCGAATACTCTTCAAGTTCCAAAGCACGGCTAAGGATGTCATTCCCACCATCAAAATCAGTTGTTTGTCCTTGTTCTACTGATTGTGATATGGTCTCCTAATTCACAATAAGTATTAAACATTATTAGACATTATAACTATAATCAAAATTACGAAACAATTTTAATTTTATCGTACTTACAATTCTTTGAGACACCTCTTTCGTTTTTGGATCTTTAATCACACCATCTTTGCTTACTCGGGCTTCTAGCCACAAAACATGCCGGTCAACGGATTCTTCAGTTGGATCTTTCCCCACCTCCACTAGCTGTTAAAATTTACCAATTGTTAATAAATATATCAAAAGATTGATTAATAATAGTAAAAGTTGAAATAAAGGATTTGTCCTTACCATTCTTTCTTCAATGTCTTGATAACCCTTAACACCGCCTCTATAAGGGTAATCAGGACTTTTTGCTCTCTCTCGATTTTCATTGCATAATGTCTGTATAGACACATAAATATACATTAATTAATGCATAATAATTGTCAAATGTAGTTAAGTTAAAAGGTAATTGTACAAACCAAGAAGTCTTCATCTTCGGTGCGTTTGGTTATAAAGACATTCCAATCCTCCTGATTTATAATCTCACTATATAGTGGTGGGGGATGGTGTAAGAGGTTCCCTTCATCATCTGTCATCCATTTATTCTTTAGAGTAGTTCTGAACTTCCTATGTAACTTTCCAGCTTTCATAAGACAGAATCCTTTCCGAGACTCATCAACATCAAAATAAGTCTGCTTACACACAACAATGAAAATATTATCAATATATGGTTACATAATTATATAAGAAGATAACTATATATATTCAAAATTATATACCTGAATCATACACCATAGCTCCTCTTTGAGTCTTTCCAAAGCGAGATTACGTTTATCATTCCATGTATTGATTGTAATCGGTACCGTTTGCTTCACTTTAGTACCAATGAAAGTACTCAACTGTTTACCATTTCGACCAATTGGTTGGCCTTTAACATTCCATTGGACCTACATTATTACTTACGTAAATTAGATAACAAATAGTTTAAACTAAGTTATAAATTTAGTTAATTAGTATATATCTTACCGGAAGTTTTGGAAGTCCTTTACTTTGCCGGTTGATGATATTCTTTTTTACGGTCATTCCACGGCGAGTGGCCTTTTTTGGGGGCTCATGATCACTCGCATCAGCACTATCATGCCCACTATCATCGCTATGCAATGTCATCTGATCTGCGATATATTAATGAAAAAGTAACTTAATATATACAATTTGAAGATGAATAAAGAAGAGACAAGCAAAATAAGTCTAAAAGTAAGTTAGATTACCTTTTCCTTTTCCTCAATACAGTTTTATTTACAATTTGTTTATTCCTATGATATTTTTCTTTTCGCTTCTTGGTACTTTGTTTTCGACGAAGCGTGATTCCATCACTATGATCTTTTCTAATATACACAACATCCTCTTTTGAAGTAGTTTCCCCTAGTATTGGTTGTGATGTCCCAAAGAAAGGGTCATCCTCAATATCAACATCTTCGGGTGCTTTATCACCAATATCATTAACCAATAGTTTTTTGTTTGTCAATAGAACAATGGACCAATTGATATCAACTGGATCAGTGACATAAAACACTTGTTGAGCTTGCGAGGCTAAAATAAAAGGCTCATCTTTATACCCTAACTTGTTGAAATTCACTCGCATGAACCCCGACTCATCAATCTGTACACCATTATTATTGTCAGCCCACTTACATTGGAACACAGGCTCACGAAAAATATTGTAATCCAACTCCCATATTTGTTCAATGACTCCAAAGTATGACATATTCGCATAAATGGGATTTTTGTCTTTGGCACCTGATGTATGCATAGATTGAGCTACAAGAGTCACCCCACTATTTTGCATTTTACTCTGATCATCTTGGTTTTTTGTATAGAATGTGTACCCGTTTTGTAAATAGCTGGTGAAAGAGAAAACATGTATATTTGGACCTTTTGCTAACCATCTCAATCTATCAGAAATCAAGGTAGGATTCGAAGCAAACTCTAAAGAAATATGATTTCTTAGCCACACTATGAAACTCCTATTGTGTTCTTTTCTTAGCCAAACTTCACCTTTACTTAGGTAATCACTCTTAAGCATGTCCATATGCGTTGCAACATATGAATCAACCTCACTGTCATTGTGCAGAACATATAAGTGTGCTTGCTCCAGAATCCTCCTTGAGACCATCACTAGTTTGCTTCCTGTCATTCCTTTACAAACGCTTCTTGTGTGACGCTCTCTTGGTAGCCCCACAGAATATTCAACACTAGATAGATAGTCGGTGCAGAACTCAATAGCTTCTTCGACTATGTAGCGCTCAGCAATACAACCCTCAGGTCGTGATCGGTTTTTAACATATCCTTTTAATATTTTCTTGTAACGTTCAAAAGGGTACATCCATCTCATGTAACATGGGCCACACAATTGTGTCTCTCTAACCAGATGAACTGTTAGATGAATCATTATGTCAAAGAATGAAGGTGGGAAAAACATCTCAAGTTCACATAATGTGACAGTAATTGATCTTTGCAACGCTGGCAACTTTCCAGGGTCAATCACTCTACTACAAATCGCCTTAAAGAAGAAACAAAGATTAGTTATGGCCTGACGCACTTTGTTGGGCAAAATGGATCGTATACCAATGGGTAACAAATTCTCCATGAGAACATGACAATCATGGGACTTTAGAGACTTCAACTTGAGGTCTTTCATCGATACAAGGTTTGTAACATTTGAAGAGTACCCCTCTGGAACTTTAACTTCATGAAGAAACTTACAAAAGATGATTTTCTCCTTCTTAGATAGAGTATAAGCTGCCGGAGGTAGATATGTACGTGTACCCTTCTTTATCGGACCCAATTCGGGTCTCAACCCCATACTAACTAAGTCCAACCTTGCATTGATGGTATCTTTAGTCTTTCCTGGCATATTGAGTAAGGTACCAATGACACTTTCGAAGACATTTTTTTCAACATGCATCACATCAATGAAATGTCTTACATGTAATGACTTCCAGTATGGCAACTCAAAGAAAATCGACTTTTTCTTCCACCCTCGTTTGGAAAGCTCTCCTGCAAAAGGCTTCCCAAATTTAATGTTCAAATCTTTCACCTTTTCAAAAAGCTGTTCACCTGTCAAAGGTGGGGGGGCTTTACGGGTTTCTGAATTCCCATTGAATGCCTTTCTCCACAGTCGATACTGATGAGTTGGAAGCAAAAATCTACGATGACCAAAGTAGATATTCTTCTTACCATGTTCCAACCACATCCAATCTGTATTATCTTCACATATAGGGCAGGCACACTGACCTTTGTTACTGTAACCAGATAAATTGCCATATGCTGGAAAGTCATTAATTGTGCCAAAAATCATAGCCCTTAGGGTAAAACTCTCTTCTCTGAACCCATCATACACCTCTACGCCAGTCTCCCACATTAGCTTCAAGTCTTCAATCAAAGGAGCCAAGTATACATCAATATCATTTCCCGGTTGTTTAGGCCCAGAAATTAACAAAGACAACATCATATACTTGCGTTTCATACAAAGCCATGGAGGTAAGTTATAAACCGCCAAAATCACGGGCCATGTACTGTGAGAGCTACTCTGTATACCGTATGGGTTAAATCCATCAGCAGACAATGCAAGTCGAAGGTTTCTTGGTTCCTCCCCGAAATCAGGATAATCAATATCAATTTTTTTCCATTGCGGAGAATCCGCCGGATGTCGTAGCAAGCCATCTTTAATCCTTTCATCCTCATGCCAAGTCAAGTGTTTTGCATCTTCTGAATTATGGTACATGCGCCTAAATCTAGGAATTATAGGAAAATACCACAACACCTTTTCTGGAGCAGATTCTTTCTTCTTATACCGCGATGCATTACATTTAGGACACGACTTTAACAAGGAATGTTCATTCCGAAATAATATGCAGTCATTAGGACAAGCGTGTATCTTCTCATAATTCAAGCCAATTGACCCTAACATTTGTCTTGCATCATACGTCCGAGAAGGGAGCACATTATCCTTCGGCAACATATCTTTCAATAGTGCGAGTAATTCAGTAAAGCTCTTATCCGTCCATCCGTGGCAAGTTTTCAAGTTATACAACTTTATCACCGCCAATAATTTTGTGAACTCAGTACAACCCGCATACAAAGGTGTCTCTGCATCGGTTATCAACTTCTCAAACTTTTGAGGGGAATCATTAAGATCATCTTCAACTGCCTTTGTCATCTCTTCAAGTTGGTCGCCATCAAATCTATATTTTTCGGAATTATTATTCATATTCGAAGATTCACATCTCTCGGAATTATTATTCATATTCGAAGATTCACCTCTTTCCTCACCGTGCATTGTCCAACAAGTATAACTTTGATCGATCCCGTAGGCCCTTAAATGTCCTGCAAGCTCAACTGCGGTAACCGAGTTTACATAACAACACTGTAAACATGGACATTTGATATTCATAGAAGTTCCCAATCGTCGAACAGCAAAGTTAACAAAATATTCTACTCCATCGACATATTCCTTCGAAAAACGATTTGCAGACATCCACTTTCGATCCATATTTAACCAATATTATCGTCTAAGAGAACTTCCTAATATGAACAAACATGTATCAAAATTCAATGACTAGTAAAATGTTTTTAAAACCAGAAAATGGTGAAGAAGGCTAACATCCCCAGCCCTCAATCACAAAAACCACCTTGCAGTTTGCACACATTACAGTTGCACTGAGAAAATAAAAGAAAAATTATCAAAATAATGTGAAAGCTAAGAGTAACTTACGAGACAGCAAGGGAGGACGAGCTGCGGCAAGGGGAGAAACAGAAGCAGCAAACGAGACAGAGTGAGTGAACTGGGGAGGGAGGCGTCGTTGGCTAGGTCGACGACGCTGTTGACGGCGGCGAAGAGGAGGCGATGAGAGTGAGCGAACAGAGGAGGGAGGCGCGCGACGTTCAAGGAGAAACCGTAGCAGCAAACGAGAGTGAGTGAACAGGGACGGCGCTGTTAACGGCGGCGAAGGGGAGGCGATGAGAGTGAGTGAACAGGGATGGGAGGCAGTGAACGACAGCGCTGGAGAGTGAGTGAACAGTTAGGTTTCAACGGGAAGGAGGAAAAATAAGGAGGAAAGGAATAATATTTTAGACATAGGGAGCGCTCGCGAAACAAGGCGCTACTTATTGTGGAGGACGCGTAACACATAGGGAGCACTTAAACCACGAAGCGCTACTCATTGTGGAGGACGCGTAACACATAGGGAGCGCTTGAACCACGAAGCGCTACTCATTGTGGAGGACGCGTAAAACATAGGGAGCGCTCAGAAAAAAAGCGCTCCTCATTGAGCTTCCGTGTTAGAAATAGGGAGCTCCCGATAGAAAAGCGCTCCTCATTGAGCTTCCGTGTTAGAAATAGGGAGCGCCCGATAGAAAAGCGCTCCTCATTTGGCGATCTTTTTAATTTATTCTGTTGTAGTGTAAATTAAAGGGTGTTTCTAGGGCGAAAGAGCAAATTAAATCTTTCACCGTTAAAACACTAAAATTGACCGTTGGATGTAGTATAAAAATTCATCAATGGTTGAGATTTAATATTGGTTGATTCAATCTTAACCATTCATAGCATTTTAAACAATATCCAACGGTCAATTTTAGTGTTTCACCGGTGAGAGATTTGATTTGCTCTCTCACCCTAGAAACACCTAAATTAAATCTGTTCTGTACCGTACTTCCGACCTTGATGAGTAGTCCGAAGTAGTTGGTAGATGTCGTTCTTGATCAACGGTGTTCGATCTTGAGATGACGATGTTCGATCTTGAGATGACTGTGTTGTACCTGCAAGAATACTCCGATGCTCAAGTCAGTATTTGAGTGAATCAATGTTTAGTTTTTGAAGTTACCCCCATTTTATGAGTTTTGAATGTGGTATTTATAGAGATTGAGGGATGTTCGTTCTGACGATCCTGAGTCGTTAGATCTTGCAAAAGCATCTGAACCGTTGATCGATTGGGCCAAAATTTCTGGATATGGGCTGGTTGGTTTATTGAGCCTCGAGGGGTTGTAAATATCATTAAGATCTTTTACTTATTACCATAACAAAATCCATTTTATATCTACAAATTGTGGTAAAATATTTTGAATTTTTTTGTTATCGTACTGGTAGTCATTATCAAACATAGTGATACAGGTTATAATTAGTATATAGTTTAATGGTGAATTTAATTTGAGGGAAAACATAAAATGGAAAGAATACGAAAAGTTGCATCTTTTGGAGTATGCTGATTCACCCCGCATCGTCAATAGGTTGAGACGTTTCAATCAGTCACCAGCCGGTTCACGTAATTAAATAGTATTAAATCTCAATTGTTGTGATAGAATTAAATAGTATTAAATCTCAACTGTTGTGATTTACGAGTGAGAGATTTGATTTGCCTTATCACCCTAAAAAGTATCTTATAAATTAACTTTTTTTTGTACCACTAGTCATTATCGAGATCGTGATACAAGATATAATCTAAACATTATAAGCGGCTTGTCATGCCGCGCGCTAAATTCATCAAGTTTTTTTTTTGTTTCATGCTTTTTTTTGGCCTTTTCTTTTTCATATCTTAAATTGTGTGTTTTAAAATGCACTTCATTTAAAGGGGCAGACTCGGTTAATACTCAGGTTCAATATTCGGTGATGGAATAAATTGGAGTCAGGCTTTACTTACCTCGGTCAACCTCCGGATTATTTAGGGCCCCTTTCCCCTAGACACCGGAGCGGGGTCAAAGATCCCTAGACCAAAAAAATTGTGTGTTTTGAGGTATTTTAGGGTTTATAAAAAAATTTAACTGTTCAAATACGCGTAGTTCAATACTCAATAACCGTTTTGGTGAAAAAAAAAATAATTTCATGATTAAATACTTAAAATGCAATGCTAAGCAGTGTGTGTTGGGATACTTCAGAGTCTAGGAAAAAATTTAGATGTTCAAATATGAGAAGTCCGTTACTCAAAAACCGGTTAGGTGAAAAAAATTAACTTTGTGACAAAATACGTAAAGTGAGATGCTAAGCAGTGTGTTTTGGGATACTTTAGCGTTCAGAAAAAATTTACAAAGTTTATTCCTCAATAACCGGTTAGGTGAAAAAAAAATTTAACTCCATAACAAAATAGTTAAAGTGAGATACTAAGTAGCATATTTTGGTGTACTTTATGGTTCAGAAAAAAATTTAATTGTTCAAATATGCAAAGTTTATTCCTCAATTACCGGTTTGATGAAAAGAAATATAATTTCGTGACAAAATACATAAAGTGTGATGCTAAGTAGTGTGTTTTGAGGTACTTTAGCGTTCAGAAAAAATTTAAACTCTTCAAATATGCAAAGATTATTCCTCAATGACCGGTTAGGTGGAAAAAAAATTAATTTCATTACAAAATACGTAAAGTGAAATCATAATAAGTGTGTTTTGATGTACTTTATGATTCAGACTAAATATTAACTGTTCAAATATCCAGAGTTTATTCCTCAATAACCAGTTTGGTAAAAATAATAATAATTTCATGTCAAAATACCTAAAGTGCGAATGCTAAGCAATGTATTTTGCGGTACTTTAGCGTTCAGAAAATTTAAACTCTTCAAATACGCAAAGTTTGTTCCTCAATAGCTGGTTTGGTGAAAAAAATAATAGTATCGTGACAAAATACGCAAAGTGCGATGCTAGACAATGTGTTTTGGGTACTTTAGCGTTCGAAAAAAAAATTAAACTGTTCAATTACTCAAAGTTACGTTACAAAATAACCGGTTTGATGAAAAAGAAATAATAATTTTGTGACACTAACTCATTAAGTTCGGTCACTATCAAATCACAGATATATTTTTTAATTTTTCTAGAATTTACGGTTTATAGGAATAACTTCTCTCTTCGTGTTCGGTTGTATCAATCTTTACTGAGAGTTACTTCTTTGTCTTGCAATATAATATGCCATTAACATTTACTACTGCAGAAACTTCAACTACATTTACGATAGAACCTCCATCGCATTCTTTCAACTTTGTATAAGTACTTCTATTTTATTGGTGGTTTTCATCAAACTCTGCATTATACCTACATGTTTCACTTTTTAATTGTGTTCTTTTCTTTCTAATTATGAGTTAAGTTTTTATATTTATATTTAATGAATATGAATTATGTTATAAAAACTCTTTAGACTTTTTCTTCTTATTATCTATGGATGTTCAAATTTAATGTCTTTATTAATGTTTATTTTTATTTTTATAATCTTCATATTTAATTTATAGTTATAATTTATTTTTTATTCACAGGAACTTCGGCCGCATTTACAATAGAACCCTCATCATATTCTTTTAACTTTATATAGGTGCTTCTATTTTATTGTTGGTTTTCATCCAACCCTACATGATATTCACGTGTTTCCCTTTCTATTTGTGTTGTCTTTTTTTTTTAATTTTGGTCAGTTTGCACCAACAAGTATTCGAAGCATATTAAAATTGGAGTTTATATTTTTTTATCTTTCCATTATATTCGAAAACCACGTTACAACATTTACTCATGCGTGAACTCGGGGAATTTATTCCTGTAGGAACTTCAGCCACATTTACGATAGAACCCTCATCCTCTTCTTTCAACTTTGTATAGCTGCGTTTATTTTATTGATGGTTTTCATCCAACCATGCATGATACCCATGTGTTTCACTTTCTAACTTTTTTGTCTTCTTTTCTTTCTAATTATGAGTTAATTTGCGGGAACTTCAGTCATATTTATAGTAGAACCCCATCATCTTCTTTAACTTTATATAGCCACTTCTATTTTATTTGTTGGTTTTCATCTAACCTTGCATGATACCCACGTGTTTTGCTTTCTATTTGTGTTGTTTTCTTTTCTTTCTAATTAGAGGTTAAGTTTTTATATTTACATTTATTAAATATGAATTATGTTTTTAAGATTCTTGACACATTTTCTTCTTATTATTTATGGATGTTCAATTTTATTGTCTTTGTTAATGTTCCTTTTTAATTTTATAGTCTTTACTTAATTTTAAGTTATAATTTAATTTTTATTCACGGGAACTTCAGCCACATTTACAGTAGAACGCCCCTCATCATATTCTCTCAACTTTCTATAGGTGCTTCTATTTTATTGGTAGTTTTTATCCAACACTCCACGATACCCATGAGTTTGACTTTTGATTTGTGGTATCTTCTTTATTTTGGTCATTTCGCACCAACATGTATTAGAAATATACTTAAATTGGTACTATATTTTTATCTTTCTTTTATATTCGAGTATCGCGTTGCAGCAGTGACTCCCGCGGAAACTTTAGTCACATTTACAATAGAACCCCCATCATCTTCTTTCAACTTTGTATAGCTGTTCCTATTTTATTGTGAGGTTTCATCCAACCCTACATGATACCCACATATTTCACTTTCTAATTGTGTTCTCTCCTTTTCTTTCTAATTATGGGTTAAGTTTTTATATTTATATTTGATGAATGCAGATTATGTTATTAAAATTCTTTAGACTGTTTCTTCTTATTATATATGGATGTTCAATTTCAATGTCTTTGTTAATGTTGCATTTTAATTTTTTAATCTACTTATTTAATTTATAGTTATAAATTAATTTTAATTCCCAGTTATTAGACAATATATTTTACAAACCAACAATGTTGTCCGTGTGGCATAAGCTACCATAAGACACGACAGTCGACTTGGTGCTCTCGGGTTTGATTCCCGCAGTGGACAAACTCGGTGTTGGCCAGTTAAAAATTTTCTCTTAAGCACGAGTAGATATTGTTGGGGATATTCTCCTTGAGAGGAGAGGAGAGAGAGAGAGAGCGAAAATAACAGAAAATGGAAAACTGTAAAATGAAAAACTTGTTATTCAGTAACGGTTCGACACCTTATAAATAGCTAGTGTCGATGGTGTCGAAAGCTCATGTAGGTAGTGTCGAACTTAGTGTGTCGAAAACCTATATAGCTAGTTACAGTCTAAGCAATTGAATTACAAACATATTTCAATATTCCCTCTTAATTCACATTGCTAAGTGACATCATTCCAAGCATTGTCCTTAATTCTTCAAATCTTCCCTTTTGCAATGACTTGGTCATTGCATCAGCTACTTGAAGTTCTGAGCAGCAGTATTGCAGGTTCAGCTTCTCCTTGTTGACTTGATCACGCAAGAAGTGATACCTAGTTTCTATATGTTTCGACCTTCCATGGGCAATAGGATTTTTGGCCAAATCTATTGCAGATTTGTTGTCTATCAGCAACTTCATTACTGAGTTCTTGTGTAGTCCAGTTTTAGTGAGCAACATGCTCAGCCATGATGCTTGGCAGGCTGCAAAGGAAGCAGCCACATACTCTGCCTCACAGGAGGACAGGGCTACTATGCTTTGCTTCTTGGAGCGCCATGAGATGGGTGCTGTTCCATACATAAAGACATAGCCACTTGTGCTTTTCCTGTCACATTTATCTCCACTCCAATCTGAATCTGTGTAGCCAAACATTTCAATAGTAGCAGAAGATTCAGTCTTGCTAGGGAACATAATACCATGATTTTGTGTTCCCTTTATGTACCTAAGCACTCTTTTTGCAGCACTAAACATAATGTCAGGTCGTGTGTTGCAGAGGTACCTAAGGGATCCAACAATCTGTTTGTAGAGGGTGGCATCTAGCTACTTCACTCTCTTCCCCATCCTTCGACAGCTTGTTGCTTGTGTCGATTGGAGTGGAAACTGGTTTGCAATCAGCCATCTTGAATCTGTCTAGGATGTCTACTGCATACTTATTCTGATGCAGAAATGTACCTTTGCTTGTCTTCATAAATTCCATTCCTAAGAAGTATGATAGGTGTCCCAAATCACTCATTTCGAATTCAGACATCATCATCTTCTTGAAGGAGTCAACTTCAGTCTCATTGCTGCCAGTCACTAGTAGATCATCTACATACAAGCACAGCAGTAACGGAGTTTCAGTTCCAGTCCTTTTAACATACACACCATGTTCATTGGTGCATCTAGTGAATTTTTGAGCCAAGAGGAATCCATCAATTCTCTTGTTCCATGCCCTTGGGGTTTGCTTAAGTCCATACAGGGCCTTCTCAAGCTTGAACACCTTGTCTTCTAGTCCCTTTAACTCAAATCCAGGTGGTTGGCAAACATAGACTTCCTCCTCCAAAGGTCCATTAAGAAAGGCTGATTTTACATCAAGTTGATGTAGGGGCCAGCCTCTATGACTTGCCAAGGCCACTACTAGTCTTATGGTCTCAATTCTGGCTACAGGGGCAAAGACTTCATTGAAATCCAAGCCAGGCTTCTGTAGGAAACCTTTAGCTACTAATCTGGCCTTATACTTGGCCACTTCTCCATTGGGTTTGACTTTAGTCTTGTAGACCCACTTCACATCTATTGCCTTCTTTTGCTTTGGAAGTTCGACTAACTTCCAAGTGCCATTTTTCTCTATTGACTTCAGCTCATCCAGCAGAGCTTCCTTCCACTGTTTGTTATTAAGTGCCTGCTCCAGACTCACTTGTTCTTCCCCAGCCATCAGTGCAAGGTGATTCAGGTCTCCCTCTGCTGTAATAGCAGAATCTGGGAATGTATCAAATCATTCTAGCCTTACTGATCTCTGCCTTTCCCTCTGACCTTCTAATAGGTGCTTCAGTAACAGGTGCTTCAGGTTCTGCAGTTTCAGTAGCTTCATTCTGATCATCTGGTTCCTGAATCTCATCAAAGTCCAGTATTACAGTTCTTTCACAGCCTTCTTCATTCTGAGTATCCCAGTTCCAATTTTTGGACTCATCCACTATGACATCTCTGCTTTTCACTATTTTCTTCTGCATAGGATCATACAGTTTGTATGCTCCTATCGAATGATATCCAAGAAGGATCATTTGTTGTGCTCTATCATCCAGCTTCTTTCTTAGTTGCTCAGGGACATGTCTGAAGCATAATGAGCCAATTATTCTGAGATGCTTGACACTTGGCTTTCTTCCTAGCCAAGATTCTTCAGGTGTCTTCCCAATCAGTCTTTTTGTGGGGCATTTGTTCAGAATGTACACTGCTGTGGCTACTAATTCTCCCCATAAACTGAGGCAGTTTCTTTTCCTTCATCATACTTCTCACCATGTTGGGGATGGTTCTGTTTTTCCTCTTAGCAATTCCATTATGCTGAGGTGTGTAAGGTGAAGTGACTTCATGTATTATGCCTTCTTTTTCACAAAGCTTTACAAATTCATGTGAGTTGTACTCACCTCCTCCATCTGTTCTAAGGGTTTTAATTTCACATTCACTTTGCTTCTCAATCATCACCTTAAAGTTCCTGAATGTTTCAAGTACTTCACTCTTCTTATTGATTAAGTACACCCACGTCATTCTAGTGTACTCATCAATGAAGGTGACAAAGTAATTGTTCCCTCCCAATGAACTGACCTCAAAGGGACCACAAACATCAGAGAATATCACCTCTAACTTCTTCTTTGCTCTGCCTGGCACCTCTGATTTGAAGGAGTTTCTAGGTTGCTTTGATTTGCAGCAGCTATCACATACTTTACCAGGCATTTTCACTGCTGGCAGCCCATGAACCATCTTCTTCTCATGTAGTTGTCTCAAGCTCTTGAAGTTTAGGTGGCCAAATCTTCTGTGCCACTTCCAGTTTTCATCATCAACAGTGGTTGTGAGGCATTGCTCTTCAATTACTTGCAATTTGATCTTGAAAGTTCTGTTACTTTGCATTGGCAACTTCAGGATCAGCCTCTTGTTTAGATCAAACAAGTTGGGACTATTATCATCCATTTTGACAGAGAATTTCTTCTCAATCATCTGCCCAAGACTCAGCAGATTACTCCTCATCTTTGGCACATAGAATACTTCCTGAATGTAGCACCACTTTCCATCCTTCGACAGAAACTTTATGGTGCCAATTCCTTCTGCAGTGACTCTGCTGTTATCTGCAAATCTGATTCTTTTACTTATTTGCTTCAGTTCGACAAACCACTCCCTATGGCAGCACATGTGGTTTGAGCATCCTGTGTCGAGATACCATTCATCAGATTTTCCTTCGATCTTATTTGTATCTGCCTTCAGCAACAGCAATTCTGTGTCAGTAGCTGTCATGAAGGATAATTCTTCATCATTGTTCCTGGCCATGTTGGGGGCATCACCAATGTCACCACTGGCCTGCCCCTCACACATTGCACAAGTATTTTGAGCATTACAAGTGTTTCCATTGTCACAAGTGTTCCCACTGTCCTGCTCATTACTTTCAGTAACTGTTACATTGAGATGAGTGTCTTCTTCAATCTCATCATCTATGACTGCCATCAGCATTAAGCCTTCTGAGTCAGAGTCAGAATCTGTGCCTCCATCGCTTGCAAATTTGGCTTCAGCATCTTTATTCCTAGGAACCTTCTTGTTCTTGCATTTGTTCCTACAATGCCCAAATTGCTGACAGTTGTAGCACTGCACTTTACTCAGATCGTATTTCTTCTTATCAGAGTTTCCTTGTTCATCTTTCTTGCTGCCAGATTCCTTTTCTTTACCCTTCCAGTTTCCCTTTTCTTTCTTGTTGCATGTCTTCCAATTTCTCTTAGAGGAGTGTGTCAACAAGGCTTGTTCAGTCTCCTTTTCTGAACTTCTCTGCCTAATTCTCAATTCATGAGCCTCTAAGGAACCTTGAAGTTAATCTAACTTCATTTCATCTATGTTCTTGGATTCTTCAATGGCAGTTACAACATAGTCGAAATCTAGAGTTAAGGATCTAAGCACCTTTTCTACTTTACCTTTTTCAGATATAGTTTTACCATTGCCTTTCATTTGATTAGTCAAAGCTACTAACCTTGTGATGAAATCACCAATCGATTCTCCATCTTTCATCTTCAATGTCTCGTATTGCTTCCTGAGAGACTGCGGGCGTATCTTCTTCAGTCTATCCGCTCCTCCATATGCATTCTTGAGGATATCCCACGCTTCTGTTGCTGAATCACAATCAATGATCAGGTTCAGAATGTTTGAATCAACGCTTTGGTGAATCAAGAACAACCCTTTTCCATCTCTTTTCCATAATGCATGGTGGTTGTTCCTCTGCGCTTCAGTGGCATTTGCTGCCAGTGGTGGAACACCTTCATCAACGATTTCAAGTACATCTTGAAAACGAAACAGGACCTTCATCTGCACACACTGTTAAACATAACACACGATGTCAAACATAACACACGATGTTGTTTACGCAGTTCAGCCAAAGATTGCCTACGTCTGCGACTACAGAGTAGTTGTAGTTCCGTTTTATTGATAATGTTTCGATGTCCTTGAATACAATTACAAAGGAGATTAAATAGTTTTGTCTCCAGAAAACATAACGGGCCTGAGCCAAAGCATAAACATATAAATAAATCTACACAACTACTATTTACAACTTCCTTATTTTCCTTATTCACACCCCCCCTCAAATTGATGCGGGTCATCAAGGAGCATCAATTTGCTGACAAGAAACTGATGGCGTGGAGAAGGAACAGCTTTGGTCAAAATGTCTGCAACTTGAAATTGAGTATTGATATGAGGGATGGATATAACGTGATTATCATAGGCTTCACAAATTGCATGACAATCAACTTCGATATGCTTAGTACGCTCATGAAAAACCGAATTTGCAACAATCTGAATGGCACTTGTATTGTCAGCATAGAGAGATGTCGGTTTGGTTTGGGGAAATCCAAGTTCACCCAAAAGGCCACGAAGCCAAAGTATTTCGGAGCATGCCGTAGACATAGCACGATACTCTGATTCGGTTGAGGATTTAGAGACTCTCACTTGCTTCTTACTTTTCCAAGAGATCAACGAAGAACCAAGAAACATGCACCAACCCGTGACAGAGCGGCGAGTGTCGGGACACCCAGCCCAATCAGCATCACTATAGGCACTCAACGTAAGGGGGGTTCCATTAGGAAACAATAAACCCTGTTGAGAGGTACCTTTCAAGTAGAGAATAATACGACGAACCGCTGCCAGGTGAAGATGACGAGGAGAATGCATGAACTGACTTACTTGCTGAACAGCAAATGAAATATCTGGTCGTGTAATGGTCAAGTAGTTAAGACTACCCACGAGTTGTCGATACAATAACGGATCAGTCAAAAATTCACCCTCGTCACGGTGGTATTTAACATTAACTTCAAGAGGAGTATTCACAGGATTAGCGGATTCGAGGCCAGCCATAGCAATAAGGTCGGTGGCATACTTATGGTGATGGAGAAATATGCCCTTAGAAGTAGAATGAACCTCGAGTCCAAGAAAATAATGTAACAGACCAAGATCTTTCATTTGAAATGAGGCTTGAAGCTTTTGTTTAACTTCCTGTATGGATGCTGCATCAGAACCCGTAATGATCATATCATCAACATAAAGAAGGAGTAGAACAATACCCGTAGATGTGCGGTGAATGAACAAAGACGAATCATACTGACTTTGAGTAAAAGAGAACCCAAGTAGAGTGGAACGGAAGTTCGCATACCATGCTCTAGGTGCCTGTTTCAAACCATATAGAGATCGTTTGAGCTTGCACACCCCCTTAGATGAAGAGAAAAGGCCCTGAGGGGGAGTCATATAAATATCTTCAGTTAGGTCGCCATGAAGAAATGCATTCTTGACATCCATTTGGTGGAGAGACCACCCATTAGAAGCAGCTATAGAGAGCACCATTCTAATAGTAGTCATTTTAGCAACCGGTGCAAAGGTCTCATCATAATCAATACCATATTCCGGCCTGTTGCCTAAAGCAACCAATCGAGCCTTATACCGATTGGGAGATCCATCAGAATTCAATTTCACAGAATAAACCCATTTACAGCCTATGGGTTTGATACCAGGAGGGCAAGGAACAATATCCCAGGTGAAGTTGTCCTGAAGGGCCAGAAGTTCCTCATTCATGGCATTGACCCAAGACACATCTTTAACAGCCTGCGAGTAACAAGTAGGAATAGATGTGCCAGTTAGAGAAGCAGTTAAAGCAGTATGTGAGGAACCAAACCTGTCTGGGGAATATCTGTCAGGTGCTCGAGTCGTTCTACCAGAACGCTGTGGTGCCGGCGGTACAGGATCAAAATCAGGATCAGGATCAGGAGCAGGATCAGGATCAGGATCAGTGTCGGAAGGGGAAGTGGGAACGAGTCCTGTTTTATCAAAAAATTTTGGAAGTATAGCAATATCATTCAAACCAAGAGAAGAGCAAGGAAACATAGACTGATTATCGAAAAATTTGACATTCCTAGAAATGCGAAAACGACGGTTAGAGACATCATAACACACAAAACCCTTATGAGACTGACTATACCCCATAAATGCACATTGGACAGATTGTGCTCGAAGCTTATGTCTTTCAGTGGATGGGAGGTGCACAAAACATACACACCCAAAAGTATGTAAACTGCTGTAATCAGGCTGAGTTTTAAAAAGGCGAAAGTGAGGAGAATCAAACCCAATCACCGTGGAAGGAAGACGGTTGATCAAAAAGATAGCTGTTGAAAGAGCCTCCACCCAGAATTTGGATGGAACAGAGGCCTGGAGAAGTAAGGTACGTGTCACATCCAACAAGTGACGATTCTTACGTTCTGCAACACCATTTTGCTAAGGGGTATTGGGACAAGATCGTTGAGACAGTATACCTTTTTGCTGTAAAAACTCCTGAAACTCATGAGACATATACTCACCACCTGAATCAGACCGAAGAATTCTAATACTGGTTTGGAATTGACTTTCAACATACATCAGAAATTTCTTAAACATAGAAAACACTTCAGATTTATATTTAAGAAAATAAATCCAAGTAAAACGGCTATAATCATCGATAAAGGTGACAAAATATTTGTAGTGAGCGTGAGAAGCAACAGGGGAAATCCCCCAAACATCACTATGAATCAACTCAAAACACGTAGAAGCACGATGTGCACCAGACGGAAAAGGAAGAGTTTTACTTTTAGCTAATTTGCAAATAGAACATGAAATAGAGGTACTAGAATCTATCAGTTTAGTACCTAACACACCAGTCTTAAATAAGTGAGACAAAACAACAGAGTTTGGATGGCCCAATTTCCTATGCCAATCCTCACATGCATTCAAAACACTATTACAAGCAAGAGATAAATGGTTTGAACTAAACTGGAGTGGAAACACTCTTCCAACTTTAGGCCCCTTCGCGATCACCTTCCCCGACACCCGATCCTGTACAAGACAACCATCCGGAGTAAGATTAACATCACAGCCTTCATCAACTAATTGACCAATAGACAATAAATTTGAGGCAAGGCCAGGTGCTACCAGCACATTTCTAAAAGTAGAATTAATGTCACCAACATTCGTTATAGGAAGGGTACTCCCATTAGCAATTTGAATTTTTTGATTACCAATATAAGCACGTAAATTGTGCAGGAAGTCAGAGGAACCTGTCATGTTATTCGATGCACCAGAGTCAAGTAACCAACAAATGAAAGAAGACATACCAGTAACACCCAAGGCAGAAAAAGAAGATAATACCATTTGTTGAATCAATTCCGGATGAAGAGCACCACCATCAGATGCACCAGTGGTGGAAGGACCAGCAGCAGAGCTAGATACACCAGTGGTGGAAGGACCAGCGGTAGAGGTAGTAGTTGCATGGAATGCCTGTGTCGGAAGCTTAGTCGGTCGTGGAGGACGCGTAGGACATGCAGAGATGATATGACCCTGCTGTTTGTAGTAATTGCAAAATTTCTTAGGACAACTACGAGCAACATGTCCAAATTGTTTAAAAGAGAAGCATTGAGTTTGGCGCATATCACGGCCCACGCCTCTATGCTGCGCAGCATATGCAACTGTCACCGGTTCAGAATGGACGGGATCGTGAAGCATGTTTCCTTGAGTATTAAGACGTTGTTCTTCCCTGAGAAGTTCACCAATACAGATATCCAAGGAAGGAACAGGGTTCCTATTCAGCAGAGCACTTCGAACGGCCTCAAATTCCGGACGAAGTTTCATGAGAAATTGATCTCGTTTACTAGTATCATAAACATCACGAACGGCCGACAGAGACGGCTTGGGAACAACAGCGTATATAATAGAAGAGTGTTCTGTCCATAAGTTCAGAAAACCAGAATAATATTCTTGAATAGTCAAATTACCTTGTTTGTAGTTGGTGATCTCTAACTCCGATTGAAAACGCTTGGCTGTATTGTCCTGGTTGTAAATACGCTGCAAATAATTCCACATTTCTTGAGCAGTTGAAAATGCTCGCAAATTATTGATCATCTGAGGGTCAATAGTACTGAGGATCCAAGAAATAATCTGAGCATCTTGGACTTCCCACGCGTCTAACACGGGTTTATCTTCTGGCGCCTTAGAGACCCCATCAAGGTGACTCCATAATCCTTTTCCTTTGACATACATCTTTAATTGAAATTCCCAAACAACATAATTCTTGCCAGTAAAGCGAACACAAAAATTATCTCTTCCTTTCGAAGCCATTAAAAATAATTACTGTAGCTTGCAATAATAAAATATAATATAATTTGAATAGCACTGAAAGGCAAACAAAACAGCACACCAGTCGCAAGAGAACACGCAAGGAACACTGAACACGCAATCAGCAAGCTTGAACAGATCTGGAGATCGCAAACAGAGCCCAAAAACTCGAACAGTACACACAGGCACAGATCTGGAAATCGCACCACACGCAGATCTGGAAATCACGCACAGTAGGCCAAAACTCAAACTCGCACCACGGCAAAACGAACACCACAGATCTGGAAATCCAAACAGAGCACAGATCTGAAGATCACAGATGCACGAACAGTAGCGCAACCAGGAAACGCGACGGCGCACCACGAAACGCGACTAGCGACGGCGCACCACGAAGAACCAAGGAAGGCGACGTCGGACAGAGAACCAGGAACGCGACGGCGAACAGAGAATCACATAACGCGATGGCGAACAGAGAACGAAGAGGCCATGAAGCAGCGACGGCGAACAGAGATGCAAGATCGAAGAGATCCACGAAGAGATGAGAACCCGACGAACCACGAAGATGCAAGATTGAACCTTAGCCGAGTCACAGAAACGCGAAGGAACGGATGTGGATACGAGCAACAGAGTCGAAAACACCAAGAAAGAAGCCACCAAGAACGAAGGCACCAAGAACGAACCAGATCCAAAACCGGATCCAGAACCAAAAACGGATCGAAACTAGGCAGAACCAGATCCAGAACCAAAAACAGATCGAAACTAGGCTGATACCATGTTAAACATAACACACGATGTCAAACATAACACACGATGTTGTTTACGCAGTTCGACCAAAGATTGCCTACGTCTGCGACTAAAGAGTAGCTGTAGTTCCGTTTTATTGATAATGTTTCGATGTCCTTGAATACAATTACAAATGAGATTAAATAGTTTTGTCTCTCAGAAAACCTAACGGGTCTGGGCCAAAGCATAAGCATATAAATAAATCTACACAACTACTATTTACAGCTTCCTTATTTTCCTTATTCACACACACCACCGTTCGTAATCCTTTCCATTGAAGATAGGGAGGTTCGCCGGAATCCCACCGTTGTCTCGCGTCGCCATTGGAAGAATCTTTAAGGATCTTTATAGCTCTGTTATACCAATTAGTTGGGGATATTCTCCTTGAGAGGAGAGGAGAGGAGAGAGAGGGCGAAAATAACAGAAAATGAAAAACTGTAAAATGAAAAACTTGTTATTCAGTAAGGGTTCGACACCTTATATATAGCTAGTGTCGATGGTGTCGAAAGCTCATGTAGGTAGTGTCGAACTGAGTGTGTCGAAAACTTATATAGCTAGTTACAATATAAGCAATTGAATTACAAACATATTTCAATAGATATTAGTTTTTAATTGAAAGCGTTGTGATACTCTATAGGTAGTCAGCAATGGTCCAAACTAAAAAATACTATATTTTACACAAACTAGATTTAGCCGACTAGGTGCATCACACGGGTATTGGGGCGATTAATGTGGATTAATTTGAGGGAAACCTTAAAATGGAAAGGATGCGAAGAGAGTGAGGCGTTTCGATGCTGATTCACCCCGCATCGTCAATATAGGTTGAGACGTTTCAATCAGTCACCAGTTCACATGCACCCTTTCGACAATACGGAATCTCTCTCTTTCTTGCACTTCTCTTTTCCCAACCAAATATATATATCTATATAAACCTCTCAAATTAACTCATTACCTCCCCACTCACTCTATTGAGAAAAAACAAAGAAACTCAAACACACAAACACAAAGACCCACACGCATCTCTATTTCTGTAAACATGGCTTCACAAAGGGAAGCTGAAGAAGCACCCATTCACGGCGATGTCTTAGAGGCTATATTCTCTCATGTCCCACTCATTCAACTCATGCCAGCTTGTCACGTCTCAAAGTCATGGAACCGTACGGTGTTCTCTTCCCTCACCCATCTCAAACCCATTAAGCCATGGCTCATCATTCTCACACACACCTCACGCGTTTCGCACGTGATAACCGCGCACGCATACGATCCTCGCTCCAACGTCTGGGTAGAGATTAAATACCAACCGTTGATCAACAACACCTCTCCCGTCAGATCGTCTCACTCATCGTTGCTCTACACGCTCTCCCCATCTGAATTCGCTTTCTCCCTCGACGCACTTCATCTCGCGTGGCATCATGCACCCGCTCCGCGCGTGTGGCGCACGGACCCAATTGTAGCACGCGTTGGCCAGCGTGTGGTTGTTGCAGGAGGCGCGTGCGACTTCGAGGACGATCCTCTTGCCGTCGAGATGTACGACATGGAGAGCTGCGCTTGGATTACGTGTATGTCGATACCAGCGATGCTGAAGGACGCTTCGGCATCAACTTGGCTTTCCGTTGCTGTCGTGGGAGATTCGATGTTCGTGACGGAGAAGAACTCCGGCATGACGTACTCTTTCAGCACCGTTACAAAGAAGTGGAATGGACCTTACGATTTGCGTCCCAATCAAAGCGTGTTCTACTGCGTTACCGGAACATTAACGGAGCAGCGTTTGATGGTGGCGGGGTTAATTGGCGACGTGGAGAACGTCAGAGGGGTGAAATTGTGGGAGGTTAAAGGGGAATTAGGTTTGGGAACAGTGGAAGTTGGTGAGATGCCGAAGGAGATGGTGGAGAAGTTGAAGGGTGATTTTGAATTTGGTTCAGTTGAAGTGACTTGGGTTGGGGATTTTGTTTACTTTCGGAATACGTTGGTGTTAGAGGAGATGGTTATGTGTGAGTTTGTGAATGGGGGTTTGTGTGAATGGAAGAGTTTGACGAATGTGGCTGATAACGCTGGTTTGAGGATGGTGGTTTGCGGTGGCGATGTGCGTATGGAGGATTTGCAGAGAGCGGTGGTTTCGAAGAAAAGGAGATTTTGCATGAAATAAGTGTGATTGAATGGCCCCTTTTTGTTTTTCCTTTCTAATTGAAGCTTCTGCATTTTGGAATTGATAAGCTCGTTAAATTGAAGGAAATTACCATGGCAAGTGCTTTTTTACCAACATCATGGCATTGGCAAATGCCAATTAATGAATTTTTTTGTTATTGGTTTGGAAGGAAAGATTGATGAAATTTTTTTTACAGTTAGATATTCATGGTTGATGAATTAAGATTACAGAATATTATAAACAAAATAATTTACTCCTAAAGGGTTTTTTCCCCAAAAGTGTTTTGGCCCGATAGGTTTTAACGAGGCTCCGGTACCATTTTGTAATGGGTTGGTGCACCTCTTGTGTCATCATCATTAATGAATCGTTTTGCTTATCTAAAAAAAATTTACTCCTAAGTTTATTTAAAGAACATATGAGCTGATGTCAAAATAAATAAATAAATTAAAGGGGGGTTGTTGTTGTGTGATTTTTGTGTGGATTAAATTATGACACTTGTATTATCTTGTTAATAATCTCCAACAACCAACACCAATGCTTTCTTTTCCCACATGTTTTTTTTGTTAGCTTATCATTATTCACGATATTAGTTTTTGTCATATCCAAGATTTGAAGTTAAGATTTTGAGATGGAATTCAAACTCAGTTACCTTATTTGGTGTGTGGTGAGTCAAATCAACTTTGACAAAATTGATTGTTTTAAATTAATTTTGATTTTTTGACACACTAAATTAATTTTGATTAAATGTTAGTTGAACCTAAAATGATTTGTATTTTGATATATTTATAGTAAAATGACTTTTATAAATTCATATGGTTTAAATAGTTGAGATCAAAATTGATTTTGCATGCTTATGAAAAATAGAACTAATTTGTATTCTCTATCTGTATGCAAATTTTTATAATGTCAACTAATCTGACAAACTATAGGAATATTTGATTTTTATCTCATTTATTTTGAAAGTCAAACTTACCATAATTTCTCTGCTTGACAAAGTAAATTTTTTTTAAGCTATTAGCGCATTCTAATTAATTAAACTCATAAAAAAGTTGTCTTCGGATGTGAACTTACAAATATAGCTCTTAATTAAAAATTATACTACCTCCATATAACAATATTTATATCAAAAGTAACAAAGTTTATATTGGAAACTTCAAATTAATTTGCATCTATTTGTCATTTGCTATTTAATTGAACTCTTCATCATCAGTATGATGCCTGATGAGAACTTTTTTGGTACAATAAGTGAGGAGAATTGATGTAAAAAAACGTGAAAAGAATTGTTTGGTTATGAGTAAGCAGATGAGTTGAGCTAACTTTTAATTTTATTTTATAGCAATTAGCACTCATAATATATTGACCGCATACAAAACACTTTCAGAGTTTACCAAATAAAAAAAAAACTTTCTTATGAGGTTCCACTTAAAATAACACCACTAAACTTAAGTATAATTGATTTGATGTTGACGTGAAAGCTTCAATTATTAGCTTGAACGTAGAATTAAGGAATTAAGCTGAAGTCGATATTGTATTCCACTTTAAATTATTTTTAGTTACAGAAATGTGAGTGGTTATCTATTTTTTTTGGAGTGGGTTAATTTTAGAATTTGAATCTTGGATCTCCTACATCAAACTCTGATTTACACCGAGCCTCGAGGAAGGGTCTTACCACTAACTCATTTGCACTCTCTTATAGAGCCTCGAGGAAGTCTTACCACTAACTCAGATCCGCTTCTCATCAAAACTAGTAAGAATTTTCTATGAAGGACCCCTTGTTCACCTCAAATATGCTTCTCACTCCAACTCTTATAGTGCCTCGGGGAATGGTCCTACCTCAAATATGGATCCCCCCTTAAAGAATTTTTAGAAGAATAATATTTTCTCCTGGAATATGTATGCTACTCTTTTTTTTGTCTAGGGGTCTTTGACCCCGCTCTGGTGTTCAAGGGAAATGGGCGCTGAATAATCCAGATTCAGCCAGGAGATAAGTGATGTTTGGTGTTAGTGGGGCGAAAATTAGGCCCAAAAGAGACACTAAGAAGCCCCAATGGTTGAATGGTTTTATCTAGGCCCAGTTACTTTTAGTTTAGCATTTTTATCTTTTAAGTGAATTGTCCTTAAGTGGCCCATGACCCATTTATCTGTTCAACAACATAACCCTAGCTATATATATTGTAATGCTGCCTCTATTGAGGGATATGAAAAATATTAGAAGTTGTTTTATGTTTATTTCTTCTCTTGCAACCCTAGATCTAGTGATTAGCTTAGTGTAGTCTATCATTTGGTGCTTTCATTCTGTTTCTCAATGCCTCCAAAACCTACCAACCCAACATCTAAGGATCTTGATGATGCCATCCAAGCTTCCTATCAACATATGGATACTGTCCTCCATGAAAACAACCAGCAACTTGAGCAACAACTGGGCGAACAGCTGGGTACCGTGAATACAAGGCTGGATAATCAACAACAGCTCATGGATTCACGATTTGAGACACTCACAAAAGTGATTAATGAGAGGTTTCCTGCACAACAGCACTCTCCTTCATCAGGTACCCCTTCTTCCCCTATAATATCTCCTGGTTATGAACATGCTGTTACCCACACTGTTTCTACCCCAATACCCACAGTTTTGACTCAACCCACCTCGAGCCAACCCACTGTTTCCCTTGCTGGATCGGAACCACCACCTCCACCACCCCTAACATATATGGCACAACAACCTACCCTGCATTTCCCCAATTTCCCCAATACAACCCCTCACCATACCAAAATATGTTCCCTAATTTTATGCAGCAGATGTACTTCCCACAGTTTTCCCAAACTACCCCTCAAACCCCTTATAGACAACCAAAAGTAGAAATGAGAATTTTTGATGGAACAGATCCTTTGGAATGGTTGTTCCAAGCTGAGCAGTTTTTTTCCTTTTACAACATTCCATTGGTAAATCGTTTGCCTATGATTTCATTTTATATGAAAGGGGAAGCACTTAGTTGGTTTAAATGGATGCATCACAACAGCCAACTTGCTGATTGGACAACCTTTGCTAGAGCACTAGAGTTAAGGTTTGGTCCCTCTACATATGAAAATCACCAAGCCTAACTTTTTAAGCTTAGACAAACTGGGTCTGTTGCTGAATCCCAAGCTAACTTTGGGAAATTGGGAAATAGAGTCTTAGGGCTACCAGCTGATGCGATTTTAAACTGTTTTATCTCGGGCTTAAACCCAGAAATCAGAAATGAAATAGCCATACAACGACCCTATTCAATTTCTCAAGCTATTGGTCTAGCCAAACTCATTGAGGATAAGATTAAAGCCACCAAACCCAAATTCTCAAGACCCTTCTCCCAAACCTATGGCCCAACCTCAGACACAAACCCACCTTCACACAAGCCAGCCCAACACCCAACCACCACACCTACCACCCAAAACACCCCAAAGACACCAAAACAAAACCAACCAAAATACTCTATAAGGCGCATCAGTCCAGCCCAACGGGAAGAGCGCCGTGCTCAAGGTCTATGTTACAATTGTGATGAGAAGTTTGTCCCGGGGCATAAATGTGCTAGTGGTCGATATCTCTTACTCTTGCTTGAGGAAGGTGAAGAACTAGACCCCACCGAAACTCAAAATGAAGAAATGGTTATTGGACCAGAAGAAACTTACTTTCAACTATCACCTCAAGCTCTAACAGGTCAATTTGCCCCTCAAATACTCAGGTTTTACGGCCTAATTGGTGGACTGATAGTTATGGTTCTAGTTAACACTGGAAGCACACATAACATACTTCAACCAAGAATTGCTGAGCATTTGAAACTACCCACTTCAAAAATCCTAGCATTTTCTGTCATGGTTGGAAATGGTTCCCACTTACAATGTGAAGGGATTTGTAATGACGTTCCTATCAACCTACAGAACCAATCCTTTTGCTTACCATTTTACTTACTCCCAATTGAAGGTGCTGATGTAGTCATTGGGATGGAGTGGCTTAGAACCTTGGGCCCAATTCAGGCAGATTTCTCTATACCATCAATCACTTTCCAACACAATAATGAGCCCATCACTCTAAAGGGAGAACCTAAATCCAGCCCAGCCCAAACTACCTATCACCAACTTTGCCACCTACTACATACAGACTCAATTGCCTCACTTCACCTCCTAAGCTTTGAGCCCAATGACAGAGCCTTGAACCCCCACAAAACCACCAACAACCTCATTGACTCAATAGCCCATACCTTATCACCTGAGATTAACTCTATACTCCAAAACTACCCAACTGTTTTTCAAGAACCACATGGCCTACCACCCCCCAGACCTCATGACCACCACATCCCACTACTCCTAAACACACCCCCATCAATGTCAAACCCTATCGTTACCCTCACTCACAAAAAGAAGCTATGACCTCTCTAATCCATGACATGTTACAAGAAGGCACTATTGTCCCTAGCCATAGCCCTTACTCCTCCCCAGTTTTGTTGGTTAAGAAGAAAGATGGAACTTGGAGGTTTTGTGTTGACTACAGAGCACTAAATGCAGTCACTATTAAGGACAGATTCCCAATCCCCACTATCGATGAGCTTCTTGATGAACTTGGCTCAGCTAAAATATTCACCAAGATAGATCTACGCTCAGGTTATCACCATATTCGGGTTGCACCGAAAGATACTCATAAAACAGCTTTTCGCACTTTTGACGGACACTACGAGTTCTTAGTCAAGCCTTTGGGTCTGTCTAACGCGCCGTCTACATTTCAATCAGCAATGAACGATTTACTAAGACCTTTCTTACGACGGTTTGTTCTGGTTTTCTTTGATGATATTTTAATCTATAGCCGATGTTTATCTGATCAACTACTTCATTTACGACTTGTTTTAGATTTACTTTAGACCCATCATTTTGTTGCAAAGCTATCTAAGTGTGTTTTTACAGTTGATATTGTTCATTACCTAGGCCATGTTATTTCTGTTAATGGTGTATCCCCAGATCCTGATAAAGTTCAAGCTATATTAGACAGGCCAAAACCACGTTCACTCACGACACTCAGGGGATTTTTAGGCTTCACCGGATTCTATAGACGATTTGTGCGTCACTACGCCTCTCTCACCGCTCCTCTCACCGATTTGTTGCATTCCACTAAGTTTACATGGAGTACAGATGCCGAAGTGGCATTTACAGAGTTAAAAAAGAAAATTACACCAGTGCCAGTGCTTGCTCTCCCTGATTTTACCAAGGTCTTTGTGGTTGAAACAGATGCCTCCGCTGCTGCCATTGGTGCTGTTCTCTCCCAAGACGGTCACCCCTTAGCCTTCTTCAGCAAAAAGATGTGTCCTCGGATGCAAGCAGCCTCAGTGTATGTGCGGGAAATGTTTGCAGTCACTGAAGCAATAAAAAAGTGGCGTCAGTACCTCTTAGGACGGCATTTTCACCTTTACACAGATCAGAAGAGCTTTAAGAGCCTCCTTGTTCAGAAGATTCAAACACCAGAACAACAGAAATGGGCATTTAAGTTACAAGGGTTCGATTTTGATATTTACTACAAACCTGGCAAGTCTAATCTGGTTGCGGACGCACTTAGCCGCAAATATACAGAGGATGCAACACTGCTCTTTGCAATCTCATCTCCAATCCCAAAGCTTATTGCTCAACTCCAAAAGTAATACAACACAGATGACAAGGGAAAAGAATTAGTTCAAAAGTGCACATCAGAAACAGACATGAAGAACAATTACAGTTACTCAAATGACTTGATCTATTACAAGGGCAAACTTTTCATACCTGACTCGGCAGATCTACGGAAGGCCCTTCTGCATGAATATCACAGCACCCCTGTAGCCGGTCATTCAGGTGTTAAACCCACTTTGGCGAGACTCTCTGCTTCCTTTTCATGGCCAGGAATCCATAGAGATGTTAAACTCTTCATCAAGCACTGCACCACTTGCCAGCAGAACAAGTACCTACCACAGAAAAACAAGGGTTACTTCAACCATTGCCATCACCAAATCAGGTTTGGGAAGAACTTACAATGGACTTCATAACTCACCTTCCAAACTCTTTTGGACACACTGCCATCTGGGTGATTTGCGACAGACTCACAAAGTTTGTAAACTTCATAGCACTACCAACCAGATACTCTGCAGTAGATCTGGCCACTAGATTCTCAGTCGAGATCTGCCGACTCCATGGCATCCCTAAATCCATCATATCTAACAGAGATCCCTTATTTTTAAGCAACTTCTGGAAAGAACTTTTCCGCACACAGGGAACAACTCTAAAGTACAGCACTGCTTATCACCCTGAGACCGATGGCCAGACTGAGGTCGTCAACCGCTCCCTAGAGACGTATCTTCGCTGCTTCACGAGTGATCACCCTCGTAAATGGTTCAAGTTCTTTCATCTTGCAGAGTATTGGCATAACTCCTCTTTTCATTCGGCCATTCAGATGTCCCCCTTCCAGGCTCTCTACGGCCGACAACCACCAGCAGTTCCAGATTATGTTACAGGTGCAACAGATCTTGAAAACTTGGAGTCCACTCTGCAACAGAGACAAGAGATACTGAAAGCGTTGAAAGAGAACTTAAAAAGAAGCAGACAAAGAATGGTAGACCAAGCTAACAAAAAAAGGAGGGACTGTACTTTCAACATTGGAGATCTGGCTCTTCTGCGTCTACAGCCTTACCGCCAGAAAACTGTTGCACGCAGATCTTCAGAGAAGCTGGCCAAGCGCTACTACGGCTCATTTAAGGTTCTCCGGCACATTGGGAAGGTAGCCTATGAACTGGAACTTCCCTCTGAATCTCGTATGCACCCAGTGGTTCACGTTTCTCAGTTGCGTCCTTATTTTGGAGGTGATTTTCAAGCTCATAATCTTGAGGAGCTTGAAGATAAGGGAGATGGTTTGGATATTACAGACTCAGAAGAAAAAGAAGGGAAGTCTAAAGCAGACAGAGAGGGAAACGCGTTGGGTGTGAATGGGAAAACAGAAGAACAACTAAGTTCTTTAACTGAAGGAAGTAAAGTGACTTGTTTAACTGAGGAAGAGGCATTTTTATCTGAAAATTCGAGGGACTCTAAAGACAAACAGATAGATTGGGTTGAAGTTTCTGAGAAAAAGGAAGCTAAAGTGAGAAGTTCAAGTACAGTTACAATGGAGTTAAATGAAAGTACAAACACAGGGAAGCTTAAGGGAGTTATTTATACGGGCTCGTTGGACACCTCAACAGCACTTGAATCTGGGCCATTGAGTTTTAAAAGTAAATCAGATCCGTTGAAATACATTGGATACCCTCAAGGTGGAGTAAAAGGCGCAGCCCAGCACCCAATACACGCCAACCACTTTGCACCGTGCGATCCTGCTCTCGATTCACGCAAGCCCTCCTCACCATCTGATCTCGCGCGCTCCCCAAAGCCTGCTCAGCGGCTGACACACGCGCCTGGAAAAGCGCTGACCGCGCCTGCTCAAGCCGCGTCACGCGCGCCTGCTCTGACGCCTCGGGACAATGCCCCTCGCTCTATGCCACATGTCCCCAACGGTCCCCTGCACATCCAATCCACACCGTTGATTCAAAATCCGGATTCCAAAGACCCATTCAATCCAGCAAAATCTCTTCCTCCCACGTCCTCGGTTCCTGTTCCTGCAAGCCACCTCGCACCTCCTGAAGCGTTCGATCCCAACGGAATCCTTCGCGATGCATCACAGCCGTTGAAGCCCACCTTCGAACCTGCTACACGCAATGGGACAGCTGACGCGTGGGAACCTGCGCCATCCCAGCGAAAGTCTCACTCCTCTTCTCATCCGTTGGATCGCACAACTCAATCTCCACCACTTGAAGAAAGCACAATCCATGTGCCCTCCACCCCAGCCAATACTGCCCAGCCAATATGTATGCTACTCTTTTTTTTGTCTAGGGGTCTTTGACCCCGCTCCGGGGTTCAAGGGAAATGGGCGCTGAATAATCCAGATTCAGCCAGGAGATAAGTGATGTTTGGCTCCAATTTGTTCCATCACCGGAGATCGAACTCGGGTACTAACTGAGTCCACCCCTTTAGATGGAGTGCATTAACCACTTGTACCAAAACTTGGAGTTATATGTATGCTACTCTAATGAGACTCTTTCCGAAACAAATTGTCGATAAATGTGTAAAGCGTAGAAAACAACTTATCGTGACTTAAGTAAAAATCAACAAGTATTAAGTTAGTTTTCTAGTTTCTTACCTTGATTTCTCCACGTTCCATGTTCCATTGGACCCGCAACGTTAACGTTATATGTTGCTTTCTACTAATAAGTCGCTAGATAGACATATCACCATTTCACCACCCTGGGGTGGGGGGGGGGAGGAAGATTTTGTGCAGAATAACGTCTTTCATGGGAGATAAAGGTTTTTTTTTCTTGGTCAACACGGGGGATATAGTTTGAGACTGTTTTCTTTGGTCAAACAAAGGTTGAGACTTGAGACAATGTCACCACACACATGAACACTCGAGACTTGAAAGTGCTATAACAAGAAATTCATTAAGTCTAGGCCCAATAAGAAACAAGACATCCATTAATAGTAGCTGTTATTAATCACACCCCTCGCTTCATTAGGGACACCCTCAAAATTATGTAAGTCACAAAAATATCCCCCTAGAGTAACTAACTCATTTGATTGCCTATCTGACATGTGGATAATTTAATTTCATTTTAGATTCAACTAGTAGGATACCCGTGCAAACGCACGGGTGCTGTGTTCTTTTTATTAATCAACTTAGACAATATTTAAATAATCTGAGCATTACTCCGTGAAAATAAAGACAAATTTAAAGCAGATAAAAAAAATGAGTTTCAAATAAAAAATAGATAAATATTAAAATCTAAAAATGTAAAAGTATCATTTAAAAACAATATGTGCATTTATTCCGTATTTTTTTATATATAAGTGCAGTGTTTTTTTTATATATCAGTGTTGTTATTTCGTGTTTTTTTATATATCAGTGCAACTATCCCGTGTTTTTATATATATCATTGCAGTTATCCTCGCATTTTTTATATATCAGCGCAGTTATCCCGTGTTGTTTTATGTATCAGTGCAGTTATCTCATAGTTTCAATTGATTATTTGAGTTGATTAGTAGATTATAGTAGATAGTAAAAGATAGATAGTAGATTATCAATAAGAAATATTTATCCCGTGTTTTTTACATATCAGTGACAATTATTTGTTCTTTTTTAGGTATTAGTGACAAATATTTGTCACATGTGTTTTAAATATTAATTAGTTTAAATATTCATTAAACCTTTTTGTTTTTTTAGATAGTAGATTTATAGTAGTCTTTAAAAATTATAATTACCAATGGCAAATATTAAACCCGTGTTTTTTATATATCACTGCAGTTATCCCGTGCTTTTTTATATATCGGTGCAAGTATCTCATAATTTTTTATATATCAGTGCAGTTATCCCGTGTTTTTTATATTTGTTTTAAATATTAATTAGTAGTTTAAATAGTCATTAAGTCTTCTTGTTTTTTAGATAGTAGGTTTAGAGTAGTAAACTTCAAAAATTTTAATTATCAATGAGAAATATTAATCTGGTGTTTTTTTTATATATCAGTGCAGTTATCCCGCAGTGCAGTTATCTCGTAGTTTCAATTGATTATTTTAGTTGATTAGTAAATTATAGTAGATAGTAAAACAGAGATAGTAGATTATCAAAAAGAAATATTTGTTTTAAATATTAATCAGTAGTTTAAATAGTCATTAAATATTCTTGCTTTTTTAGATAGTAGGTTTATAGTAGTATTCAAAAATTTTAATTATCAATGACAAATATTAATCCTGTGTTTTTTTATATATCAGTGCAGTTATCCCGTGTTTTTTATATATGATTGCACCTACCTCGTAGTTTCAATTGATTATTTTAGTTGATTAGTAGATTATAGTAGATAGTAGATTATCAATAAGAGGTGATAGTAGATTATCAATAAGAGTGTAAAAAAATTTCGGAGAGAAAAATTAAAATTTTAAGGTGATAACTTTTTCCAAAAAGGTGATAGTTTTTTTTTGTTTTTTAGTGTTACTCATTTACATATTTATAGGTAATTTTAGTAGATTAGTGTTTGTATAAATTTAGAAATTTAGTTAAAAAAACTAAAGTGAAGTGATAAGAGAAAGAGAAGAATTGTTTATGGAAAAAGTAAAAGTAAAGTAAAAAGAAAAAAAGAAGAAAGAGAGTGTAAGAGAAAAGTGAAAAGGAGGAAATAGAGTGTAAGAAGAAAGAGAAAAAAGTAAGAAAGAGTGTGTAAGAAGAAAAAGAAATAAAGAAAGAAAGAGAGGGTAGTGACATTTTTACCCTTAAATTAGATATGTGTCTTGTTATTAAGAGATCCAAATAGGTAATTTCATAAGAGGTTTGTCTTGTTACAAATTAATAAGTATTTCCCAGTCAAATTAAGCATGCATGTGATGTGAGATACATTTTAAAAAATTAAAACTGTGAACGATAGCAAAGAAACACACATGTATGGTTTTATATTAGACGTTAAAATGTATTTTTGGTTCTTTATGTTTAACAAAAAATTTAGTTTTGTCCATATATATTTCGCATTTTAGTCCTTTGTTTTAAATTTGTGTCAAAATAGTCATTTTTTCAACTTTCCGTCCAATAATGTTAACAGATGTTAGCTGCCCGTTAGAAGATTGGGGCTTGCTTAGCTAGCATTGATGACGGAAAAAAACATAGATGATCAAAGTGAAATTTTGGTGAAACATAAAGGATCAAAGTGCACTTTTGTCGAAAAGCTTCCTCTTCATCTCCAAACTCCACCGCCACCACCCCCTCACTCTCTCTCCATCATGTCCTAACAGGAGACACGATATTGATCACGCAGTTCGGCCAAACTTTGCCTACGTCTGCGACTATAGAGCAGCTGTAGTTCCGTTTTATTGATTGTGTTTCGATCCTCCTTGAGTACAAACACTAAGGAGTTTAAATAGGCTATTCTGTGTGAAAACCTAACGGGCCTGGGCCGAATACATATATAAATAAATCTACTATTTACAAACTTCCTTATTTCTTTATTCACACCCCCTCAAATTGATGCGGGTCATCAAGGAGCATCAATTTGCTGACAAGAAACTTATGGCGTGGACAAGGACAGCTTTGGTCAAAATATCTGCAACTTCAAACTGAGTATTGATATGAGGGATGAATATAACATGATTATCATAGGCTTCACGAATAGCATGACAATCAACTTCAATATGCTTAGTACGCTCATGAAAAACCGGATTTGCAACAATCTGAATTGCACTTGTATTGTCAGCATAGAGAGTTGTCAGTTCGGTTTGAGGAGATCCAAGTTCACCCAAAAGACCACGAAGCCACAGAATTTCGGAGCATGACGTAGACATAGCACGATACTCCGATTCAGTTGAGGACTTAGAGACTCTTGCTTGCTTCTTATTTTCCATGAGATCAATGAAGAACCAAGAAACATGCACCAACCAGTGACAGAGCGGCGAGTGTCAGGACACCCAGCCCAATCAGCATCATTGTAGGCAATCAACTTAAGAGGGGTCCCACTAGGAAAGAATAAACCCCGTTGAGAGGTACCTTTCAAGTAGCAAATTATGCGACGAACCGCTGCCAAGTGAAGATTTCGAGGAGAATGCATGAACTGACTTACTTGCTGAACAACAAATCAAATGTCGGGTCGTGTAATGGTCAAGTAGTTAAGACTACCCACGAGCTGTCGATACAATAAAGGATCAGTTAAAAGTTCACCCTCGTCACGGTGGTATTTGACATTAACTTCAAGAGGAGTATCCACAGGATTAGCGGATTGGAGGCCAGCCATAGCAATAAAGTCAGTGGCATACTTATGCTGATGGAGAAATATACCCTTAGAGGTAGAATGAACCTCGAGTCCAAGAAAATAATGTAAAAGACCAAGGTCTTCCATTTGAAATGAGGCTTGAAGCTTTTGTTTAACTTTCTGTATGGATGCGGCATCAGAACCAGTAATGATCATATCATCAACATAAAGAAGGAGCAGAACAGTGCCCGTAGATGTGCGGTGAATGAACAAAGACGAATCATACTGAATTTGAGTAAAAGAGAACCTAAGTAGTGTGGAACGAAATTTCTCATACCATGCTCTAGGTGCCTGTTTCAAACCATATAGAGAGCGTTTGAGCTTGCACACCCCCTTAGATGAAGAGAATAGGCCCTGACGGGGAGTTATATAAATATCTTCAGTCAGGTCGCCATGAAGAAATGCATTCTTCACATCCATTTGGTGGAGAGACCACCCATGAGAAGCAGCTATAGAGAGCACCATTCTAACAGTAGTCATTTTAGCAACTGGTGCAAATGTCTCATCATAATCAATACCATATTCCTACTTGTTGCCTAAAGCAACCAATCACGCCTTGTACCAATTGAGAGATCCATCATAATTCAATTTCACAGAATAAACCCATTTACAGCCTATGGGTTTGATACCAGGAGGGCAAGGAACAATATCCCAAGTGAAATTGTCCTGAAGGGCCTGAAGTTCCTCATTCATGGCATTTACCCAAGACACATCTTTAACAGTCTGCGAGTAACAAGTAGGAATAGATGTGCCAGATAGAGAAGCAGTTTAAGCAGTATGTGAGGAATCAAACCTGTCTGGGGAATATCTATCAGGTGCTCGAGACGTTCTACTAGAACGCCGTCGTGCAGGCGGTACAGGATCAGGATCAGGTGGCGGATCAGTGTCAGAAGGGGAAGTGGGAACGAGTCCTGGTGCAAAACATTCTAGAGGTGAACGCGGGGTAGAAAATTGGGGAAGTATAGCAATATCATTCAGACCAGGAGAAGAGCAAGGAAACATAAACTGATTATCAAAAAATGTCACAATCCTAGAAATGCGAAAATGATGGTTAGAGACATCATAACACACAAAACCCTTATGAGAATGACTATACCCCATAAATGCACATTGGACAGATTGTGCTCCAAGCTTATGTCTTTTAGTGGATGGTAGGTGAACAAAACATACACACCCAAAGGTATGAAGACTACTATAATCAGACTGAGTTTTAAAAAGGCGAAAGTAAGGAGAATCAAACCCAATCACAGTGGAAGGAAAACGGTTGATCAAAAAGACAACTGCGGAAAGAGCCTCCATCCAAAATTTGGATGGAACAGAAGCCTGGAGAAGTAAGGTACGTGTCACATCCAACAAGTGACGATTCTTACGTTCTGCAACACTATTTTGCTGAGGGTTATTGGGACAAGATCGTTGAGACAATACACCTTTTTGCTGTAAGAACCCTTGAAACTCATAAGACATATACTCACCACCAGAATCAGACCGAAGAATTTTAATACTGGTTTGAAATTGATTTTCAACATACATCAGATATTTCTTAAACATAGAAAACACTTCAGATTTAGATTTAAGAAAATAAATCCAAGTAAAACGGCTATAATCATCGATAAAGGTGACAAAATATTTATAGTGAGCATGAGAAGCGAAAGGTGAGATTCCCCAAACATCACTATGAATCCTCTCAAAACAAGTAGAAGCACGATGAGCACCAGACGGAAAAGGAAGAGTTTTACTTTTAGCTAATTTGCAAACAGAACATGAAATAGAGGCACTAGAATCCATTAGTTTAGTACCTAACAAGCCAGTCTTAAATAAGTGAGACAAAACAACAGAGTTTGGATGGCCCAATTTCCTATGTCAATCCTCACATGCATTCAAAACACTAGTACAAGCAATAGATAAATGATTTGGAATAAACTGGAGTGGAAACACTCGTCCAACTTTAGGACCCTTCGCGATCACCTTCCTCGACACCCGCTCCTGCACATGACAACCATCCAGAGTCAAGTAACCATAATATGAAAGAAGACATACCAGTAATGCCCAAGGCAGAAAGAGCAGATAGTACCATTTGTTGAATTAATTCAAGCCGTGGAGCACCACCATCAGATGCACCAGTGGTGGAAGGACCAGCGGCAGAGCAAGATACACCAGTGGTGGAATGACCAGCTGTAGAGCTAGTAGTGGCATGCCTCAAAACATTGGTTTTCAAAACATTGGTACGGTTTCAGAAAACTGCAACCATCACCATCACCACCACCACTACGACCTCTCTCTTCTCATTGTCCATCTCTCTCCCTTCGCTCTCTCTCTTTATCTCCCCTTTTCTCTTCCTTGCCTTCATCTTCATTTCCAAATTGAAAAATTAGGATTTGGAACAAAGAGTAAATTGAATAAATCTGTGTAAACGTTGATTTCTTTCATTTACAACACAATTGTTCGCAAATTTAATTATGGGTTCCAAGCCCTAATTTTTCAATTTGGGGATAAAGATGAAGGAGAGGAAGAAAAAAGAGGAGAGGTATAGAGGGAAGAGAGAGAGGGATAAGGGAGAGAGATGGACAGCGAGGAGGGAAAGAGATCGCAGTGGGGGTGATGGTGGCGCGGTGGAGAGAGAGTGACAGGGTTGTGGTGGCGGTGGAGGGTGGTGGTGGTGGGGTTTCAGGATGAAGATGAAATTTTTGGACAAAAGTGCGCTTTGGTCCTTTTGTTTCGCCAAAATTTCAGTTTGGTCCTTTAAGTTTTTTTTTTCGCAATTGCTAATGCCAACTAACAAGCCATATCACCTATTAACGTGACATCCATTAACATAAGTGGACAAAAAGTTAAAAAAAAAGACTACTTTGACACGGATTTGAAACATAAAAGATCAAAGTGCTAAAAAAAAATAAAGAACCAAACTGAAATTTTGGTGATTGAAATAGCTACTAGTAGGAAATGTCCCTTGTTACACTTAGATGTAAAGTCTGCCTTCCAGAATGGTCCTCTACAAGAGGAGGTTTATGTGACACAATCTCCAGGATTTGAAGTGAAGAATATGGAGAGCAAGGTATATATTTTACACAAAGCCTTGTATGGGCTTAAACAGGCGCCAAGGGCCTGGAATCTTAAAATTGATTCATTTTTTCAGCAACAAGGATTCACTAAGTGTGAAGTCGAATATGGAATGTATGTAAAGTACACAAGCAGTGGAAATATGATTTTGGTATGCCTCTATGTTGATGATATGCTACTGACAGGTAGTTGTACTACTGAGATTGATGTTTTTAAAAAGGTTTTGATGGCCAAGTTTGAAATGACAGACCTTGGAAAGGTAGCATACTTTCTAGGGATGGAATTCTTGTATACCAGCAAAGGAATTGTGTTGCACCAGTTAAAATATGCCATTAATGTATTGAAGAGATTCAATATGTATGACTGCAAGCCTGCAGTCACACCAACTGAGGCAACCAGAAACTTGATGCAGATACTGCTGGTAAAGACATTGATGAGACAGTGTTCAAGCAGGTAGTGGGATCCTTGAGATATTTGTGTAACACCAGGCCTGATATATGCTATTCTGTGGGTGTGATCAGTAGGTTTATAAGCAAACCTAAAATGTCACACTACCAAGCAACTACAAGAATCTTAAGGTATGTCAATGGAACCTTAAGATATGGACTCTGTTTTCCTGCTAATGTAACTGAGAGTATTGGTGAGCTGTTCTGTTATTCAGATGTTGATTGGTGTGGGGATAGGGTGGATAGGAGGAGTACTACAGGGTATTTCTTCATGTTCAAGGGTGCACCAATCTCATGGTGCTCCAAGAAGCAACAAGTTGTTGCATTATCTTCATGCGAGGCAGAGTATATAGTTGGTGCAGTGACTGCCTGCCAAGCTATTTGGCTAATGAATGTTTTGAAAGATTTGAGGATTGATGTTCATAAACCTGTGAAGCTGATGATAGACAATAAATCAGCTACAAGTCTTGCTAAGAATTCAGTGCTGCATGGGAGAATCAAGCACATCGACATAAAGTTTCATTTCCTCAGAAATTAAGTTCAGAATGGCATGATTGAAGTGGTACATTGCAGAACTCAGCTTCAGTTAGCTGACAAAATGACCAAGGCAATCAAAACTGATCAGTTTGTGAAACTGAGGAGTGACCTTTGTGTTACTATGTTTGAGACCTTGAGTTAAGGGATATGGTGTTGAGAGTAACAAGGTCAAATAAGTCTTTTACATGTTTTACAGTTACCATTTACTGATACAACTTTACTGTTTTACCATTAGTGTCATTTCACTTTCATTTGGAATGTATTTGAATTTCATGTTCATTTGATAGCTAATTACTAAGCTGATGTAATGTAATTAGCTTTAGAGAGATACTTGTAATTCTGTTATAGAGTGGTTACACAGTTAATCAAATTTACATTTTTGGTTTCAATCTCTCTCTCACATTTCCGCTGAAATTCTCTCTGTTTTCTGTGAGTGCATCAATGGAGTTTGTGAGAATCATCTCAAAACTCTAACACATACACCCCGAAAAAATGTTAAGGCTAGGTTGTGTTGTGTACAGATGCTACTTTATCAGAATGCATGAATTTTCAGGGATCATTCCTTCTGGCTCACATTTTTTTTACATGAAAATCAATTAACATTGTGATGCCACCTTGTATAAATTATTCCAGATCTTCCAAAATTTCTCAATATTGTATAGGAAGGTGGTATAGACTATAGCAACATACAGAATGTTTGGGTAGCATAGAAACATATTGCAGGCTGGTGTACAGAAGAGGCACTTCATCTCCTGCATACTTTCATCAAGGCCAAAGGGCCGATTCTAAGTAGAAGGTTACACAACTTATTACACGAGAGAGTGATAGTATTCGCCACTGGACTTCACCCTGTGATGTGATACACCAAATCAGCTGGTCCACCATGACAAGGTTTAGACGCGCGCCTTTCTTGGTGGAGTATAGAGCAGCCAAAGAGAGAGGAGCAGAGGTTGTGACTAAGCAACGAGGGGAAGGCGTGGAGGCAGAGGCAGGAGGAAGTGTGATTAGAGCTAAGAGGGCGTGGAGATTGCTCCCCAGAAGATGATCAATTTTGAGTGTTATGATCATTGCATTTTTAATAATTGTGGATAATTATTTGTGAAGCTTCTGAATAACTAAGACGTTTGGCATTTTCTAATTTTTTTTTGCATTTTTAATAATTAATATTTTAAGATACATTATTATTATTATAAATATAAATAAATAAGAAATATAAATATAATAAAATGTGAGTTGCTGGCCATCCATGTTCCCGGCATAGATTAGTCACCGGCAAAGCCGATGAAAACTGCGCACCAATGACATGGTAACAAAAAAAATGCGAGTTGCTGATATGCAATCACTATTAGAGTAAAAACTAATCGAGTTTCTTTTAAATTGTTAAAACTCAATGTGGCAATTTGAGCACACGTGCAACAACTTTTTTGAATTATTGTTAACACCCAAAAAAAAAAGGTCGTAGGCCGAGGGCTAAAAATCAGAAGTGGAAGGAGCAATCTCAAAGGAGGGGCTCGAGGCAAAAGATAATATAAAACTCTCCGAGGAGGGATTGAGCTTGAGGGACATCAGATAGAGCCGAGGAAGAGCGAGTTTTAACCTATAGAGTACCACGGCCACAATAGCTCGGTTAGCCTAAGTTTGATGGCTGCAGGCCGAGGACAAGGATCAGCTGAGGGGGTATGTGACTGAGGCAAAGAAGACTTGCTTGCGAGGCAAGGAAGGGCACGTGGACAGAACGTGGGAGCAGTTAAAGGTTAAACGAAGAGGAGAAACCTTGAGGAGTGGAGCGAAGAGATTTTGGCACCCCACTAACTGTGCTAGTGGGATCGTGGGTAATGGCTCCGATTTCTTAGGGCTAGGAGCGAGATTAGGCGTTGATCTTCAATTGATTCAAAGGTAGGCAAGTGTAGGCTCGCATAGTGGCCAACGAGGGCCTATGTATATATATAAAGGAGAATACTTGTACAAAACACACAATCAATCAATACAAAACTTATTTTTCTCTCGCAATTTATTTTTATCGCACTTTACTTTACTTTTATGCATTAGCCAATAGATAATCCAATCCTCGCGTCCCCTCTACCCAACCTGACACTCTTTGGAGGGGTTAGGAAACCCACAGTTGAGGAACAGAGTTCCTTCCTCAACGCAATTGCTTGAAAAACAGAGGAATCAAAGACTGTCCAAACCCCTGGCCAATACCACGGCTAGGATATAAGAGTTTGACGACAACAGAAATTGGCACACCCAATGGGACATACGCGGGTGAACAGACCTTCGCGTTTGATTCTCCTGGACTGGATTATTGTTGGCGTATGCACTTGCGCTCGGGCAGAAACCTAAGTATGGAACCCCCTTCAATGTCAAAGAAGGCAACTGCTTCCAAAGGCTAGATCACAGAGCCAACAAGTGTTTCAGGGACTACCACCCTAGCGGTTACAACTGATTGGAATGAACAACCCCCACCAAGATGAGGAGCCCGTGGGATCATGACCAAGTCATTCATTCAGCAACAAATCGACATGGGTATAAATGACATAATGTACCAAGTGTCCCAACAATTGACTGACATAGTAAAACCTATGGTGAACAACGAGGTGTAACAGGCCAAGGAATTGGAACAGAGGCGTGCTACGCAAGCTAGTAGCACAATAAGCCCCAGTTTCCCCAGCCAATCACAGGGAGGACACCCTAAATATCCAGGAGGCACGCATTAGATCCTGCCGTACACCAACCCGGTTGGACCTCAGGAGGCATCTTCCTATACTCAAATGGGAAACATGCAAGAGTGTCCACTGAGTGGGAGTGTGGTTGGGCCTCAGCAGGCGTTCTCTCATCAGGTAAATCCTACTCCGATCTTTCCTATTCCCTACCTAACGCTAATACCCCAAGGCCCCGTTACAACCAAATGAAGCCCCATCTTTCGCGTGCTTGTGAACTTTTTAGAAGAGATGTTGGTCAACTTACAAACTTATGGCAATGAGCATTTTTTGAAACTTGAGCGCAATATTTCCCAGGTCCCTAAAACACTCGGAGAGATTGTGAGCGAGTGCCCATGATCACAGAGTTGTACTTTTCAGGTCATAAGCCTCTAATTGAGCAACCATCTGGCACCTCATTTGTGATACTGTATTTTGTCTATCATATGCTTCTGTTTTTGGTCCATTATTTGGCTAACTTTGTTAATTGAACTTTTTGAGAATGCAGTTATTAACTTGTGCTTGCTAGTTTTGATTGTTCTTGCTTGAGGACAAGCAAAGGTTCAAGCATGGGGGAGTTTGATAAGTCCCAATTTAGTGTGTTTTTAGCATTTTGAATTAAATAAAAATTGTGGGATTGTAGTTCCACTTTGGAGCTATTTTACTACAAAGTGTTAGTTTTTATTTTCAGGCCTAAATATGGAGCAAATGAGAAATTTTGGATGATTAATGAGCAAAGATCAAAAGACAATAGGAAGAGGAGAAGAATTAAGTAGAATGAAAGTTGAATATCATAAGAACACGCATGGTCTGTGCGTGTTCTAGCACGGTCCGTGCGTCCTGTTTGCAGTTTTGAGGGAACCAAGCGCAGAAAGTGGTTAAAGCAGCGCACGATCCGTGCGCCCAGCAAGCACGATCCGTGCGTGATGCTTGCAGCTGGGAATTCCAAAAGTTTCATGATACGCACGACCCGTGCGCTTTCCTAGCACGGTCCGTGCGCCCTGTTGCTGTTCAGAATTTCAAAAGCCTTACATGCAGCACGGGCCGTGCGCCTCCTAAGCACGACCCGTGCGCCTTATGCAGAATTTAAAATATGTTACAAAGCTTTTCCCATTCTCTTCATCATGGCTTGTAATTTGAATTTAAGGACTTGTCTACTGATCCTAGGCTATAAATAGGACCTCAATTCAGCTGTAAGAGCATCTTGGCTTACTTGAAAGTTACACTCAAAGTTTATCTAAGTTCCTGTTTCCATTTTAGCTTTTGTTCTTACTTTTCTTTACTTTCTTGTTTTTATTTTTCTGCTATTTACATTCCAGCATTTTACTTTCAGTCCTTTATAGCTTTCTTTTATTTCTTTGTCATTTACATTATGTTATTTAATTTTATGTCATTCTCTTCTACTCCCTTGTCTACTATGATCATGTGTGAGTAGACTTCTTTAGTCTTGGGATTGTGGGAAACAATTGAATGATCGATGGGTCCCTAAACAATTCCAAGACTAAACTCTATCTTATTAAAGTTTGTTTTTTAATCTAATTCCATCGTACTAATTTTATAAAACAAATATCAAACAAAGTACCGAGAGGTGAAGTTTGATATTGGAACAAATGGAATTAGACAAGGCAAATCAAAGCATGAGAATAGCTTTGATAGCCTTGGGACAATAAGGTTGCGCTTAATGGGTCTCTGCAATGGTCAACCATGAGAATAGGTTTGGTCATTGTTTCGAGACACGTTTGTTACCAAGTGGCTTCAGTCTCAAGAGGGGGGGGGGGTGAATTGAGATTTTAAAAATTAAGTCCCCTTTAACGACTTGATTGATTTTTCGCGCAGGTTTATGGAACGAATTAACGAGAAACGAAAACTGAAAATAAAGCAGTAAAGAACACAGATTTTTATACTGGTTCGGTCACCTCCTAGTGACCTACGTCCAGTCCTCACACCCTTGTGAGATTTTCCACTAACACAACAAAGCTTACAGGTGCTTTGGAAACCTTTACAGACTCAGGCACTCTTCTCCTAGGATACCCCACCTATGAAGAGCCCTCAAATCTACCACAACAGCAACAACAAGAGATACCCCACCCTTGTTAGAATCAAGAACCCTAGAGAGAGACCCCACTCCCTAGTACAAACAGCAACCCTAGAAAGATACCCCACTTCCTAGTACTGTGAACAACCCTAGAGAGATACCCCACTCTCTAGTACCAAAACCAACGTAAAACAAATACAAATTGAAAAACAAAATACCTCTTATGAAGGCAGATTAAACAACTTGAAGATCACCAACCCAACCTAACCCTTGAGAGAAATCAGCTCTGACAGATGAAAAATACTTGAAGAACAGAGGTGTGTGCTAGGGTTTTGTTTTGCGTTTCAGCGTAAGAATGGGTTTTATTTTCTGAGAAACACTAAGTCCTATTCATAGGCTTAGGAAAAATATGACCGTTGAATGAGATCACACTAAGTAGAGAATCGATTTTTAGCTTAAAAGAGTTTAGAATGTAAATCGATTCTTAGCTTTGAAATAGGAACAATTAATCGATTAATTGCTTCTAAGGAATGAAATCGAATTGTGCTTTAGGGAAAAGGTTGAAATCAATTTTAATTAAAATAAGGAAGATGCAAATCGATTCTTTAATTAGAGTAAGGAAGATGGAAATCGATTTTACTCTTTAAAATAATAGGCTATGAATCGATTATGTTGTTCACAAAAACAAGAGAGGAATCGATTTGCTTCTTTAAGAGGAACAGGCTCAAAATTGATTTTCTTCTTTAGGGAAGAGGCCATGAATCGATTTTGTGCTTGTTTGCAATAAGCTCATAATTATGCAAAAAACACTTTCTCATGTTACGTGCCTTACCTATGTGCATGCATGCATTTTGAAAACTGTGAAGATTATGAAACTGTGAGATGAGCTGACCCTCAAAAGCGGCTTACAAAATATCCTAAGACACGACCCAAACCCTAGAGACTACCCTTACTTATTGAGTCTTGTTTGCCTTGGATTTCCGCTTTGCCATTTTCCGCTTTGAACACATCATCAAAACCTAACCTGCTTGTCATTTTGACTTCGAACGCATCATCATCAAAACCTAACCTGCAAAAGCAATATAACCACAACGTTCTTGTATTCCGAAAGGAAACTTGAATTACACCAAAAAGAATACATTGTCCTTAAAAACGAATTTCAATATAAGATAGAGGATAGTTAAGGGGTTGTTTTAATTCCATCATTGTGATTTGACCATAATCCCAAGGCGCTTTTTATATCTTGAATTTTAACCAACAAATCACTTCTTTTTATAAAACTATTCCCTTTCGGCTAATCAACATCAAAGACTAAATTGGTTATCACATTTTACTCCCTGTGGACCGATACTTTCTATTACGCGATAAGACTGTGCACTTGTGGGCTATCAATCGAGCAGCCATGGAACCAGTTTCCACCTCACCGAGGCAATCAGGCACCTGTACGTACCAAGAACTGGCTCTGTTAACCTAGCCTAAGTGATGCCTGGGCAGCCATGGCCAGATGCTCCACCTCAGGCACCACCGCAGCCAGGGGTGCAGGGTCCCCCAAATACATTGTGGCGACCAATGCCTCCACCTGAAAGACCATCGGGGCCCCAACTCCTGGACCCAAATTTAATAGCTGCTAACATCAAGAAATTCTTCGGTGTGCAGTTGAAATCGCTCGACAGGACGGTGTACAGGAAGCCTTACCCCGAGTGGGTGGATAAATTGGTACCTCTGCCCAGAGAATTCAAAACACCCGATTTTGCTATGTTTTCTGGGGACGATGGCAAATCTACGATGGAGCACATCGGCCGATTCACGGCCCAATGTAGAGAAGGGAACCAAAATAAATATTACAAGCTGCAGTTGTTCCCCTTGTCTTTGACGGGAACTTCCTTCTCATGGTACTCTTCACTCCCACCTGATTCTATTCAGACCTGGGCAGACATGGAAAGGTGCTTCCATGACAGGTTTTGTTGGCCACAGCCCGAAGTTACCACAGGCGATCTCATGAATTTACAGAAGAAGGTAGACGAGACTGTGACTGACTTCATTGAAAGATTTTGAAAGACGGCTGAAAAATGCTCAGTACCTTTTCCAGAATCACAACTCACTTCCATGGCCATCTTTGGAATGCACCCTCAATTGAAGGAAAAGCTTGTGGGAGAAGCTTGCAATTATCTCAGTGGCCTTGCCTCCAAGGCTATCCAAATTGAACAGTTCATACAAGAGAAAGAGAGGAGGAGGGCCACTAGGGGTCGAGGACCTCAACTGGTGTCAGTAGTTGACATTGAAGCAGACTCTGACTATGATGAGTCATCCGATTACGCGGCAGACATCATGGTGGCCGAGATAGTGAAAGGGAAGGCTTATCTATGTCCGGCTCTTAAGCCTGCTGTAACATCCCCGATTTAGCTAATTTCGTTTATTGAAATTAGCGTGAGGTTATGAGTTAATTGATTAGCTAAATAATTTATGTTAGCTTAATTAATTGATGATGAGGTGATGGTTATGAATTAAGTAAATTAATTAAATGTTTGATTACTCAATTATATAAGTCATGCGAACTATTAATTGATTGGTTGAGTTCTTTGGGGTTTAGACGAGAATTGAGGACATGGGTATTTCAGTCATTTCCTAGTGTTTGAAACACCTTCAGCTCACAAATGTTAGAAACACCCAAATTAAACACCCAGCTGGGTCAATGTTTGTAAAACACAACATTATGACTCCACTTTCAGAATTTTTAGAAAAAAAGAGAGAAACATAGGTTAAGTGAGTATTAGTGAGCCAAGGGTATTTTCGTCATTTCCTACTCATTAATACCCTCAGCCCACTAACACCCAACTGACCAAGCCTCAAACCATTTCAGCAAAGAAAACAAATCAAATTTCAGAATAGAGAGAGGGAGAGAGGAACTCGATGGGAGAGAGGAAGAAGAAGGGTGAGAACACCAAACTCTCTCATTGCATGTAAGTGTTCTTAGGTCCATTCTTCTCCATTCTTAATTATCTATCCAATGATACTAATTTCAGTAACTGATTCCACCTCCTTCACCTCCTACCATCTTCGAATTTGAAGCTAGAGTTTGGCCATTAATGGAGTCTCTTACCTTGCATGTAGTTTGGGAGCTTGTAGATGGTCCTAGGAGTTCCAAGGTTCGGTTTTAAGTTCCATATCAAGCCACAAGTCGAATTGGGAGCTGCTGTAGAGGGTTTGTGTTGCTGAGTTCGAGTTCCAAGCCATTGGGTAGTTCGGTATCGAGTAAGAACACGATTCGGTGATCGTTGAACTTCGTTTGAGTGATTTCGCATTTCGGTTTTGTGATTTTCATCACAATACGGTGAGTTTTATACTCGCATTTTGTGCGTTTTTTCGAGTCAAAATCGTTTTATGAAAATTACGTTTCAAACGAGGAATTATACGATCGATTGATTGATAATGTGATGGATTGGATTGGTTGAAATATTGATTGTTTGATGATTATGATCGATGTTCTGGACTGGAATAATGTCTGATTGTGTTAGGGTATCGATCGGAACAGATATTGAGATCGGGAGGAATGGCAAAAATTACACGAAAATATGTTTTTCTGAAAACTGGTGCTGCCGCACGGGTCGTGTGCCAGTAGGCACGGACCGTGCGCCACCATCTGTTACTTGTGCGCAAACATTTTAAGATGCGCACGGGTCGTGTGTCTTCACGCACGGACCGTGCGCCAGGGTCTGTAACAGATGCTCTAATTTTTGAAAATGCGCACAGGTCATGCGTCTTCACGCACGGACCATGCGAAAGCTTCTGTTACCCAATTTGAAAACATGCCTTAGGCCATTCCGAACGGTTCCAATTGCATTCTAATCGTTCCCAAAACTATATATATTGATGAATACGCCGTAATCTGTGGAAAACACGTAGGTATACATTGAGGTAAGGTAATTTACATTAAAGTATGTAATTGAAGTTAGTAATCACGTGTGAGGACATGTAATTGTTAAGGAGTACTAAATGTCCTTTGAAGATATATATATATATATATATATATATATATATATATATATATATATATATATATATATTATGTATTGTTTATGAGACGGCCCAACACGGGTGTTTATATATAATTATATAATTTGAGGTTATGTTATGTTTATGAGACGGCCCAATGCGGGTGAAATTATATTTATTTATATAATTTGAGGTTTAGGGTGACGACCCTAATGTTGAAGTTAGTGTACTAGGGGAGGGGAAGTCATGAGCCCTATGAACCTAGGCCCCTCTGAGGTTTGCCCGCAGTTTATGGTAAGCGGATTGGGTTTACCGGGAATAGAAAATGGTTCTCGGTGATATGCTAAATAAAGTAAAAGAGGATTGCACGTAGTTATCTTATTGGACTACGGACAATATGAGCATATATATGTTATTGAGGTTTCACGTCGTCGCTTAGTAGGGCTACGAGTTAATGATGCATAATAAACCGCTAGAGTTTTAGTAAGGGGTCTCGATAGGACTCACTGAGATAATGTTTATCTCACCCTTTATAATTGTGGTTTTTACAGAGAAGCAGGGAAAGGATAAGGCAAAGAGGCATGGCTAGGTGTGACCTATCCGAGGAGATGTCGAAGATTATTTTTATTGCTTATGCTAGTTTTCCCTAGTTGTTTCTGTACTTCGATATTATGACTTGAATTTGTTTTAAGTTATGTAATCGTTTCCGCTTTTCTTGTGATGGTATTGAACACTAGGTCATGAGGATATTGAAAGACGTGGAACCGATATGGTTTTCAATTAAGTGATGGAATGTTAAGACTGTTTGATGTTAATCATCGAAAAAGTTTTTAGTTGTGTTCAATATCTAAACAAGAATTATTACTCTGATGTATGTGATTTCGTGCATCTTAGCATTTCTACATGTTAGAAATATTAGGGTGTTACACATGCTAAAGGGAAGGAAAAGGATGAGGTGGTAAACAAGTTTGAGTACTTCTTTAACATATCTAAGGCGGACCAGATCTTTGACTACCTGTTAAATGATAAACAAATCAAGCTCCTCGACGGCCATAAGATACCTCCACCTGAAGAAATAAAAGGAAGAAAATATTGCAAGTGGCACAATTCATTCAATCATGCCACCGCCAAATGCATTATCTTTCGCCGATCCATTCAAGAAGCTATCAGAAAAGGGAGGTTTAAGATGGCCAATAAAGGAGTGTCAGAAATGACCGTTGACACCGACCCCTTCCCCAGCATGAACATTAACATGGTTTCCTTCTCAGGGAGTGGCCGGGGAAGGGGAAAGAAGAAGTATATGTGGGTCCCTAAACAAGAAGTACCTCCAGAAAGAAGAGTCTCAGCCTTTGACCGACTGGGACCCTCTGCTGAAGGATCCACTGTGGCTGAGCGTATAGCTCTATTGCAAGATAGATTGCAAGTAGGGGAGTCAAGTCAGTGTAAAGAACCTCAGAAGAGACTTCCCAAGCCAGGGAGGCTGGTCCACGATCTCAGGGAGCTACACTTGTCCAAACTCAATCCTGAGAGGCAAGCACCTCAACCCAAGGATCTGAAATCAAGATCCCAACACCTCCCACTTGGAGGGCACGGTCGGTCGGCTGATAAATCTATCGAGGAAGCCACTGTGCCAAACCCAAAATAGAAGTCTCACTCAAAGGGAAAAAGGAGGGCTGCATAGGCCACTACGACGCAAGACTTGGTGTCAATAGATATCACAGTGCTGAATGATCGTGAGTTAAGAGCTACTAAAACTGTGAAACCTCCCTCAGAGGTACCCCAAGACCAGTGGATGGCAAAAGCAGTATCACCCCCTAAGGCTACCTCCAATTCCCACTCGCAGAAGAGGAGGCTGCAGAGGGCAATGGCCTTCCACAGAATGCGGGAAATGTTGCAGATGCTCACCTCAGCCAAGTGTTGTGCGAAAAGTAGTTTATGCAAGTGTACACAATCGCAACAAGTAATATACTGATAAGTAGAGATCGTACCCACATGGATTGATGTTAATTTTATAGTTTAAATCGTTAACAAGCTAGTGAAATAAACAAAATATAAATAACAAGTTTATGAGCATGAAAATAATAAAGATGTTGTATGGAAACAGTAATAAAGTTTAAGAGTTTGATAAAGTGAGTTGGACTGTTTTTGTTGTATAAATCCCCAAAAGTAAGGCGCTATAACATTGGACGCTATAGCGCTAAGTGCTGTAGCGTATGATTTTGTGCCTTTCGGTCACTAACGCCAGGGTTTTGTTACAAGACTCCTATGTCTAGGTTCTGAATAAGTCCACCCCTGTATAATGAAGAACCCACAGTATTCACCTTATGAACTATTGCTCCCCTATGTCTAGAGTTAAGCAAAAATGGATTAAATGTCTTTAACCAACCTTTCGTTCATATCAACCCTTGAGTTCTATTCGTAGACCATGTCTGAACCTACGAATCTACTCATTTCAGTTGGCCAATCCCAAAACAAGTTTGAAAGCATTAAAGTACAAGGATTGAAACGCAAACATCACAATATTATATTAACACTACTCAAGGTTCATTACAAACTAGAAGCAATCCAACTACTAAGTGTTTAGCTCATGATAAGCATCATCAACACAATACAAGACAAAAGGCTTATATTACCGTAAATACACAAGAAATAAACGGTTACAAAAGATGCACTCCGTAGATTCCAAGTCATGCACAGCTGGATGATGCTATAGCGTACTTCACCGTGTAGAAAGATAAGAAAATAAACAAAAAATGAAAGCTTGAAGATGGAGGTTTAATGGAGGAAATGTGTGTCATGTTTTTCTCTCCAAAAACTCTCCTCCCTATTCTCAATTCTGAAGTGTGTAGTAGATGGATAGATATTATCCTCATCTCATAAAGTAGCTTTTTATAAAGTAGATCTCACCAACGAAAGTGATCTTCCAACAACAAGTGGACAAGTGTTCAAACTAACCAATAAAAAGCTTCCACACAGTCCTAGGCACATGGAAGTCAGACTTTGACTTGACATAAAGTGTGAGGCTCCAAAATGTAAAATATCTTTTTGATGTCCAGCTGGCCCACCGTCATATAGCGCTTAACGCTGCAGCACTTAACAGAAACATTAAAATACTCACAAAGGCACTAAATGTGTCAAATGATAACAAATTATCTCCTAACCCTTCTTTTACACTTCTTAACACATATTTACATATTTAACCACGTAATTACTTAAGAACTCACATTAACTTAAGTCTAAAGAATATAAATAACTCATATAAATATGAGTTATCACCAGGGAAGGAAATACGCAGGCTATTCCTGCCGTCTCACTAGCCACAACGCTAGAACAGGCTTTCCCAAAACCTGCTGAGAGTAAAGCTCTAGAGCAACAAGACACTGAGTTAGCTGGTCCTGCCACATCCACTGATAGGGAAGAAGAGCCTAATACCATGATAAGAGTGGTGGATGCAGTTGGTAGCCCTCCCACTGAAGCAGTAAGGGAATGTTTGTATGGCCCTCACAGCCCTGGACGACCTCAGCCAATCAGTACTCTCCCTGGCGAGGGGATAATGACTGAGGAAGAAATTGCAGAGGATGACTTCTTGGGTGAAGAAGAAGAAAACCCCTTCGGTCCACTAAACTTTGATGGTAATTCCATAACAGAGTCAATCCTAGATGACATTATGGACGAAGTTGGTGGGGAGTTCTTTGCTGGCATAGAAATGGTGGGACTCCTGCCACCTGAATTCTGGGGAAATAAGAACTAACCAAAAGCCCTCAAGGGAGACGTCTTTGTCGAGGAAGCCGAATGGGCTGCCTTGACAGAGCCCGAGGGACCGATCACAAAAGGAATGTTGTTCGAGAAGCCTACGACAGACATGACCATACACTTGAAGCCCCTCTATATTAAAGCCCACTTGAATGGGAAACTGTTTAACTGGGTCTTCGTGGATGGTGGAGCGGTGTTGGACATCATGTCATTGGCGACAATGAAGAAGCTAGGCAAGAATGCTGGGGATCTCATCCCTACGACCATGACCATGACAAGTTTCATGGGCCACCCATCTCATGTTTTGGGGGTGCTGGTAGCCAATGTAACAGTTGGGTCGAAGGTAACTCGTTCAGCTTTCTTTGTAATCGAGGGGAAGCCCTCCTTTGCTGTAATTCTAGGGAGAGATTGGATCCACACCAGTGAATGTGTTCCCTCCACTCTACATCAAAAATTAATGATATGGAGAGGCGACAAGGTGGAGATAGTGGAGGCTGAACCCAATCCATTCCCTGCCGAAGTATAGATGTTCGAGGCTGTTTTCTATTCCCCTTACTTGCGCCCCATATCTATTCCAGGGAATTATGAGGAAGGGGGTATAGAGTCATGTGATTGGACGAAGAAGGGTTTTGAACTCAAAATGTTGGCTGACCCACGGCCTAACACCGAGCATAATGATTAATCTCCCATCAGAAGTGCAAAGCCTACTGGATCGATTGCACCTGTTCCACATTGAATCCAACGTTGAAGAGGCTATGTTCGGTGCAATAGACGACGAAGATGGACTCCCAAAACAATCATATCAAGGGACTTCGGATAACCCCGAGGACGGGATGTCGGCTGAACCCCCTCATATAGAACCCATCCAGAGAAGGGTGCCCACTTTTGAAGCTCAAGACCATCTAGTAGAAGTTAACTTGGGAAGTGAAGACGAACCAAGAATGACCAAGGTCAGCGGCGAATTGCAGCCACAACAATGAGATCAAATGGTAGCTTTGATAAAGGAGTACCGTGACTGCTTTGCGTGGGATTACCATGAGATGTCAGGTCTTGATAGGACACTGGTAGAGCATAGGTTGCCCACTAAAGAGGGTTGCAAGGCCCACAAGCAACCACCGAAGAGATTCAATCTCCAGTTGATGCCCCAGATCAAGGCAGAGGTAGAAAGATTGCTGAAAGCATGGTTTATAAGAACTGCCAAGTACGTAGAATGACTGTCCAACATAATACCCGTGATAAAAAAGAATGGCCAGGTGAGGGTATGTATTGATTACAGAGACCTGATCTTGGCCACTCCGAAGGATGAGTACGGTATGCCTGTGACCGACATGCTGGTCGATGCCGCGGCTAACAATGCCATCTTGACTTTTATGGACAGCTATTCTGGTTACAATCAAATGTATGTGGCCGAGGATGACACCCATAAGACTGCCTTTAGGTGCCCTGGCACTTTAGGTATCTATGAGTGGTTGGTGATGCCCTTCGGCCTCAAAAACGCAGGGGCCACGTACCAGAGAGAAATGAATGCCATCTTCCATGACCTTATTGGTAAAAGCATGGAGGTATACATTGATGACGTGGTAGTCAAATCCAAGAGCTTCGAGGCCCACCTTGTTGAGCTCAAACAAGCTCTAAAACGGATGAGACTCCACAATGTTAAAATGAATCCATCTAAATGTGCTTTTGGCGTATCTGTAGGGAATTTTCTGGGCTTCTTGGTACACAACTAAGACATTGAGGTTGACAAAAACAAGGCTCGAGCCATCCTAGAGGCGAGACCTCCCAGGACAAAAAATGAATTGCAGAGCTTACTTGGCAAGATCAACTTCTTGAGGAGATTCATCGCCAACTCGGCTGGGAAGATGAAGGCTTTCTCACCCCTATTAAAGATAAAGAACACGGAAGAGATGGTCCGGGGAACTAATCAACAGGAGGCCTTTGATTAAATCAAGGCTTCCTTAACTAAGCCCCCTGTCCTAGTACCTCCGCAGCCAGGTGTCATACCCCAATTTTGTCCGGCTTAGGTCAAAACCCTAATTTTCCACAAAAAAATAATAAATAAATAAATTGAAGAATGAAGAGCATCATGCATTGCATTTTGGGTCCTAGAAGTCATTCCAAGGTCTTTAAAATCATTTTTAGGGTTGGAATGCACTTTTTAGGCGAATTAGGGTTTTAGGGTCAAAAAGGGCATTTTAGTCATTTTTCACAAAAAAGATGATTTTCTCGCCAAAAATACACATCCACAAAAAGTACATTTTTATTCTATCAAGGATAATTTTTGTACAATTTTTTAGAAAAGAAAACCATAGTCAAAATAATTAAAAATGTATTTTTTTCATTTTTAGTGCATAGAAAAATAAAAAAGGAACCATTAAATATTCCTCAATTCTTAAGTGACAATTTTTATTGTCATAGGTGACTAGAGGGAATATTTTATGGTGCCCAAAACCATGTGACACATTTTCAATAGTTGCATTCCCATTATTTCCCATGCCCAAAAATTTCAAATTAAAAAAAAACTCAAAACAAAGGGGAAGTGTCCTCAATAAGACAAAAGACCAAAAAAACAAGTTTTTTTCTCTCTTCCTCTCCTCATATTCGAAATCCCCTCTCTCTCTCTCCCTCTCACAAAATTCTTCCACACTCTTCCATTTTGTAATCATTATACCCTCTTTGGTAAATTACCTCACTCACTTACACTAACCCCTTCATAAGAAAACCCAAATTTCCCTCTTTGGTAACAATTCTTCTCTAAAATGCCCTTAACCCTACCTCACATAAAATATCTCTTCCAAAATAAGAAATTCATTTTTTTCTTTTCTTTTTTTTCCCCCTAACTTTCGCCCCCACTCTCTCACTCTCACATTTTGTGTTTTCTCTCCACCCTCAATCCTTGTGATGAGTGATCTCAACCCTCCATTCAAAATCAAAGCTCAATCCTAGAGCACATCAAAATCACAAAGACTAAACTACCCTTAGACCTAATTTCATCCTATAAATACTCCCTCATTCCCACACCTAAGGATCCTCTCTTTTTGCTTCTCATTTGCCTCTCATTCCCCTACACAAAACCCTAGCACACCAAAAGCACCTCCTCCCCCTCTCCTTCCTCACCAAAACCGTAGCCCTTCCTCCCCTCTTCCATATATTTTCTTCAAAAATCAACCACCAAATCCTCCATTTCTTGTTAGATCACCATCTTTCCTTCCATTCTCTTCAAGGTTGCATCATCAAATTGTTAAGAGCTAGTAATTTTTGAGCTTATCATTTCCTTCTTCACCTCCTTGTAGTTTTGAGGTAATCCTTGAAGCTTTGCACCTCACATTTAATTTTCTTGCATAATCTCTCCTCTACTCCAAACTCCTTCTTGATTGTTGTTTGCTTTGAGGATCCATTTCAAACATTTTGACAAAGACTTAGGGAGCTTTGGGTGTTTGAGATGGGTCCTTGGCCTTGAAGGAGTCATTCTTCTACTTGAATAATTTCCCTTGCATCTTTACATATTTTGCACTAGATTTCATAAATAAAGTTGTTGTTTATAGGCTTTAGTATTTCGCATATCATAAAAAAATTAGGGTTGGTATGATTTTGTTGTGCTTCCTTGCTTAATCATATAAATCCTTGCAAAAAAATAGATCTATGTTGCTTAGTGTTAATTTTGGTGTTTTCTTTATTAAATAAAATGTGGATCTATGTTTCCTTTGGTTCACATGCTGATAGATCTAAAAATATTTCCAAGTTGATTTTGTTGTTGTTCTTTGTTTAGTGATGTTTAATCTTGTTATTAGTATTTCATTTTAGTGTTAAATGTTACTTTTGTTGTTTGATGATTTAGCAATATGATTCCCACTAGTGCCTAGTGCACCTTGACCTAAGTGGTGAAGATTGCTAGAAATGACTCAATTTAGTTTATGTGTCCATTCATTTTTGTGTCTTAATTTGCTTGTTGTAAATTGTTGATGATAGACAAGTTGATTCCCACTAGTGCCTAGTGCACTTTGCTCAAAGTGGGAGGATTGCTCTAGGTGATTCAACTTATTTGTGTGTTTAGTTAATCTTTGCATTTTAATTTGCTTGTTGTAAATTGTTGATGATAGGCAAGTTGAGTCCCACTAGTGCCTAGTGCACTTTGCTAAAAGTGGGAGGATTGCTCTAGGTGATTCAACTTATTTGTGTGTTTAGTTAATCTTTGTATTTTAATTTGCTTATTGTTCATTGTTGATGATAGGCAAGTTGATTCTCACTAGTGCCTAGTGCACTTTGCTCAAAGTGGGATGATTGCTCTATGTGATTCAACTTATTTGTTGTGTTTAGTTAATCTTTGCATTTTAGTTTGCTTATTGCTCATTGTTGATGATAGGCAAGTTGATTCTCACTAGTGCCTAGTGCACTTTCCTCAAAGTGAGAGGATTGCTCTATGTGATTCAACTTGGTTTTAGTGTTTATTTACTTTTTACCATTTTACTTTACCATTCACTAACTTTTTACCAAAACATAAAAATATTTTACTACTTTGTTTTTTTACCACTTCATTAATTTTTTACTAAAACATAAAAAGATTTTACCACTCCCCATTTACCTCATGCATTTTTACTTTACCATCTCATTAAATAATTACCATTTACCTCATGCATTTTTACTTTACCATCTCATTAAATAATTACCATTTACTTCATGCATTTTTACTTTACTTTTCATTAACTTCTTACTTAAAGTTTTACAACTTATCAATTTGCAAAAATACCCAAAACATTTTCACATTCATGCATCTTCATTCATACTTAGTTTATGTGACACTCTCATGCATCCTCATATGCTTATATCTCTTGCATCCTCTTATGCATCCTTGTATGCCATCCATTCATAAATAAAGTGCTATGCATCCATTCCTTGTACACTCATGCACCTACATGCTTACCTAATCATGCATCCTTGCTTACATATTCAATCATTTAACTTAGAATACTCCATGTCTACAATCAATTGTATTCACTTGTTCTTGATGCCATGTAAATGTCTTGACTTGATTGTGTGCCCTCCTCCCCACTTGTATGACCTCCTAATGGAGACGTAAGTCTACATGCATGATGTAGCATAGAGCCATTAGGGTAAATACAATCCTTCTTGCACACACACAATTACTTTGAGAACTTTGTTTTACATCTTTAATAATTGAATCCTTTGATTGTATGGGCATGTTTAATCTTGGTTAATGAATGATATGTTCATGTTTGCTTGAGTATTATTCATTCATTTGCATTTGGTTATGGATTTAGAATTGACTTGAAATGTTCTACTCCTTTTCTAAAACCCATTTCCTAAAATCATTTCAAAACAAAAAGAAACTTTTACTTTCAAAACAAAATAAATCAATCGTCATTAAACACCAATCGCGCCGTTGCCGATTAAGTCGTTAATCATGATATTGTTTTCAAAAAGAGTTAGTAGCGAGACCATTCTAACCATTGTTGTTCGGTCTTCGCAAAAGCTCTATCCCATTTTCGAAAACTTATTCATTTCTCAAAAATAAACCAATTGTCATTAAACACCAATCGCGCCGTTGCCGATTAGGTCATTAATGATGATTTCATTTTCAAAAGAGTTAGTAGTGAGGCCAGAGTTAGTAGTGAGGCCATTCTAACCGTTGTTGTTCGGTCTTCACAAACGCTCACCCCATTGCGAAAACCCCCTTAAGCCATTTTCAAAGATAACCCGAGAACTACGTAGCTTTGATCCCTCTTCCAGTGAGGGTACGTAGGAACGGGGTCCTGTCCCGTCAAGCACACTTTTAAAAAAACAACTTTGTTTTGTTCCCCGAGAACTACGTAGCTTTGATCCCTCTTCCAGTGAGGGTACGTAGGAGCGGGGTCCTGTCCCGTCAAGCACACTTTTAAAAAAAACTTTGTTTTGTTCCGCTTTTCAAAGATGCCCGAGAACTACGTAGCTTTGATCCCTCTTCCAGTGAGGGTACGTAGGAGCGGGGTCCTGTCCCGTCAAGCACGCTCTTAAAAAAAAATCTTTGTTTTGTCCTGATTTTCAAAGATAACCAAAAAAATTCTTCTTCCCTCCTGTTTTCAATAAAACAAACCTTAAAGAAAAGAAAAGAAAAGAAGTAGAATAAATTGCTTTCAACTCGAACTTTTGTCCAAACCACACATCAAGTTAATGGTTCCCTTTCGGTAGAAAGGAGGTGCGGGGTGCTAATACCTTCCCCGTACCTAACCGACCCCCGAACCTACATCTCTGCGTTTTCAAAAGACCACCCGCCTTTTCAAAAGACTTTTTTTCAATGTTTTGGTCTTAAAATAAAAATATTGGTGGCGGCTCCAAACTTTTTCCACGTTGTCAAACGAAAAGTCCCAAACCGGATTTTTCGGGGCGCAACACCAGGCAAGCCTCTTAAGTTGTACATCGCGACCGAGGAACAGGCTATCGGCTGCTTGTTGACTCAAGATGATGATAATGGGGCAGAGCGAGCTATATATTATCTCAGCAGAATCCTCAATGAGGCCGAAACCAGATATTCTTCTATTGAGAAACTTTGTTTATCGTTGTTCAATGCTTGTACTAAACTTGAATATTATCTATTACCTAAGGAAGTATTGGTTGTGTGCAAAGTAGATATCATTCGGTACCTTCTTAGTAGGCCCGTCTTGCAAGGAAGGCTTGTAAAGTGGGCCATTAAGTTAAATGCATTTGCTCTAACTTACGTACCTCCGAGGGCCATCAAGGGTCAAGCCTTGGCTGACTTTCTAGCCCAACACCCATGCGTAGAGGTGTGTGATCTACCAACTGAGCCCATCAACTACTTGGGATTGAAGACTTTGACCCTCATGTTTGACGGTTCAAGCACTCAAACAGGGGCAGACATTGGTGTAGTAATCACTAGCCCCTGTAGGAAGATATGGAGGTTCATGTGCTAGATAGGGGGTCAAGCCTCCAACAATCAGACCGAGTATGAAGCCTTGTTTATGGGACATGATATCTTGGCCGCCATGAAAGCCCAGTATGTAGAGGTAAAGGGGCACTCCCAGCTGGTGATCAAACAAATCACTGGGGAGTACAAGTGTTACAACGCAAAGCTCAAGCAGCTACGGTCCTCGGCTCATAACTTGTTAATGTTGTTTGCCGATGTCGTGATCATATACGTCCCTAGAAACGAGAATCAAGAGGCAAATGACTTGGCCCAACATTCCTCGGGGTATAAGGAGATGGTGACCGAGGTACTACAGCAAGACGTCGTGGTACCAGCTGAGGCTAATCCCGCCGATGCTTGGATCGGAGTGTTGTCAGAATACCTCTGTAACGCAGCGGCTAACGTTGACTTCAAGGTCAAGCAGAGGCCCCTCAAATACATCATGATAGGGAATGAGCTTTACAAGAGAAGCGCCAATGGCGTATTGTTACGATGCCTCAAGAGGAAGGATGCTTATATGGTGATGGCTCAAGTGCACGAGGGGATATGTGGTTCCCATAGGTCTGGTCCCATCATAAAGTGGCTCATCTACATACACGGATACTATTGGCCGATTGTTTCCAATTTGCAAAAGGTTGCGAAGCTTGCCAGCTTCATGGGCCGATCCAAAGAGTTCCCGCGGATGAGCTCCATCCAATCGTCAAGCCTTGGCCGTTCAGAGGGTGGGCCATGGACTTAATTGGCAAGATATACCCTCCGAGCTCAAAGGGTCATAACTTCATCATTTTAACTACCGATTACTTCACCAAATGGGTGGAAGCCGTACCCCTGGGGAGTGTCAATCAGGTCGTGGTGATCAAATTCATAGAAAACCAAATCATATATAGATTTGGAATCCCCGAGACCATCACGGCCGATCAGGGCACAATGTTCACAGGAGAACAAGATGAGACACTCGTCTCCTTACTATGCCCAAGCTAATGAACAGGCTGAGGCTACCAATAAAATCATCATCGAGCTCATCAAGAAAAATATAGAAGACAAACCTTGATGGTGGCACGAAACCCTCAATGAGGTCCTATGGGCCTTGAGGAATTCCAAGTCTACCGCCACAAGGGAAACTCCCTATCGCTTGGTATATGGTCAGGATGCCGTGCTACCACTTGAGATCAATGTAGCCTCGCTACGAGTGGCTCGGCAATACTCTCTTAGTATGGATGAGTACCAACAGGCCATGCTGATGGAGTTGGACTCGGTGGATGATGACAAACTGCTTGCCCTCAACAGGATAGAGATAAATAAAGCCAAAGTGCCCCGCGCCTACAACAAGCATGTCAAGCCAAAAAAATTTGTTGAAGGTGACCTTGTTTGGAAAACTATTCTGCCACTTGGAAGGAAAGATCCCAAGTTTGGAAAGTGGTCCCCGAATCGGGATGGACCCTATATTATAAGCGAAGTAATCAACGGTGGAGCGCACCGTCTTATTACGTTAGACGGAGAAGAGTTTGAAACGAAAATTAACGACAAATATCTTGAAGCATATTATCCTACTCTATGGGAACGTATGCAAGGAAAGGAGATTGGTAGATAGAAACCATAATTGTCAGAGTGGCACGCCACACACCGGCGGCCTAGTGAAAGCCAAAAGGTTTCCAAAGGAAAATACTTACCTCTCCGCTGCTAAAGTCTCCCCCTCCACCAATTCGGGCATCTCTGGGCTCGATAGCGTATCGACAGAAGAAAGAATGGTCAGACCGACACTCTAGATCATAGACAAAGACCCACTTTTGAGACTCTGGTTGCTTAATACGTTGGTCCAAGGGTGTGCTCAGGAGATACAATTGGCTCTGTTCTTCGATGATCACGTCGAGCTTGCGCACTGCCTCTTCTTGCTGAGGTCGCAGGGTTTGCAGCTCTTGGCGTAATTCGGCCAGGGTGGTCTCAATCTCTTTGATACGACATCTGGTCGCCTCTTCTTTGGCAAGGGCTAGCTTTCTCTTTGGCTCCTTTTCGCTGTAAGACGTAAGATGCATCTTCTTCTCGGACTGGAGGGTGTTCAGGTGGTCTAATGCTTGATGGGCATTGTTTTGGGCATTCCTGGCTGTGGAATAGCGCTGGGAAATTTTTGGGAGCTGATAGGCTACTTGCTTTAAGGCACTTCTTCGCAGCTCCGAAAAATCCCCAGAAGATGCCAACCTGAAAGCTAAGGACCTTAACTGCGAGAGCTGGGTAGGATCAGTAACTATTCCTCCAGCTTCCTCAATTCATCTACTGAGGGAGGAACTATTTGAGACAGATCCCGAGAGGCAAAATACCGAGCCACCTCGGCCTCGGTCACCTGATTCAAACTCGGTTGAGGAGGAGGAACTGAAGACGAACTGGTTGGTAATTGAGTAGGAGAAACTGAAGATGAACCTGTTGGTAATTGAGGAATTGAAACAGGAGTAGAAAAGCAGAAACACAAAGGGGGTATCATACCTTCGGTCTCTTGGATGGACGACGAGTGTCTTCCGCTGCCACAACAGTGTCCTTGGCCGTTGGCAACAAGGGGGTTTCGGCTGGAGTCTTTCTGGGTGGCCTGCAGAAGATGATGGGACCTTCTTCGTCCTCGTCGTCATCGCGATGACCTAAATATTCTGCAACTACAAAAAGAGTAAGACGGGGAAGGAGACAAGCATATAAAATAGAGACCAAATGTGCTAAAAAGAGACTCACTTGTGGCTGGATGAGACTGAGTGGGTCTGCCGAGCAAGGACAGTGAATCTGAGAGTCTTCTTGATTGTAGGAGGGGTCATGCCGGTACTGGCTAGCGCTACAGAAAGTGGTGGAGCTGTGTAGGGACGACCGAGGTACTGGCTCAAATGTTCACCAAGCGCCCGAAGAAAGGCCAGGTCCTTAACACCAAGCCACCAATTGGTGAAGGCACTGGTTTCCCCTGGGCAAACCTCGTAGTGTGCCCACACACTTTCATTGACTTTGTAATAGTTTTTGGTGATAATCTTACACACGTCACCGTCGGTCAGGCCTTCACGACGACGGGGACCACTCATGGCTTTGTAGGGCAAAGGCACATGCTGCATGAGTCCAAATTGTCTGCAAGCAAAATTGGGATAGTAAAATTCCGCAATGACCTTGCTGTAGCGGGAAGGGCCATGGTAACCAACTAGCAGATCTCGGGCCACTAGGGCAGAACGCCAATGATCACGAGCAACATTGCGATTAGCGAGAGTGAGTTTGGACTGAGGTTTCTGGGGAGCAAAAATCCAAGAGGGAGCAAACTTCTTTTCCATGATGGGACACCATGACATTTCAGCCGAGTCCACGCATAGGAGTGCCTCCATGAACTTGGTCGGAGATAGTCGATGGCAGGGCATGTGTGAAAGTTGAGGACCTAAAATTCGGCTGGTTGGAGATTTGGGAATGGTCAGCCCCGAGGACAGGATATGGGGAAAGTAGAGGATAACCCACAACTGGAGGAACCTCATCGGACCCTGAATCTTGGTCACCACGCCATACTCCCTGATCTGGTCAAGTGTGACTTGATACCTCTATAGAGCCCACTGAGGAAGTAAGGGGCCCACGCATGGACAGTGCCGCTGGTCATCAAAGCAACAATGGGTTGGAGTTCTTGGACAATCCCTGCAGAAGCAGTGCCATAGAAAAATTTGCATAAGAAGTACATGAGGAAAGCTGTGTGTTCTGTTTCACTAAAGTCCGCCTCGGTTCTTGAGTTCTTGACAAGAAACTTGGAATAGACGCATTCGACGTGAATATGGTTGAAGTTGATCTTCTTGGGCAGCCGGGGAGGATGGACAATTAGCGCCAAAAGAGGGCAAACCTGTAATGGCAGCCACGTCAAGAACCGCGGGGGTCACCATGCCCCATGGAAAGATAAAGGCGTTAAAATCGGGAGACCAGAAGCCCAAAAGGGGTAACAAAACATCAACATTGTGAGGGATGGCAAAGGTAGACGGGGCAATCATCTCACGCAAGTCCCAAGCTCTCCATGTATCTTTCTTGGCAGAATGGATCCTATCAAACCAGGCTCGATAGTCATCAGTAGGTTTAGCCCAACCTCTGGTTTCTGATACTTTGGCATCAACGGTGAACCAGTATTGAGTGATTGGAAGACCTGGCTGCGCCGAAGCTTTAAAAATTTGTTGAAAGGCGTCAAAGCCCTCACGAACCTCAGAGGTGGTGGGTTGCCCTGTGACACCACCAGGAACTGCGACAAGAAGGTCATCTTCAGTAATGCAGAGAGGAGGGATTACCGACGATGAGTCAGAGGAAGAAGGACGCACCCGGTTGGCATCACCATAACTGTAATATCGGTCCTGCAAATCGGAGTTTGAAGACATAATGGCGGAAAACGGTTATGGTCAAAGGAAAGAAATTTTTTCACGAGAAGAAAATGGCGAGACTCTTAAAACGTTTTTGGAATGCAAGCAATCGCGCATAATTATTATGAAGCCTATAGCTACAGGGAGTTGGTTTGTGAAGCATTGGGAACCGTTTTAGCCGCCATATCGGTTTTCGAACTACCAAGTGTCACATAGGGATAGGTAGCCACTACGACCGTTACATCAAGTTTCATCAGGGGTTTTTGTACCATCAGTCACGTCCCCGCGGCCTTGCGACAGCACAAAAAGGGGGGCAATTGTTAACACCTAAAAATAAATAAGGTCGTAGACCGAGGGCTAAAAATCAGAAGTGGAAGGAGCCCAGGACACCGAGGCGAATCACTTGACAATTTATAGAAGATATTTGCCGAAGGAACAATCTCAAAGGAGGGGCTCGAGGTAAAAGATGATTTAAAACTCTCGGAGGAGGGATTGAGCTCGAGGGACATCAGATAGAGCCGAGCAAGAGAGAACTTTAACCTATAGAGTACCACAGCCACAATAGCTCGGTTAGCCGAAGTTTGATGGCTGCAGAACGAGGACAAGGATCAGCTGAGGGGGTATGTGACTGAGGCAAAAAAGACTTGCTTGCGAGGCATGGAAGGGAACGTGGACAGAACGTGGGAGTAGTTGAAGGTTAATCGAAGAGGAGAAGCCTTGGGGAATGGAGCGAAGAGATTTTGGCACCCCGGTAACCGTGCTAGTGGGATCGTGGGTAATGTCTCCGATTTCTTAGGGCTAGGAGCGAGATTAGGCGTTGGTCTTCAATTGATCAAACGGTAGGCAAGTGTCGGCTCGCATAGTGGCCGACAAGGGCCTATGTATATATATAGAGAGGAGAATACTTGTACAAAACACACAATCAATCAATACAAAACTTATTTTTCTCTCGCAATTTATCTTTATCGCAATTTACTTTACTTTACTTTTATGCATTAGCCAATAAATCATCCAATCCTTGCGTCCCCTCTACCCAACCTGACACTCTTTGGAGGAGTTAGGAAACCCACAGTTGAGGAACAGAGTTCCTTCCTCAACGCAATTGCTTGAAGAACAGAGGAATCAAATACTGTCCAAACCCCTGGCCGATACCACAGCTAGGATATAAGAGTTTGAGGACAACAATTATAAATTATACAAATAAATAAAATAGTTAATGTAAACCCGTGCCGGGATGGATCCAGAATTTTCAACTCGTGGGGGCAAAGTCATTGATTTTTCATTCATTTGCTACATAGTTGTTTCCCCCCTTTTTTCTAATAGAGCACATTATTTGGGTTAATGTTTCTTTTGGTCATTACATGTGTGAAACGTTGTTATTATAGTCCTTGTTTATATTGAAATTGCAAATTAATACATCCCCAGGATGTCTCTTTAGTAAGTCATTTTGGTACTCATATGTGTTTTTTGTTAGTAATTTTTATCCTCAAATGAATTTTTTGTTAGTCAATTTATCTCTCTAAAACTACTAAAGGAGACACTTAAGAACGAGTTTGTAATTTCGATACCTTCATGGACTATCAAGACAACAGATTACACAATCAGGGACTAAAATGATTGTTCCCCTATACTATTTCCATTTCCCTTTCATTTTTAAAGATAGGAAATGTCTTGTTTTAAAATATTACTAGTAAAAGATTACTTGTTTTAAAAGATTACTAGTAACATTTTTAAAAGATTATGGAGTTATATATAAAGCACTGAGCATCACTTTTTCCAACATCTATAAAGTACTTTAACATATATATATTATTAATTATTAAAAACCTTTAGTAAATCAAAAATTAAGGGAATCAGTTTTTTAGTTTTTGCCCTAAGTGGTTTTCTCTCATTTTTGCCCTAAGTGGGTTTCCGGTTTTCCCTAATTTCCACCGCGGCGCAACCCTCACTGGCGGCTATCTTACGACAAGGATCCCCATGATATGGCTCGTCTAACGTTACAAGATGAAGACTCTGATGTGGTGGTGCAAAATACTGAAGGTGAGGAAGAATCGGACGACTTGAGTCTGTGTTTGGTTGGACGTTTTCTCACCGATCGTCCTATCAGGCTGGCGGTGATGAAGGACCGTATGGCTGGTGTGTGAAGGCCTCTAGGTGGCGTCACAATCAAAGAGCTTGAAACTGGCCTGTTCTTGTTTCAATCTTTTCACCATGTTGACGTTCAGAGGGTACTGAAGGGGGGGACCTTGGTCCTTCGATAAACACCTTCTAATCTTAAGAACGGTGCAGGAGGGTGTTATGCTAAACCAGATGCCTCTTTTGGGGTTCCCTTCTGGGTCCAAGTTCACGATCTTCCACCGGGGTTCATGTCTCAGGAGGTGGGTAAGAGTTTGGCGAGTTGTTTGGGTGAACTACTGGAGTATGATGCTAAGAATTCCGGGGGTATGTGGCGCTCTTTCATGTGTATTAGAGTACTTATAGATGTCCGTCGTCCTCTTCTCCATACTAAGAAGGTCATAAAAGAAGGAGGAGTTTCGGTCACGGTATCATTCAAATATGAGAAGCTGGGTTCTTTTTGTTATTTATGTGGTCTGCTAGGGCACAATGATGATCTATGCCCCATGTTACTGACGATGCGAGAAGACAATGGTGAACGACGGTGGGGACCTGAGTTGCGGGTTGAGAATAGGTTCAACGGTAGAGGCGGAGGGGCTAGATGGCTCAGGGAAGATCCTCCGGTGGGGGGTGCAACCCTAGGGCGTGACTTGGACCGTAATCGATGGGGTGGACAGGCCGTTCCTACTGCTGTTAATACAGGTATGACCGTTATGGAAGGTGCGCCAATCTCGCAACGGATGGTGGAGGCTTTCAAAAATCCTCAGGCGCTATTTGCTCCACCTCGGACAAACGTGTCAGCTGCCACGTCCTCGGATAGTGGGTCCCAGTCTAATCATGATCAAGATATGGAAGAAAATGATGAGAGTGTTTGTGATGTTACTGAAGTTGAGAAGAAACGTATGAGGAATGAAGAGGGTGATCACGTAGTGGTTACTAGTGTTCCCCATGTTACAACAACAACAAGCACACCTGTTGTTACAGTTACCGTCCCGTTATCTGAGCCTTTTTTATCGGTAGGTCCCGGCAAGCAGGCCTGTCGGGAGCCATGAATATTCTCAGTTGGAACTGTCGGGGCCTGGGCAATCCGAGTGCAGTTTCGTCACTTCGTGACCTCGTCCGGACGTACCAACCAGATGTTATTTTCTTATGTGAGACATTGGTAAATGCTTCGAAAATTGAAACTATTCGTGTTCGTTTGGGTTATGATTCTTTTTTTGGTGTCAGTAGTATTGGTAGGGGAGCTGGGCTGGCTGTGTTGGGGAGGCAGCCATTTGATTGTCATATAATCAACTATTCTCAGAATTTCATTAATATTCAGGTTTCTCAACAAGATCATCCTGATTGGCGCATGAGTGGCTTCTTTGGATTCCCTGAGACTGAACGTCGCCGAGACTCTTGGAATCTCTTGAGAACACTAGCTATGGATAACTCTCTTCCATGGTGTATCATTGGTGATTTCAATGATCTCCTTTCAAATGATGAAAAGCATGGTCGCTGTGAGCATCCGTTGTGGAAGATAAGGGGTTTTAGGGAGGCGGTGCAAGATTGTCAGTTGGTGGATTTACATCTTGAGGGATATCAGTTTACTTGGAGTAGAGGGCGTGGGACAAATGACTTTAAGGAAAGGAGTTGGATAGGGCTATGGCAACGACTGTTTGGACTGATTCATTCCCGAATTATCATCTATGTAATTCTGTAGTGGATCGTTCCGATCATACTCCTCTTCTCTTGCACTTGCATGCGGAATGCCGTAGGAGGAGGGGTCGCCAATTTCGATTTGAGAACTCTTGGTTGGAGGAAGAGTCTCTTGACGCTATTCTAGGGAAGGGCTGGGGCTTAGGTGACGGGTTGGGAGTGTTGGATAGATTGAAGGCGTGTACTGAGGAGATGAATGTGTGGGGGAGGAGTCTCCGTATGAGGTTCCGTGGAGATATAAATCGATGCCGTAAAGAAATTGAGGTTCTCCGTGAGATTGATACCACCGAGGCTGCTCACAGGTACCAAGAGGTGCAGCCGAAGCTTAGTCAATTACTTGCTCAGGAGGAATCCTTTTGGAAGCAGCGGGACAAGATCTTGTGGCTCAAAAGTGGTGACTCTAATTCTCGATTTTTCCATGCAATTGCTTCTGCCTGGAAATGCCAAAATGAAATTAAGAAGCTGGTCCGGGAAGATGGTACACAAGCTCTTAATCAACTAGAGATTGCCGAAACATCTAGGGAGTATTTTGTGGATCTATTTCAAGCAACTAATACATCTATTCAGTCGGTTATTGATGATATTCCTCCTTTTCTTTCCAACGATGATAATAATATGTTACTGCACCCCGTCACGAAGTTGGAGTTTGATCAAGCTCTTCATCAAATGCACAAGGACAAAGCACCAGGTCCTGGTGGCTTGAATCCATATTTCTACAAACGCTTTTGGCATCTTTGTGGTGATGAAGTGTTCCATGCTAGCTTGTCTTGGCTTGAACAAGGGTGTTTTCCTCCTCACTTAAATGATACTTATATTGTTCTTATTCCAAAAAAGCAAAATGCATCTTCCATGAGGGACTTACGGCCCATATCACTATGCAAGGTTGTTTATAAAATTCTTTCTAAAGTCCTAGTGATACGCTCCAATTTAGTGTATTTTTAGAGATATTTTTGAGCCACTTTTAGAGCAATTATATACAAATTATATAAATCACTAACTTAATTTGCTCTTTATTTTGCAGGAAGAAAGAAAATATGAAAGAGATATAAAAGTCAATTTCAAAGCTACTTTTATATAAAAGAGATGAGAAGAAAAGGGCTTAAAAAAGGAATTGAAGAAGCACGTGATTAAAAGAAGAAAAGGCAGCATGACCCAATTGCAATTGGAATGATAAGGCCCGTGGCCAATTGAAAAGGAAAGGAAAAGCCGTGAGAAGAAAGAAAGGCAAAAGAAAAACACACGCAACCCTAGGAGAAAAAGAATTAAAAGAAAGGTGAACAAGAGCCGTAAGAAAGTTACAAGAAAGAGCCGCGACAGTAACAAGAACACAATGGATACCGAAGAAGTGCACCAAATGAGTGCAAGAAGGAGGTCCCGAGTTCAACTCCTGGAAACTAACATTCCCCCACCCCACTAACATTGCTTATCAAAAAAAAAAAAGAACACAACGAAGCGGTAGTGACAGCAACACACAGGAGAGGAGAAAAAGAGTTTTTGGGTACCGTTTTTGACACTGGGAAAATTTTGGAGCAGAGAAGGAGACTGAATACTCAAGATTAGAATTTCCTCCATCTTCCGTGTTATTTTTATCTCTGTAATTCTTGACTCCTAATTTTATTTCATTGTTTTAGTCACTTTGAATAGCTAAATCCTCTTCTAGGGTCTAGGTGGATTTTGCAAGACTAGAGACCTTTTTATGTTTTAATTTATGCTTTGAATTCCCGACTTTTATTTCAATTAATATTATCTTATTGCTTTTATCACATAATTAGGATTGACAACCCTTTGCATGTTCATAATCAATTAGTTGATCAGCGACCTTACTGCAATTAGTTGGTGGACCGATAGGATAATTGAGACTATAATTAATGCACGACCAAACTTTAATTTAGTCTTCCAATCATTCAACCTTTTTGCTCTTTATGCTTTTCTTGAATTTAAATTCGTGCATGACCAAACATGGGTTAATTTAGGAAAAATAATATTAATCGCGAATGACCAAACGGATTAATAGCTTTAGTAAAAGGATTGGTAATTGAATAAAATAAAGGAATTCAGGTAGAATTAGACATAGGGGAATCGAAGCTTGCAAGTGAAACAGTGACCCTAGGCCTCTCTCCATTAATTCAACATTTCATTTTAATTCTGGTTTTTTATTGTTTTATTTGTTTCCGTTACAACTTTCAAATATTCGTTCGTCTAAACAATAACAAATTTTGATTAGTTTGGTATTTATTAATTAATCCCTGTGGAAACGATATTTTTTATACTACTTCTGCGATAGAGTACACTTGCTCTAAGTGTGTCTTTGATGCATCAAGTTTTTGGCGCCATTACCGGGGATTAATTTAATAATATTAAACGAAAAAGATTTTTTATTGTTTTAGACATTTATTTTATTTCTTGTTTTCATTTGATAAAAAGAGAAAAAAATTATATTTAGTTTTATTTTATTAGTTAGTTTTATTTTTATTACTATTACTCGTGCATGCTCACCTGCTCCCAGGAGCCTATTTTGATTTTTGATCCAGAAATTGAAAGAACTGCTCGAAGGATAAGAAAAGAGACAAGAGTGATGGCTGCCAATCCGAGAAGAACTCTTCGGGACTACTTTATTGCCACAACGAGTATCACTACAAGCATAGTCAATCCACCTGTGCAAGCTACTAACTTTGAGCTCAAACCCAGCTTGATTCAAATGGTTCAGAATTCGACTATGTTCAAAGGTGCACCAACAGAAGACCCGCACACCCATCTTAGAAACTTCTTGAGGGTGGCAGACTCAGTAATTTGTAATGGTGTCACTCCTGATGCCATTAGAGTGAGATCGTTTCCATGGTCATTGGCTGACAAGGCATCTGCTTGGCTAGACTCTCAACCTGCTGAGTCCATTACCACTTGGGATCAACTGAAGCAAAAATTCTTAACCAAATATTTTCCTCCAGGTAAGACTACTAAGATCCGAGGTGCAATAATCAACTTTTCTCAACTCGAGCAAGAATCTTTACATGAAGCTCGGAAAAGATTTCAAGACTTACTCCGAAGTTGTCCACATCATGGATTTGAGAAGTGGCAATTGCTTGAATATTTTTGCAACAGATTATCTTCTCAAAATAGGGGAATTGTTAATATGGCTTGTGGAGGCTCTCTAATGAATGGAGAACTTGCGACAGTATATGACTTAATTGCAGAGATAGAACCCGACAATGCCCAATGGGAGACAAGTGACAGACACATCAAGAAATCAGCTGGGATGTACAAGGTTGAAGATGTCACTAGTGTTAATATAAAGCTGGATGCTCTGTCTAAACAGGTGCAATCTTTGATGAAGGTACAAGCTCAATCTACTCCAATAGTTACCTCCACTAGTGACATCAAAAATAGTCTCTGGGGAGGCCTAACTGAAGAAGTCAACTATCTTGGTCAGAAGAAAAGTGAGTTAATGCCTGGTATGCAAGATTCTTTAGTTAGATACATGGAAAAAGTTGGACACCCGTGCATGGGTGTTTTAGCCAATTACATGGACAGGACTGATGAGAGGTTGCAATCCATTAAAGAACTGATAAAAGCACAGGGCCGGCCAACAACTTCAACTGAAGAGGCCAATTATGTTCAGAATTCCAACCGGACCCAAAATGACCCGTATTCAAACACTTACAATCCGGGTTGGAGAAATCACCCTAATTTCTCTTGGGGAGGACAACAAAAGGAGCAAAGCTCGAACTCCTATAAGCCTCCACATGTGCAAAGGCAAGAGGAGAAAAAGTTGGATACCATTGATGTGTTGACAAGGTTTATGCAGCAGACAAATGACAAATTTGGAAGCTTGGAGGGCCAAATTGGAGCCATGAACAACGAATTTGGAAGCCTGAAGGGTCAAATCTCAAATCTCATTATTGTGTTGTCTCAAAGGCCTCAAGGCTCACTGCCTACCCAAACTGATACTAATCCAAGAATTGAGCATTGCAAGGCTGTCACTCTTAGGAGTGGCAAGGAGCTGGTTCAAGAAAACAATCAAGATGGGCGGGAGCCTGAGAAAGAAATACAAGCTCCTACTGAGGGGAGCACTTCTGAGGAAAGCAAAAAGGAAAGGGAAAAATATGAGGAAGCAAAGGTAAACGTTCCTTATTCTCAAAGACTTAAAAATGAGCAGCATGATAAGCAATTTGCCAAATTTCTTGAAATATTTAGAAAATTGCATATCAACATTCCTTTTGCTGAAGCTATTGCTTAAATGCCTAAATATGCCAAATTTTTAAAAGAAATTATTTCTAACAAAAGGAAGTTAGAAGACTTTGAGACAGTTAGGCTTAATGAGGAATGTTCTGCTATAGTTCTAAAAAAGTTACCACCTAAGCTTAAAGATTCAGGTAGTTTTACTATCCCTTGTACAATTGGTAACTCTCATTTTGAAAAGGCTTTATGTGACTTAGGAGCAAGTATAAATTTGATGCCTTTTTCTGTTTTTAGAAAGCTTGGTTTGCTGGAACCACATCCTACTAGCATCACTTTGCAGCTAGCTGATAGATCCATTGCCCACCCCCATGGAGTGGTGGAAGATGTTTTAGTTAAAGTTGATAATTTTATTTTCCCTGCTGAAATTTGTTGTATTGGATATGGAAGAAGATGAGGAAGTCCCAATTATTTTGGGGCGTCCTTTCTTAGCTACAGGAAAAATCTTAATTGATGTTCAGCAAGGAAAATTGACTTTGAGATTTAGAGATGAGGAAGTTGTATTTCAAGTCTTGAACTCATTAAAAAATCATTCCTCATTAGCTTCTTGTAATTTTATTCAAGCTATGGATATTAATGATGTGGTTACCTCTGAAACTTTTGATGATTTTAGAACTCAGAACCCTCTAGAAAAAGTACTTACTGTGCAGGGACTTGGCATATTGCTGGGTGGTGAGGAAGAAGAGTTCTTAATGTTTTTGCAGGCTCACCACCCTCAGAAAAATTGGAGTAACTATAGATTTGAGGAATTGGAATCCCAAACCTTCAATTGAAGAGGCTCCTCTTGAATTAAAGCCCATTCCTTCAAATGTAAAATATGCTTTCTTGCACCCCCTTCCTCTTTTCCTGTGATTATTTCTGCAGATTTGACAGACACCATGGAGGATAAGCTTTTGAGGGTATTAAGGGACAACAAAGAGGCCTTTGGTTGGTCTATTCATGATATAAAAGTCATTATCCCCTCAATTTGCACTCACAAGATTTATGTGGAGGATGATTACCAACCTCGGGCACTACCTCAACGTCGCCTCAATCCTAACATGAAAGAGGTGGTCAAAAAGGAAGTGATTAAGCTTCTTGATGCAGGTATCATCTATCCTATCTCTGATAGTAAGTGGGTAAGTCCTGTTCAATGTGTTCCTAAAAAGGGAGGTACTGCTGTGATGGAGAATGATAAAAATGAATTAATTGCAGTTAGGAAAACTACCGGGTGGCGTATATGCATTGATTATAGAAAATTAAATGATGCCACCCGAAAAGATCACTTCCCCCTTCCCTTTATTGATCAAATGCTTGAGAGAGTGGCAGGTCATGATTATTATTGTTGTTTGGATGGATATTCCGGTTATTTGCAAATACCAGTGGCTTCTGAAGATCAAGAGAAAACTACTTTTACTTGCCCATATGGAACATTTGCGTATGACTGACCTCTTGGTTAAGGAGGCCACTTTTGATTTTTCTGACACTTGTTTGAAGGCTTTTAATTGTTTAAAGGAAAAATTAATTAGTGCCCATGTTGTTGTTGCCCCCGATTGGTCGATTCCCTTTGAAATTATGTGTGATGCTAGCGATACTGCTGTGGGGGCTGTTTTGGGGCAAAGAAAGAATAAGGTATTTTATACCATTTACTACGCTAGTCGCACTCTTGATGAAGCTCAAAGAAAGTATACTACCACAGAGAAAGAGTTGCTAGCCGTAGTATTTGCATTTGATAAGTTTCGTCATTACCTTGTTCTTTCTAAAGTTATTGTTTATACTGATCATGTTGCTATTAGATATTTGCTTGAAAAGCAGGATGCAAAACCCAAGTTAATCAGGTGGATTTTGTTGCTACAAGAGTTTGACTTGGAGATTAGAGACAAGAAAGGCTCAGAGAACTTTGTAGCTGACCACCTCTCATGGCTTGACCATAGTGTGATGCAGGCCTCAAATGATAGAGAGATCAAGGAGGTTTTCCCTGATGAGAGACTTTTAGCTATTTCTACTATTCCTTGGTTTGCAGACATTGTCAACTATTTGGTGGGTAAGGTTGTTCCCCCTGATTTTTCTTTTCAGCAAAAGAAGAAATTAATTTCTGATGCAAGACACTACTTGTGGGATGACCCTTACTTATTTAAAGTATGTGGAGACAAGGTTATTAGGCGTTGTGTGCCTATGGATGAGGTAACTTTTATCATTGAGCATTGTCACTCTAGAGAGGTAGGTGGCCACTTTGGCCCAAATAGAACTACATATAAAGTTTTACAATGTGGTTTTTATTGGCCTACTATATTTAAAGATGCTCATGAATTTGTGAAAGCTTGTGATATTTATAGCCGTCAAGAGATACCTTTAAACAAAATTTTGGTTTGTGAGATATTTGATGTATGGGGAATTGACTTTGTGGGGCCCATTCCTAAATCTTTTTCAAATCAATATATTCTTGTTGCTGTAGATTATGTGTCTAAGTGGGTGGAAGCTGTAGCCTTACCCACTAATGATGCTCGGGTGGTGGTGCAATTTTTAAAGAAAAACATTTTCTTCAGATTTGGCACTCCTCGAGCCATTATCAGTGATGGTGGCACTCATTTTTGTAATAAGCAATTTGAAAATCTTTTGAGCAAATATGGTGTCACTCATAAGGTAGCAACTCCTTACCACCCACAAACTAGTGGGCAAGTTGAAATTTCAAACAGAGAGCTAAAAAGGATTTTAGAGAAGACAGTTAGCGCATCAAGAAAAGATTAGTCTTTGAAACTTGATGATGCACTATGGGCCTATAGAACTGCTTTTAAAACCCCCATTGGGATGTCTCCTTACCGTATTGTTTTTGGAAAATCATGTCATTTGTCTGTTGAAATAGAGCATAAAGCACTTTGGGCTTTAAATTTTCTAAACTTTGATGCTCAGCTTACAGGTGAAAATAGGTTGCTGCAGCTCGATGAATTGGATGAGCTCCGTCTGGGAGCTTATGAGAATGCCAAGTTATATAAGGAGCGGACTAAAAAGTTGCATGATAAGCGCATCCAGCAGCGTGAATTCCATGTAGGTGAGAAAGTTTTAATTTATAACTCACGTTTGCATTTTTTTCCATGTAGGGAAGCAGTTTGAGGAAGGGCTACTCCAAGTGAGCTATGTCACTGCCCTCAAGGATTGACCCTAGTACCGTCAGGCTCGGGACGTTAAACAAGCGCTTCGCGGGAGTTAACCTGTGTTTTATTTTCTCTAATTTTTGTATTGTTTTGTTTTGTTTTTAGGAACAAGCTCCAACTACAAGCTCTCTCAGGGAAGTCACTCTTACTCTCTCTCTCATTTATTTCTTTTGGTTTCTATTTGATCATTTTGCATTGAGGACCATGCTTCATGCTAGTGTGGGGGAGGAGAGTTTATTTTTTGTCACTTGATCTCTATTAATGCACCTGCCCACCATATATGTTGATAGCATTTTTTCTGGCTTGTTTTGAATGAATTATGCTTAAAGTTAAAAAAAAATAGAGATTTTGCCTTTAGGGGATCCCATAATTAATTTACTTGACAGACTTGTGCTTAATTATAACTGTGGGGTTGTCCTTAGGAAGCTGATAATTAGCAATTGTCCCTGTTGAGTACTTTTTGTGAACTAGCTTCTAAATGTGAGATCTGAGCCTTCATAAGGGGATTGATATTAAATCATAAATTTTTACCCATTTTCTTTCTATGAGTGTGTTTCCCAATTTGCTACATTCTAGAATTTGTCTTTTGACCATTTCAAGGCGAAAATTGATTTGCATCATGTAAAAAGACTTGGGGAATTTAGGTATTTTTCTGGCCTCGGAGTTGTTTGTTGAATTTATCCCCTAGTTGCCCCCTTTGAGCTTAATTGTTATATTTTTTTCTTTGGTACCCAAATATAATTTTTTCTTTTTTTGTTTGTGGTAACCATTTGGAATTAAATGTGGAGCAACTATTGAAAATTACAATTTTGTCCTATATTTTTAGTTGTCTATATTGTTAGGACTGGAATTTTGTCCTATACTTTTGTCTATCTTGTCAGGATAAAAAAAGGAGTGAATCATGTGCTTACAAGAATATTCTCCTACAAAGGAAACAAAATATGAGTTTTCATGTACTTATCCTTTCCTCCAAAAAAAATGAAAAAAAAATAGGAAGAAAATTTGAAAAAAAAAGAAGAAAGAAAGCAAGAAGGAGGAAAAGGCACATCAAAAGAATGAAAGAGCCAAAGGGCAAATCCAAAAAAAACAGAGTCTACTCAAGAGCAAAAAGCAAATCAAAAAGAGTCGACTCAATAGAAAAAGAAGAGTGAAGGAATGGAAGTGAAATTAATTTGATGGACAAAAATTGTAAAATAGATAGGAGCTCTATATTTGGTTTCAAATGTTACTATTTGTTTCTTGTTTTTTTTAGCCCTTTGATTATCCCTTTCTTCTTATTTCCTACCCTGCTTGAATTCACCCTGGCCCCATTACAACCCATGAAACCCCATCTTTTGCTGCATGTCAACTATTTAGTGGAGATTTGGTCAAATTACAAACATATGGTAATGTGCATTTTGTTGAAACTTGAGTGTATATTTTCCCTAGTCCCTAAAAACTTAGAGAGATTGTGAGTGAGTGTCTCTGTTCACATAAATGTATTCTTCAGGGACATGAGCCTCTAATTGGGCAACATTTTGACACCTCATATGCGATATATGGTCTATTATATGTCATTGTGCTTTTAAATTTAGGTCCCTTATTTGGCTGTCTCTGTTATTTCTTTAAGAAAAAAAATTATTGAGCCAGAAAATTTGCTTGAGGACAAGCAAAGGTTAAGTGTGGGGGAGTTGATAAACTCCAATTTAGTGTATTTTTAGAGATATTTTTGAGCCACTTTTAGAGCAATTATATACAAATTATATAAATCACTAACTTAATTTGCTCTTTATTTTGCAGGAAGAAAGAAAATATGAAAGAGATATAAAAGTCAATTGTTGCGTTAAAAACACACTTAGAGCAAGTGTACTCTATCGCAGAAGTAGTATAAAAGATTATCGTGTCCACAGGGATTAATTAGCAAGTACCAAACTAATCAAAATTATTTATTATTTAGACGAACGTATATTTGAGTTGTAATGAAAACAAATAAAAAGAAATAAATAACAAGAATTAAAATACTAGATTTAATCGATGGAGAGAGGTCTAGGGTCACGGTTTCACTTGCAAGCTTCGATTCCCCCTATGTCTAATCCTACCTGAATTCCCTCATTTTACTTAATTACCAATCCCTTTACTAAAACTATTAATCCGTTTGGTCATTCGCGATTAATATTCTTTTTCCTAAATTAACCCTCGTTTGGTCATGCAAGAATTTAAATTCAGGAAAAGCATAAAGAGCAAAAAGGTTGAATGATTGGAAGACTAAATTATGGTTTGGTCATGCCCTAATTATAGCCCCAATTATCCTATAGGTCCACCAACTAATTGCAGTACGGTCGCTGATCAATTAATTGATTATAAACATGCAAATGGTAGCTAATCCTAATCATGTGATAAAAATAATAGGACAATATTAATTAAAATAAAAACAGGAATTCAAACGAGAAATTAGAACATAAAAAGGTCTCTAATCATGCAAGATCCACCTAAGACCCTAAAAGAGGATTTAGCTATCCATAGTGTTCGAGAACAATAAAATAAAATTAGGAGTCATAAATTACAGAGATAAAAATAACCCGGAATAGAGAAATTTCTGATCCTGAAAATTTAGTCTCCTTTTTCTGCTCCAGAGCTCTCTCACAGTGTCAAGAACGGATACCCAAAAACTCTTTTTTTTTCTCCCCTGGCGTTGCCGGCGCTACTATTTTCCTCGTTTTTGGCTGTTGGTGCGTGATTCCCCCCCTGTATGTATGCGGCTCCTCCTTTTTATATTCTTAGCCTAGGTTTTAGTAATTGAATTCTTTTTTTCAATCACGTGTGCTGGCCTTCCTTTTTTTCACCAACACATCCTTTCTTTCGTCAATTAAAGAGTGGGCCTTTAATCAGGTTGTGGGCTGCTGATAGTTTTATGAAACTACAATTCCATGCTCTTTTAAAATTCAAGCCCACACATATATATAATTTTGGCTTTTCGGTGGCTTTAAAGTAAACATTCACTCTTTTATCTTATTTTCTTCTTTCTGCAAAATAAAGAGAAAATTAAGTCAATGAATTGTATAACTAGTAATAGTTGCTCTGAAAGTGACCCAATAATGTCTCTAAAAATACACTAAATTAGAGTTTATCATCAATTTTAAAGCTACTTTTATATAAAAGAGAAGAGAAGAAAATGGCTTAAAAAAGAAATTGAAGAAGCACATGATTAAAAGAAGAAAAGGCAGCATGGCCCAATTGCAATTGGAATGAAAAGGCCCATGGCCAATTGAAAAGGAAAGGAAAAGCCGTGAGAAGAAAGAAAGGCAAAAGAAAAACACACGCAACCCTAGGAGAAAAAGAATTAAATGAAAGGTGAACAGGAGCCGTAAGAAAGTTACAAGAAAGAGCCGCGATAGTAACAAGAACACAAGGAAGCGGTAGTGACGGCAACACACAGGAGAGGAGAAAAAGAGTTTTTGGATAACGTTTGTGACACTGTGGGAAAACTTTGGAGCAGAGAAGGAGACTGAATACTCAAGATTAGAATTTCCTCCATCTTCCGGGTTATTTTTATCTCTGTAATTCATGACTCCTAATTTTATTTCATTGTTTTTAGTCACTATGGATAGCTAAATCCTCTTCTAGGGTCTAGGTGGATCTTGCAAGACTAGAGACATTTTTATGTTTTAATTTATGCTTTGAATTCCCGACTTTTATTTCAATTAATATTATCTTATTGCTTTTATCACATAATTAGGATTGACAACCCTTTGCATGTTCATAATCAATTAGTTGATCAGCGACCGTACTGCAATTAGTTGGTGGACCTATAGGATAATTGAGACTATAATTAATGCATGACCAAACTTTAATTTAGTCTTCCAATCATTCAACCTTTTTGCTCTTTATGCTTTTCTTGAATTTAAATTCTTGCATGACCAAACAAGGGTTAATTTAGGAAAAATAATATTAATCGCGAATGACCAAACGGATTAATAGTTTTAGTAAAGGGATTGGTAATTGAATAAAATAAAGGAATTCAGGTAGAATTAGACATAGGGGAATCGAAGCTTGCAAGTGAAACCGTGACCCTGGCCTCTCTCCATTAATTCAACCTTTCATTTTAATTCTGGTTATTTATTGTTTTATTTGTTTCCGTTACAACTTTCAAATATTCATTTGTCTAAACAATAACAAATTTTGGTTAGTTTGGTATTTATTAATTAATCCCTGTGGAAACAATATTTTTTATACTACTTCTGCGATAGAGTACACTTACTCTAAGTGTGTCTTTGACGCAACACCTAGCTAATCGATTGAAGTTATTATTACCTAAGTGCATATCTCCTGAGCAATCTGCGTTTGTTGAGAACCGCTCTATTTTAGATAATGCCATGGTTGCTATAGAAACTATCCACCATATGAAGTGTAAGGTCGGGGGCAAAACAGGTGAAGTGGCTTTCAAAATTGATATTAGAAAGGCCTATGATAGAGTTAGCTGGGAGTACTTGCGGGCTGTCCTCCTTAAAATGGGCTTTCATGCCACCTGGGTGGGGTGGGTGATGATGTGTTTAGATTCTGTGGATTATCAGATTCTAGTGAATGATGATAGTGTCGGTCCGGTCAAGTTGGGAAGGGGACTTAGACAACGAGATCCTTTATCCCCTTATTTGTTTATTCTGTGTGCTGAGGGCCTTACTAGGCTTATTCGAAAAGGAGAGGGAAGAGGGGATTTACATGGAATTAAGGTGTGTAGGGGTGCTTCGGTCCTTACACATTTGTTATTTGCTGATGATTGCTTTTTATTTTTCAGGACTTCTGAAAGTGAATGCAGGGTGATGACTGATATTCTTTCCACATATGAACAGGCGTCAGGAAAATCTATTAATTATCAGAAGTCAGAAGTGTTCTATAGTAAAAATACACCTGTCGACATGCGTGATTTGGTTTCTAGCCTCCTCGGAGTTACTGAGAGTCTTGGCACTAGGAAATATCTGGGACTTCCTTCCATGGTGGGAAGAAACAAAAAGTCAATCTTTAATTATCTCAGAGATCGGGTTGGGAATAAAGTTCGTAGCTGGTCAAGGAAGCACCTCTCTAAAGCCGGCAGAGAAGTTCTGGTCAAATTAGTGGCCCAGGTCATCCCCTCTTACTGTATGAGCACCTTTCTTATCCCCACCTCCTTGGGGGAAGAAATGGAGCGCATGATTAATTCCTTCTGGTGGGGCTCAAACAGAGCACAAGGCCATGGTATCAACTGGTTGAGTTGGGATAAGCTTGCAATGAGAAAGGAGCAAGGTGGTATGGGGTTCCGGCACTTTCACATCTTTAATTTGGCTATGCTAGGGAAGCAAGGTTGGAAGATTATTACTAACCCAGATTCTATTATCTCACGTGTATTCAAAGCTAAATACTTCCCAAGAGGGGATTTTATGGGGGCTTCTATAGGCCACAATCCAAGTTATGTTTGGCGTAACATCTGCGCTTCACGGGTGATTGTCAAAGGTGGGATGCGTTGGAGAGTTGGAACGGGCTCTAATATCTGTATTTGGGATAATCCTTGGCTCTGCAATTCTGAAAATGCTTATATCTCTATTATCCAGCCGGTAAATTCTAATCTTTGTTTTGTCTCCAATCTTATTGATCAGGATACTAATGAGTGGAAGGCCCCCCCTTATTAATGAGGTCTTTAACGAAGCTGATGCACAAGCTATTCTTCGTATCCCCCATTGCACGGCTTTGGGGGAAGACCAACTTATGTGGGGTTTGAGTCGGAATGGTGCTTATTCGGTGAAGTCCGCTTATTATTATGCTATGAACCATCTTGTGGACACTTCCCATTTGCGTGTTGATGGTAATTGGAATGTTATTTGGTCTTTAAAGGTTCCAGCAAAATTAAAAATTCTCGTTTGGCGTATTCTCCGTGGTTGCCTGCCTACACGGTGTCGTTTGCAACGTAAGGGTGTTCAATGCACTGACAGCTGCCCCATGTGTGACAATGCTCCAGAAAATGAGTGGCATTTATTTTTTGGATGTCCAAAGGCTCAGCAAGTTTGGCAAGCAGGCGGTTTGTGGAACCGAATTGAACCGAAATATAACAGAGCTGAAGGAGCGCAGGAACTATTCTTTTTGCTGCTGGATCAGCTTGAGAACACTGCTAGTACCGATTTTGCAACTCGTATTTGGTGCATTTGACGGCGTCGTAATGATATGGTGTGGAATTCAGGTGACAGACCGATCAGCCAGTGCCTCCACGAAACTACAGCGCTGACAGCTGGTTGGCAGCATCACCGCCGTTCCGATCTGGTGCAGCACACGATACAGCAACCAGCAGCAGCAACACTGGTCTAGACCACCTGCAGGCCGTAAGAAATGTAACATTGATGGGGTTTGGTTCGAGGAGCAGTCGCGTTGTGGCCTTGGGATTTGTTTACGGGATCATGACGGTCGCTTTCTCAATGCAAAGACAATATGGTTTTATGGTTTCTTGTGAAGCCACAAGAGATTGAAGCAGTGGGCTTATTAGAGGCTCTTCGATGGTTGATCCAGCTAGACATTCATGATGTTGATTTAGAGCTTGACTGCAAACCCGTAGTTGACGCCGTCAACGGTGGTGTGCGATCAGTCAACGAGTTTGGGGCCATTATCTCTTCCTGCAAGGAGACGTTTTCTCATTTACACAACTGTTCACTCAATTTTATTCGGCGACAAGCCAATTGTGTAGCTCATAGTTTAGCTAGGGCGGCTCAATGTTTTGCTAGTCACCAGTTTCATCGTTTTATTCCGCATTGTATTAACACTATTTTAACAAATGAAATAGCCTAAGTTTGTTTGTTTAAAAAAAAAAACAGTAGGCTATATCCAACGAGAGATTGCAGCTACTTTGGTAGTCAAATAACTAGGCTTGTTAGTGTGCCCCCGATATAGAACACCTAAATCCGTCCCTGGACCTGTGCATTGCATGAGTTAAGCACACTAATTAATATACACCAGTAATTACAACAGGACAAAACAGCTGCAACACAAAACAATAGCATTGCAACTGCAAATCAAACATTAGCATTTACAACAAGACAAACCAGATGCACACAAAACAATAACATTGCAACTGTGAAGTAGAACATTAGCAGCCCCCCAAAATACAAAAAATGCATTTCCTTTGATGTAACATGTATTCCTATTTTTCTGGATTGGTTGATGTTGGAGCAATCCTATTTCTTTGGATGATACAAATTAGGGTGTCAAAATGGATGGATTGGCTGGATTTGGATTTTGATTATAATGGATGAATTAGAGAAATTCATTTATCCATTTATATCTATTAAAATTGTACCAAACAAATTCAATCCAATCCATTTACAAAAAAAACCATCCAATCCATCCATTAGCAATTTTTTATTGATGGATATCTAATTCATCCAATAATATTTTTAAAACATAAAAACTCTTTTAGTAAAAAAAAATTATTTGTCAAAAAATATAAAAAAATGTTTTGTCATAATTTTTATATTTTTTATTACTGCAGAATTTTCCTTGTCAAAAATGATTATTTTTTTATTTCTATATTTATAAATATATATACTATAATATATATATATATATATAAGTTTATATATGATGGTGGTGGCAGCGGCGGCCGACAGCAGAGCTCCAGCGGCCGCCGGTGGTCGGTGGCGACGGTTGGCGGAGTTCCTACGACCAATGGTGGTCGGCGGCGGCGGTTGGCAAAGCTCTGGTGGATTGCTTTTTAACTATATAATTATATATATATATATATATATATATATATATATATATATATATGTGTGTATTCATATTTATATATATATATATATATAAATATATATATATATATATATATATATATATATATATAGACATATTTATACACACACATAGGGGACTCGGGTGAGAATACTTATTTATTGTGAAAACATGAGAACATTAAATAATAATCATTTGATTAAATTGAATGGTTTCGATTACATGATTAATTACAAAATCTTGTATGATTGTTTCCTTTTTAATTAAAGTTCATGAAAGATCTTGTAATTAATTATGTAATCTGAACCGTTCGTTTTAATCTAACGGTTATTATTTAATATTCTCAAATTCTCATAATAACCAAGTGTTCTCACTCGATTCGTCTCCTATTTATATTTATATAAATATAAATATGTCTAAATATAAATATATTTATACGGTGCCTCCAAATTGTTTGAGAGGAACTTGTGGACAATACACAATTATATAGGTAATGCCTAAAGTTGTGACAGTAATGCACATGCCAATGCATAACACCCACATTGATCAGATCTTGTGTGTCATTTGGATGCCACTAAGCGGTAGTAAACAATTAGTAAGGGATAGAACGAAGCATATGGAATTGGATATAAGAGAAAGAGAATAAGGATTAACAATCAACGGAAACATCATTGTTATGATGATAGAAGCTGCCACATAAGTTTCCTCTCCTTTCCACCAACCATTCATATCCTTGCCTTCATGTAACATCTAGTCCCATAAATGGATTAGCAAACACATGAACAAGCCATCGTGAATATTGGATTGTCCAACTAAATTAATATTAAACAACTCATTTATGGTGTGTTTGTTTTAGCTTTTGATCACCTGACGATGCATGTCTAACATAGACCATTTCCAAGTATTTTTAGTAAATTAGCAGTATACTCGTGCATTCATACGGGTTGCGTTGCGTTTGTTGCTACGAAAGTTTCTTAAGCATCTAAATACATTAATCAAAATTATTATTAGTTATTATGTTTCTTGATCAAATAAATGTTTTAATACAATAATCTCTATACCAATAATCTTGTATAAGTAACTTGAAATCTATAAACCAAAATATTATGAACTTTGTATGCTTATAATTGAAAGTTTGAAACCTTGTTCAGTGAACTTTTAAATACTACAAAAAAAATTTAGTTAAAATAACTGAGCTATATAGATCAGATTGATAATAATGATTACATATAATTTCTCTAGAAAATTTAAACTATGATATTCAACTTGAGTGTATCCATATATATATATATATATATATATATATATATATATATATATATAAAGAGAGTACGTTAAGCAAGATAATAAAAAGAAAGAATAATCCAGGGCGTGGGTCGAGCGATTGTGGCTCATCCTCCCTTAGCCAATGGTCGGGGGTTCGATCCTCGCCATGGGTATGGAGCAGTGTTAAATACCTCGGTCCAGCTGTCCCACCCATCGAGGTGCCTACAATCCAGCGAGGGGACTAGTCACTCCGGTCGGCGGTGGATACCCTCGGTAAAACCAAAAAAAAGAAAAAAAAAGTAATTATTGTCAAACATATATAATTTTTAATTTTTCATGTGACGCACAAGTCCACATTCTCAAATTGAATAATTGTTATGTATCTATCCAAATGCGATTGTTAAAAATATTTTTCTATTGTTTTATGGTTGTTAATACATATAGGTTGCTTAAAACATATTGGTATAGAGATTATTGTATTAAAACATTTATTTGGTCAAAAAAATAATAACTAATTACTAATTTTAGTTAATGTATTTAGATGTTTAAAAAACTTTGTAAATAAGAAACGCAATGCGACCCGTGCAAGATGCACGGGTATACAGCTTGTTTACTAAAAATAGTTGAAAATGGTCTATATCAGATGTCGCCAGATTTTAGGGGTGATCAAAAGTTAAAACAAACACACCACATAAGTAACATTACGCGATTAGTTTTGTCCTAGTGGTGTAGCTCAGTTGGTTGGAGCAAGGGACATCTTTCGCTTTCTCCCCGGTTCAAACCCAGTATGCGGCACTCCCAATCCCCATTTCCCCATACGTGGTCATTGTGTCAGCCTCTTAAATCAAGAAAAAAACATTACGCAAAGCAGTTACTTATGAACTATGTCCAGGTGAAGCAGTTTTAGCATATGGATTTGCAAATAATAGAAAGAGAATAATGTGATAGCAATCTCTCCCCCCTCTCCTCTCTCTTAATGAATTGTCATATGAGATGATCCCACTAATAGGGAGGCTTAACTTGTGGATTTTATAATATATATTTTCCATGTTTGTTGATGAGTTGTGATAAACAACTTCGGTTAATTACCCTTATGTCAATCAACGTACCTGTTTCCAAACCAACGCATTTCCAGTCTGAGTTTGTTGCTAGCTAACAATAATTCAAGCGAGGCTAACTAATGGAGGATGCATCCGGTGACAGCAATTACTTTCTTTTAGCCGAAGAAGATCCGGGATATCTCGTATTAGGGAACCAAGTCCAACTGCTATCAATAAAGCAGCAACCTTAAATCAGTTATTATCATCATCTACCAAAGAAAAAACTTGATTTTGTTGTGTTGGGAAGTGACCAATACCGTTGGGGGCACCAGTCACTTCCCAACACAACAAAATCAAGTTTTTTCTTTGGTAGATGATGATAATAACTGATTTAAGGTTGCTGCTTTATTGATAGCAGTTGGACTTGGTTCCCTAATACGAGATATCCCGGATCTTCTTCGGATATAGACTTAGTTCCCTAATACGAGATATCCCGGATCTCCTGGCCTATCAAGTTTTTTTAGTAAACAAGCTGTGGTAGATGATCATTTCTGGATCGCCAATGTTCTGTACCTAGCAGTATTTTGGTCGGCTGCTGTTGGTAGGTCTCTTGCTGTCCTGGCAGGAGGTCAGTGAGTGCCCGGGGGTACCTGCAAAGCCACTCCGACGCTCACGTCTGTATAAGAATAAGCTAGTGAATTTGCAAGGGAAGAGTGTGTACCGTATAAATGACTATGCGAGCCGGTATTTATAGGAAATTGATGCTCGTCTGTGGACCGTCGGATTATCAGAATCGATCTGAACCATCCAAGCATGGTGGCTTTAGTTGAGCTTGTATGTAGTGGATATGGGTCGAATCGATTGGGCTGATCCATATACAATTGTTAAATGCACTCCCTGGTTTTGCTAAATAGACCTCTTGGTCCAGTCCAGAACATGACCCATCATTCATTCTCGGGATTCATACAAGCCAAAAAAATATTAAGGCTAGGTTGTGCTGTGTACAGTTGCTACTTTATCAGAAGTCATGAATTTTCAGGGATCATTCCTTCTGGCTCACACATTTTACATGAAAATCAATTAACATTGTGATGCCAGTCCGTCCACCTTGTAACAACCAATCAAATTTTTAGAAATGATTATTTAAATAAATTAAATTATTATTTACAATTAATACATATTTAATGCATGCTCTGTGTTTCCTTTTTAGGATAGTGATAATCTTAATTTAACTAATTGTCGTGATATCATTGGTTGTTTGTAAACATTAAATACTAGATTCATACCTATGCAAGAATTTCTAATGTAATGGGATACGACAAAATAAAGATGGATGGATAGCAGAAAAACAAATTTCCCGCCTATCAAAAGAGTATTAGTATTCGGCAAATTTCCCTGTGATGTGATTTAACCAAATTAGCTGGTTCACCATGACAAGGACTAAGATGCGGGAAACACCGTATCTCCGGTTAGATGTGTTTCTTGGTGGAGTAGAGCTGGAGCAACTAGGGAGGGAGGAGAAAAGGTTGAGACTAGGAAAAGAGGGGAAGGCAGGGAAGAGAGGGAGGCACTCAGGATTAGAGGTGTCAATTGTGGCCTAGCCCAACAGGTTGGCCCGACTAGGTTGAGCACAAAAAATAAATCCCAAAAAGTGTCAAAACATTTTGGCCCATGGGCTAATTTGGGCTTTTTTTAGGCTTTTTGAAACTTTTTTTTGCTTTCTTTTTGTTAAAAATTGGACCGAGTCGGGCCGACTCATTGGCCCAATATTTTTGGCTGAGCTGCAAAAAACACAGCCGAGTAGACAACTGGACTGGCTTAGCTAGCTAACCCGCTTTTGCACTTTGGGTCAGGTCAGGTTGGGCGACCTAGTTTGACAGCTCTAATCAGGATGGCATTGTAATCGGGATGGCATTGTGATAGTAATGCACATGCCCATGCATAACACCCATACCGAAATCTCGCCTGTCATTTGGATGCCACTAATTCGTAGTAAACAATTAGTAAGCGATACAATGAAGCATGTGGAATTCCAATTCCATATAAGAGAAAGAGGATATGGATTAACAATCAATGGAAACGTCATTGTTGTGATGATATTGGAAGCTACCACCCTTAAGTTTTCTCTCCTCTCCACCAACCATTCATCCTCGCCTTTATGTGACATCTAGTCCCATACATGGTTTAGCAGACACGTGAACCATCCGTTGTGGGTATAGATTGTCCAACTAAATTAATAATAAACAACTCATTTATGGTGTGTTTGTTTTAGCTTTTGATCACCCCTAAAATCCGACAGCATCTAATTGGGGTAGTAATCCTAACAATACCATTGAACAAATCTGAATTTTACACTGATGTTCATTATGCTTTTAGTCCATTTTGCTTCTTTTTTTTTTGCCCTACTTCTATTTTGTATCCTTTCCTATTCATTTTTCTCTTCTTACAATATGCAGTTTTAGCAGGGTTTTTTTTTTTGAATATTTATGTTAAGGAATTTTTATCATTGAATTGAATAATAGAGGATCAGAGTTGAAGCATTTTGGATTAGGAACATTGAGTGTGTTTGTTTGTTTGTGTTTTTGCAATGGGTAAGTTTGTATCAGTCCTTTGGAAATTAATGAAAAAAATGTAAAGAGAATAGCAAAGAAACTATGGAAGAGTTCATAAACGGAAATCAGTGTGCACAAGAGAAGAAGAGGGATAGCAGGAACGAATGGTGTTGTGCTAAACAAAGTGTTCATTATGCTCCTTACTCACAGGTCTAGGTGTATTGTTGGAATTCAGTGGAATAGAATTAAGGAAATATTGTCTTATAGTTTTAAGGTTTTATTTAATTTTGTTGGTTAAAATTCTAAAAATCACTATAAGTAATACTTTACGGTAAGTTTTGATCATAGTCCAAAAAATGAATCATGTTCCTTGCATCCTATAAAAATTAGAGGAAAGAAATAAGACAGCTATTGTTGAAGTAGCGGTATTGTTAAAGAAGTGATGCAAATTTCTAGATTTCTCAATTGAAGCCTAGATCAAAGATATTCTAGAAATTACCATTACATGTACTAAGTAAAAGAATCTAGAATATTCTATGTAAATATCAAAAGAGAAAAACCTAGAAGCTACAAGTACAAGATAAATCTAGAATATATTAGAGATGCTAATCATGTAGAATTATCTAGAACCATCCTCAAACACCTATAAATAGGCAAGCTTGGGAGCATTTGTAATCAAGTCATTTGTGACCAATTTGAGAGCAATACTGTAACACCCCTTTTCTACCCGGTAAATTTTCGACAAAAATCAGAGGTTCAAAAACATTTTTCACTACACCCACAAGGGATGCCACATTTACACCAATAAAACATCACACGCCAATAATAAAATTCACCATTCAAAATAGTACGATACATAGCACGTCATAAATGGGACGAACCCCCAAGACACCTGTTCAGTCTACATGACCGTAACTCCATCACCACGCAGCGGAATAAAAATAAAGGTTTCAGTGAATAATCATAACATCACCATAAAACTTCAGAAATTAAATAATAGAGACAACTAATAAAGACTAGCGTTCATCCCCCCGAGTGCTACGTATCAGAGCGACGACACCGACTCGACTAGCGAAGGTAGACATGCCTTCACTCGCAATCACCTGCACGTTACCAGCATAGGGGTAACATTCAAACAGAAGGGGTGAGATATCTAACATTATAATATCATATATGATAGGCAATATGCTAGAGTTACGATAACTATATCTACCGCTTCACAACCACATCAAATTGCAATCACCAATGTCATGAGTAAATGAATGAGATGCAACCCACACCAACGGGTATATGCATGTGGTACCAATCATCATCAATAAAATAGCCAATAAGGGCATCATCACCTATATCATCACCAAGCTTTTGAGCATCATCACCATCACCTATAGCTCCAAGGCCGAAGCCTTCATCACCAAAATAATGCATATGAAATGGATGCGAACCCATGAACAATGCACCAGAGATAATCAACAACAATAGTCATATAAGTGGCACAACGACACCAATATCAAAAAACGGTCATAGACCCCTCACCTATCACCTTAGCCAATAAAATAGGCACATCACCTGTTATATCATCACCAATAACACCAATCATCACCATAACACCAACACCTATAGGACAGTCTAACAACTTGATCAACAACCACCGACACCAAAGACACCAATAGATTTACAACATCAATGGCAACGACAATTTTACAACATCGAGAACAACGACAATTTACATCACCTAGAACGACAACGACTTTACAACACCAATGCCAACAACAATTATACGACACGAATGACAATGCCAATTTACAACACCAATGACACGACCACCGGGACAGCCACCCAGGCGCCCAGTCACCAACAACCACAGACAGGAAGCCAATCATGGCGCCTACGGTGCCCACTGCGCCAAACACCACAGGACAGCCACATGAGGCGCCCCAAACCACCAGAAAATGGCGCCCTTGATGGCGCCCAGCAAGCCAAACAACACAGAAAATGGCGCCCAAGAGGGCGCCCAGCAGGCCAACAACAGAGAACGACGCCCTGGAGCAGGGCGCCTACTGTAACACCCCTTTTCTACCCGTTAATTTAATTGGGAAATATCAGAGTTTTCAAAAATTTGTTTCGCGCGAGGAATGTTACACATACTTCAATAAAATAATGCTTCTCATTAAAACAGTTCAAACACAATAATCCTGCATCACGTAGCACGTCACTAAGAGGAGAGCCTCTAAAACACAGTTATCATCGCAAATAAACTTAACGTCAATAAAAACCTACTACGCAGCGGAATAACAAAAATAAAACAGAATCGTCAACAAAGCATAACAGCTGAAATCATTCATAAACATCAAGTTCGTTCCCCCCTGAGTGCTACGTATCAGAGCGTGACGACTCGACTCGAAATAGTGAAGGTACCTAGTCCTTCACTCGTGATCACCTGCACGTTACCGCATAGGGGTAACATTCAAACAGAAGGGTGAGTCCAATTCAATCCATATAATAAATCATATGATAAATAATAAGTCAAGTCACAGTTCTAAAACAATCACATCACTATATAAACTCATCACTATGTCATGTAGGCATATGAAATGCAACCCACTCGCGGGCACATGCATGAGGTACCTTTTCACAAACGTCGCTTAGCCTTTTAGGCCTTAACATCACTTAGCCTTTCGGGCCTCAAAACGTCACTGGGTTTTCATCGTCACTTATTCATAAACATCCTCAACTCAAACAATAGCCACTGAGGGCAAAAACGTCATTTACAAGCCACCAAGGGCATCATCGTCATTTACACATTAATATTAACAACATTGACCACTAAGGGAAAAACGGTCATTTAACTAGCCACTAAGGGCATCATCGTCATTTCCACACCAATATCAACAATATTGGCCACTAAGGGCAAAAACGTCATTTAACTAGCCACTAAGGGCATCATCGTCATTTCCACACCAATATCAACAATATTGGCCACTAAGGGCAAAAACGTCATTTAACTAGCCACGAAGGGCATCATCGTCAAAATCATCACTTTTGACACTAAAACGTTAAGACCACTGTTTATACACAAAAGAGAATTTATAAAGACACCAAAACGAGTTTTCAATGTCACGGCAACGACCACAGGGGACAGCCACTTGGGCGCCCAGCAACCTTCTGAAATTATAAGTTTTTATTTTTAAAAATGGGACACACAGATAGACAACTGAAAAGGCTTCACAACGCTTTTTGAAACGTTCAAAACGGATGTCCGAGTCAAAAGATATAGCGAAAACAGTTTTCGAAAACATTTTGGGAACATCCTGGAATACTGGCGCCCTGGGCGCAAAAATGCAAAACTGGCGCCCAGCAACAGGGCGCCTTCGACAGGCAACATTTCGACAGAAACCTTTCAACAGGCAACAATTTTCGACAGCAACATTTCCAACAGGCAACAGTTTTCGACAGCAACATGCCAACAGGCAACAATTTCGACAGCAACATTTTGACAGGCAACAATTTCGACAGCAACATTTTGACAGGCAACAATTTCGACAGCAACATGCCAACAGGCAGCAATTTCGACAGCAACATGCCAACAGGCAACAATTTCGACAGCAACATTTTGACAGGCAACTATTTCGACAGCAACATGCCAACAGGCAACAATTTCGACAGCAACATGCCAACAGGCAACAATTTCGACAGCAACACAGCGCACAGCGCCCAGGCACTTTCAACAACACAGATTCAACACAATTTCAGCACAAACTATTTTTTTTTCTTCAAATTTTTCACATGACCAACCACAACACCAATTTACCACAACTCATGAGCACATATAAGATCATCAAAATCATCTATCAAACATCAAAATTCAACAACATCCCAAACACAAACATGGAATCACGCATACATCAACAACAAGAACATGAAATCGCAAACATACTCATGATCATGGTTAAATCTAGGCCATCAATACCTAAAACCTATCATAGGACCTATTATAGAAATTGATAGGACATCCCCTTACCTCGAATTTGAAGATTAGAAGCCCTAGAGACGGTCACGAACGGAATCACGGCAACAAGATCACGCCCCTTCCTCCTCCTTGCTCGCGGCCTTCTCTTCTCTCCCTTTCTCTCTACGGCGCTTTCTCTCTTCTCTCTATGCTCTTTCTTTCAATTTTTTTGCGAATGAGGCACCAAACCCTAGCCTCACTAGCTATTCGCATGTCACTTGAATCATGGGCTTGGGCTTTTCACTTAAGCCCAGCTCATCCAAGTGACGCCTCCTTTTCCTAAAACCACCACAATTTAATAAAATTTTAATTAATTAAATCATACCCAATAAATTAATTTAAATTCCTAAATACTTAATTAAATAATTAATTAAATATTTAGGGTGTTACAACTCTCCCCCACTTAGAATATTTCGTCCTCGAAATTTACCTGATCAAACAACTCTGGGTAGGACTCCCGCATCTTGCTTTCCAGCTCCCAAGCCATACTCTCACCGGCAGCTCCCATCCAAACTGTAACGCCCCAAAATAATTTAATTATTTATTTAATTAATTTATTTAAGGCTTACAATATTTATTTAATTTAATTTATTTTTATTTCATTTTTTTAGGAGGTGTGGTCACGAACTAGGTGGTGCGCATGGGGGCCCATGATCCACAAGTAGGCCCATGACCCATTGGATAGTCATAGGAGTCGACTCACTTAGGGGTCTTGTGAGTTAGTTTTCATTTTACTCAATTGTGCAAAGAAAGAAAAAGAAAACGTAAAAAGAGAGAGTGAGAAGAGGAAGTCGCGACTTGCAAGAGGAAAGGGGAAGAATTTCGTGGAGCACTCAAGGAGGAGGGAAAGCTTGTTGGTGACTTGCAATTCCTTGGAGCCTTGCCTAGTAATTTCGACTTCCATAAGGTTAGGGGGTCCTCTTTTTTATCTTTAATAGCTTATGTGATGAGTATTGTCTAGGGTTAGGTTCTAGGATGATTTCTATGAATGAATTGTTGTGTTGTTGATTTAATCGTAGTGTTGTGATATGTGATTAGGAATTTCCTATGTTAAAATCGCATAATTGGTGCTTTGATTGTTGCTAAGGTGAATTGCATGTCACGTGTTTGAGTATATGACTTGTTGGTGTTTGTTTGATGAGAATTGAGGATCATGGTGATAATTAAAAAATATATATATATATATATATATATATATATGATTGGGTGTTTGGTGAATTTAATTTGGTGTTTGAATTAGAAAAATCTTGATTTTGGGAGTTCCTAGGCGCCTTGGGCGCCATATGCCTTGTTGCTGTTTCTGTGTCTTAGTCATGGGCGCCAGGCGCCCAGCCACTGTGCCCTGCGCCAGTTTTCCTGCGCCTGTGCCACTGTGTTGCCAGTTTTGGCACAAGGCGCCTTGTGCCATGGGCGCCAAGGGCCCCAACTTTCTGTTGTTCATTTTGCGAAAATTGATACTGGGTTTTCATGTCCAAGTTAAATGGCTCGTGTAAAATAATTTTTGGAGTCATAGGAGTTGTGGTCTGTCCTGGCCTTAGGCGCCTAGTCCATGGGCGCCAATGATGCGTGTCACATTTTGCCAAAATTTTTGTTGGGTTTCCATATTCTGAGTATTTGGCTCGTGCAAAATTAATTTCGAGGTTAAAAGAGTTTTCTTGCATGTTTTGCCAAGGCGCCTTATGCATGGGCGCCGTGTTCCTGCGCCAGTTTTGCTAGGCGCCCTGCGCCAGTTTTGCTAGGCGCCCTGCGCCAGTTTTTGCTAGGCGCCCTGCGCCAGTTTTTGTTGGGCGCCAAAAATCAGGACGTTGCCCAAATTTTCCAAACTTGTTTTTAATGTAACTTTTGACTCGGTTATCCAAATTTAACGGTTCAAAATGCGTTTCGAAGCTAATTTCGGTGTCTATCCAAATATTCTGGTTTTATGTAAAAATGGGTTATTTTACTGGTGGTTCTGGACTGAAGTTATTAAAGGTGTCTAATTTCAATTTTTATTCACTTTCCCTATGTCGTGTCAAATCCTAAATTGGCCTAATTGAAATTGGTGTTGGTGTGAGTGGTGGGTTGAGTTGGTGAGTGTATTATGGTGTGATTGGTGAGCAGAGGCTTCGGCCTAATTTTAATTGGTGAGCTGATTAATACAATGGTGAGAATATGAATAAAATGGTGAGTTGATTAAATGGTGAATTGATGAATTGTGTGGTGTGTTGTGGTGCATTTCCATAGCATCTCATGAAACATGTGCATTATTGGTGAGCAGAGGCTTCGGCCTAATTTTATTTGGTGAGCAGAGGCTACGGCCTATTTGTATTTGGTGACGGATTCGACATGCATGTGCCCGTGGAGTTTGGGTTGCATTTCATGCATAACCATATATTGTGTAGTGTTGTTTGGAAATGTAATTTTGATGTGGTTGTAGCCATTGTTGTGAATCGGTGTGCTTAGTTACCTTTTCCTATGCAGTGCTTATTTCCATATGTTATTAATTATGAAAAGATACTCACCCTACTGCTTTTATGTTGCTTCTTATGTCGGCAACGTGCAGGTAATAACGAGTGAAGGTTACCCTTATGCCTTCGTCTGGTAGGAAGTGTCTTATGCTTATGTGTTATTGTCTTTATGCTGTTAGACTATTATTGGTGCTGTATTGGTTTTGTTTTCGAACTGTTATTATTCCGCTGCGGTAGTGACTGTATTTGGTTGATGCAAACTAAACGGTATTTCATGGTGCTATGTATCTTGTGGTTCTAACCGAACTATGAAAATTGAAGTTGTTGATTTAATGAAGTAAGTGTAGCACTCGCTTAGATTGTTTTCAAAAAAAAAAACTCTGATTTTATTAAATAGTAAGGTTATTAGAAAAGGGGTGTTACATTAGTGGTATCAGAGCAGTTCGGTGTAACACCCCAAAATATTTAATTAATTTATTTAATTAAGTATTTAGGCGTTTATTTTATTTAATTAATATAATTAAAAATTATAGCATATCATAAGGTGTGGTATTGTAGTAGGAGGTGGTGTTGACAATTAAATTGGGCTTAAGCTGAGGAGAGCCCATGACCCATGACCTAGGCGCATATTTAATCCCAAAAATTAGGGTTTAGGTCATTTTGTGCAAAAGAAAAGAAAGGTGCGAAATTGAGAGAAGAGAATAGAGAGAGTGAGGGCGCCGTTGGAGAAGAGAGAGGAGAAGAAGATTTCGCAAAGCTTCAAGGAAAAAGAAGGAGAAGGGTTCGACTTGCAAAGAGGAAAGAAGAAGACCTTGTGGGTGTCTAAGGAGCATACGTTTAAGAGGTTAGGGGAGTTCTATCTTTCTATATAATAGATATTCATGATAGGTTGTAAGTTGGGGATTGCCTAGATCTATCCATGTCCTTGATATGTGTGTGATTTCATGTTTGATTTATGAATGTATGTGATGATCATGATGATTTGGATTGTGAATTCTATGATTAAAATTGCAAGAGTGATGTTCTAATTGTTAAAAGGGTGAATTGCATATCACGTGTTTGATTAATGTTTTGATGGTATTGTGATTGATGATAATTGGAGATGACCGTGGTAATTTGATGTTCATATTGGTAATTGAAATTTGGTGTTGAATTAGTAATTTAATTGATGAGAAATAAGATTTTGTAAACCCTAGGCGCCTTGGGCGCCATATGTGTGCATTCTGGACACTGTTCGGTTTTTCTAAAACTGGTATTGTTTTGTTGATCCAAAAATTATGTGGCTGATTGTTTTTGAAAATAGACTTAAAGCCGGTCGTTTTGGCACTGGTTTCGTTCGATTTGGAGTTGTGTAGCTCAAGTTATGAGTCTCCAACGTTGGGTCAGATGTCTGGAAATCAAACTGTGTGCGTTCTGTTCTTGGCGCCCTGTGCATGGGCGCCGTGTTCCCTGTGTGTGCCGCGCCAGTGCGCGTGTTGCTGTCCTGGGCGCATGGCGCCCGTGTGTGTTGCCTGTGTTGCTGCCCTGGGCGCCTGGCGCCCGTGCGTGTGTTCCCTGCGTTGCCTGCGATGCCTGATGTTGTGCCTTAGGCGCCCAGTGCCTGGGCGCCATTTCCAGGATGTTCCCAATTTTTAATAAAACTGTTTTCGCTATATCTTTTGACTCGGGCATCCGTTTTAAACGTTTCAAAAAGCGTTGGGAAGCTTTTTCGGTCGTCTACCTGTGTGTCATATTTTTAAAAACAAAAACTTATTATTTGCTGGTGTTTTCTGGGCGCCCAAGAGGCTGTCCCCGGTGGTCCTCCCAAGACGTTGTAAAGCCATGTTGAGTTCTTTAAAAATTCCTTTTTGCGCACAGCCAACCGTTTTAACGATTTAGTGTCAAAGTGGATGATTATGACGTTGATGCCCTTAGTGGCTAGTTAAATTACGCTTTTGCCCTTATTGGCCAATATTTTTGATGAAGATGTGATTATGGATGATTATGACGATGATGCCCTTAGTGGCTAATTAAATGACGTTGTTGCCCTTAGTGGTCAATATTTTGATGATGATGTGATTATGACGAGGATGCCCTTAGTGGCTAATTAAATGACGTTGTTGCCCTTAGTGGCCCATATTTTGATGATGTTGTGATTATGATGATTTGTGGTTGCACATGTGTCCATAGTGTCTCATAGCATGTGCATTTCGCCCATAGTGGCAGTGACGATGTTCGCCCATAGTGGCAGTGACGATGTTCGCCCATAGTGGCAGTGACGAGTATGGTACCATCATGCATATGCCCGCGAGTGGGTTGCATTTCATATAGTCGCATGACAAAGTGATGAATTGTTGTAATGACGTGATTGATGATTTGTGACGTGTTTACTCTATGAATTGTTGTAATGACGTGATTGATGATTTGTGACGTGTTTACTCTATGAGTCGTTGTAATGACGTGATTGATGATTTGTGATGTGTTTACTCTAGTGCTGTGATTTGACTTACTGCTTATCATGTGATTTATTATATGGATTGAATTGAGCTCACCCTTCTGCTTGGAATGTTGCTCTATTGTGGCAACGCTGCAGGTAACTGCGAGTGAAGGTCCCGCTGCCTTCCTTATTAGCTGTGGGATGTTGTCGAGTCGCTCTCTGATACTGTAGCACCTAGGGGGCGTGGCTGGAGTTTGATAGTTTAATTAATTTAACTGTTTAATGACTATGTGGAATATATGCGACGTGTTTGAGAGGCTTAGCGAGTTATTATTTTTATTCCGCTATGGCGTGTTGAATTTTTGTGAAGTCCAATTTTTATGACGATGTGGCACTTCTTTTCTATCAACTCAATTAATGTTTTTGAAAAAGAATTACTCTGATAAAATGACGCATAAATTAAGGGGTAGAAGAGGGGTGTTACATTCGGTCTGTCCGGACAAGTCGTCCTGTCATAGTGTCTTATGACAAATAGGAATTGTTAGATTAGTTCTAAATTTCTGTTTGTGCTGCAGTGATAATTTGAAATGGCTGGGAGAAACGATGCTGCTCTTGCTGCTGCTTTGCAGGCTATGGCTCAGGCTGTTGGGAACCAGCAAAATGGTGCTGAAAATGCTGGGACTCGCAGTTTAGCCACGTTTCAGAGGGAGAATCCACCCGTCTTTAAGGGCAAGTATAATCCAGATGGTGCTCTAGCATGGCTGAGAGAGATTGAAAGGATATTTCGGGTCATGGATTGTAATGATGCGCAGAAGGTCAGGTATGGTACCCATACGCTGGCAGAAGAAGCTGATGATTGGTGGATGGAGGTTAGGCAGAGATTAGAAACTGCTAATGAGGAGATAACTTGGGCTGCTTTCCGTAGAGAGTTCTTACGGAAGTATTTTCCAGAAGATGTGAGAGGTAAGAAAGAAATAGAATTCCTTGAGCTAAAGCAAGGAAGCATGTCAGTGACAGAGTATGCTACCAAGTTCACTGAATTGGCTAAGTTTTATCCCCATTATGCTGATGCTGATTCTGAATTTTCAAAATGTATTAAGTTTGAGAATGGACTGAGGGCTGATATAAAAAAAGCTATAGGGTACCAGAAGATTCGGGTATTCGCTGATTTAATCGACAGTTGCAGGATATTCGAAGATGATAGTAATGCTCACTCCAAGGTCATGAGAGATCAGAGGGGTAAATTTCAGAACCGGGGTAAGCCATATGAGGTTCCGGCTGGTAAGGGTAAGCAAAGGTATGCTGATAATAAGAAGCCAAGTGGGGGAGATGCCCCTGCGAAGGTTGTGTGCTACAGGTGTGGCAAGCCGGGCCATAAGAGTTTTGACTGCTCGAATAATAAATGTTTCAAGTGCGGTAAAGAGGGTCATGTAGCTGCCAAATGTGAGAAAAGGGATGTGGTGTGCTACAACTGTGGGGAAGTAGGTCATATTAGTACCAAGTGTACTAAGCCGAAGAAAGAGAAGTTCAGTGGAAAAGTATTTGCTCTCGCAGGATCAGAGGATACTAATGAGATTAGAGGTACATGTTTTATTAATGGTATTCCTTTGATTGCTATTATTGATACTGCTGCTACGCATTCATTTATTGCTGCTTTATGTGCTAAGAAATTGGACCTTGCTTTGTCTTCTATGATGAGGGAGATGGTTATTGACACTCCAGCTAAGGGTTCAGTAACTACCTCTCTTGTGTGTGCTAAGTGCCCTCTGTCAATCTTCGGGCGCCTAGCACAACAGGCACTGGCGCCATCATCCAACAGGCAACATCATCCAGCAGGAACTGGCGCCCAGCAACAGGGCGCCTAGCACAACAGCAGCAACAACAGACATGGCGCCCAGGAGCAGGGCGCCTACAGCAATCAGCAACCAAACAGGCATGGCGCCCAAGGACAGGGCGCCTTCAACAGAAACAGTAAACAGGCACGGCGCCCAGGAGCAGGGCGCCTTCAACAGCAACAAAAACATGACACAGACATGGCGCCCAGGAGCAGGGCGCCGTTTCCAGCAACCAAGACAGCAACAACATATGCGACACACACAACATCAATGGCGCCCATGGCGCCTAGGGACCAATTTTTTTTGGATTTCCACCATGATCAATCACTAAACACCAAATCGCAATCATCATGAATACATTCAAACATCACCAAATAAACACCAAACAAAATCAAAGGGGAAGAATACGAGATCTCTTTGCACGAAAACTCCAAAGAACCACAGCAACAAGAGCTCCTCTCCTCTTTCTCCTTGGTTGCGCCGCCCCCTTCTCTTCTCTCTTCGCAATCTCTCTTTTCTTTTCTTTTCCTCAAAAATGCGCAAGTGATCAAAACCCTAGCTAATGCCCTCATTCATGCGCCTATACCATTGGGCTCTTGGATCACGGGCCTCCTTCTACTACTCAACTTAATTACTAAACACCACTCCCTGATTTAATTGAAACACCATATTATTTTAATATGACTATACCAATAAAATACCTAAATAATTTAATTAAATAAATAATTAAATTATTTGGGCGTTACAAATACAACAATTCCTTTGCTCCAAACATCACACTACTAATTAACTACTATCATCTTCCAACTATCAACTAAAGCCTTCTCTACTATCCAACTATTTACTAAACTAGCATTACTACCTCAAATATTAACAGTGGTACCAGAGCTACGTTCGGTCATATACTGGGCGTAGATAAACTATCCAACTACCAATTAAAAATCACTACCCTCACTCTACACTACTTCCATATTTTTTCGTAGCCAATGGCTAACAACACCCAATCATCATCTAATATCCAAGTCCCTCCTTTTTCTGGTGAAAACTATGATTTTTGGAGCATTAAAATGAAGACATTTTTTTGCTCCCAAGATCTATGGGAAGTTGTGGAAGAAGGATTTACTACTCCCGCAGATACTTCAACTCTAACTGCAGCTCAAAGGAAAGAGTTGAAGGAAAATAGGCAAAAAGATTCAAAGGCGCTATATTACTTGCAGCAAGCTGTGGGTGACTCTATTTTTCCGAGGATAATGGGAGCTTCTAGTGCCAAGGATGCATGGAGTACACTACAGGAGGAGTTTCAAGGAACCGCCAAGGTACGTGCCGTAAAACTCCAAAGTCTAAGGCGTAAGTTTGAAATATTAAATATGAAGGAATATGAGACCGTACAAGACTATTATACTAAGATAAAAGAAATTGTTTCTAAAATGAGAGCCTACGGGGAAAATATTCTCGACAAAAGAATTGTTGAGAAAATTCTAGTTTCTATTCCCTATAAGTATGATCCAATCGTGACGACGATTGAACAAACGAAGAATCTATCAAACTTATCTGTGACAGAACTAATGGGCTCTCTTGAAGCTTATGAGCAAAGATTGAGTAGGCGTGATTATGACTCTGTAGAAAATGCCTTTCAATCTAAGTTTAAATTACGGTCTCAAAATAAAGGATACGGAGGAAACAAGAGTAGTGGAGAAAGTTCTAGAAATAGAGAGAACTCTAGAAATTTCTCAAAGAAAAATCAAGATGAGTATCCTCCATGTGGCATCTGCAAGAGGAAAAATCATGCCGAGAAAGACTGTCGCTGGCGAGGAAAGCCACAATGTCGGCTGGCGAGGAAAGCCACAATGTCGGCACTGTAAGAAATTTGGGCACGTGGAGAAGAATTGCTATAGCAAAAATAAACATCAAGCAAATTTCGTCGAAGAACGTGAGAATGACCAGAATAAACATGACAGTGAAGAACATCTTTTCTATGCCACCCAAGATTCCAACGATGACAAGAAAGGAACCTGGTACTTGGATAAAGGTTGCAGCAATCACATGGCTAAAGATGAGAGCGTCTTTAAGGAAATTGATGACTCTGTCAAATTAAAGATTCGACTAGGGAATGGCACTACCGTGGAATCAAAAGGCGAAGGCACTGTCATGGTGGAGACAAAGAAAGGTACGCGACTCATTAGAGATGTCTTACTAGTTCCCAATCTTAAAGAAAATCTCTTGAGCATCGGTCAAATGATGGAGAAAGGCTATGTCCTTCACTTTGAAGGAGATAAATGCACAATCTATGATAGCAGTAGTAAAAGGGTTGAGATAGCCCAAGTAAAGATGGAGACAAGGAACAGAAGCTTCCCGATAAACTTTAAATATACCACTAACATTGCCATGAAGGTGCAAGCTGATGAGTCATGGCTATGGCATCGAAGATTTGGCCACCTCAACTCGAAAGCCTTAAAGTTGTTATATCAAAAGAATATGGTAAGAGATTTACCAAGCCTAAAAGAAAATTGTGGAGCATGTGAAGGATGTCTTCTTGGAAAACAACACAAACTACCATTTTCAACGAGCAATGCATGGAGAGCTAAAGATGTGCTAGAGCTCATCCACACTGACGTTTGTGGACCGATGAGGACACTGTCACTCACCAACAACAGGTATTTCATCCTCTTCATCGATGACTTTTCTAGAATGACTTGGGTCTATTTCATCAAGGAAAAATCAGAAGTATTTGGAATATTCAAGAAGTTCAAGGCCCTTGTAGAAAAGCAAAGTGGCAAACACATAAAGAGGCTTAGGAGTGATCGCGGCAAAGAGTACAACTCCCATGAGTTTGATAAATTCTGTGAGGATGAAGGCATTGAAAAACAACTCACAGTCGCATATTCTCCTCAACAAAATGGAGTATCTGAAAGAAGAAACCGCACGGTCATGGAGATGGCTAGATCGATGCTAAAGGATAAAGGACTACCAAACACTTTTTGGGCTGAAGCGGTTTATACTGCAGTCTACATTATCAATAGATGTCCAACTCAAGCAGTCCAAGACAAGACTCCCGTTGAAGCTTGGAGTGGGCAAAAACCTTCTGCCAAACATTTAAGGGTCTTTGGATCAATCTGCTACATTCATATCCCAGACCAAAAGAGGCATAAGTTAGAAGACAAAATGATTCGAGGCATCTTCTTGGGATACAGTACACAATCGAAAGGCTATCGAGTCTACAACTTACAAACAAAGAAGCTCATCATTAGTCGAGATGTCGAAGTTGATGAAGCTGCTGCTTGGAATTTGGGATAAAGAAAAAATTGAGAGAAGCAACATTTCCCTTCCAGTACAGCAACCTCAAGAAGAAGTTGAAGAAGTAACAGAAGATCTAGGTATGCCTTCTTCGTCTTCTCTTCAACAAGATTCCTCACCAGAATCTACTCCGAGGTGAGTAAGATCTCTGGCGGATATATATGAAACTTGCAATTTGGCCATACATGAGCCTGAAAACTATGAAATAACATCAAAACAAGAAGTATGGGTCAAAGCAATGGAGGAGGAGATTAAATCAATTGAGAAAAACAAAACATGGGAGCTAGTAGACTATCCAAAAGATAAAGATATCATAGGAGTCAAATGGGTTTATAAGACAAAGCTTAACCCTGATGGCTCAATACAAAAACACAAGGCTAGGCTTGTAGCAAGGGCTACTCTCTGCAACCTGGAGTTGACTACAATTGTAACACCCCAAATTTAATTAAATATTTATTTAGTATTTATTTAATTAATAAAATAGGATTTGGGTGTTAGAAATAATAATAAAATAATTGGTGGTTTTAATTAGTAGAAATATAAATGTGGAGAGGTATTAAAATAATTAGGGGATTTATTTGGTTAATTAGGAGGTGGCATAACTTAATTATCCAATTAGGTTTAAGTGGTAGAAGAAAAGCCCATGACCCAATCCCTTGATCCTAGGCGCCTATATATGTTTAAGAGTTAGGGTTTAGGTCATTCATTCACACCTTTTAGAAAACAATCAAGAGATTTTGAAGGAGAGGCTTAAGGAAAAGCTGGGAGAGGAGTGTACGGCCAGCAAGAGAGGAGGGAGGAGCTTGGTAATTTCGTTGCTAGTGATCATCCAAGGAGGAATCTCGTTGGATCTAAGGAAGAGGAGAGGAGGGTTGTGCTTTCTCAATTGGTGACTCGATCTCCAAGTTTAGTGCTCATCTAATTTCAAGGTAAGGGGGGATTCTCTAACCTAATGGGATTATATGATGGGTAGTATGTAGGAGGGTGGAATCTATGATGCCTAGGAGATGTTTGATAATATGCTTGAATGAATTATGAGAATATAAGTGTTGTTGGTTTTGTTTTGATGTTAATGACTTAAGATTGAATTGATGATAAGATGATGCTTATAAGGTGTTTGATGAAAGTATTATGGTGTGTGCAATTGGTGATTGAATGCACATTAGGTGTTTGATGAATGTATTGATAGTGTTTGAATTGGTGGCTGAAGTGTGATGGTTGGTTGTGTTGTTGAATTCACTGTTTTGAGATGTTCTGACATAGGTTTAGTATTTCAGTGACTGAAAACGTTTTACTAATTGAAAAATTATGTGGTTTGGCATTTCGAAAACTTGATTGAATGCTTGTTAATTTGACGCTGGTTTGGTTGCGTTTAGAGCTGTGGAGATTGAGTTATGAATTCCACAAGTTAGGGTAATATTCTGGAAGGATTCTGGACATAGGTTCGGTATTTTTAAAACTGGGAACTTTCTGTTCGTCAAAAAACTATGGGACTTTTTTTTGTTAGAAAACCGACTTAATTTTGGTCACTTTGGCACGGGTTTGGTTAAATTTGGAGTAGTGTAGCTCGAGTTATGAGCGTCCCAAGTCAGGTCAAATTTCTGGACTTAAACTAGGTATAGGTTCAGTGTTTTAGGTCTTGCGTCTTCAATTGAACTCTGATTTGAACGATTCTTTTTCCATTATAAACTATACTCAAATTTCTTTTGTTAAGGCTAAGGTTTTGTTCCGTTTGGTCAAGTGTAAGTCAGTTTAGAGTGATTTGAAGTGGAAGGACAGAATCTGTCCAGTCTGGGAACCATTCGGGTTGTTTCTAAAAACTGTACTAACTGGCTCATTGTTTTGAAACTTTAAATATATGTTCAGAAACTACACATCTGTAGCTTTCCAACGAGTGGTCTTTTGTAATTTTTCGATGTCGTTTACTATTTTAACTAATTCGCCGAATTCTGGCTGCCGTGTTCGCGTAGCCCAGGGTGTCGCTGTTGTTCCCAAATTTGTTTTCTAAATATCTTTTGACTCGGGAGTCCGATCGGGACGTTCCGAGATGTTTTGGAAAGCTTATTCAGAGGCCCATCTGAATATTCTATTTTTGGGCAGAAAGTATTATTTTTCTGGAAAATTACTGAGGTTTGAGTGAACTAGTGTGTGTTGTCGTTTTGGGAAACGTTGTCGTGTCTCCGGCATGTTGGTGAAATTTGCCCTTTTGAAAAAGTGATGTCCTTGGCACTGTCTTGATGTGTTGACTCCCCTGGTGTCGTCGGGTGTCTCTGGCGGTTTTCGGTACTCCCGGTATTTAGTGATTGATGTCCCGGTGTTCGAGTGTCGTGGTTGCTTTTGAAGTCATTAAAGGTGGTTGTTTTTGGTGTCGTTAAAGGAGGTGGTCCTCCCGAATCATAAATGGGTGGTTGTCTTAGGTTTTGCATTTAAAGGAGGTTGTCGAGTGATAGGAGGTTGTACTTAGAATTTAAAGGAGGTTGAGGCTTCGGCCTAGAGTAATGGGAGGTTGTGCTCGTACGATGTTGTTAGTATTATTTGATGTCGATATGATGTTTAAGGCGGTTGTTGCTGGTTGTGTTTTGGTGCATTAGCATGGTGTTGCATACACTTCATTTGCATGATTGTTTTAAGGAGGTTGGGGCTTCGGCCCATGTTTAAGGAGGTTGGGGCTTCGGCCCATGTTTAAGGAGGTTGGAGCTTCGACCCATGTTTAAAGGAGGTTGTATTGGTACCACATGCATTATGCCCACTGTTGGGGCTGCATCCATGCATTGCATAACATGTGTGATGATCTCGGCGACTGTGCCTTGGTGATGTTTGTGATGATGAAATAACTGTTCTACCCTTGATGATGAAATGACTGTTTTGCCCCTGATGTTGTAATGATGTCTGTGATTAATGTGGTAGTCATAGGGCTATATCCTAATATATTCTCTATCATTTATTCCTATTATGTGTGAGATATCTCACCCCCTTTCTGTGGTATGTTTACAGGTGAGTTCGAGTGAAGGCATATTACCTTCGCGTAGTCGGGTCGGTGTCTGCTCTGATATGTAGCACTCGGGGTTGGACAATAGAGTCATTTGTGGCCATTTTAATAGTTTGCTAGGATGTTATGGTTGTTAAATGTTTTTATTTATTTATTTATTGTTATTGGTTTTTGGATGAAATGTGACACTCCTTTTGGTGTAATAAAAGAAAAAGATTTTTTTTTGCGTACTCTGATTTTTCGTCAAATAAACAAAGGGGTAGGAAAAAGGGGTGTTACATTAGTGGTATCAGAGCAATGGTTGGTCCGTCCGGCCAAGTCGTCGAGTCGTTGTGTCGGTGTACGACCAACTGTTGTCTTTTATTCTGACTGTGGTTTGTGTTGCAGAGATGATCCTGATCGTGAAGGTAATAGTAAGAGAACTAGTGGGGGAGATGCTCCTACTAGTATGGTATTGCTTGTTATTTTTTTCTTGTGTGAACTCTGTGATTTGCTTGTGTGTTGTATTTGCTGTTTTATGTTTAGCTTATGAATTTCGAGGACGAAATTCTTTTAAGTGGGGGAGGGTTGTAACACCCCAAATTTAATTAAATATTTATTTAGTATTTATTTAATTAATAAAATAGGATTTGGGTGTTAGAAATAATAATAAAATAATTGGTGGTTTTAATTAGTAGAAATATAAATGTGGAGAGGTATTAAAATAATTAGGGGATTTATTTGGTTAATTAGGAGGTGGCATAACTTAATTATCCAATTAGGTTTAAGTGGTAGAAGAAAAGCCCATGACCCAATCCCTTGATCCTAGGCGCCTATATATGTTTAAGAGTTAGGGTTTAGGTCATTCATTCACACCTTTTAGAAAACAATCAAGAGATTTTGAAGGAGAGGCTTAAGGAAAAGCTAGGAGAGGAGTGTACGGCCAGCAAGAGAGGAGGGAGGAGCTTGGTAATTTCGTTGCTAGTGATCATCCAAGGAGGAATCTCGTTGGATCTAAGGAAGAGGAGAGGAGGGTTGTGCTTTCTCAATTGGTGACTCGATCTCCAAGTTTAGTGCTCATCTAATTTCAAGGTAAGGGGGGATTCTCTAACCTAATGGGATTATATGATGGGTATTATGTAGGAGGGTGGAATCTATGATGCCTAGGAGATGTTTGATAATATGCTTGAATGAATTATGAGAATATAAGTGTTGTTGGTTTTGTTTTGATGTTAATGACTTAAGATTGAATTGATGATAAGATGATGCTTATAAGGTGTTTGATGAAAGTATTATGGTGTGTGCAATTGGTGATTGAATGCACATTAGGTGTTTGATGAATGTATTGATAGTGTTTGAATTGGTGGCTGAAGTGTGATGGTTGGTTGTGTTGTTGAATTCACTGTTTTGAGATGTTCTGACATAGGTTTAGTATTTCAGTGACTGAGAACGTTTTACTAATTGAAAAATTATGTGGTTTGGCATTTCGAAAACTTGATTTAATGCTTGTTAATTTGACGCTGGTTTGGTTGCGTTTAGAGCTGTGGAGATCGAGTTATGACTTCCACAAGTTAGGGTAATATTCTGGAAGCATTCTGGACATAGGTTCGGTATTTTTAAAACTGGGAACTTTCTGTTCTTCAAAAAATTATGGGACTTTTTTTTGTTAGAAAACCGACTTAATTTTGGTCACTTTGGCACCGGTTTGGTTAAATTTGGAGTAGTGTAGCTCGAGTTATGAGCGTCCCAAGTCAGGTCAAATTTCTGGACTTAAACTAGGTATAGGTTCAGTGTTTCAGGTCTTGCGTCTTCAATTGAACTCTGATTTGAACGATTCTTTTTCCATTAGAAACTATACTCAAATTTCTTTTGTTAAGGCTAAGGTTTTGTTCCGTTTGGTCAAGTGTAAGTCAGTTTAGAGTGATTTGAAGTGGAAGGACAGAATCTGTCCAGTCTGGGAACCATTCGGGTTGTTTCTAAAAACTGTACTAACTGGCTCATTGTTTTGAAACTTTAAATATATGTTCAGAAACTACACATCTGTAGCTTTCCAACGAGTGGTCTTTTGTAATTTTTCGATGTCGTTTACTATTTTAACTAATTCGCCGAATTCTGGCTGCCGTGTTCGCGTAGCCCAGGGTGTCGCTGTTGTTCCCAAATTTGTTTTCTAAATATCTTTTGACTCGGGAGTCCGATCGGGACGTTCCGAGATGTTTTGGAAAGCTTATTCAGAGGCCCATCTGAATATTCTATTTTTGGGCAGAAAGTATTATTTTTCTGGAAAATTACTGAGGTTTGAGTGAACTAGTGTGTGTTGTCGTTTTGGGAAACGTTGTCGTGTCTCCGGCATGTTGGTGAAATTTGCCCTTTTGAAAAAGTGATGTCCTTGGCACTGTCTTGATGTGTTGACTCCCCTGGTGTCGTCGGGTGTCTCTGGTGGTTTTCGGTACTCCCGGTATTTAGTGATTGATGTCCCGGTGTTCGAGTGTCGTGGTTGCTTTTGAAGTCATTAAAGGTGGTTGTTTTTGGTGTCGTTAAAGGAGGTGGTCCTCCCGAATCATAAATGGGTGGTTGTCTTAGGTTTTGCATTTAAAGGAGGTTGTCGAGTGATAGGAGGTTGTACTTAGAATTTAAAGGAGGTTGAGGCTTCGGCCTAGAGTAATGGGAGGTTGTGCTCGTACGATGTTGTTAGTATTATTTGATGTCGATATGATGTTTAAGGCGGTTGTTGCTGGTTGTGTTTTGGTGCATTAGCATGGTGTTGCATACACTTCATTTGCATGATTGTTTTAAGGAGGTTGGGGCTTCGGCCCATGTTTAAGGAGGTTGGGGCTTCGGCCCATGTTTAAGGAGGTTGGGGCTTCGGCCCATGTTTAAGGAGGTTGGGGCTTCGACCCATGTTTAAAGGAGGTTGTATTGGTACCACATGCATTATGCCCACTGTTGGGGCTGCATCCATGCATTGCATAACATGTGTGATGATCTCGGCGACTGTGCCTTGGTGATGTTTGTGATGATGAAATAACTGTTCTACCCTTGATGATGAAATGACCGTTTTGCCCCTGATGTTGTAATGATGTCTGTGATTAATGTGGTAGTCATAGGGCTATATCCTAATATATTCTCTATCATTTATTCCTATTATGTGTGAGATATCTCACCCCCTTTCTGTGGTATGTTTACAGGTGAGTTCGAGTGAAGGCATATTACCTTCGCGTAGTCGGGTCGGTGTCTGCTCTGATATGTAGCACTCGGGGTTGGACAATAGAGTCATTTGTGGCCATTTGAATAGTTTGCTAGGATGTTATGGTTGTTAAATGTTTTTATTTATTTATTTATTGTTATTGGTTTTTGGATGAAATGTGACACTCCTTTTGGTGTAATAAAAGAAAAAGATTTTTTTTTTGCGTACTCTGATTTTTCGTCAAATAAACAAAGGGGTAGGAAAAAGGGGTGTTACAACAATGAGACACTTGCTCCAGTTGCTCGTCTAGACACTATAAGAGCTTTAATAGCTCTTGCAGCACAAAAAGAGTGGAGCATCTATCAACTAGATGTCAAGTCTGCATTTCTAAATGGAGTGCTAGAAGAAGAGATTTATATTGAGCAACCACAGGGCTTCGTCAGCAAAGGAAATGAAGATAAAGTACTGAGACTAAAAAAAGCTTTATATGGTCTCAAGCAAGCTCCTCGAGCATGGTACAGCCGAATTGATCAATACTTCATCAATCAAGGATTCAGGAGGAGCAAGAGTGAGCCAACACTATATGTCAAGACCCAAGGTCAGCAGGATACTCTCATTGTCTCCTTGTATGTAGATGATCTAATCTACACAGGAAACAACACGAAGATGATCGCTAATTTCAAAGAAGACATGATGAAGACATTTGAGATGACAGATCTTGGCTTGATGAACTACTTCCTCGGCATAGAAGTAAAACAACAAAAAGAAGGAATATTCATCTGTCAAAAGAAATATACCGAAGCACTATTAAAGAAATTCAACATGAACGAATGCAAGCCAGTAGCTACTCCGTTCGTGACAAATGAGAAGTTACAAAAAGAAGACGGAGCACCAGAAGCTGATGCACCGCGCTATAGAAGTTTGATAGGGAGCTTACTATATCTCACTGCTACACGCCCAGACATCATGTATGCCACAAGTCTTCTATCAAGATTCATGCAGAAGCCGGGCCAAATTCACTATGGAGCAGGAAAAAGAATTTTAAGATACCTTCAAGGAACAAAGGAGTTTGGTATATGGTATAGAACCACGACCAACTCAAGATTGCTTGGCTACACCGACAGCGATTGGGCAGGTTCTATTGATGACATGAAAAGTACATCAGGCTATGCCTTCTCACTAGGATCAGGATTTTTCTCATGGGGATCTAAGAAGCAAGCAACAGTTGCGCAATCAACAGCAGAGGCTAAGTACGTGGCAGCAGCTGAAGCAACAAGTCAAGCTATATGGCTTCGGGGAATACATGAAGACATGGGTGAACAACAAGATCTCCCTACTACAATCTACTGCGACAACAAGTCAGCTATAGCAATGGCAAAGAATCCGGTTCATCATCATCATCGAACAAAGCACATTTCTATAAAATATCACTTTATTAGAGAAGCAGAGACAACTAAGCAGATTAATCTCGAGTACTGCACAACAGAAGATCAAGTTGCAGATATATTTACGAAGGCATTACCAAGAGTCAAGTTTGAGGAACTAAGAACAAAGCTTGGAGTTTCCGAAGTTTGCATCAAGGAGGAGTGTTAAAGAAGGGATGCAAATTTCTAGATTTCTCTATTGAAGTCTAGATCAAAGATATTCTAGAAATTACCATTACATGTACTAAGTAAAAGAATCTAGAATATTCTATGTAAATATCAAAAGAGAAAAACCTAGAAGCTACAAGTACAAGATAAATCTAGAATATATTAGAGATGCTAATCATGTAGAATTATCTAGAACCATCCTCAAGCACCTATAAATAGGCAAGCTTGAGAGCATTTGTAATCAAGTCATTTGTGACCAATTTGAGAGCAATACAACTATTCCTTTGCTCCAAACATCACACTACTAATTAACTACTATCATCTTCCAACTATCAACTAAAGCCTTCTCTACTATCCAACTATTTACTAAACTAGCATTACTACCTCAAATATTAACAGGTATATATAACGTATGTTAGTTCAATTATGGTGTCCTATTATTGATTTAAACTAAACTAGAGTGTTTGACCCGTGCGTATAGTTATCCTATTGAAAAACCAAAACTAGATGGTTTTTTACATTAGGCCATGGCTTTTTTACATTAGGCCACGAAAAACCAAAACTGTGGCCGAAGTTATGAAAACAGGCCATGGTTTCTTGGACTAATTTCCGGGCACGATTAAAGATTGGTCACACATGAATAACCGTGGCCTATAAGTATAAACCACGGTTTTCAATTGGCCACACATAAGTAAGTGTGGCCTATGAGTTTAAATCGTTATTATTTAAGTCCTTTTTTTATCATGCATTGTTTTCCAAACATTTAAACATGCATGGACAATACTTTTGGTGTTTACAATTTAAGGAACACTAGAATAACTATATAATCAAAACTCTTTAACTATAAAAAAAAGAATCTAAGAAAAACATAATCCGCAATGCTTGTCATTTGCATTCGATCCTCCAATATTTTGTAATAGCTTCTCACACTTGATTTTGAAAGCCTTGAGCAATTTAATAGGTGGACTATGTATTTAAAATGTACTCACTCTGTTGTGGAATTTGCAGACATATTTAAAAAAATTCAAACAGATTTAGTTCTAAAATAAACAGATATTCTTTTACAAAATCAATCAAAAAATAGATTGAACCGGACTCTTCTCTGAGCGATCGGTCCTGTTGTTGAAGTAAGTCTATCTGTGCTGGTGCTGTCTTGGGGGCCTGGTGCCAGGTATTGAGGTCGTTCCTGTATGAAGGCTGGTCGCGTGCAGAGCTCCCTCGGGGTGTACCTGCGATGGCACTCCAACGCCCAAGTCAGTGGGGTGATCTTTAGTATAATAGTATTGGTCAAAAACGTACCTCTCATGTGATGTCAGGGACTCTTTATATAGTACTTGGGGCGCTGTAGGCGACCGTCGGATCCTGCGAGAATTCCTCTCCGCCGTAGATCTTCCCATCGTGGGCATAAGGTGATGCCTGGTCGCTATAAGGCCGCTCGCACAGGCCCAATCTTCTTAACGTCTGTACGCTGATTGCTTACTGGGCCGCTCACCCCGGTCCAATATTCTTCATGGGCTGCGGCCCAATCCAGAACAGTTTCCCGCCAGGCCGAAGTCGTTCATTAGGACGGGTTCAGGCCTAAGAGTCACATTTATTTTGGTGAGGCGGGATGCCTCTCCTTTGGTCGCCTGCGCTGAGACGACCTGATCGTGTTCCCGTTTCAGTGGAGCATGCTCGTGCCTTCTAGCGACGTGGTATTCTGACAGTCATGATGCTCTGAAAGGACAAGCGTGACGCTTCGATGGGACTGTCATAATTCTTCACGCTTCCCAAAGGGGGGCGCTTAATGGTGACGGTTCAATTTTCGAGGAAGGTCATCAATTTAGAGGGGGAAGAGACGTGCCCCTTCGCGTTCTGGCTTTTCCTCCCTATAAATATGGGGCACCCCTTAGATTAATTTGTTTCTTTTCCGAAATTCCTGCTCTGAGGGCGAGTTCTTTCTCCGACGAGCGATCTACTTTCCAGCTACTCTGGCACGGTGTTTTCCGATAAGCGACTTCAAACTCCGGCGCGACCTAACTTCTGATCGCCTTATTCTGGTGATAGCTAGTGCGACGAAATCGTATCCTGCTCCAGGTATCTAGCTTTCTTCTTGGGCTTTTAATTTAAATCGCACTTCTTTACTTAACACGGGCGAGGAGGGGGTGTCAGACTCGGGGTCGATCATGTCGCCCCTTTCCGTAGGTCGTCTTCGATGGTCTGACTTTCATGCTCCCTTCTTGCAGGTTATCTTTCGTCATGGCTCGGACGAAGCTAACCGCGCACGTAACCGGCAGCCCGCCACCTTCTTCAACAGACCCATCATCCAGTTCTCAGACGTCTACGGATAGGACGACTTCGGAGGGTGGATTTACTTCTACGCCCCCAGGCTGAGGGATCAGATGTCGCGATGCCCGCTCGCCCTGTATTCTTCCAAGAAGGGGAAAGTCATGATCCACCTTCCACGTCCTCGGCTCATTCGGAGCGGGTTATCCAGTCGGACGCCGGAAGAGGGGAAGCCGATTGGAGAGGCGTTTTAGGGGAGGATCGTTCCTGGATCTCATCGGCTGTGCTAGGCCGGGTACCTTCACTATTTAAACCTAGGGATGAGGTGTTGTCGTTTTTTGCCGGGCTGGTTGGCGCACCGGGCTAGGCATGGGCGGTCGAAGGTCCTTCTTCAACGGAACACGTGGCTATGATCCCGGCCACCTTAAAATTCACCATGTACGCCACTGTTCTTCGCGACGTCGGGATTCGTCCGCCATTTACATCCTTTCAACGCAATATTCTTCGCTATCTTGGGGTTGCACCCTCGCAGCTGCACCCTAACTCGTGGGCCTTTATCAAGGTGTTTGAGAAGTTATTGAGGGTGATGGGGCGAGAGTGCAACTGGCAGAAATCGGAACCGGTGGGAGCATTTGAGTCTTAAGGCTCAGTCGGACTACAAGATTTTCAAGCCTTTTTCTGACTCGCTCAAACCCTGGACGTTTTCTTTTCTATGGGTGGTCCCCGTTTGCGAAGAGTGCCCAGCGGATGGTGGGGACGATCGACACCCGGGGGCGAGTAACAAGCATGAAATATCCCATAGCGTGGACGTACGCTCATTTTCGCCGCATGCCCGCCACGTATTTGGTGAAAACGGCCGATGATAATGGTTTCAAGGTCGCTCTTGGTATGGGTAGTCGTACCCCCCTTTTTTTAACCGTGTTCTTACCTTCTTTGCAGGTGAAATGGCCAGTCTAGGTTTTGCCGAGTTGATGAAGCAAGCCAAGAAAGGGAGGAGGCCCCAGACCGGCCCGTCCACCCCTGTTGTTACTTATTCCCCCGGTTCCTGAGGATACAGTGGCTGCTGTAGGAGGCGAGATCTGCACGCCCGTTGCTGGGATGAAGAGGGGTCGTCCCCTTCCCACCGTCGATCTGACCCAGGATGACCCTGCTCATAAAAAGTCCAGGGCCCATAAAGGACCTCAAAAGAGTTCTGCCTCGGGGGTCGATCTGGACGAGATGACTGATGAGGGCATCATAAGCGGATTTCGTGAAGACCCCCTACTGTTTGCGGCCGAGGTGGTCAAGGCTGGGTCTCGCCTGATTGCGAAGTTGAAACACGGAGAAATGGAGCGGACCAAAGGTAATATTCTCCTCGCCCAAAATTTATGGTTGGAGAGTGATAACTTAGATAAAACCGACAAGCTTAGTCGTGCTTATGTTTATATCTCAAAAGTTCGGGAGGAGTTGGAAGCCACCAAGTAGAAACTGCAAGATTCAGAAGCCGCCCTTCAGCCTACAGTCAATGCCCTTGATGAAACATGGAAGTCGCTCTCCGTCGTCACCCAAGAGCGAGAAGATGCCCAGATCGCTCTAGCTGAAGCTGAGAGGAAATTGCAGCTTGAGGTGGGGAAGGTTAACGAGTTGTCCGAACAGATGAGCGGGTTGAATTTGGAAGCCGCTGAAATGAGGTCGACCATTGAGGCCTTGAAGAAAGAGCGGGAACAGGCCTTTGCTCAATATGATCGGCTCGTCCAATCCACTGTTTCAATTTGCCAGGGGCGGTTTGATGAGGCTCTGGCTCAGGTGCGGTGTGTCTACCCGGACCTTGTGCTTGAACCAAACGTTATCAACTTTTCCCACTCTCATGTGGACGGTCGGATCATCCAGCCCTCCGAGGAGGACGAGCAGGGAAACGTCGTAGTGGAGGAAGTGGTTGTTTTTTATCGTTCCCTTTAGAATTTTTGTAATATGTGTAGATATCTTGTGTTGCAGGCTAAGTTTTGATGATAAAGTGGTTAAGAGGTTTTGATGATGAAAAAGACAAAGGTAAAGCTGATGGCCAAAGTTAATAAAAGTGACTAAACAACAAAGTCACAACCCAAGACAATCAAGTTCAAGAACTGAAGATTCAAGTTTAAGGGTAGTCCTTAAATATAAGGGTAGTCCTTAGGGTTTGGGTGTGTCTTAGGAAAAAGTGTAAGCTCTTTCAAAGGTCAGCTCGTATCTCAAAGTCTCACACACTCACAAGTTGTTTCAAAGATGCATGCATACTTACGTAAACATACCTATCATCTTTAAAACATAAAAATCGATTTTACCTTGCATATACATTTAACAAAATCGATTTTCAGGCCAATCAGAAAAGAAAGAATCGATTTTCACGTCATGTATTTTCAGTACATAAATCGATTTCTGAGCCAAACATTTTTTAAGGGAAGAATCGATTCCCACTCTTTTGCACTTAACTGAGAATCGATTCCTACATGTCTCAGGCAAGCTGAGAATCGATTCATACAAATTTTCACTAAGTAAAGAATCGATTCCTAGCCCTCCATAGTTCTCAAGAATCGATTGTCCCTATTTTTCAAACAAATCAAAATCAATTCCTCACTTAAATGAATCGATTCCTAGATCAAACGCTTTCAACAAAGAATCGATTCCTACACTATTTTTAACGTAAACTTGATTTTTTCATAGCCTATAAATAGGCAGTGCTTCACGTTCATTTTCAGTACAACCCATTTCACGAATCAGAGAACTTTTGAGAAAAACTCTCTACGCTTTTACTTTTGCTCGTCACGCACCGTTGGTCCGTCTGAGCTGATCTGTTGCTAAGAGTTAGTTGGGGTTGCATTCTTCAAGTTGTAATATCTGCCTACATTAGAGGTATTTCTATCTTTACAATTGTTTATTATTTAACTGTTTGTGATTTGTACTAGGGAGTGGGGTATCTCTCTAGGGTAGCTGTTTGTACTAGGAAGTGGGGTATCTTTCTGGGGCAGCTGATTGTAACAGGGGTGGGGTATCTCTTGTTATTGTTATATTAGATTTGAGGGCTCTCCATAGGTGGGGTATCCTAGGAGGAGAGTGCCTGAGTCTGTAAAGGTTTTCCAAGGCACCTGTAAGCCTTGTTGTTTTGGTTAGTGGAAAATATCACAAGGGTGTGAGGACTGGACGTAGGTCACTAGGAGGTGACCGAACCAGGATAAATCTCTGCGTGCTTTACTGCTTTCCTGCTTTACTGTTATACCGCTTTACTGCTTTATATTCTAATTCCTTCGCTTCCACTTAACCTGCGCGAAAATTGATCTAAGTCATTGAAAAGGGGAAAAACGTTTTCGAAAGATCTGAAAAGTTTTAAATCTCAATTCACCCCCCCTCTTGAGACTGAAGCCACTTGGTAACAAGTGGTATCAAAGCTAGACTCTTGTATAAAGGGCCTAGCAGCTTCAAGAGAAATGGCTTCAGGTTGGTCTACGCAAGAGGGTGCATCTCTTTTCCGTCCTCCGGGATTCAACGGAGAAGACTATGTATATTGGAAAGAAAGAATGAGAATTTTTATTGAAGGGGTAGACTTAGATGTTTGGGATGCTGTGGAAAAAGGACCTTTCGTCCCCACACACATAGTAGATGGTATTCTTACAATAAAAAGTAGAAATGAATGGTCTGATGATGAGAAAAGAAAAGTGCAACTTAATTTACGTGCTAAAAATATTATTACTTCTACTTTGAGTGCTGATGAATTTTTTCGAGTTTCAAACTGTAAAACTGCCCAAGAAATGTGGGATAATCTTCAAGTTACTCATGAGGGTACAAGTGAAGTGAAAAGGGCAAGAACAAATACTCTTACCAGAGAGTACGAATTGTTTAGAATGAATACAGGCGAAACAATATCAGAGATGCAGAAAAGGTTCACTCACATAGTGAACAAACTGGGTTCATTAGGAAAATCATTTCCTCCCGAAGACTTGATCAACAAAGTACTAAGATGCCTAAACAGAGAATGGCAACCAAAGGTGACTGCAATAACTGAGTCAAGAAACTTGACTACCATGACTCTCGCCACCCTGTTTGGGAAACTACTAGAGCACGAGTTAGAGCTCACTCGCCTAGCAGAGCATGAAGGAAAAGACAAGAAGAACAAAAACTTAGCTCTCAAAGCTTCCAGTTCAAGCTCATCCGACGATAGTGATGATTCGGAAGATGAATATGAAGACGAGGAGAAAATGGAACTAATGGTTAGTAAATTCAAAAAGTTCATGAGAAGGGAAAGATCTCTCAAAAAGAATTCTCCAACCAAAAGAGGCTTAAGCAAAGAAAACTTCTCAAGTCCTCCAACTTGCTACGAATGTGGTAAATCCGGACACCTGACGATGAAGTGCCCGAACTTAGAAAGAAAATTGTCAAAGTTCAAGAAAAAGGGGTCCAAAGGAAACAATGGTAGAAAAGCCTACATAGCTTGGGAAGACAATGACATGAACTCATCAAATAATTCAGAAAGTGAAAAAGGTCAAGTTGCTCTCATGGCCGACCACGACAGCGAAAGTGAAACTGAGGTATACTCTAACTCTGAATCTTTACAAGATGCCTATGATGAATTATATGAAGCTTTTACTGAATTACACGATAAATCTTCAAAATTAGCTAAAGCTCTAAGCAAATCCAAGAAAGTTATCACTCATCTTGAAAATGATATTATTGCTTTAACTAAAGAAAAATTTGAACTTAGAAAAGAAAATGATGATCTTGTCTATTTTAAGGAAAATTATGCATGTGACAAGTGTATAGAACATGAAAAGAAAATCAATGAGCTTGGATGTACAATAGGCAAAATGTCCAAATTACAACATATACATCCTAGGATTCCGAGAAATAATTTTGTGAAAAGAAATATGCATCATAGACCTAAGTTTTCCACTAGACCTTATATTAGATGTTATTATTGTGGTAAACCTGGACATACAGCTTCTATTTGCAGGGCAAGAGGTAAACAAAATATGAAAAAGGTGTGGGTTCCCAAAGGAACCATACCAGACACTAACCCACAAGGACCCAAAGAGATTTGGGTACCGAGAACCTTGTTTTAGATCTTTGCAGGTATGCTTCAAGGTATGGGGGCAGATTGATACCTTGACAGCAAAGACTCGAAGCGCATGACCGGAGACGCAATAAAGTTCTTAACACTCACCCCCGGAAAAAGCCGTCATGTGACTTGTGATAAATAGAGGAAGAATCACCGGTAAAGGTCAGATTGGTTAAAATTTTATTCACCTCTATTTTTGAAAATGTGCTTAAGAATAGTTTATTAAGTCAAATATGTGACTACTGAAAATAGAGCAATCCCTGAACCTCATTTCATGCATCTTTAAAGAACAATATTTATAAGGCATGAAACAACAAAGTATTCTGGTCATCCCTCTAGGACTAAACATATAGAAATTATATATCACCTTCTTAGAGGTTATGGTTAGAAAGGCGATAGTGTGATTGAGTTAGTTGAATCGTCAAAATCAGCTAGTTGATACTTTCACAAATCCATTGCAAAAGAAAACCTGATTCTTCACTTATTTGAGTTTTCAATTAAATGTTTTTTAGTGATTTTTTAAGAAATGTGAATTTAAGTGAAATTGTGACTTGTGAATTTCTGCAGTTAAAGTGCTACTTTTTCTTGAAATCTATTTTACAGTCAACTACTAGCACCGGTATTTTTTCGAAAAATACATGCTCACAATCGCTGTCTATCTAGAATAATTTTTCCAAAACTCTACTTCCCATATTCTGGCTGCCTTCACCAACTGGCAAACTAAGCAGCATGAAATGTATAAAGCTTAAAACAACTACTTCACTGTGCTTGAGACTCATGATTTTACCTGTTTTGATGAAATACTCTCTTCATGGTTTCAAAAATGATTTTCTTTTGGTTTTGATGATCACTTATAAATCTGCAATGGTTCTTCAAATAGTTGTGTCATTCGATTCGCAAACTCTATCTTTCGTCGACCCTTTTGATCATGACAAAAAGGGGGAGAGAAATATAGGGTTGCATAAAAGCATATAGAATGAGCATATAGATCTATCATAGCATTGTCACTATGCATATAGTCAATAAAACAGGGGGAGCATCATGATAGGGGGAGTATCATATATATGCATTATCTGTTTGAACTAACCTCCCACCTTGAGATGAGTAAATGTTTTGTCATCATCAAAAAGGGGGAGAATGTAGATATCTTGTGTTGCAGGCTAAGTTTTGATGATAAAGTGGTTAAGAGGTTTTGATGATGAAAAAGACAAAGGTAAAGCTGATGGCCAAAGTTAATAAAAGTGACTAAACAACAAAGTCACAACCCAAGACAATCAAGTTCAAGAACTGAAGATTCAAGTTTAAGGGTAGTCCTTAAATATAAGGGTAGTCCTTAGGGTTTGGGTGTGTCTTAGGAAAAAGTGTAAGCTCTTTCAAAGGTCAGCTCGTATCTCAAAGTCTTACACACTCACAAGTTGTTTCAAAGATGCATGCATACTTACGTAAACATACCTATCATCTTTAAAACATAAAAATCGATTTTACCTTGCATATACATTTAACAAAATCGATTTTCAGGCCAATCAGAAAAGAAAGAATCGATTTTCACTTCATGTATTTTCAGTACATAAATCGATTTCTGAGCCAAACATTTTTTAAGGGAAGAATCGATTCCCACTCTTTTGCACTTAACTGAGAATCGATTCCTACATATCTCAGGCAAGCTGAGAATCGATTCATACAAATTTTCACTAAGTAAAGAATCGATTCCTAGCCCTCCATAGTTCTCAAGAATCGATTGTCCCTATTTTTCAAACAAATCAAAATCGATTCCTCACTTAAATGAATCGATTCCTAGATCAAACGCTTTCAACAAAGAATCGATTCCTACACTATTTTTAACGTAAACTTGATTTTTTCATAGCCTATAAATAGGCAGTGCTTCACGTTCATTTTCAGTACAACCCATTTCACGAATCAGAGAACTTTTGAGAAAAACTCTTTACGCTTTTACTTTTGCTCGTCACGCACCGTTGGTCCGTCTGAGCTGATCTGTTGCTAAGAGTTAGTTGGGGTTGCATTCTTCAAGTTGTAATATCTGCCTACATTAGAGGTATTTCTGTCTTTACAATTGTTTATTATTTAACTGTTTGTGATTTGTACTAGGGAGTGGGGTATCTCTCTAGGGTAGATGTTTGTACTAGGAAGTGGGGTATCTTTCTGGGGAAGCTGATTGTAACAGGGGTGGGGTATCTCTTGTTATTGTTATATTAGATTTGAGGGCTCTCCATAGGTGGGGTATCCTAGGAGGAGAGTGCCTGAGTCTGTAAAAGTTTTCCAAGGCACCTGTAAGCCTTGTTGTTTTGGTTAGTGGAAAATCTCACAAGGGTGTGAGGACTGGACGTAGGTCACTAGGAGGTGATTGAACCAGGATAAATCTCTGCGTGCTTTACTGCTTTCCTGCTTTACTGTTATACCGCTTTACTGCTTTATATTCTAATTCCTTCGCTTCCACTTAACCTGCGCGGAAATTAATCTAAGTCATTGAAAAGAGGAAAAACGTTTTCGAAAGATCTGAAAAGTTTTAAATCTCAATTCACCCCCCCTCTTGAGACTGAAGCCACTTGGTAACAATATGTTCCAAGTATCTGACACTCGTGTTTGGGCGGCTTTCGAGTCGCCCCAATATTGTAATATGTACTATGCCTTGGCTTTAAAATCGTTATTTTACTCGTTTTGTTTAATTCGTTTGTTAGCCTTCGGGAAGTTTACTGGACCTCGTATCTAGATTTAACTCGCCCTTGGGGGTGCGACTCTCAATTGTGATCGCTTCATTGCGTTTAATTCGTTTTTTTAGCCTTCGGGCAGTTTACTAGGGTTCGTCCCAGATTTAACTCGCCCTTGGGGTTGCGACTATCGATTAAGATCGCTTCGTGTTACTTAGTTCGACTAAGTACCTCTGAGCCCGCTCAGTGGTTTATCAAACTCGGTTTGATTTTAACCCGCCTGGCGGTTAATGAATCTGTATGGAAAACATAAAAGGATGAGACAACATATAAAAATATTCCATCTGCGGTGATGGCTGGGCGGGCCTCAATAAAAACCCAGTGGGAAAAGAGTGTCCCTCCCGGTGTACTTACTTTATTCAATTTAACAAGTGTCCATGATAGTTACAATTGAATTTAGGCACAAAATTTAAATAAAGTATCGCCTGAGGTTGGCCGCGTTCCATGTTCTTGGCACTGCTCCGCCTCCCATGGTTTGAAGTTGGTAGGCGCCCTTCCCCGTCTTCGAGACGACTCGGTAGGGACCTTCCCAGTTTGGAGCGAGTTTACCTTGAGCTGCGAACTTCCGTCCTATCGTCGCTCTTCTAAGGACGAGCTGGCCGATGGTGAATTCTCTGGGGACGACCTTTGAGTTGTATCTCGTCGCCATCCCTTGTTTCACAAGTGCTTCTTTCAACGATGCTTTGGTGCAGAGTTCTTCAATCAAGTCGAGCTCTTCTCTGAGTCCCTGATCGTTCTCATCGGGGGTTTTGAGATTTGCAGTTCTCCAACTGAGCTCTCCAATTTCAACCGGGATAAGTGCTTCCACCGCATATACCAACTTGAATGGGGTTTCGCCCGTGGTGGAGTGCGGGGTAGTCCGATAAGCCCATAGTACGAAGGGGAGTTCTTCTGCCCACTTGCCTTTGATTTTCAGCCCGCGCAGGATCACTCGGTTGGCAGCCTCTGCTTGTCCGTTGGTTTGTGGGTGCTCGACCGATGTAAAGCGCTGCTTGATTCCCAGTTCTGACATGTACTTTTGGAAGTTTTTATCCGTGAACTGGGTGCCGTTGTCCGAGACCACGACCTCAGGGACTCTAAATCGAACTAGTATATTTTTCTTGAAGAACTTCAAGCAGTTTTTGGAGGTGATGGTCGCTAAGGGCTCAGCCTCCACCCATTTGGTGAAGTAGTCCACTGCCACGATTAAGTACTTTAGCTGTCCTGGGGCCACTGAGAACGGGCCCAGAAGGTCGATTCCCCACCACGCGAACGGCCATGGAGCGGTCATTGAGTTAAGTTCGACCGGAGGGGCGATGTGCACATCTGCGTGCTTTTGGCACTTATCACATTTTTTAACTAGCTCGTTTGCATCGCCCTCCATCGTCGGCCAATAGTATCCAGTTCGAAGTGCCTTATTGGCTAGTGCTCTTGCCCCTAGGTGATTCCCACATATTCCTTCGTGGATTTCCCTCAACACATAATCGGCCTCGTGCGGTGTCAGGCACTTTAGTAATGGTGTTGAGAATCCTCGGCGAAACAGTTTGCCTTCAATTACCGAGTATGACGATGCCCGCCTACGCGTGAGAGATGACTTCTTTGGGTCGTCCTCCTCTTCCCCCAGCACGATGTACTTTAGGATGGGATCGATCCAAGTCTCGCCCTGACCGATCGTGCAGGCATTTGTGATTGGGGCTGTTTCTAGTCGGACGCTGGGTTGAGGGAGTATTTTCTGGATTACGCTCCTGTGGTTCCCAGGGGTCTTTGTACTTGCCAGTTTCGAGAGCACGTCCGCCCTTGAATTTTCTGATCTGGGGATGTGTCGGACTTCTGCACTTTCGAACTGGTCGAGCAGTTCTCGTACCTTAGCGAGGTACCTCCGTAAAACTTCTTGGCTAGTGCTCGTGCCCCTAGGTGATTCCCACATATTCCTTCGTGGATTTCCCTCAACACATAATCGGCCTCGTGCGGTGTCAGGCACTTTAGTAATGGTGTTGAGAATCCTCGGCGAAACAGTTTGCCTTCAATTACCGAGTATGACGATGCCCGCCTACGCGTGAGAGCTGACTTCTTTGGGTCGTCCTCCTCTTCCCCCAGCACGATGTACTTTAGGATGGGATCGATCCAAGTCTCGCCCTGACCGATCGTGCAGACATTTGTGATTGGGGCTGTTTCTAGTCGGACGCTGGGTTGAGGGAGTATTTTCTGGATTACGTTCCTGTGGTTTCCAGGGGTCTTTGTACTCGCCAGTTTTGAGAGCACGGCCGCCTTTGCATTTTCTGATCTGGGGATGTGTCGGACTTCTGCACTTTCGAACTGGTCGAGCAGTTCTCGTACCTTAGCAAGGTACCTCCGTAAAACTTCATCTTTGGCATCATATGCCTCTCCAATCTGGGACACTACTAAGAGGGAGTCAGAGCCGAGCTCGACCCGTTGTGCTTTGAATTCCCTAGCGAGCATAAGTCCTGCAATGCACGCTTCGTACTCTCTGGTTATTTGAAGTGGAAAAGGAAAATGTTAATGACACCTCTATGGTCGTCCCTTCTGGGCTTTCTAGAATCAAACCAGCCCCGCTCCCTTTACTGTTTGAGGAGCCGTCTACATACAGCGTCCAAGTCGGTTCAGGCCCTTCTTCCTGGATCGGGGTCATCTCTGCTATGAAGTCTGCCAGGATTTGTGCTTTTGTGGTCGTTCTTGTTTCATATTTGACGCCAAACTCTGAGAGCTCTACTGCCCACTTGATCATTCTTCCTGCTAAGTCGGTTCGGTGCAAGATCTGTCGAACGGGCTGATCCGTTCTGAGGACGATTTTGTGAGCCACAAAATACGATCTCAGCCTTCGGGCGGCCACGATTAGTGCCAGGGCTAGCTTCTCGATCCTTTGGTACCTGAGTTCTGGTCCCTGGAGTGCTTTGCTCACAAAATATACGGGATTCTGTTTTTCCCCGTCCTCCCGTACCAGCACGGCTGCTAGGGCTTCATTACTGATGGAGAGATACAGCTATAATGTTTCCCCGGGCTCTGGGGTGGTCAAGATGGGCGGTTGCAACAGAACCTTTTTCAGCTGATCTAAAGCTTGGTCGCATTCGGCCGACCACTCGAACTTTGCCTCCTTCTTAAGTAATTTGAAAAGTGGAAGAGACTTGCTGGCCGCTTTTGAAATGAATCGCGATAGCGCGGCTATCATTTCGTTTAGCTTCTGAATCTCTTTTTTACTAGTAGGCGACTTCATTTTTGTCACAGCCCTGCACTTATCTGGATTCGCCTCAATCCCCCGCTCTGTCAAATAGAACCCCAAAAACTTGCCCGCCCTGACTCCGAACGTGCACTTCTCAGGATTTAGCTTCAGCGAGTTCTTGCGGGCTTCCATAAATACCTCTCTAAGGTCGGCCACATGATCAATGTCTTGTTTTCTTTTAATGATCATGTCGTCTAAATATACTTCGACCGTTCTGCTGATCTGTGTTTGGAAAACCCTACTCATCATTCTCTGGTATGTTGCCCCGGCATTCTTCAATCCGAAAGGCATGACTAAGTAACAGTAGTTCCCTCTTGCTGTCATGAAGGCCGTCTTTTCCTGATCGGGTGGGTGCATTATGATCTGGTTGTAACCCGAGTAAGCATCTAAAAACGAGATTAATCTAAACCCGTTTGCGCTGTCGACTAACCGGTCTACACTAGGTACTGGAAACGCGCCTTTTGGGCATGCCCGGTTAAGATCAGTATAGTCGACGCACATGCGCCATTTCTCATTGGCCTTCTTGACCAAAAGGACGTTGGATAGCCATGTCGTGTACTTGATTTCTTTCATGAACCCGGCTTCCAGCAAATCATCGACTGCCTTACTGGCGGCTTGTCCTTTCTCCTCACTGTAACACCCCTTATCTACCCGGTAATTATTATTAAAATATCAGAGTTTCAAAAACTTTTTCTTTTCACTACACCCACAAGGGATGTCACATTTACGCCAATTTTCACCACATGCCAATAACAACATTTATTCATTAAGGTAGTGCGAATACATAGCACAATATAACTGGGACGAACCCAAAACACCTGTTCAGCCAACAATGACTTTGTTCACCATGCAGCGGAAATAAAAGTAAAATTCGAATAAAACAATTATAACATCTTTGCAAAACTCCAAAACCGAACGGTAACCAAAATAACTAAAACTAGAGTTCATCCCCCCGAGTGCTACGTATCAGAGCGACGACACAAGACTCGACCAGCGAAGGTAAATACGCCTTCACTCGTGATCACCTGCACGTTACCAACATAGGGGTAACATTCAAACAGAAGGGTGAGATATCTAACAATATAATAGCATGTATGATGAGTAATATGCTACGGTTACGATAACTATGACTACCGCTTCACCACAACATCAATTAGTAAGCACCAATAAATACCACCAAAAATCAACACCATTAGTCATGACCAAAACACCACCAAAATTATCACCAATATTCATGACCAAAAACATCACCAAAATTATCACCAATATTCATCACCAAAAACATCACCAATATTCATCACCAAAAACATCACCAAAATTATCACCAATATTCATCACCAAAAACTTTACCAAAATTATCACCAATATTCATACACGCACGTCAAATAGTAAACACCACAATCAGTCACCAAATGTCATGACAATGCATGAATGCAACCCACACCAACGGGCATATGCATGTGGTACCAAATCACCAAAATTTTGCCAGTAAATAGAGGCGTCACCAAAATTGAGAGCTTTCACACCAGGCTCACCAATTCACCAAAAATTGAGCTTTCACACCAGGCTCACTAGTTTTAGAAAAATTTGAGCTTTCACACCTAGCTCCAATACCAAAGGCCTTCACCAAAATAAATGCACATGTTGTATGCGACACCATGAATGCACACAGACAATCACCAAATATCACCAAAAGTTAATCACCAAATATCACCAAAAGTCAATCACCAAATATCACCAAAAGTCAATCACCAAATATCACCAAAGTCAATCACCAAATATCACCAAAGTTGAGCTTTCACACCTAGCCCAACGACACCGAAACACCAAACTATTCGAAACAACGGAAACACCAAGACTTGGAGCCTTCACACCTAGCTCCTACAACGCCAAGGTTTGAGCCTTCACACCTAGCTCAAACCGCACCAAGACACCAAGAGGACAACAATTTCCAAAACATTTGAGACGCAATGATTTTTCCCAACACCGAAGACAAGCGACTATTTTCCAAAACATTTGGGACAACGACAATTTTTCAAAGTATTTAAGACATAACAACTTTCTTTTTAAAACATCACCATTTAACGACTACACCAACGGTTAACAATTTTCCAGAAAAATGGACCACCTTGCCTCAAATTAGAATATTCAGCTAGGCCTCTGAATAAGCTTTCCAAAACATTTTGAAACGTCTAAATCGGACTCCCGAGTCAAAAGATATCGCGAACACAAAAATAAGCAACAGTTTAGGCAACATGGCAGGATTCGGCGCCCAGGGACTAGGCGCCCAGCAACAACACAGCAACAGAATTCGCAACATCAGGAAACGACGCCCAGTGTGTGGGCGCCAAGTGAGGCAGCCACACGCAGCGCACAGCGCAATAGGCAACACGGCGCCCTTGGCGCCAAGGGCAGCAACATCGCGCCCAGAAATGAGACAACGGCGCCCATGGCGCCCAGGGCAGCAGCAGTGCGCCCAGAAAACTAGACCACGACGCCCATGGCGCCCAGACAGCAGCAACATGAATTTTTTTGGTGTTCTAAAGCCTTAAACTGATTTTAATCATCAACATGAACAACCAAACCTCAACTAACAATTCTAAAACATCAAAATCTAGCTTTTAGTCATCAAACAATCCTAGGGTTCCACATTCATCATCTATTGTATTCAATTCATCATCTATTTCATTCAATCAATCACCACTCATATCCAAACATATTCAATCATGCTCCAACACCATCAATTCATCTTCATTCATCATCAATCAAATAAAATTCCTACAACTAGGGTTCTCTAACTTAATCACCTAGGGTTCCATAAACCTTTCTACATAGAGCCCTTCATACACCCAATTATAGAGATAGAACCCCACCCTTACCTGTTGTGACGATCTCGTACAATACTGAATTATATGAAATTTCGGCAAGGCACTCCACACAACGAACGAGTCCATATTTAATTGTTCGGCAACGAGCTCACAAGGCATACGAAATACGACGACGCCGTAATAGGAACGTTAACTTCACCGTAATGCACGACTGGTTAGGGTATCACGAAAAATTCAACAACAGGAATCCGAAAATAACTTCTAATTTCTAAAATGGTGACCGTAGTGTTCAAGTGGGACAGGTTCCAAAAGACAACTAATGAGAGCTGAAAGGCCACAACCAACAAATAAGGCTACCTTTGAAATCTCTATGAGCAAATAATCAATTGTTGCACCCCAAACTAGTGTTCAGTAACTACTTCATGTTGTGAAGAATTTTATTGGCTAATATATGTAAAGACAAAGCAAACCAACGGACAAGGTTGGTGACTAGCTAATGAAAGTGATGATCAGCTAACCTCCAATAGCCATGGAACTAGGAATCTTGGCCAATTGAAACTATGTACACAAAGTCCAAAGAGGGAAACGTGACTTGTGTTGAAACGCATGAAGGTTTATTTAATATCCAAAACAGAATGAGATGGGATGATAAGAAATGGTTAGGCTTCACAATCCATCGACATGGGTAAACGTGAATAATCAAGCCAATGGGAAGGATGTCTAAATGTCCAAAGAGAGGAAATCTACATACGTCATGTTATAAGACACATAATTATATCTTTCAGGGCTGCGCTAGATTTGATAGACGGAAGTGGGATAGGAAATTAGGTTAAGACCAAACAATGGGTTTTATCCATGATGTAGCAAAAACTCAGCCCAATACAGGAGTGTAGGAAGTGAAACTAGGATGTTGATTAGTAGGAGTCCAAAACTCATTTAAATTATTTTCAAACCATTTTATTAATTAATGACTAAGGCTAATTCTAACACTTCTATAATGAAAATAGCCATTCCAAAAATATTAATAATTTACTGCGATAAAAAAATGATAATCAAAATTAGAAATAGTTATAAGAAATTAAATATAACTAGTCACGTATTATTTACAAATCAGAGGCACACTAAATTATCATAAAATTACTAATTTATTCACCTATATACACACATATATATATTTACACGAAAATTGGGATGTTACAACTCACTCCTCTTAATAAAAATTTCGTCCTCGAAATTTCATAAGCTAAAAGCTAAAATAAAAGAAAAGAAAAAGGAGAAAAAAAATACTTTAATAGTTCAAACAAGGGAGAATAATCAAAACCACGTCGGATTCACGGAAGAGAATATGTCAAACGTCTTTCATGGGAAGGAACAAGAGGTATCAACAAAACAAAGCTTAACCCGTTCAATGAAAATTTTATAACTAGGAATAGTGAACACTCAATGTACAAAATTCAAGCAGAACAACAGTCACACAATTGACATATCTAAAAACATAGGAATCAATTAACATGGAGATCCTACAACTCATTAACCAAGTAATAACACGGAAATCAAAAATAAAATTAACAAGGAAGTAGAAGTCATGCAAGCACAACAATTACGATATGCATAAGTCGTACAAACACAAGACTTTTTATTAGTAAATTAATCAAATTAAATACATTTATACATCAACAGCAGTAATAAAAACAAGTTAAGAACAATTCAAAGCAACCTCAATAACAATTTTCTTCGGATTCTAAAGAAGTAACTAACACATTGGTTAGCAAAGTTTCAACTGTTCAAAATAACGTATAGAAAACGAGGCTAATAATGACATATAAATATATTCAATAGTTCAAAATCGTTACAACTAATTGTAGGTATCATGAAAATAAAAGAATACAATAATTGCATCGTTTAATTAAGAATATTATTATATTCAAGAATTACAGCATATTAGTAAAGTAATAGCACCTAAAAATAATTAGTGAAATAATTCCACAAAACACATAGCCTAGAGCATCAACACAAGAAATAAAAACATGTTATAGCAATATAGAATGCTAAATAATTGAGTTAAATTAATTAAATTAAATAAAGTGTACATAAAATACATATATGAATAATCAAAAATAAAACTAATTTAACAAAAATTCAAAACAATCTTGGTACACAGCTTGTTCTTAAATCATATTATCCGCATTACGCAAATACTAGGTATGACAAATAAATAGCAAATCCTAGAAGCTTAGACTATCTAAAGCAAAGTTCACACAATAAGAAGGTTACAAACAAAAACAATAGATACATAGTTCACACCAAAGAGGACATAATAGACACACAACTGACGACCTAAAGAATAGAACAGGCTCTGTGAAAAATTCTCTCTAAGGAAAATGAGTCGTTTGAGCTCTCACTAAGAGTCTAACTTCTTTTTATCTGTTATAACCATGATGATTCCCCTACGGAATACCTATTGCATATCTCATTACCATAAAACTCACCGATTGAATTAGTCAGCTTAACAACTACCAAGAATAAAATAAGCGATGCTTGCGACTCTACTCATAGTTCACACATCAGAAAGCAAAATAAACAACACAAACAATAGTTAGAACTAAATGACAATACTAGATCGTCAAATGACACAACGACTCGACGACTTGGTCGGACAGACCAACCATTGCTCTGATACCACTAATGTAACACCCCTTATCTACCCGGTAATTATTATTAAAATATCAGAGTTTCAAAAACATTTTTCTTTTCACTACACCCACAAGGGATGTCACATTTACGCCAATTTTCACCACATGCCAATAACAACATTTATTCTTTAAGGTAGTGCGAATACATAGCACAATATAACTGGGACGAACCCAAAACACCTGTTCAGCCAACAATGACTTTGTTCACCATGCAGCGGAAATAAAAGTAAAATTCGAATAAAACAATTATAACATCTTTGCAAAACTCCAAAACCGAACGGTAACCACAATAACTAAAACTAGAGTTCATCCCCCCGAGTGCTATGTATCAGAGCGACGACACAAGACTCGACCAGCGAAGGTAAATACGCCTTCACTCGTGATCACCTGCACGTTACCAACATAGGGGTAACATTCAAACAGAAGGGTGAGATATCTAACAATATAATAGCATGTATGATGAGTAATATGCTATGGTTAGGATAACTATGACTACCGCTTCACCACAACATCAATTAGTAAGCACCAATAAATACCACCAAAAATCAACACCATTAGTCATCACCAAAACACCACCAAAATTATCACCAATATTCATCACCAAAAACATCACCAAAATTATCACCAATATTCATCACCAAAAACATCACCAAAATTAACACCAATATTCATACACGCACGTCAAATAGTAAACACCACAATCAGTCACCAAATGTCATGACAATGCATGAATGCAACCCACACCAACGGGCATAAGCATGTGGTACCAAATCACCAAAATTTTGCCAGTAAATAGAGGCGTCACCAAAATTGAGAGCTTTCACATCAGGCTCACCAATTCACCAAAAATTGAGCTTTCACACCAGGCTCACTAGTTTTAGAAAAATTTGAGCTTTCACACCTAGCTCCAAGACCAAAGGCCTTCACCAAAATAAATGCACATACTGTATGCGACACCATGAATGCACACAGACAATCACCAAATATCACCAAAAGTTAATCACCAAATATCACCAAAAGTCAATCACCAAATATCACCAAATATCACCAAAAGTCAATCACCAAATATCACCAAAGTCAATCACCAAATATCACCAAAGTTGAGCTTTCACACCTAGCCCAACGACACCGAAACACCAAACTATTCGAAACAACGGAAACACCAAGACTTGGAGCCTTCACACCTAGCTCCTACAACGCCAAGGTTTGAGCCTTCACACCTAGCTCAAACCGCACCAAGACACCAAGAGGACACCAATTTCCAAAACATTTGAGACGCAATGATTTTTCCCAACACCAAAGACAAACGACTATTTTCCAAAACATTTGGGACAACGACAATTTTTCAAAGTATTTAGGACATAACAACTTTCTTTTTAAAACATCACCATTTAACGACTACACCAACGGTTAACAATTTTCCAGAAAAATGGACCACCTTGCCTCAAATTAGAATATTCAGCTAGGCCTCTGAATAAGCTTTCCAAAACATTTTGAAACGTCTAAATCGGACTCCCGAGTCAAAAGATATCGCGAAAACAAAAATAAGCAACAGTTTAGGCAACATGGCAGGATTCGGCGCCCAGGGACTAGGCGCCCAGCAACAACACAGCAACAGAATTCGCAACATCAGGAAACGGCGCCCAGTGCGTGGGCGCCAAGTGAGGCAGCCACACGCAGCGCACAGCGCAACAGGCAACACGGCGCCCTTGGCGCCCAGGGCAGCAACAGCGCGCCCGGAAACGAGACAATGGCGCCCATGGCGCCCAGGGCAGCAGCAGTGCGCCCAAAAAACTAGACCACGGCGCCGATGGCGCCTAGACAGCAGCAACATGAATTTTTTTGGTGTTCTAAAGCCTTAAACTGATTTTAATTATCAACATGAACATCCAAACCTCAACTAACAATTCTAAAACATCAAAATCTAGCTTTTAGTCATCAAACAATCCTAGGGTTCCACATTCATCATCTATTGTATTCAATTCATCATCTATTTCATTCAATCAATCACCACTCATATCCAAACATATTCAATCATGCTCCAACACCATCAATTCATCTTCATTCATCATCAATCAAATAAAATTCCTACAACTAGGGTTCTCTAACTTAATCACCTAGGGTTCCATAAACCTTTTTACATAGAGCCCTTCATACACCCAATTATAGAGATAGAACCTCACCCTTACCTGTTGTGACGATCTCGTACAATACTGAATTATATGAAATTTCGGCAAGGCACTCCACACAACGAACGAGTCCATATTTAATTGTTCGGCAACGAGCTCACAAGGCATACGAAATACGACGACGCTGTAATAGGAACGTTAACTTCACCGTAATGCACGACTGGTTAGGGTATCACGAAAAATTCAACAACAGGAATCCGAAAATAACTTCTAATTTCTAAAATGGTGACCGTAGTGTTCAAGTGGGACAGGTTCCAAAAGACAACTAATGAGAGCTGAAAGGCCGCAACCAACAAATAAGGCTACCTTTGAAAACTCTATGAGCAAATAATCAATTGTTGCACCCCAAACTAGTGTTCAGTAACAACTCCTTGTAGTGAAGAATTTTATTGGCTAATATATGTAAAGACAAAGCAAACCAACGGACAAGGTTGGTGACTAGCTAATGAAAGTGATGATCAGCTAACCTCCAATAGCCATGGAACTAGGAATCTTGGCCAATTGAAACTATGTACACAAAGTCCAAAGAGAGAAACGTGACTTGTGTTGCAACGCATGAAGGTTTATTTAATATCCAAAACAGAATGAGATGGGATGATAAGAAATGGTTAGGCTTCACAATCCATCGACATGGGTAAACGTGAATAATCAAGCCAATGGGAAGGATGTCTAAATGTCCGAAGAGAGGAAATCTACATACGTCATGTTATAAGACACATAATTATATCTTTCAGGGCTGCGCTAGATTTGATAGACGGAAGGGGGATAGGAAATTAAGTTAAGACCAAACAATGGGCTTTATCCATGATGTAGCAAAAACTCAGCCCAATACAGGAGTGTAGGAAGTGAAACTAGGATGTTGATTAGTAGGAGTCCAAAACTCATTTAAATTATTTTCAAACCATTTTATTAATGACTGAGGCTAATTCTAACACTTCTATAATGAAAATAGCCATTCCAAAAATATTAATAATTTACTGCGATAATTATTTAAAAAAAATGATAATCAAAATAAGAAATAGTTATAAGAAATTAAATATAACTAGTCACGTATTATTTACAAATCAGAGGCACACTAAGTTATCATAAAATTATTAATTTATTCACCTATATACACACATATATTTACACGAAAATTGGGGTGTTACACTCACCCTGCACCCTTCTTCTTTGGGCGACCCATTTCGCAGTGGGATTAACGGCCAGGTGGTGACAAGCTACCTCTGGCGGGACTCCTGGCCTGTCCGCAGCACTCCATGCGAAGACATCAGCGTGTTCTTTCAAGCATTGGATTAACTGATCTCGTACCTCTGTGGGAAGGTCGCTTCCCATCGATACTGTCTTCTCTGGGTCGTTCCCCAGTTGTATTTGGACGAGTTCCCCGTGCGGCTCTGGTCTTTTAATTCTTTTCTTGAGCTCTCGGGTTAGATCATCATCCCCTTCTTCCGCATCACTGTCCGGGTCGTAGCAGGGCATCTAGATCGGCTACATTGACTAGGCTCCCGCCCTTATTCACGGCGTTCGTCTTTCTCGTTTCATGCTCTCCTTGTTCCTTCATGCTCAAGAAGTGGCATCGTCGAGCGGCTTGTATATCCGCCGGAATGGTGACCACGTCATTGCTGTCTGAATAGAATTTCATTTTTAGATGGACGGTCGAGGTCACGGCCTCTAGCTTTTCCAAAGTGGGACGACCGACGATACATTGGTATATCGACTTACATGGTAACACCAAGAAATTTACTTTCACGGTTCTGCATTTGGGTTTCTCCCCGCTGTCGTCCCCAAAGGTTACCATAAGTTCCATCATCCCAAGGGGTGTGGTGGATGATCCATTGAAACCTATCAGGTCAGATCCCCGATAGGCCGTCAGCTCGCTCCTGGGTATTCTCAAGACGTCGAGGAGGTCTTCAAAGATGATATCAACCGAGTTCCCCTGGTCGACCAGGATTCTTCTGACCTCGACATTAGCCATTACTGCGATGACGATCAGTGGGACATACTTATTTGGCTTCCCATCAAGCAAATCATTGTCGCCAAATGCCAAAGGCGGCCTGTTTGAGGGGCGACTGGGCGTGGAGGTCGAGGCGACGTTCATTATTTCTTTCCATCGTCTTTTCGATGGCTTATTCGTTTCTCCTCCTTCCGTCGGGCACCCTCCAGTAATCACCATTGCAACCGCGCGTTCCTTGACCTCCTTTGGTCGTTTCTTTCCTCAGTGTATTCATCCTCGTCCTCCTTCAAGCCTTTCCCAACTTCATTCACGATGGCCTTTCCCTTTCGAGGAGACCGATCTCTGTCCTTCTCTTCTGGTTTATCTGTTTGCCCTTTCTTGACATACTGGGTTAGCTTTCCCTTTCTATTCAGTTCTTCGATGTCATCTTTCAGGGCCATGCAATTGTTGGTGTCATGCCCGTTACTTCTATGATAACGGCAGTACCTGCGAGATGGGCGTTGTCCTTCTTTAAGGACGAGTGGATCAGGCCTCTTTATGTCTTTAAACTCCACGTTTGCGCACTCGGCCAAGATCTGGGAGTACGAGGTGTTGAGTTTGGTCCGGTCGGAGAATTTCTTCTTCCTGAATTCCCTGGATGGTCCTTCCCTATCTCCTCTATCTCTCCTGGGGTCCTGGACTCGGTTTGAGTGGAGATCCTTCGCCTGCCCTGCAACGGCTTGGGTGACCATATCGCTCTTTCTTCGTAGTTCATGAACCTTTGCGATCGTTGCAGGAAAGTTTTGAGATCTGGCGGCTCGTTCACACCAACTTCTATCTCAAACAAACTACCAGTTCGGAGACCGTCCCAGAGGAACCACAAGCGCATATCGTTCTCCAGCCCTCGGGCGTTGGAGGCCTCTTTGTTAAAGCGCTCAACATACTCACGGAGGGATTCGTCCGTGCCTTGTCTAATCGCCTTCAGGATAGCATGCGATTTAGGCTTCACCCTTGATGCGGTGAAGCGGGCGCTAAAAACTCGAGCCAATTGCTCCCAAGACGAGATACTGTTGGGCCTTAACTCGGTGAACCACTCCAGAGCGGGCCCTTCTATGGTCAATGGAAAGATTTTGCATTTGACTGGCCCGTCCGCCCGCCTATGCTTCATTATCAAATCAAAATACCGTAGGTGGGCGTCGGGGTCTTTTACCCCGTTGTACATCCTGAGATCAGAGGGAGGCTTCACTAGCGCTCGCGGAATGGGGTACTCATCGATTCCACGAGTGAAGGGTCCCAGGCCATCATCGCCCATCCTCCTACGAGATGGTCGGTCCTCGGGGTGGTGGCCTTGATGACCACTTTGTTGAGGAGGCGAATCATATCGACGAGGCCGTGATGGAGGGGGCACATCCCAATAGGGGCGAGGGAACCTTTCCGGTGATCGGCTTCTGGGCCGAGTTAGTGACCCAGATGATTCGTATGAAGATTCTTGGTAGGACTCTTCCTCGGGCCAGTATGTGGGGTCGGCCGAGGAGAGGGGGGTCCGAGGTCGTGGCTGGACCACTCCTCGCCTTCTTGGGGGCGATTGGTGTACTAGTTGCTTCCTCGGGGAGATCTATGCCTTCTGGAAGGGTTGCCTCTCGGTCTAGATGATTTGTTGTCGTGGCGACGTTGTTCTGGCGTGGTGTACGCTCTCCCAGAGGCGGCTTGATCGGCGATGTTTCCGTTTCTAGCTCTTAACAACTCGCGCAAGTCCTGCAGTATCTCGTTTGGTAGCATGACGCTTGTGTGGCCGGGAGGATCCCCTTGTGCACTGGACGCAGTATCGCCTACGTCGGCGGCCATGTTTCGTGGATGTGGGGCGCCGCGTGGTCTGCCTCGCAGAGCCATGTCAATCGGGGTGGGGATGTTCGCTCTCCCACTGTGGTCGCCAATGAACTGGACTCTTCTCTGAGCGATCGGTCCTTTTGTTGAAGTAAGTCTATATGTGCTGGTGCTGTCTTGGGGGCCTGGTGCCAGGTATTGAGGTCGTTCCTGTATGAAGGCTGGTCGCGTGCAGAGCTCCCTCGGGGTGTACGGCACTCCAACGCCCAAGTCAGTGGGGTGATCTTTAGTATAATAGTATTGGTCAAAAACGTACCTCTCATGTGACGTCAGGGACTCTTTATATAGTACTTGGGGCGCTGTAGGCGACCGTCGGATCCTGCGAGAATTCCTCTCCGCCGTAGATCTTCCCATCGTGGGCATAAGGTGACACCTGGTCGCTATGGGGCCGCTCGCACAGGCCCAATCTTCTTAACGTCTGTACGCTGATTGCTTACTGGGCCGCTCGCCCCGGTCCAATATTCTTCATGGGCTGCGGCCCAATCCAGAACATAGATGATCAAATGCTAAGACTAGAAGGTATGAGAACTAGAAGTATGCATCGTGTTATGTAGCTAGTGGACCATCATCCTACCTAGATCAAATTTTGTGGGATATACCTCTCCATGGGTCAACTTCAGAGTTTGGTGCATTTCAAAACGAGTATCCTCCTTTTGATAGCAGTTGCTTCGAATGTGAATCTTGAAAGTGGAAGAAATCCGCATTTAGGCTACTTTTTGTAACATCCTCAAAATAATTAATTGAATTATTTGGATGTTAACCCAATTGAATTAATTTGGTACTTAATTGGTAAAATTATTGAGTGCTAAAATTAATTATTGGCTGTCACAGGATCGTTAACCGAATAATACGGGTCAAGGAAGTTTTGGAATCGAAAAAAGAGATTTAGATCAATATGGTAATTGGACCACGTTACCACTTATATATTAATAAATATATATGTGTGTGTGTGTGTGAGAGAGAATTAAAAAGAAAGAAAGGTACGCGAGAGAGAGAAGAGAAACAGAGGAAAAGAGGAAGAAAAGAAGAGAAAAGAAGAGAAAGAAGAAGAGGAAAGAAGAAGAGAAAGGAAGAAGAAAAGGTGAAGCCCATCCCTCCGAATTTCAGCACCATCATCATCTACCCTCCATTGCCAAACCCCCAAAGCTTGGTAAGTTTTCATCCATTTTTCCCCAAGTTATGGAGCTACGAATTTTAGGGGTTTTAAGGGAGAAAATTGTTGAAATCTTGGATTAAATGATGAAATTGATGATTGGGTTATGTTTAGGATCGAAGCTAGGAGCGGATTGATCGCGTTGTGAAGTTCGAATCGAAGTTTGGAGCGGTTTGGTGAAATAGGGTTCCGTTCGAGAGTTTTTCAAGTCTCGGCAAATTTGGTTCGATATCGGCTCTTGCTTTAAGGGTGAGTTTTACTCACGTTTACGTTTATTTCATTTTTGAAATGAAAATTTTGTTGATTGGTTACGAGAAATTTGAGTCAAAAACCGTTATTTTTAGATATATCGAATCTTGATGAAAATCGAATGTGTTGAGTCTTTGATTGGATTGGTTGATCGAGTGAGGTTATTGGATATGTTTTTGTATTGTTTTGGTGTTAGGATTGGACTGGAACAGGTACCGGAAGTGATCGGAATTGATCGGAACGGCGAAAAACGCAAAGCGGAATGAAAATAGAATGCTGTCAAATGCGCACGATCCGTGCGCCCCTGGCGCACGAACCGTGCGCATGGGAGCACGAACCGTGCGCAGTATGCTATCCAAATTTTTCAAACTTGCCCGAAACGATCCCGATCGATTCCAATCCTCTCTTAATCCTTCCCCAACCCTTCTATAATGATATTAGGCTTATAATACCATGATTTTGGGTATGTTTCAAAATGGTTTTATAATATACTTTTGAAGTTGAAATTCTTTCGAAAAGCCGAACAATAGTACACGTGTGCGGATATGTTTTATTGATAACAAAGCGGACTATGAGTCCTACGTGGTAAAGTATAATTTAAATGGACTAAAAGTTCATATGATTGTAGATATATGTTTAAATATATATCGAGTTGGGTGACGACCCATTGTTCGACATACTAGGCGGGGCAGTCATGCTCCCCCACCCTAGGCTCCGTGCCAATAGGAGAATGTACTCTTGGTAAGGGGGTTCACCGGGATTAGCACTGGATTTGCAGTCGGTGTTATGTCATGAGTTTGTTGTACGTACACCGGGATTAGCACTGGATTTGCAGTCGGTGCGTACTGTGCGATACACCGGGGTTAGCACTTTATTGCAGTCGGTGCCGCACTTTGTTTGTTCACGTTCACCGGGGTTAGCACTTTATTGCAGTCGGTGTCGTGTTGATTTTAAAAAGAATTATTAATTGAACCGAGAGAGTTAGTAGGGGTCTCGGTAGAACTCACTGAGATTGTATCTCACTTTTTAAATGTTGTTGTTTTACAGAGACACAGGGGCAGCGGAAATCCAAGAGGCACGAGTAGGTTGGGCTCGGGAGACTATTGATGACTTAGCATTTATGCTCGAGTTATTTGTTATTTCCTTTGCTGCCTATGTATCGCAACACCATGACCTTAGTATTATGTTTTCTTCCGCTTTCTTGTATGATGCTGAATACTTTAGTAGCTGACAGTGTATTGTTTGAGTACTGTATGGTCTTGTTTGTAAATAAGACTGTTTTGTTTTTAATCAGCGAAAAATTCATAGTGATATTCAGTGTCTGAGTAGGAAATAATATCTCTGATGTGTTATTAATGTGCACTTGGGTATTTTTAATAAATAAAAATACCGGGGTGTTACATTTTGAAGAAAAGAAAAGTTAAAATGTTTCAACTAAGCAAAAAAGAAAAGAGGATGGGGGAGAGGGTGAGATAGAGATATTCATGTTACACCAATGCTATTTTTTTATAGGACAAAAACAAACCAAAAGACAATAACATATGGAGACAATCCATCCATTTTGACACCCCTATTGGAGAATGAATGTTCCTTTATCTCAACAAATATGCAGGGGTTAGATCCTTGACTACCTGAAATGAAACAGGAAGCTTGCTACACAATTCTTAATTATCTGAAAAGTTTGCATACGATAGTTAGAAAACTTAATCAAATCTGGCACAAGAAATTGATGTTTTTGGGACATCTGAGTGTCTTTAACTACTTGTGTAGCAAATTGATGTTTTTGCTACACAAGTAATGATTACTGATTAGTTTCTAATGCAAATATAAGTTCATATAAATTGATGTTTTTGGGACACTGAAGTAATCATTACTTTAAGTAATCTTAGGCTGATCTGTTTGTTTGGCAATTAAGCCGTTAAGTTATAGTGGCAATCAACAACTTAAAAAATTCAGTCGCTCCCATTTATACATGGACTTTTAATGGCACAAAACAGAAAACCAATCCCTGCATTTCTGAATGTCATAAAACATACTACATCAATTTCAGTTTCCAGACAGATAGATACCTTCTGATTGATATATCTCGAGCAACTGCAAGTGCCTTGGAATAAGCTTCACCAACAGGAACACATTAATTGGCAAGACTTGGGTGAACATATGATCATGCAGCTAACTATCATTGATCTTAGTTGGGGGAAAAAGAAGTAAGTTGCACATTTTTTTTGGTGACAAGAATGTAGTTTTTGTTATTGTATTGAAAGTTGCACAATAATGGTGGATTTTCTCTTTCTATGCTGAAGTTCAACAAGAGCGAACTCCAAGACAAATGAAGTATTCATAACTATTATTTCAATTGTGTAAACTCTAGTTATATTTGTTGGACTATAGGATAACCTTAGAGGGGGGGTGAATAAGGTTATATGCTAATAATGAATTCTTTTCGATTTTTAGACAATGTCAGTTTAAATTAAATGCGGAAAATAGAATTTAAACTATATGCACTATCCTAAGCACGCTATAGGTATGACGGATCTAGATACGGTGATATATTAAGCTAACTATGCTATGATTGGTTTTAACACTAAGCAGATATTTGCATGCAGCGTAATATAACAATAGACGTATATAAATGACAAATAAAGTAAAGGAGTAGGGATAGAAGCCCTACGTCCTCAGCCTCTGGCTTTGCAACCTTTGGACTTGATAACAACCACTATATGAGAAGAACCTCTTCAATGTATACAAGCAAGCAACTTCCCTATAGCTAGTCTCAATTAACCCTAATTGAGAACCCGAGCACACAGCTAAGGATTTCACAACCACTTCAATCTCCTGATTGAACGACTCAAGAGCACCTCCCAGGATTTCAAACCAACTCAATCTCCCTGATTGAGAGACCCAAGAAGAAGAAGAAGAAGAAGAAGAAGAAGAAGAAGAAGAAGAAGAAGAAGAAGAAGAAGAAGAAGAAGAAGAAGAAGAAGAAGAAGAAGAAGAAGAAGAAGAAGAAGAAGAAGAAGAAGAAGAAGAAGAAGAAGAAGAAGAAGAAGAAGAAGAAGAAGAAGAAGAAGAAGAAGAAGAAGAAGAAGAAGAAGAAGAAGAAGAAGAAGAAGAAGAAGAAGAAGAAGAAGAAGAAGAAGAAGAAGAAGAAGAAGGGAGGTAAGAGGTCAAGACTCTCTCTGACTTCTCTCTAAGCTTGTGAGATAAGTGTTAATTCAAGTGTGCTTCTAACAAATGCCTAAGAACGTTTAAATAGAAAAAATGATTGAATAGTAACCGGTTACTAACCGGAAAGAATAGTAAAGGAATCCAAGAAATAGTGACGACTATTTGGAATCCAAAGATTGAACCTGAACTGTGCACTAATGACCTGCACTATGCACTAAGGTTACCTGCCCTGTGCACTTTGGCGACTTACTGTGCACTTTTGCGAAGGTTTTGCTTGATGACTTGTACTATTTGGAATCCAAGAGTTGTTGACTTGAACTGTGCAAATTGGTGACTTGCAATATGCACAAAGATGACTTCTCCCAGCTTTCGAGGGGATTTGATTGAAGATGCCTTGTCTGCTGGCATGATTGATCTTGATAGAGGACAAAGGCGGAGATTCCTCTTGTGTGCCACTTGTCTTCTGGCATGATTGTCTTGAAGTTGATGAAATTATTGAAGACTGACATGGAACATGCCCCAAAATAGTCGTCGTCTTCATTTTGAGTAAGATTGTCATCTGATGATGATGAAGGGAGGATTTGTTCAAATTCAGAACAATATCTACTGAAGCTGAGGATGCTAAAGATGCAGGAAAACTAGCCAGATTGATAGGAAAATTGAGGCCACCATTTGATAAAAACTTATTCGAAGAAAGACAGCAAAGGTTTGATATAAACATTTTGGAAAACATTTTAGAAAACGTTTTGGAAAACATTTTGGAAAACATTTTGAAGAGCATTTTGGAAAATATTTTGAAGATTGAAACTCTTCTGGGTTTATCGCAGTGTTTGGGGGTTATAGTAACAACAAGCAGATTGGATAAAAGCAATGATTTGTTCTTTTCCAAAAACCTTTTGTTTTAAAATACCACCGTAACCAATGTCAGAGGCATCAGTTTCGACGATTTTAAAGGCTTCGGGATTGGGAAGATACAGACAAGGAAGTTCCTTTCCCTGGGACTTGATCTGTTTGACAACATTAGTATGGACATCTGTCCAAGGAGGAGGATCCTTTTTCAGACGATCATGGAAAGGTTTGATGAGATTACTAAGTTGCGGAAAGAAGTCTGAGACATAGTTAAGACATCCTAGAAATCTTTGCAACTGGGTTTTATTAATGATTTGATTGCGAAATTTATCAGAAAACTCAATAAGTGTACTGATAGGGACAACTGTTCCTTGGTGGATGTTGTGACCAAGAAATCTAATTTTGGTTTGAAATAGATTGATTTTTGTTTTAGAGACAGCAAGATCATTCCTTTTAATAATAGAAATAAATATGCTGATATGTCTGAGATGCTGGTCAAAAGATTGAGAATAAATTAAGACATCATCAATATAGACAATGTCAAACTTTGAATAAGGATTAAAAATCTCATTCATTATTCTTTGAAATTCAGAAGGAGCATTTTTTAAGCCAAATGGCATGACATTCCATTCGTATTGACCGAATGGGCAGTGAAGGCAGTTTTATACCTGTCTTCTTCTTTTATTTGGAATTGCCAAAAACCAGATTTCATATCAAATTTAGAGAAGATCTTTGCATCATGAAGTCTCTTAAGGAGATCCTTTTTGTTGGGAATAGGGTACCTAATCCAGCAAAGAGCTTGATTGAGAGGTTTGTAATTGATAACAAGCCTGGGAGTTCCTCTTTCGATCTCAGCTTGTTTATTGACATAAAAGGCAGAACAAGACCATGGACTTTTACTCTTGCGAATAAGTCCCTTTTCTAAAAGGTCTTTGATTTCCTTTTGACAAACTAGGAGAAGATCTTGATTCATTTGAATCGGCCTAGCTTTGGTAGGGATTTGTCTATCTTGAAAATCCTTTTCATAAGGAAGTTCAACTATGTGATGCTTTCTTTCCCAGAAAGCATTAGGTATGTCAAAACAAATGGTAGGTTGGATCTGTTCTAAGAGACATTTAACCTTAAGTTGATTATCATTCCTTTGCAACTGATTGTCAATGTTCCTGAAAGATATTTCTTCTTTAAGAAAATTGATTTGATTTTCTTTATAAGAGATAGGGTTCAAGTTTCTAATAAAAGGTTTTCTTAAAAACTTGAAGATAATGGGTTTCCCCAAATGCTGGGCTATTATGCCATCCTCTGTTATTTGAAAAGGAAAAAATGATCTTATGAAGGGAGTTCCTAAAATCACTTTGTTTTTCAAATCCTTAACAAGTAAAAAGGATGTATTAATTTTGAAATTTTCATTTTCAATAATAGCCGAAGATAATTTATAATTGATTTTTAACTTAGAACCATTAGCAGCACTAAGTTGTTCAGAGGTTTTTTCAAAATATTTTGTAGGAACAAGACCTTCTAAGATGCAATTGGAATCTGCTCCAGTGTCAAATAGAGCAGTAGTTTCTAGGGTAAAGTCTCCTATAACAATTTTGATGTTTATGTAGAACTTCTGAATCCTAACATAATTGATAAGACCTAAGAAATCATCATTGGGAACTTCAACCTCTTCATCATCTCTGGTAGCAGGAACTTCGGAGGATGAATCAGTCCCATAATTATTCCATTGGTCTAGGATCGACTGGTGTTCAGCCTGTTTCTGCTTCAGATCTTTAACCTCAGCTTTTAAATTGTTGATTTCGAACTGAAGATCTTGAATAGTAACAGGTTTAATACTGGTTTTTTCTAATCTCTTAAAAGTATCTTTAAGATTAAACCTATTGGTTACTAGAGGACTCTTGGAGGGTTTTGCTTCAAGGGTGGACCTTAACTTGTTAAGGTACTTTTCCTTTTCTTGAGGATCTGGAATAGCATTTATAGCCTCAAAGAGAAGATCTTGTTCTCGAGTGAGGACATTGATATGGCTAGAGGAGTCTGTTAAATCATACTCCTGGATTTGGTTTAGGTTTTCAGAGGATTGGTCAGAAGGCTCGGATTCAGAATCTTCCTTTGAAGATTGGACTAACAAATTGTTAATCTTATCTTCGATATCTGGATCTAAATTTAGGGCTTTAAGTTTCCCTAAAATTCTACAGTTCCTGCTGATGTGCCCTGGTTTGCCACATTTGAAGCAGATGACTGGATCTCTAGGGTCATTACTATTGTCGTAATGTTTCTTTGTGGTTTGACCAGGAGCCTGTGGTCTGGGTTTACTAAAACGTCTTTCCCTATAATAATTTGGCCTAGGTAAAACATCATTGGACTTAGTTTTGGGTTTGGACATAGCTTTCTTAGCACAGGGGAGACCAAACTGCTCACAGAAAGTCCCTAGATCTTTACGATTTTGGGTCTTTTCTTTGGAAATCTGTTACTGAATTTTGTCGTCTTGACAAATTTTTAAAGTAACCCTTTGGATAATTGCAATAAGTTGACCATAACTTAATTGCTGATATGGGATATTGCCATTAGGGTCTTGACCCCGAAGTTTATCCCTAACCTTATCACCTAAGGACTTGGGGAGGCCTGCCAAGAATTTCTCTTTCCGGAAAGCCTGTTGGCTATCTTCTCTGGTATAGACTCTTGTCAGGAAGGTGTCTTTATACCATCTAAAGTCACCAAGGGTTTTACACCTTAGATTGGATAATAATTCGGCAGATCTGTCTTTTATCAGAGAAGGATCTCCAATAAAATGTTGGGCAATAGTAAAAATTAAAGTATTAACGTCATCTGGGATATGATCACCATTATCTAAGATAGGGATGCCATTGGGTATTGTTTGACCGCAGTGAGGATAGACTGTTTGGCATATTCAGTGAAATAATTATCCCACCAGCCTTTGAGTTGACCACAGAATCCTGCAATAAGGATTTCTACGATCATATCCTCAGGACAATTGTTAGAGGTTTCATAAGCAGTAGCAACCATAGTCATATTTTGAAGGATTTTGGTTATGCCATACTCATTTTCTCCATCAATGTTCCATTCATAAACATTATTAGCACTAAAGCTTTTAAAATTGGTCTCCTTTTCTTCTAAAAGAAGATCAGGGGCCGTGGCTATAGGATAATAAAGTTTAGTTTCCCTTCTCCATTGGTTCTTTGGGTTGTAGATGATATGACTGATACCATTCTCAGGACTAATCTCTTCTGAGTGATCGGAAGAGGTTTCATCTAACATGTTAATGACCTTACTCTTAGGCAAAGTTGTGTAAGGAGCATTTGTCCTAAGGAGAATTAATTGCTCATTGACTTTGGCTAAGAGTTCGTCTTTAGCGTCGCCGATTTCCTTTTTGATGTGATCTTTAGGATCAGTACGCTGAAGGGTTTTTTTAAGGGATTTAGAAACCCTATAGGGATTGAATAAAGGTTTTTCTATTTGGGTGGAAGATGGCGATGGTTCATTTTTAGAAGAGTCAAGACAAATCTCTTTACCTTTCCTACTACTATTAGAATCACCTAAAGCTTGAAGGTATTTGTTTGTATAATTGGATTGCTCCATGAGGTCTCTGATATCCCTAGCAGAGATAGGCCTTTCATCAGTTTTGGTTTTGAAGGGGGAGGCCATAACAGGAGTGTTTTGCTCTTTGCTGTTAAGAGCAAAAGGTACTTTGGGAGGAAGTTCGGACTGGACAATCTAACCATCTTTTAGATGCCAAACTGTAATTACGTTTAAGGCTTTTCTTCCAATTAAGTCTATTTTGAAAGGGTAGTCAATATTTTTCTTGATGGTATACGCATGAAACCAATCGAAGAAAGGAATATTGAATTTTACTTGTTTGAGAAATTTATAAAATTTCTCTTGGATTTTTTTTTTAATTTGTGTCCCTGGTAGTGCTGAAAGAACCATTCTGTGAGGAGACCATTCCTCAGAATATAATTCTTTCTTAAGGGATTCCTTATCTATGGTGAACTTAGATAGAGGAGATTGTTCTAAATTGTAAAGATCTTCGCGAGACATCTTTGGGATATCTCGTTTGTCTAAGTTCTGATTGGTTTTTTCAAAAGATTTATTTTGATTCTCGTTCAAAGAAGAAGATGAAGGTGTAGAACTTGAAGAAGGTGAAAGTATAGGAGACGTACTGGAAAAATGTGAGGAAAAGCTTTTGTCAAAGAAGGATATAGATTTCCCCACCCATTAATATCAAAGCCAGATGGGGAAGTAGGAATATGATATTAACTTTGAATTATGTATTATTCATCGATGATTATGCCTTGCAGTTAATTATTATGTTCTTAATCAACTGATAAGTACTCACTATTCCACAAGATTCTTTTCAAGCATATTTCCTTTCTTTTACTGATATTATGGGATTTAGGAAGTGACACTTATTCCGCAAGATTCCTTCCTCTACTACATACAGTTGATAAAATCTCAATGAATTGATCATATTTTGGTTTTGTTATTTTATGCAAATAAGTCCAGATGAATCATGGGCATTCTTTGATCAAGAAGCCTATGATATTAGTTACGTTAATATTATCTGATACTTTAACTTGCTAATTTAAAATGGGCATCATTACCACAAACTGATATCCCAAGTTACACCAAAAAACTGATATGCCAAGTTTAAATTACCTGAGTTACACTTGGAACATGTTACAAGGTTCTGTGTCATTGCTTAGTGCCTTTTTTATATCCACGTCTTTCAAATTCATACATGTTAAATAGCCTTAACTAAATTTCTAATTCACCGCACATGTCAATTACTTCTCTCATCTATTAGTTTGTGTTTTCCCTGTTATACATTTTTCTAAATGATACTAATATATCTTCATTTGAGCATAAAAGAATTAATGTTTCTTTCAAACCCACGTCTCATTATACTATAAGTTTATAATTTATAATTCTTTATTCTAGCATAGGAATGCATGTTCGTATAACGTTCTGTCTCCCATTATAAGCAAAGTATCAGTTTTATTTTATGACAACCAATGGAGATGCAAAGCTAACTTTTGTCTAATAATACTTTCTTCATGAGCTTAATGTGTTTGGCCATTGATTAATAAAGAAGAGAAGATAAGCTATATATATTACTATTCAACAAATTCTATCCAATTATATTACTTTGTGTGAAGGAAATTTATTGAGTTTGGTAATCTGCCTGCAGCTACCTTCATATATAGAGGCAACCACAGGATCCTTCAAAGACACGACAAAGGGAGATCTTCATCAAGTGTTTCAAACATGCCTTAGATGTTCATGTGATTTTCCTGACGGAACAATGATGAATTTTTGTCTGGCAATGCAATTATTAGTTCTTTTCTTAGAAAATAAAATGGTCTCATCTTTGTGTTATTTGAGAATCCGAATAATGTGTAGAGAATCCCATTCATATGAAGAAGTTGAATTCAATTGCATAAGCAAATGTGTTAATGCATCAGGTTCTGTAACTATAATTGATAATTGATGCATGGTTGCAGTAGCAATTAGGAAGAACTTTCATTCTCCTCTCAGTTGTACCATCTTTCTTTCATTTACTAATTATTTGGTAGAAAATTGGCTATAGGACTAATTATTTACTAAACAAAATCTAAAAATATTTAGCCCCATTCTAAATTTGTCCTTAAGTCAATAAAACTATTAGAATCTTTATATTTTACAGCTAATATTACATGAATACCCTTACCTTTGTTTGTAATCTTTTAGTTCGGTGGCCTGTAGCAAGTGTGTCTATATGCTAATTAATTAGTTTACTTCTCTCTTAAAATGTTGCTATTGTGACTTCAAAAACGAAGGTAAGGGCATCAAATAATAAAGTGCTAAGTGTGTCTACATGCTAATTAGTATAGTGCTTTATGAACCAACAAGATCTATGATTGACTAACATGATGCTAATTAATTGGTTAGACAAATACTAATAGTACTGGTGTTAAATGCTAAGTATGTTGTGATGCTAATTGATTGGTTAAACATTATTACTAACTATTAATCATATATTATCGTGTTTTGAAGAGGATGCAATATTGTCACATGATAAGATTCAGACTAATTAAATTCGTCAGTAATGTTCACGGGGTAATTAAGGTTCGAACTAATTAAATTTGTATTGATTTTTACAGGATAATGTTTGGACTAATTACAGCAACAAAACTATTACAATCTTTATATTGTAAAGACTATATATACCGCAACAACATTCGCATTTTATATTGTTAATATTATTTTATGTTTTTAAGACTATAATCATATTTTCTCAAACTTATCAACTGCAGCAACATTCACGTTTTTTTAATACACACAATTTCCAAATTTACAACTTCAGTTCAATACAAACACAACACGACTGTATACACGGGTATTTGACTAGTTTAATGGAAAAATAAATGATAGTGATGTTGAAAGTAATGAAGAAAAACATGTCCTTTTAGTATGTTAGGAACAAACTACCCAAAAGAAAGTAGTGGAGCAGTTAATGGATTGTGGTATGAAGCCTTAATTAAATATATAAAACAAAAGAAGGCCAAATATATAATTAGGTGAGAATGGCAATCAAAGGCGCCTCACCAATTCAGCAAAGAGTCGTGAGTTTGGTTAGAAGAATCGAATAAAAATGGATAAAGTAATGGAAAGAAAGAATCCGATCTTTGAATTCTTGAATGATACAATAGGAAAAGAGAAGAGACCCAATTCTAAAGACAGGCCCACCACGACTTTGATGCTTTCTTTCCATTTTAGGAGAGAATGGCTTCCAGCACCATTTTTTACTTACAGTTACAGTATCTCCATTTGTTTAATACTTCAGTTGTTAAAGCTATTTTTGAATGCATCTCGGTTGTAAAAATGTATAAAAAAAAAAGCTTAATTACAGTTTTGGTCCCCTTAGTTTCACCAACTCACGATTTTAGTCTCCCAAGTTTTTTTCCATGAATTTAGTCCTCCTATTTTTCCGATTTGTAAAATCAAATTCCCCCTCTAATTTGGTCAAAATTAGCGTTGAGTTGTCAATTACTTATCCTACGGGACTGACACGCTTACTTGCCTTGCCTTGTTGGAATTAAAATTAAAATTTCTATTACAACAATTTGTTTTTAAAATATTTCATATGTAAATTAAAAAAAAACACATTTGTCTGGAAATTTTTTCAATTTTTTTTCATTTCCAGTTCTTTCTTTCTGTTAATTGTTGTGTGGATTGGCTTTTGATTTCAATGTGTTGCTTCGTCTAACGCAAAATATGGTAGTGTATGTTTGTTGTTTCTACGTTTGCCTAATAGATTGGATACATCTTTAGTTGATTTGAGAAGCGAATGGTAAAAGAAACCCAGAATCGCAAAGGTACCAAAACAAAAGAACAAAGAAGAACAATAAATCTAATATCTATTTATACAAAAATATTACCTTTAAACTTTCAAAATTAGCCTCCAACTTTACTTGACACCTATACTACTTATAATAAGAACAAAGACTAATAATGTCTTTTTACAGGAAAAAATTGTTCATTCTTGGGGGGAAAATTTTCAATTTACCGGGCAAATCTTTTTGAAAGATAGAGTTCAAAGGAGAACTTTATCTTTCACCTTTCACTTCAATCAACTCTCACCTCCTTTCACAACTCTCTTCTCTCCTCTTTAACTCTCTTGGTACCATTTACTCTCTAACATATAGGTGGTTGAGGTGAGAGAGAGGGCATGGTGGACTGGTGGAGAGAAAAGTTGTGATGGGGCGAAAAGGGAAAACGGGAGAGAAAGGAAAAATCTCTAAATGCTCCCAAGAAGAACATCAAGAAGGTCGATGGGGTTCCCTCACCTTTCTGGTTTCATTTCTTCACTCCTCCACTATTTCATTTTCGCCCCATACTGTCATTCTTCAACTTTTTCCATTCTTCCCCTTTTACCCATTTCACTTCTACTCTGAAAATTTTTAACATTTGTTGTCTAATATCTATTAATACAAAAACATTACCTTTAAACTTTCAAAACTAGCCTCCAACTTTACTTGACACCTATACTACTTATAATAAGAACAAAGACTAATAATGTCTTTTTACGGGAAAAAATTGTTCATTCTTGGGGGGAAATTTTTCAATTTACCGGGCAAATCTTTTTGAAAGATAGAGTTCAAAGGAGAACTTTATCTTACACCTTTCACTTCAATCAACTCTCACCTCCTTTCACAACTCTCTTCTCTCCTCTTTAACTCTCTCGGTACCATTCACTCTCTAACATATAGGTGGTTGAGGTGAGAGAGAGGGCATGGTGGACTGGTGGAGAGAAAAGTTGTGATGGGGAGAAAAGGGAAAACGGGAGAGAAAGGAAAAATCTCTAAATGCTCCCAAGAAGAAGAACATCAAGAAGGTCGATGGGGTTCCCTCACCTTTCTGGTTTCATTTCTTCACTCCTCCACTATTTCATTTTCGCCCCATACAGTCATTCTTCAACTTTTTCCATTCTTCCCCTTTTACCCATTTCACTTCTACTCTGAAAATTTTTAACATTTGTTGTCTAATATCTATTAATACAAAAACATTACCTTTAAAATTTCAAAATTAGCCTCCAACTTTACTTGACACCTATACTACTTATAATAAGAACAAAGACAAATAATGTCTTTTTATGGGAAAAAATTGTTCATTCTTGGGGGGGGGGGGGGATTTTCAATTTACCGGGAAAATCTTTTTGAAAGATAGAGTTCAAAGGAGAAATTTATCTTTCACCTTTCACTTCAATCAATAAAATGGAACTACAGCTACTCTGTAGTCGCAGACGTAGGCAAAGTTTGGACGAACTGCGTGATCAATATCGTTAGGGATTCGTTCATACTCCTAATTTCGTTCAGACCGTGACTCCGTCAGCGACACCTCCTCTTGTCGCTCTTGCCTTGGCCTTCATCGTTCCTCTTGGTTGGTTGTCAGTTCTTGGTCGCACCTGAGTGTGGTGCTTTTGCGATTTCGGTGGGTCTTGGTTCGTGGTTCACTGGTTCGTGGGTCTTGGTTCGCTGGTTCGGTGGGTCTTATTGGTTCGCTGGTTCGTACGATTTCGTTGGTTCGCTGGTTCATCGTTCCTCGTGGTTCGCTGGTTCGTGCGATTTCGTGGTTCCTGGTTCGTGGGTCTTATTGGTTCGTGGTTCCTGTTGCTGCTTGCTTCCTGTTCGTTCTCCTGCTTCAGCGTCAATTGGCAAGTTGATTTTGTAGGTGTTGTTCTCATTATCAATTTTTTTTAGTACTTATTCAATGGCTTCGGGGAAAAAATGGATAATTTTTGTGTTCATTTTAACGGTAAGAATTATGCTACTTTGGAATTTCAATTCAAGATGTATGTCAAAGGCAAAGGATTATGGAATCACCTGGCGTTTCTAAAGCGCCGGAAGATAAAATTGCCTTAGACGCGCGGGAAGTCAAAGATGCTCGGATTATTTCTTGGATCCTCAGTACTATTGATCCTCAGATGATCAATAATTTGCGATCATTTTCAATTGCTCAAGAAATGTGGAATTATTTAAAGCGTATTTACAACCAGGACAATACGGCCAAGCGTTTTCAATTGGAGTTAGAAATCGCAAATTACAAACAAGGTAATTCGTCAATTCAAGAATATTATTCTTGTTTCCTGAATTTATGGACAGAACACTCTGCTATTATCTATGTTGCTGTTCCCAAGCCATCACTTTCGGCCGTCCAAGATGTTTATGATACTAGTAAACGGGATCAATTTCTCATGAAACTTTGTCCAGAATTTGAGGCTGTTCAAGGTGCTTTGCTGAATAGGAACCCTGTTTCTTCCTTGGATATCTGTGTTGGTGAACTGCTTCGGGAAGAACAACGTTTCCATACTCAAGGAACCATGTCTCATGATCTCGTCTTTTCTGAACCTGTGACAGTTGCATATGCTGCGCAAAATAGAGGCACAAGCTGTGATATGCGACAAACTCAATGGTTCTCTTGTAAACAATTTGGACATGTTGCTCGTAGTTGTCCTAAGAAGTTTTGCAATTACTGCAAGCAGCAGGGTCATATCATCTCTGCATGTCCTACACGTCCTCCACGACCGACTAAGAGTTCGGTGCAGGAATTCCATGCCACTACTAGCTCTACAGCTGGTCCTTCCACCACTGGTGTATCGAGCTCTGCCGCTGGTCCTTCCACCATTGGTGCATCTGATGGTGGTGCTCCACAGCTTGAATTAATTCAACAAATGGTACTATCTTCTCTTTCTGCCTTGGGCATTACTGGTATGTCTTCTTTAATATTATGGTTACTTGACTTTGGTGCATCGAATCACATGACGGGTTCCTCTGAACTCTTGCACAATTTACGTTCTCATTTTGGTAATCAGAAAATTCAAATTGCTGATGGCAGTACCCTTCCTATAACTAATGTTGGTGACATAAATTCTAACTTTCGAAATGTGCTGGTAGCACCTGGGCTTGCCTCAAATTTATTGTCTGCTGGTCAATTAGTGGATGAAGGTTGTGATGTTAATCTTACTCAGGATGGTTGTCTTGTGCAGGAGCGGGTGTCGGGGAAGGTGATCGCGAATGGAACTAAAGTTAGACGAGTGTTTCCACTCCAGTTTATTCCAAATCATTTATCTCTTGCTTGTACTAGTGTTTTGAATGCATGTGAGGATTGGCATACGAAATTGGGCCATCCAAACTCTCTTGTTTTGTCTCACTTATTTAAGACTAACTTGTTAGGTACTAAACCGATGGATTCTAGTGCCTCTATTTCATGTTCTGTTTGCAAATTAGCTAAAAGTAAAACACTTCCTTTTCCGTCTGGTGCTCATCGTGCTTCTACTTGTTTTGAGGTGATTCATAGTGTTGTTTCGGGAATCTCACCTGTCGCTTCTCATGCTCACTATAAATATTTTGTCACCTTTATCGATGATTATAGCCGTTTTACTTGGATTTATTTTCTTAAATCTAAATCTGAAGTGTTTTCTATGTTTAAGAAATTTCTGATGTATGTTGAAAATCAATTTCAAACCAGTATTAAAATTCTTCGGTCTGATTCTGGTGGTGAGTATATGTCTCATGGGTTTCAGGCATTCTTACAGCAAAAAAGGTGTATTGTCTCAACGATGTTGTCCCAATACCCCTCAGCAAAATGGTGTTGCAGAACGTAAGAATCGTCATTTGTTGGATGTGACACGTATCTTACTTCTCCAGGCTTCTGTTCCATCCAAATTTTGGGTGGAGGCTCTTTCCACAGCTGTTTTTTGATCAACCGTCTTCCTTCCACGGTGATTGAGTTTGATTCTCCTTACTTTCGCCTTTTTAAAACTCAACTTGATTACAGTAGTCTACATACTTTTGGGTGTGTAGGTTTTGTTCATCTACCATCCACTGAAAGACATAAGCTTGGAGCACAATCTATCCAATGTGCATTTATGGGGTATAGTCATTCTCATAAGGGTTTTATGTGTTATGATGTCTCTAACCATCGTTTTCACATTTCTAGGAATGTGACATTTTTTGATAATCAGTTTATGTTTCCTTGCTCTTCTCCTGGTCTGAATGATTTTGCTATACTTCCCCAATTTTCTACCCCGCGTTCACCTATAGAATGTTTTACACCAGGACTCATTCCCACTTCCCCTTCCGACGCTGATCTGCCACCTGATCCTGATCCTGTACCGCCTGAACCACGGCGTTCTAGTAGAACGTCTCGAGCACCTGATAGATATTCCCCAGACAGGTTTGCTTCCTCACATATTGCTTTAACTGCTTCTCTATCTGGCACATCTATTCCTAATTGTTACTCGCAGGCTGTTAAAGATGTGTCTTGGGTAAATGCCATGAATGAGGAACTCCAGGCCCTTCAGGACAATTTCACTTGGGATATTGTTCCTTGCCCTCCTGGTATCAAACCCATAGGCTGTAAATGGGTTTATTCTGTGAAATTGAATTCTGATGGATCTCTCAATCGGTACAAGGCTCGATTGGTTGCTTTAGGCAATAAGCAGGAATATGGTAATGATTATGATGAGACATTTGCACCAGTTGCTAAAATGACTACTGTTAGAATGGTGCTCTCTATAGCTGCTTCTCATGGGTGGTCTCTCCACCAAATGGATGTGCAAGCTCAAACGCTCTCTATATGGTTTGAAACAGGCGCCTAAATCATGGTATGAGAAATTCTGTTCCACTCTACCTGGGTTCTCTTTTACTCAAAGTCAGTATGATTCGTCTTTGTTCATTCACCGCACATCTACGGGCATTGTTCTGCTCCTTCTTTATGTTGATGATATGATCATTACTGGTTCTGATGCCGCATCCATACAGAAAGTTAAACAAAAGCTTCAAGCCTCATTTCAAATGAAAGACCTTGGTCTTTTACATTATTTTCTTGGACTCGAGGTTCATTCTACCTCTAAGGGTATATTTCTCCATTAGCATAAGTATGCCACTGACCTTATTGCTATGGCTGGCCTCCAATCCGCTAATCTTGTGGATACTCCTCTTGAAGTTAATGTCAAATACCACCGTGACGAGGGTGAACTTTTACCTGATCCTTTATTATATCGACAGCTCGTGGGTAGTCTTAACTACTTGACCATTACACGACCCGACATTTCATTTGCTGTTCAGCAAGTAAGTCAGTTCATGCATTCTCCTCGTCATCATCACTTTGCAGCGGTTCGTCACATAATTTGCTACTTGAAAGGTACCTCTCAACGGGGTTTATTCTTTCCTAGTGGGACGCCTCTTAAGTTGATTGCCTACAGTGATGCTGATTGGGCTGGGTGTCCTGACACTCGCCGCTCTGTCACTGGTTGGTGCATGTTTCTTGGTTCTTCGTTGATCTCATGGAAAAGTAAGAAGCAAGCAAGAGTCTCTAAGTCCTCAACTGAATCGGAGTATCGTGCTATGTCTACGTCGACATGCTCCGAAATTCTGTGGCTTCGTGGTCTTTTGGGTGAACTTGGATTTCCTCAAACCGAACCGACATCTCTCTATGCATGCTGACAATACAAGTTTCATTCAGATTGTTGCAAATCCGGTTTTTCATGAGCGTACTAAGCATATTGAAGTTGATTGCCATGCTATTCGTGAAGCCTATGATAATCATGTTATATCCATCCCTCATATCAATACTCAGTTTCAAGTTGCAGATATCTTGACCAAAGCTGTTCCTTGTCCACGCCATAAGTTTCTTGTCAGCAAATTGATGCTCCTTGATGACCCGCATCAATTTGAGGGGGGGTGTGAATAAGGAATTTAGGAAGTTTGTAAATAGTAGATTTTTTTATAGAATAGCCTATTTAAACTCGTTAGTGTTTGTACTCAAGGACCATCAAAATACAATCAATAAAATGGAACTACAGCTGCTCTGTAGTCGCAGACGTAGGCAAAGTTTGGCCGAACTGCGTGATCAATATCGTGTCTCCTGTTGTGACATGACCTACAATTTTTAGGTAAACATCAAACATTTTTTGTTGGGGATTTTTTGATTATATACCCTACTGGATTTGTTCAGAAGAGGAGGCAACAAGAGTACCAGCAAGAAGAGAAGTTAAGTATAGAGGAGTGCTGAGGTACAATACGAGGAATTCAATTCCCTTGGTAGGTATTCCATAACTACAAAGCTATATATGTTCCTACCTTTGTTATTTGCATGTTCTGTTAGACTACTTTTTTCGAATTTGGAGTATCAAACTATTGTTCAGTTGAATGCTCAGCAAACTAAGTCGCAAACATAAGTACATTCATTCTGTCCACATTTTTCACTTCAAGAATGAAACTATTCTTCATTAGGAAAACATAAGTCAGAAGCAGAAGTAGTTTGGACAGTAAATGTTAAACCATTTACAAGAATTAATGTTTTACATAGCCATACTAGCTTCTTTCATTATTCAAGGCAGAAAATGTTTCATTTGAATAGCCAATTTTTTTGGACAGTTCATTAATCATCTCAGATAACACATTTACATGGATATATATTGATGGCCACTTAATTTGAGTATCCATATTGCAATTTTGATACTCCTTTTGGAGTTAAATCTATGTACATATATGTTGATCCTTATGTTTTCTCACATGACTAATCATCTTCTTTGACAGTCATTCTCAGGGTTAAGAATTTTCATGTGATTTGTTGCATTTTTAAGTTAGTTCATCTATGTACTCTTTTAATTTAATTGCCTTGGCACTATATCAATATGCACATATTTTTAGTTACTAATTCATTGTTATTTAATTTTTTTTACGTGTTTGTTGTGTTTGTTGTGTTGTGCAGCTAATAAAGCTGACAGTAGAGATTTTTTTTTTTATACTCATGATCTATGCCAAGAAATGGAGTTTCAAACTGTTTATCTTACAAGTTGAGGTGCTATTCTGGTGTGATTTACTAGCTCATGGATTTTATTTGATGATCTAATGAAAAAGGTAATTGGCAATCATCTCTTTATAAGTTGCATATCTTTTACCAATGAGCACACTTTTAGTGCAGCTATTGGATAATTAGTTTCTGGAATATATTGGTCCCATATGACGTTTTCTATGTAGTTGATTATATGGGTGGTATTCTCTCAATGATGTCTTAAAAAGTTGAAACTTTTTGAATTTTCTATTGTCCATTCACACACAAGTCAATTAGAAAGTATAATATGTAAAGTAGATATTGGTATTGTAGTAGCAGGACAACCAATGATTGAAACTAGCAAAACATATTTTGCGAGCATTTTCCGCTATCTGCAGTTTTTGTCAAATTTAAAAATTAGCATTAATTTGAATGATTCTTTCTTTCCATTGATGATCTCACTAGCTATTTTCTTTTTATTATATACACTAGTGGAAATTTGACATTAAAAAGCATCATTTAGCATCGGTTGTTTGAACAACCGATGCTAAAAGTAGGCGCGGTGGCAATTTTGCAATTAAACTGAAGTTTTTAGTTTTCGCGCCTACATTTAGCGTCGGGTGTTTAAACAACCGATGCTAAATGTGTTTGAGACACACATTTAGCATCGGGTTTTTAAAAAACCGATGCTAAATGAACACATTTAGCATCAGTTGTTTAAACACCTGACGCTAAATGTCCCCTTTTATTTTTTTCCAATTTTTGTCTCGCATATCTCTCGCGTTCGTTCTCCTCTCTTCACTCTCTACCTCTCTTCACTATCTGAACCCTCTCCCTCTCTTCACTCTCTCCCTCTCAGCTCTCTTCACCGTTCTCAACTCTCTCCCTCTCTTCACTCTCATCCCTCTCTTCACAGTTCTCAACTCTCTCGTTCTCAGCCCTCTTCCTCGCGAAACCCATAAACTAAATAAAAAACGTTGAAGATCAACATCGTCGCCGTCACTGTTGTTTGCTCATTGTCATCGCTCGCCGTCGCTGTTGCCTTGCTCGCCGTCGCTGTTGCCCTGCTCGCCGTCGCCGTCGCCCTGCTCGCCGTCGCCGTCGCCCTGCTCATCGTCGTCGTCTCTTGCTAGCTCGAAACCGTAAGTTTTCATCTTTGAATGGTTAGGGTTTTGGATCTGTTTAATCTGTTGGATCTCCATCTCTGTAACTTTTTTGGTCCATCTTGCAGGTTTGAGCGGTGGGGCTCGCGCAGGGACTTTTGTGTCTTTTTTACCGGGTTTAGATGAAGGAAACACCTCAACGCTCCATATTCCTCATCGCAAACTTCTTAGTCATGGTATTTTCTTTTCCTTTTTCATTTTACCTTCTAAATTTGATCATGCCAAATTTGTTTGTTACTACTTTCAGTTCATTGAAAGAACGATTTTCCCTTCCTTTTAGAACTTGCAGTTTTTGATTGTTTCTATTTGTAATTTGTATTTCTTTTGCCTGATTGAAAAATGGCTAATCGAGATCCTTCTAATCAAATTTATTGTTGTGTTAAACTTTGTGAGTTAGCACAAATCTTCTGCTTATCATTGAGACTTGAGTTTTTTTTTTTAAAAACACTATTTGTTGATTTGGTTCGATCTTGATATTTAGTTTCTGTTAACCGCAACAACTATTAGTTTTGTCGCGGTGTGTATTGTGTTGGTGAACGGGTTTCTTTTGTTCTTTATCATTGATGTATTGATGTATAGTGTAGCGACCGAAGAATCCGAAGGAGGGATTCTACGTTGTTTTTGAACAATGGAGCCGCCATCAATATTTATTTTTAGGAAAACATTGAAAAAAACCTTTGTTTTTGGGTTCGGGGGTCGATTAAGTGCGGGGAAGGTACTAGCACCCCGCAACATCCTAAAAAAGGTTACCTTTTAATTTAATGTGTAGAAAAAAATTAGTTTAAAGAAAACATTTTAATTTACCCTTTTTATTAATTACAAAAAAAAACGGAAAGGAAGACTTAATAAAAATTTAGTTTTTCGCGCTTGACAGGAGTGGGCCCCCGCTCCTACGTATCTCCGGGTGCGATGGAGAAATCAAAGCTACGTAGTTCTTGGGTAGAAAATATTTGTGTGTTGGTATTTTTTATTTTTGAAAAGTTTGCGAAAACTAGAGGCCGTTCATGGTGACCAAACAGATAAATCCAGAGTGGTCACCACTAATGGCTTATTCGAAAAAGAAAGTGTTTACAGCGTTCAAACGAGCGGGGCTCAGAGTGACCGCTATAAATACCCGGTTTGTGATCGAGCGTTTTGTTCAAAAAAAGGGCTTACTGGGAAGCGTGATCAATAAAAAGGATTTTTGAGATTATGTTTGTGTGTTTTTTTTGTTGATTGAAAGTCCCTTTTTTGAAGTTTAGGCGGGTGTTTGCGATGATCAAACGAATAAGTTCAGAGTGATCGCTACTAATCCGCTTTGAAAAAAGAAGGTTAGCCCTATCGGTCAAACAAGCTAAGCTCAGAGTGACCATTAGTGACAACCTATTTTTTTTACGCGAGTTTGATTGTTTGAAAGAAAAAAAAAACGGTTTGGAAACATTATGGTGTAAATAAAAGCGGAGTGGGTGATAGTTAAAAGGTGGGTACAACTAACAGAGGTGTTGTATCAAAAATGGGGGGTGGGCTTAGTAACAGCCCAAAAACAGCGTTTTTGGTTTTTGGACTCTTGTGCGAAAGTTGGGCTGAAAGCGGGGTGCCGTATTACTAAAAATGCGAGAGGTGCGAATAGCGGTTTGACGCTAAAAATGATTGCTTGATTTTTTTTTTTACTTTATTACCTTACCCTAGAATACATGATTCTGAAGCACTTCATTTTTTTTTTAAAAAAAACTTAGACTAAACACGCATTGCATTTGGACAGATTTAGTTTATAAAGGAATGTTCTCTTTTTTTTTTAAAATGGTTGTCATAGTTATTATTTTGAAAAAGGGGTGCTTTTACTGTTTTTTTTTTAAAAGATGATTATTGTTATTATTTTTTATTATTTTTTTTAGAGAGGGCAGTGGTATTAGTAACCATTTATTTTTAAAAAAATATTTTTTTTTATATTTTATTTTAATCCGAAAATTACATTAATATTTAAATAAAAAAGCAACAATTTAAATAATAAAAAACAACAACATTTTAATATGTATAAAAACAGCAACCAAATTAAGTAAAAAAAAAAGCAACTAAATAAAAATAGGAAAGGCGGCAACTAAATAAGAAAAACGGCAATAACAATATCTAAAAAAACATGGCAGCAACAATTTTTTTTTTAAAAATAAAAAACAAACAACAAAAAAAGTAAAAAAGGGCAACAAATAAATAGAAAAACATTATATATTTTTTTTTAAAAGTATTTCAAGGGGACTTTATTTTAATCCGAAAATTACAGCAATATTTTTTAAAAAAAAAGCAACAATTTAAATAAAAAAGGTTACAGCAACAATTTATATAAAAAAAAACATGAATTTACGAATTTGCAGCAACAATTTTAGAAATAAAGAAAAAAAAAATAGCAACAATATTACGAATTTACATTACAACAACTACAAAAATAATAAATAAAAAAAAGCAACAATATTTACATGAACAAAATTACAGCAACTAAAAAATAAAATAGCAATAATCAAATAAAATGTCACATTACAATACCTTAAACAAAAATCCGGAAATGTTGAAGGAGAAGTTTTTTTCTTTGGATTTCCTCAATACAACAGAATTTGAAACTAAAAAAAATAATTTGTGAAAGGGAGAAGAAGAATACAGTGAACAAAAAAAAACTCTCAAACTCTCTTTTTCTAAACAAAACCTAGACTCTCCTTTTTCTTCTTTTTTTTCGAAAATCTTCTCTTCTTCTTCCTTTCTCTAAAAAAAAAATCCGTCCTTGCTTCATGGTCTTGGCCTCCTATTTATACCACCAGGGGTGTTTTCTTCTTGGTTTTCTTCTGACTGCACCTTACCTTGCACAGTGTTTTGACTGAGATTGAGACAGAGAGGGGTAGAGATTTCGTGATTTAGGGTTTTAGGGAGTAGTTGGTGAAGGGGTATGGGCATGGTAGAGGAGATGGTTTTTTTTTTGTGTGAGAAATGAGAGTGAATCCGTGAGTGAGAGAGAGATGTGAAGGAAAAAAATGATGGAGAGTGTGAGAGAGATGGGGTCGTAGGGATGGGGAGAGAAGGAGAGGTTGAGTGTGAGTTGTGTATGATGGAGAAAGAAAGAGAAAATGAAGGTTGAGTGTGAGAGAAGGAGAGTGAGAGTCGTAGGGATGGGGAGAGGACGTGATGAGTGATGTGAGAGATGAAAGAAAGAGAAAGTGAAGTGTGTGAGTGTGAGAAAGAGAGAGGAAGCGTGAGATTGAGGAGAGAGGGGGATTGGAGCCGTTGGGAAGAGAAGAGAGAGGGGAAAGGTGTGTATGGGGAAGTGGGGTTTGAGAGAAAAGAGGAAAGGTGGAGTGTGGGAAAGGAAAAAGTGCAATTTCCAAGGAGGGAAATGAGGGAGTGGGGTCGAAAATCAAGGAGGGGAAAGGTGAGTGAATGTGGCCAAATTTTAGGGAAAGGGGGGGATTGAATGTGGATGATTTTTAGGGTAAGGGGGGTGGCCGAATTTGACTAGGGTTTGGTGGGGAGAATTAGGGTTTTGGTGGAGGAGTGAGTTGGGTCATGGGTTATGGGTTGGTTGGATGGGTTAGGGTTTAGGGTTAGGCGAATTGGGCTAGGGTTAGGCGAATTGGGCTAGCCCTTTTTTGCTGGGTTGGGTTTCTGATGGCCCAATCCTGATTGCACCTCCATTCTTTTCTTAACAGACCCCCCTATTTCCTCCTTTGCTTATTTTTTGTTTCTTCACTTCTAATTAATATATTTTTTTTTGGTTAAAAACTTCTGGCAACTAAAATAAAAAAAAACATGTCATGAAAATAATAAAAAAAAAGATTATTATTTTTATTAAAAATAAAATCTCTCATTTTTGATCGGACAAAATTAGGGTATTACATATAGTACTAATGCAGCAAATCTGATATAGTAATAAACCAAGGTCCTACAGCACCACTCCCAAGCGGCATTCCAACTTACACTGTAGAGATCATGAATATGTGCGTCAGTGGATGCGACATCTCTGCTATACACCTTCGCTGTGGCTGGTTCAGTTCTGCACGTCTCATCAATCCAAAGCTCTTCAAGCGCCTTCGTTACAACGATTGCTTAGTCAATGATGGTAGGCCTTTGATCAATGGTGGCACTATTTCTTTCCAGTATGCTAATACCTATCTCTATCCTCTCTCTGTTGCCTCTATCCAACAAGAGAAGAGACCTTTTGATTTTTCAGGTAGATGATGATGAATGCTTCACAGTTCATAACCTTTTTGTGGGTGTTGGTGTAGGACTTCCATGTACTGTGATGGAGTGTGGGGATATAATGGATTGTAAAAAGGTTTGTGATTTTTTTGCAATTTTTATGAAAGTGTTTTTTGAGTTTGTTTTATTTGTTATTATTATTTAGGGTGGTTTATGGTTGTAGGATGATTTTGTTATTGGGAAGAAGCTGGGGGAAGGATCATTTGGAAAGGTTTATAAAGTGACACTGGCCAAAAAGCCCTCTTCAAAGGTATTGTTGTTACAAATTACAAAATTCTATTTGGAATTTTGATAAATACTAGATATGTAATATTTAATGTTTTACACTTAGTTGAGTGAAATACCAATTTACTTCTTGAAATTGATATTGTCAGGGTCATACATTTTGATATTCAAATTAGCACCTCAGTAATTCAAATTTTTCAATTGCATTTTGATGCTTTTCTGCATTTTTTGATGAACTTCTTTGTAAGACTACGTAAATTTCAAGATAACTATTGATTTTAAAGTGAATTGTGGTTATAAATTTTGGGTAGTTTTGATTCTTAGAGTCTCATCATGATTAATAGAACATAAAATCAGGAACCAACATGTTGGCATAGAATTCAGTTGGTCTCAGGCCACTTAAATTGTATAATTATGCCTAATGGTTCCATTTGATTCTCATTGGAAGGAAGGTGACTTAGTCTTGAAGAAGGCGACAGAATATGGCGCTGTAGAAATTTGGATGAATGAGCGAGTTCGAAGAGCTTGTGCGAACAGCTGTGCAGATTTTGTTTATGGCTTTCTTGAGGTGATGCTCAATTAAAAAATAATACTACTTGAAACAACTTGATGCTGATATCAAAACTTTAAAACTCTTGTAAGTTGAGTCTTGCCACTTGGTGGTTCTGACCTGAGTCATTTTGTTGTTTCTAAATAAATTGAAGTTAAATACTAGTTTCTACAAGACAATAAAGTTCAAAAGGTTGCATAAAAATTGCTACCTTTTGTTTAAATGACGCGTCACATCATTTCTGCTCTCTTTTTTATTAAATAAAGTTATTTGTAGGCTCCTCAATGGAAATGAATTATCAGGTCAGTTGCCAGAAGAGCTTGGCTATCTTTCAGTCCTGAACAGAATACAAATCGATCGGAACCATATTACAGGACCAGTGCCTCTGTCATTTGCAAACCTGAGCAACGCCCAACACTTGTGAGGTTCTTTACATTGATTCATACAGTTTTAGCAATTTATAATCTTTCTTCTTGACACGTTTTATTCATTTAGCTTTCTTATTCTTCTCAAAAGAAGAAAGAAAATAATGCTTTCATTTTCCCCCCTAATGGAGCAGTCACATGAATTAGTGTTTTCTCATCTGTATATTGTTGTTGTTGTTGCTCCCGAAAAAGTCCCCGAGGGAGAACCTTCCTCGTTCACAACTTTTCTTAAGACAATGAAGCCGCCACTAATATTTATCAAGGAAAATATTAGGAAAACCTTTTATTGGAAAGCGATTGGCCTTTGAAAACTGAGAGTTTTGGGTTCGGGGGTCGGTTACGCGCGGGGAAGGTATTAGCACTTCACGCGTCCTCTCTACTGAGAGGGAACCTTTAATTAAATGTGTGGTTTTAAGTGTTGATTTGAAAAATACCTAATTTGCCTCTTTATTTCTTATTGAAAAATGAATTAAAGAACTTAATAAAAAATTTTATTTTTGGCGAGAAAGGAAGAAAAAGGGTTTTTAGAAAGAAGTGCTTGACGGGACATGGCCCGCTCCTACGTATCTCCCGGTGCGATGGAGAATTCAAAGCTACGTAGTTCTTGTGTAGAAAATGTTCGTGTGTTTGGTGTTTTTTAATATAGGGGTTTTAGGATTGTGTGATCTGCGTTGAAGGACCACTGGGGGTCTGAAGGGCCGCTGGGGGCTGAAGGAGCGCTGGGGCTCTGAAGGACCACAGTTCACTTATCCTAAAACAATGATTAACCCGGTCGTACGACCGACTTAATCCCCTACTTTGAAAATAAGATTTTTGATTTTTGAAAGAGATGTGTTTGTATTTTTTATTTAGAAATTATTTGTTTTTGCGCTTGACAGGGGCGTGGCCCTGCTCCTACGTATCTCCGGGTGGAGAATCAAAGGCGACGTAGTTCTTGTTCTTTTGAAAATAATTGTTGAAAACTTATTGTGAAAATGATTTTTATTTGTTATGCTTGACGGGATGTGACCCGCTCCTACGTATCTCCTGGTGCGATGGAGAATTCAAAGCTACGTAGTTCTTCTGTGCCTGAAAAAGGTTTTTGTTTTTTTATCTTGTTTAATTTTGAAAATCAAGCTTTCGTGATGATCAATTGAGCAAGGGCTCCAAGTGATCACCACTAGCACTCCATTGTTAATAATCATGCAAGCAAAGGCTTCGCAAGACTATTAACAAAGATTTTGATTTAGTGAAAATCTTTAGGAAAATTAGGCATTCATGATGATCAATTAAGCAAAGGCTCCAAGTAATCGCCACTAGTACCTCATTGTTAATAATCATGCAAGCAAAGGCTTCGCAAGACTATTAACAAAGTTTTTGATTTATGAGAAACTATTTTGTCTTGAAGAGAATTAAATTAAATTAAAAACGAGAAAGGGGGGTGAAATGGTAAAATAAGGTGTTATTAGTCGCAAGGGGTTGTATAACTAATAGCAGGTGTAAAAAAAGAGAGGCCCAGTTCGCATAGGAGAGCCCAGTATGCGAAACTGGGCTTAAGTGAGGGAGGCGTGCGCCTGAATTGAAGGGGTGTTAATAGCATTCTGATAATAAAAATAAAATTAAAATAAAAATTAATTAAAACCCTACATATATAATACAAAACCTAAAAAAATTTCTAAACCTAAATCCTAACCTCTTCCCTACCAGCGCCGCACTACCCCTCAAATCGCCCCAACCCTAAAAAAAAATATCTCTCTCTCTCTCTCACGTATCCGTCTCTCTCCCTCACCCTGAACTCATCTACGCCGCGCCACTCTCTCTTCCCATCCACGGCGCTGTATCTCCTCCTCTTAGCCTCACTCCGTTTTCCTTTCAACAAGTCGCTGCCTCTCTCTCTTCTCCTCCATTTTTCCCTCACCGCCACCCCTAGCTCTCTCACTTCTTTTCCCCTCGGGTCCACGACTGCGTTTCGCTCGATCTGGGTCCACCTCGCAACAGGGAGGACGAACTCGTGGCGGTGATGATGGCGTTCGGTTTCTGTGTCGGTCGTTTGGGTGGTGCGGTGGTGGATCTATGGAGGTGTTTCGGTGGTGGCCGTTTACAGTGTTTTGGCGGTGGTGGTTAAGATGACCGCGGTGTGGCTTTGTTGCTGGGCGGTTGTTCGGTGGCGAGGAGAGAGAGGAGGGTGGTGCGAAGAGGGAGTGGTTCGGTTTGTGGCTGCGCACAGCAAGGCTACGGCGAGACACACGATGGCCACGGAGGGAGGGGAAACGAACACTGGGCTTGTGTTCGGTGGTGGTGGTCACGACGGCAACGAGGACGGCAGCACCGTGTACGGTGGCCGGTGGTTAGCTTTTCTCCCTTTTTTATTTCAAATCCTGTACCTATTTCTGATCCTATATCTAATGTTTGGTCATCATTGTTGTAAACTTGCCCATCTTAATTTGTTTTGGATTTCTCCTCTTCCACATTCCAATCCTATTACTAACATATTTTTTAATTTTATTTATCTATTTTCCAGAACCTACTGTTTGTTTACATTAAAAAGAAAAGTATTTTCACATTTTTAGATTTCTAAACTACTCCGGTAATAAACTAAAATGCAAACAGAAGTAGAAAATTGCCAACCTGGTTTACTAAAGAAAACTACCCTTCCAGACCTTTGTTGCTGAAAAAAATCTATCTCTCTTTGCTCGCTGCTACTGCTTATTGAATCCTTTTTTCTCCTCTTCAGAATTTTGAATTCAGTGTTTTTGTGATTAGGGTTTCGATGTGAAGCCCTAATCCTTTTCTCAAGTGATTTCTAAATCTCTGTATTTTCTGTGCGAATTTTTGGGTCCCCTTTTCTGTCTTTTTGAATTGTTGTCTAGACTTGTTTATATAGGCAGGAATTCGGTTTAGGCCATTAAAAAACGATCTTGACCTGATTTTGTTTCCATTTCAGGTTTTGGCCAGCTCAAGGAGAAAACTTTCTCAGCAAGATTAGGGTTGGAACAAAGACTCGCTCACCAAGGAGCATATGGGCAGCTGCTGCTTTCGTTTTCTAATTTTTGTTTTTTTTGTATTTTTTTGGGATTATGTATTATTTTCGGATTTGTATTTTTGGTATTTTTAGTATTATCATTTTTGTATTTTTTGGACATTTGGACTCCTAAACACTATTAAATTGTAAATAAAAATAAATAGAATTTTTTTGCCATTTTTGATACTATATTGCTTAAATAAATTATATAAACAAAATAAGATTAATAACAAGAAAAAGGAGTCGGGCCGAATACAAAGACGAGAACGGGCCAGACTAAACAAATAAAAACGAGGCCCAAAAATAGAAAAATGGGCCTGTTAACTAAAAGCGCTAAAGATTAACTTGGAATTGCATTCTTAAGCCTGAATTGAAACGACAAGCGCAATCGCGAGAAAAATGACTTTGGTAGTCTTAATTAGGTTCGACTAAATCCAAATACAAAGATTAAATTGAAGAACGCACGAAACAACCGATCATTCGCGTGCATGCCTAATTTAAAACAACGGTATTTCGATTTAGTTGAACAGGGTAATTGAAATTGGCTAGGATTAGTAGCTGAGACACCATACTGATAATTCTCGTAATCACGCGACTTCAAAACACAATTTAAGTAAAAAAAACGACTAAAACTAGAAAACGGACAAAATTGGGGTATAACAGTTGTTACTGTCATGAAGAGGGAAAGGTTTTAAATTATGATGAAATGATGAACTGACTATGTGACACCTCTCTGTTAAAACTTGCGGTGTAGGCCGTTTTATGCTGTGATGTTTAAACATTGCATAGCATTTATGAAATTGTTTTTCCCATTTTTACTAAAATGCATGTGTAACTGTAAAATGTTTTCTTTTAAGTTTGCTGTTGTTGATTGTATTTTGTTTTTCTCAAGGTTTCATTTTTCAGATGATGCTGGAATTCCATGAATTCATTTCCTAAATTTCTTCTTCAACTTCCTTTAATTTATCTCTAAATTAAATTAATATATCTGCGTTCCACTTTGTTACTGATTGCTAGATACTCATGGCAAAAGATTATGCACTTATATTGGGGATGCCTGGAACAGGGAACACATCCACCATGGTTCATGCTGTGAAAGCCTTGTTGATTAGAGGCACATCCATTTTGCTAACAGCCTATACAAATTCTGCTGTTGATAATTTACTAGTCAAATTAAAAGCACAGGTATTCATATATGCATATAGCATATTAAATCATCTTCATTTATTGAATATTGTCATAAATAAGTGTCTGCTACTATGTTTGTGTGAAGCATTTGGGCCATTTTCTTGAATTGATCTCTGTCAATTATTCGGCAAAAGGAAGGCTGTAGGGGATATGATTGCTTGGGAAAATATGTAAATAGAGCAAAATAAAGAATGATAGAGGTGTAGGAAGTTTGGCTTTTAGTCTAAAAAAATGCACTCCAACCTTCATCAGTGGTTAAAATGAACTGAATGCACTAAACCTAAATGCAGCCATCAACTTATATTTTTTCCTCACTAAGGACTTTACTCTGCACTCTATATGAAGTAGGCTGAAGAAATGCCCAAGTGTGAACCAAGTTTATGTAAAAGCTGTTCCCTGTCGTCTATTATAGCTTCTATGAAGCATCCTTTTCCTACTTCATCTGTTCTTACATAGTTCTGTTGTTCTCTCTATGGAATTAGGCTAAAATATCTTTTCTCTTTGGTACCTCAGTGTTCCATCTACAATTCTACATTCTCATAGAATGGAGTGATTGATGATGAGTGTGTTATTGAATTGATCCCTAGTTCTGTACGAATGTGTTAGTGGAACAATGTCAAAGGAAGAGAATACAGTGCTGGTAATTGATCTAGTTCTCTTACACAATCTTTTTCTGTTACTGCTTGTGTGGTGCAACAATCTTGTACTGCTTTTACAATATTAACAGATGTAGTGCAGCTATATATAACTCATCTGATATCTGTATATTTTCAGTTATGATGATTTAAAGCCACCATCATCTCCTTCTCCAACTGAGCCTGGTGGTGAGAAACCGAAAAAGATCAGTGATGCAGTGCCAACACCTACTTCATCAGATACTCCAACTAGCGTGTCAGAAATAGATAGCTTTTCTGAGACACCATCTCCCTCAAAAGGGAAGGAGTCACTTTCTCCTTATGCAGTGGAATCTGCACCGCCATCTACAGAAGAAGGCAATGCTGTTGAAAACAATAATCCTTCTCAGGATTCTATTTCTTGGAATTCTCCCTACCACGTGTAAGTCCAATTTCCATTGTTTAGAGTCCCATGTAGATGTAATATAAACTGAAAAACTGTTTATAAGTAGGAGACATCCCTTATCTTATAAACCGGTTTTGCAGTGTTGAATTAAGCTCAACCCAAATTCTAAGATACTTCTCGTACATTTTGTTTTTGTTGTTTGTATTTGTTCTTTAAGGCCATGTTATACCTGCAGATATCCTGACTTAAAGCCTCCTAGTTCACCATCTCCTAATGCACCAACCATATCGCTGTCCTCGTCGTCTGTGGATGAGGTGACCGAGATAGATGCACCAACCATATCATTATCCTCATCTTCTGTGGATGAGGTGCCAAAGATAGATACAGTATCAAGCAATGGACCAGCCCAACTTCCAATAGCAGATGAAGATGAGGACCATATCACTATCCCCATCTTCTATGGTTAAGCCTTCTTATTTCTTTTTTCTCCAACGTGGTGATCTCTAATGTATAATTATTATGTTTAGGTGCTTGTATGTGTTCCATTTATTTATTTTGTAAAGTACTGGGATGTGAAATTACTTTGTAGTTGTAATCTTCTTCTTAAATTTATTTATTTTACCCCTTAAAGGTATTTTTTACTATGCCTCTTCCCATGCTTCTGATGTCATTTGACTGAACAAAGTCTTAATTAGCAAACACACTCATATCAAAATGATAAAGAAAATATAAAAAGAAACTAGACATTTAGCATCGCTTGTTTCAAACAAGCGATGCTAAATGTCTTTTTTTTTATCAAGAAAATGACATTTAGCATCGGTTGTTGAAACAACCGATGCTAAATGTCATTTTTTTTTATCAAAAATGACTTTTAGCATCGGTTATTTGAAACAACCGATGCTAAATGTCACTTTCAGGACATTTAGCATCGGTTGTTTCAAACACCCGATGCTAAATGTCATTTTTTTTATCAAAAATGACTTTTAGCATCGGTTATTTGGAACAACCGATGCTAAATGTCACTTTCAAGACATTTAGCATCGGTTGTTTCAAATAACCGATGCTAAATGTCACTTTCAGGACATTTAGCATCGGTTGTTTCAAACACCCGATGCTAAATGTCATTTTTCAGGACATTTAGCATCGGTTGTTTCAAATAACCGATGCTAAATGTCATTTTCAGACAGCAAAAACAGTGATGAAATGGACATTTAGCATCGGTTATCTAAACACCCGATGCTAAATGTGACATTTAGCGTCGGTTAAATAACCGATGCTAAATGTATGACATTTAGCATCAGGCGATTTAGCGTCGGGCGATAACCGACGCTAAATGTCCAATTTAACCGACGCTAAATGTCTTTTTTCCACTAGTGATAGCAGGAAAGTTCAATGAATAGTTTTTTTATTGTAAAAGTTCTGTTTGAGCTTACAACGTGGAAAGGTAATTTTCTTTTGGGATTTCATTGGAATCAGTTTGTGGAAAGAAAAAACATGCTCATTTACTATTAAAAGTTACTTTGAAGAATGTTTTTGTGGTGTTTTGGGTTTTGTAGAGATACCAATGTGATTGCCTCACTTTTCTTTTTTCTGTCAACACTTTTTTTCTGTTACTGAAAATTAGTCTCTTACGACTTACTTCAGTGCTGCCTTTTCTGCTCGTGCATTCTAATCATTTTGCCTTTTGAATGGCTTTTTTCACCTTTATGAGGAAACTCTTTGCAGGAAGTTCTGTATTCCTAAGTGTAAAAGAAATGATCCTTACCTCCAAGATGCTTTGATGCTTTCTAATAGTGGTGTAGGCTTTGCTGCTTCTGGGAGCATTCCTTATTTTAGTTTTCTCTTTTAAAGTAAGTCTATTTTATTTCAAGTTTTCTGATGTTGAACTACTCTTTCTTGCCTTTAAGTGTGGTACCATATTTAACCCAACTTATATCTCACCTAAATAGTCAAAGTAGATGAGTGGGTCTATGATGATAAAAAGTAGTTAGAAACTTTGCTAAAAGGATTTAGATTAGAGAGAACAGTTTCACTAGAAAAGGAAACTACAAAGTTAATTCTGTTGGGTCGTGAATGCTATAAGTTGGTCAAACAGAATGCTATTGGGCTTAACAACCAATTATGGCGTAGGTGATACATCACTCATACATCCGCATGTTTGACTGTGACTATACATATTTCTATTGAGCCACTTCCTTTTTGTCTTACAACTAGATGGAGTTTTAGAACTTTCATCATTAAATTATACATATTTCATTGAATAAGTTTTATAGTCTTGCTTTTATATCGGTCCTCAAATTGTTAATTTTGGTTGTTTACAACTATGTGATAGGAATGATTAAATTTGTAAGACATAATTGAATTCCTTTAATCAAGTGATGATCTATAACGGGGATGGTGATTTTATCATGTACAAATGCACATAATGCTAAATCCTTCATTTATTAATACCTTCCTATTGATTGATTAGGAGCACTACCTACTTCCTTTGATGGTTGTTATTTTTTTTTGGTGTAGGTTACACCCCTAGCTTAAGCTCTAAGTCCAACATGGATATCAGCATGCTGCTTGAAGAGGAGTATACCTCAAGTCCAAAACAAGTCAAAACATGTAATAGTTTTGGTTGAATATAATGGTTTAGTTTCATTGTCTTTGATGGAGAAATATGTATTTAGTCTTTCAAACTTTGAAAGTTTCTCATCCTTGACATTTTTATATAAGACAATTGATTGTAGTTGATTACATGTAAGGCTCTTCGTCGTATTTACAATATCTTTTTAAATGACATTTATTAACTATGTTTTTTTAATTTCGATTTGAGTACTAATCGTACCACGTAATGCGATCGATCCATGCGGATGCACGGTATGGTACTGGTAGTAAAAGAGATCTACACAAAAAAGCAGTAGCTAAAAAGAGAAGACAACATCACTCTCGCAAAGAACAGAACCACCAAAAGCACAACAAAAATCATCGTATCCCTCATAGAAACTGCTGCGCTTGAGGTTTGAGAAGAAAACCAAAAATGGCGAAACAACCAAAACAGAGAGAAAACGATACACACTTATTAGGTTTGGGGTTTTGGGGATAATGAAAAATCGGCAAGAAGAAGAAAGATTAGGTTTTGGGATTTGGGGATAATCGATGATGATGAAACCTGGGGAAGAGATTATAAGAAATATGAACCACAATTAAAGCTTGATAAAAATAGGGCAGAAAAGAAACTAAATGAGAGAACAAAATATTTTGGAGATAGTCGAAGGAGAGGGATTTCGAGAGGAAGTACTGAGGAAGAAAACGATGGTGGGAAGAGATGATGATGATGATGATGATGATGATGATGATGATGATGATGATGATGATGATGATGATGATGATGATGATGATGATGATTTTTTATTTGTTTACATTTTAATTGTAATTTTAATTATTTTAATTTTTTTTAATTCCAACAAGGCAAGCCTGCGTGTCAGCCACGTAGGATAAGTGACTGACAACTCAGTGCCAATTTTGACCAAAATAGACGGGGACTTTGATTTTACAAATTGGGAAAATAGGAGGACTAAATTCGTGAAAAAAACTTAGGGAGACCAAAACTTTAATTAAGCCAAAAAAGGGGAATTGTGCATTGGTGCTGAAATTCACTTCATTTCAGGATTCCGTGTTGGTGATGAAATTCACTTCATTTCGGGATTCCGTTAAATGCGTTTTGTGTGTACACGTGATTTATTTATAACCGGTAGGATACCCATGCATGCACACGGGTTCTGTGATGTTCTTTTTATGAATGAAATTAGATAGTATTTAAATAGTCTGAACATTACCCCGTGAAAATAAAAACAAATTTAAAGTAGATAAAAAATGAGTTTCAAATAAAAAATAGATAAATATAAAAAATCTAAAAATATAAAAGTATCATTTAAAAACAATCTGTGTATTTATCCCGTTTTTTTTATATACCAGTGCAGCTATCCCGTGTTTTTATATTTATCATTGCAGTTATCCCCGTATTTTTTTATATATCAGTGCAGTTATCCGGTGTTTTTTATGTATCAGTGCAGTTATTTCATAGTTTCAATTGATTATTTGACTTGATTAGTAGATTATAGTAGATAGTAAAAGATAGATAGTAGATTATCAATAAGAAATATATATCCCGTGTTTTTTTAGATATCAGTGACAATTATTTGTCTTTTTATAGGTATTAGTGAAAAATATTTGTCACGTGTGTTTTAAATATTAATCAGTTTAAATAGTCATTAAGCCTTCTTATTTTTTTAGATACTAGGCTTATAGTAGTCTTCAAAATGATAATTATCAATCGCAAATATTAATCCTGTGTTTTTTTTATATATCACTGCAGTTATCCCGTGTTTTTTTATATATCAGTGCAGTTATCTCATATTTTCAATTCATTATTTTAGTTGATTAGTAGATAGTAAAAGTTTGATAGTAAATTATCAATAAGAAATATTTGTTTTAAATATTAATCAGTAGTTTAATTAGTCATTAAGTCTTTTTGTTTTTTAGATAGTAGGTTTGTAGTAGTAGTCTTCAAAAAATTTAATTATCAATGACAAATACTAATCTCATATTTTTTATATATCAATGCAGTTATCCCGTGTTTTTTTATATATCAGTGCAATTATCTTGTAGTTTCAATTGATTATTTTAGTTGATTAGTAGATTATATTAGATTGTAAAAAATAGATAGTAGATTATCAATAAGAGGTTATAATAGATTATCCATAAGAGTGTAAACAAATTTCCGAGAGAAAAATTAAAATTTTAAGGTGATAACTTTTTCCAAAAAGGTGATAGTTTTTTTTTGGCGTGACTCATTTACAATTTTATAGGTAATTTCAGTAGAGTAGTGTTTGTATAAATTTAGAAATTTAGTTAAAAAAACAAAAGTAAAGTGATAAGAGAAAGAGAAGAGTTGTTTATGGGAAAAGTAAAAGTAAAGTAAAAAGAAAAAAGGAAGAAAGAGAGTGTAAAAAGAAAAAGAAAGAAAGATAGGGTAATGACATTTTTACCCTTAAATTAGATATGTGTCTTGTTAATAAGAGATCTAAATTGATAATTTCATAGAAGGTTTGTTTGTATAAATAGATATTAGATTAGATTAGATAAGATTAGATTAGACTAGAAGATATTGGATATTAGATTAGATAACTTTTTCCAAAAAGGTGATCATTTTTTTGTTTTTTAGTGTGACTCATTTACATTTTTATAGGTAATTTTAGTAGAGTAGTGTTTGTATAAATTTAGAAATTTAGTTAAAAAAAACTAAAGTGAAGTGATAAGAGAAATAGAAGAATTGTTTATGGAAAAAGTAAAAGTAAAGTAAAAAGATAAAAGGAATAAAGAGAGTGTAAGAGAAAATGAAAAGGAGGAAAAAGAGTGTAAGAAGAAAGAGAAAAAGGAAGAAATATAGTGTAAGAAGAAAAATAAAGAAATAGAGAGTAATGACATTTTTACCCTTAAATTAGATATGTGTCTTGTTAATAAGAAATCCAAATTAATAATTTGATATGAGGTTTGTTCGTATAAATAGATATTAGATTTCAACAAAGAAAGACATGTCTTTTTTTTACATGTTCTTCTAGTTTAATCAACTCTCATTATAAGTACTTATCGTGATTGCCAAGGGATTCCACATTGCAAAAGAAGACATCCTTTCCGTATTCGAAATCTTATCTGAAATTACTCCTGTATACCCATTAAAGATCCATGATTGATGTTGGTTTTAGTTGACGGTGATTGAAAGATAGGAAATTGATATGGAAATGGGGGAGAAGAAAATTAAAAATTGTCAATATTTGGGTTATTTTAGGGTTTTGTCATTTATATGAATCGACTAAGTTAAAAATTAATTAGCCTGAATATATAAAAAATACATATATATAAAAATAAAAATATAAAAATATAATTTTTCATAACAACAACATATAATGTCTCTCGTTGGAACTAAAAAATAATATATATATATATATATATATATATACACACACACGCACACATATAAAAATAAATATAAGAGAAAATATTTTCTTGTTGGCACAGAAAAGCAGAATAATGATTTATAAAATTAATTTGTAATGGTAAATATTCTTATTAAGTTCTTTGTCTTCAATTCATTCTTTTTTGACAAAATGATCTCTAACCCTTCGATACATGTTTTCCCATCAAAGACTTTGATACTATATCGACAAACTCGGTGGAAACCATTATATTATTCTTTGTCAAGACTTACAACTAAAATAATTAATTATAATTATCAATGACAAATATTTGTCCCCAAATATATAAAAAATAAATACATATAAAAAACAAAAATATAAAAGTATAATTTTTCATAACAACAACATATAATGTCTCACTTGGAACTCAAAAACAATATATATATATATATATATATATATATATATATATAAACAAATATAAGAGAAAATATTTTTGTTGTTGACACAAAAAAGCAGAATAATGATTTATAAAATTAGTCTGTATTGGTAAATATTTTTATTAAATTGTTAGTCTTCAATTCATTTTTTTTTGACAAAATAATCTCTAACCCTTCAATACATGTTTTCCCATCAAAGACTTTGATGCTAGCAGAAGATAGATAGTTGATTTATTGTAGTATTTAAAAATTATAATTATGAATAACAAATTTTTGTGTCATATTTTTTTATATATCAGTGACATTTATTTATCCTTTTTTAGGTATCTGTGACAAATATTTGTCATAGGTATTTTTAATATTTATTAGTAGTTTGAATAGTCACTCACTTATGTTGTTTTTTTAGAGACTAAAAAGTTAGTTTGAAAATTTATGCTAGTAGTTTTTTTTTTTGTATAAATTGGGTATCCTCTGCGCAACTGCAGACACTAATCCCTCAAACCCAGTACCTTGGTTAAGCTGAAAGAGACCCTTATCATCTCATCCGAGTGCTCTTGCTTATGTTTTTTTCTCAATCCCAACTTTTGAACACTATGGAAGAATCAATTATAAGCAAAAAGAATATAAGTATCTAGTTTGAATTTTCTATAGCGGAATACAAATATTCCAGACACAACTTTTTTAATAAATGGACTGGCAATAAAAAGCGGCCTAAGTTTATTTTTTGACAATCTTTTTTGGCTTAAAGGTCATTTTGGCCCCTGCAAAAGACACATTAATCCATTTTGGCCCCTGCAAAATAGTTAGTTGTTCAGTTAAGCCCTCGCTGTTAGTGGTCCACTAACGCTGTTAGTTTTAAAGGTATTTTGCAGGGGCCAAAATGGATTCATGTGTATTTTGCAGGGGCCAAAATGGATTAATGTATATTTTGCAGGGGCCAAAATGACCTTTAATGTGTATTTTGCAGGGGCCAAAATGAGGGTTAAAAATAACAGCGTTAGTGGACCACTAACAGCGAGGGCTTAACTGAACAACTAACTATTTTGCAGGGGCTTATTTAAAGTTTTTTATTTTGCAGGGGCCAAAATGGATTAATGTGTCTTTTGCAGGGGCCAAAATGACCTTTAAGCCATCTTTTTACAATCAAAAGCGGCCCAGCAAAATCATTACCGCAAGTAGCGAGCCCAGATTAGTCCTTTATTGACAGCGTTGGAACACTGCGTGGGTAGCCAACGATGTCCGAACCAAAAAAAAGCGGCCCAGGTTAATCAATTGTAATTGGCCTATGTATACAAACTATTTTTTTTACACAATGACAAAACTAATGCCTTAGGATTTTTTTTTTGAAAGAGGTGGTGTCAAAAGTCCACCTACCAATGTGAATGTTAGATGATGTGTCCCGACGTCCCGTTGGATGAAAAAGCTCATGTTTGAGAGCAACAAATGGACTCACCATTGAAAGGAAGATTGTTAGAGTATTAAGTGTGAGTAAAGAGATGCTAATCAATATCTCAAGTAGGTAGTTTAGTTGGCGAGCTAAGGAATATCGAAGAAGTGCACCAAAAAGAGTGCAAGAATTGTTGGGGATAAACACGTGAAAGGGAGAAGAAAATGAAGTGGCGGCGCAAGGTGTCAGAGGAATGATTAGGGCAATATAATATGAATAGTAAAAGCTGCACTGAATTTCATAAAAGTAGGGTACAGATTACATGCTACTGACGTCTGTATATATATACAATGAAACCGGCCCAGGCCCATAATTTCGACTGGCCCATTCGACTGGCCCATTTCGACTAGGTTACTAACTACACCTACTATTATTACAAGCAATAGAATTCCAAGGCATATCTCAATATTCCCTCCTAATTCACATTGCTGAGTGACATCATCCCAAGCATCGTTCTCAGTTCTTCGAATCTTCCCTTTTGCAACGGCTTGGTCATTGCATCAGCTACTTGAAGTTCCGAACAGCAATATTCCAAATTCAGCTTCTCATTGTTTACTTGATTGCGCAGGAAGTGATATCTGGTCTCTATGTGCTTCGACCTACCATGTGCGACAGGATTTTTGCGAGATCTATCGAAGACTTGTTGTCGATTAACAACTTCATTGCTTCGACCCTGTGCACTCCAATTTCGACCAATAGCATGCTCAGCCATGATGCTTGGCATGCTCAGCCATGATGTTTGACATGCTGCAAAGGAAGCAGCTACATACTCTGCTTCACAAGAGGATAACGCAACTATACTTTGCTTCTTCGAGCACCAAGAGATGGGTGTCGATCCATGCATGAAGACATACCCACTTGTGCTCTTTCGATCACTCTTGTCTCCACTCCAGTCGGAGTCTGTGTAACCAAACACTTCAGCATCATTCTTCAACTCTGACTTGCTAGGGAATAGAATACCGTAACTTTGTGTTCCCTTTATATACCTTAGTACTCTTTTCGCAGCTACAAGATGAGAGCTTTTCGGCTTCTCCATGAATCTGCTGATCATTCCGACACTAAACATAATGTCAGGTTGAGTGTTGCACAAGTACCTCAGGGAGCCCACAATCTGTTTGAAGAGGGTGGCATCTACTTCAATCCCTTCATCATCTTTCGACAGCTTGCTGCTTGTGTTTGCTGGTGTCGAAACCTCCTTACAGTTAATCATGTCGAATCTCTTCAGGATATCAGCTGCATACTTCGACTGATGCAGAAATATTCCCTTCTTCGACTCTGTGAATTCCATTCCTAGGAAATATGATAGATGTCCTAGATCACTCATTTCAAACTCAGACATCATCACTTTCTTAAAGGCTTCGACTTCGACTTCATTGCTGCCAATTACTAGTAGATCATCTACATACAGGCATAACAACAACTGAGTCGAAGTTCCATTCTTCTTCACATATACTCCATGTTCATTGGTGCATCTTATAAACTTCTGAGCCAAGAGAAATCCATCAATTCTCTTGTTCCACGCTCTTGGGGCTTGCTTGAGTCCATATAGGGCTTTCTCAAGCTTAAAAACCATGTCTTCTTCACACTTTGACTCAAAATCAGGTGGTTGACAAACATAGACTTCCTCCTCCAGAGGTCCATTAAGAAATGCTGACTTTACATCTAGTTGATGTAGGGGCCAGCCTCTATGACTTGCCAATTTTACTACCAATCTTATGGTTTCGATCCTGGCTACTGGTGCAAAGACCTCATTGAAATCCAAACCAGGTTTCTGCAGGAAACCTTTGCCTACTAGCCTGGCCTTGTACTTGGCCACTTCTCCATTGGGCTTGAGTTTGGTCTTGTAGACCCATTTCACACCTATAGCTTTCTTTTGCCTTGGAAGTTCGACTAGCTTCCAAGTGCCATTCTTTTCGATTGACTTCAGCTCATCAATCATTGCTTTCTTCCACTGCTTGTGACTAAGAGCTTCTTCCAAGCTCACTGGTTCTGCTTCAGCCATTAATGCAAAGTGTGTCAGGTCTCCCTCTGCTGTAATAGCAGAATCTGGGTAAGTGTCGAATCCTTCTAGTCTTACTGATCTCTGCCTTTCCCTTTGCGACCTTCTTAAAGGTTCGACATCAATGGGTTCTTCTGGCTCTTCAGTTTCGACCTCTTCATTCTGATCATCTCGATCAGAGACTTCGTCGAAGTCCATCATTGTAGGTTTCTCACAGCCTTCTTCTCAGTTCCAATGTTTTGACTCATCTACTACGACATCTCTGCTTTTCAACATTTTCTCCTGCACAGGATCATACAGTTTGTATGCTCCTGTTGAATGATAGCCAACAAGAATCATTTGTTGTGCTCTATCATCCAGCTTGCTTCTTAGTTGCTCAGGGACATGTCTATAGCATAATGAGCCAATTATTCTGAGATGCTTGACACTTGGCTTTCTTCCTAGCCAAGCTTCTTCAGGTGTCTTCCCAATCAATCTCTTTGTGGGGCATTTGTTCAGAATGTATACTGCTGTGGCTACAAGTTCTCCCCATAAACTATGAGGTAGTTTCTTCTCCTTCAACATGCTTCTTACCATGTTGAGGATGGTCCTGTTTTTCCTCTCAACTGTACCATTATGCTGAGGCGTGTAAGGTGCAGTGACTTTATGCACAATTCCTTCTTTCTCACAGAATTCGACAAATCCATGAGAATTGTACTCACCACCTCCATCGCTTCTAAGGGTTTTGATTGCACATTCACTCTGCTTTTCAATCATTACCTTAAACTTCTTGAATATTTCTAGTACTTCACTCTTCCTTTTGATCAAATACACCCAGGGCATTCTAGTGTATTCGTCAATGAAGATGACAAAGTACTTATTCCCTCCTAAGGAACATACTTCGAAAGGACCACAGACATCAGAAAATATCACCTCTAGCTTCTTCTCTGCTCTGCTAGGTACTTCTGATTTAAACGAGTTTCTTGGTTGCTTCGACTTGCAATAACTCTCGCAAACTTCGACAGGTACTTTTACTGCAGGCAACCCATGAACCATCTTCTTTTCATGTAGTTCACTCAAGCTCTTCAAGTTGAGGTGGCCTAATCTCCTGTGCCATCTCCAGTGCTCCTCTTCGATAGTGGTCTGGAGACAATGTTCTTCGACTACTTGCAGCTTGATCTTGAAGGTTCTGTTACTCTGCATCGATACCTTCAAAATCATCTTCTTGGTCGAATCAAACAAGCTGAGACTGTTATCACCCATTTCGACGGTGAAGTTTTTCTCAATCATCTGCCCAATACTTAGCAGATTCCTCCTCATATCTGGTACATAAAATACCCCTTGGATGTAGCACCACTTACCATCTTTCGACAGGAACTTTATGGTACGTACTCCTTCAGCAGTAACTCTACTGTTATCTGCAAACCTTATCCTTTTGCTTATCTGCTCCAGTTCGACAAACCACTCCTTGTGACAACACATGTGATTTGAACATCCTGTGTCGAGATACCATTCGACAGACTTCTCTTCAGCTGAATTTATATCAGCCTTCAACAATCGGTAATTCTAGGTCAGTAGCAGTCATGAATGACAATTCTTCATCATCATTGGTGGCAATGTTGGAGGCATCACCAGTGTTTCCACTGCCCTGCCACACACACATTGCACAAGTATTTTGAGCATCGCAAGTGAATCCACTTATACAAGTGTTCCCACTATTTTGCTCGCTACTTTCAGCAATTCCTTCATCGAGTCGAATCTCATCTTCGACAGCCATCAGCATTAACTCCTCTGAGTCAGAGTCTGAGTCACCATCATTAGCAAACTTGGCTTCTGCATCTTTATCCCTAGGAACTTTCTTTTTTTGACACTTGTTCCTATAATGCCCAAATTGCTGACAGTTATAACACTGAACTTTCGACAGGTCTCCCTTCTTCTTGTCGAAAAATCCTTGTTCTTTCTTCTTACTGCTTGATCCCTTTTCTCTACCCTTCTCCTTGTTGCCTGCCTTCCAATTTCTCTTAGAGGAGTATGAAAGCAAGGCTTGTTCAGTTTCTTTCTCTGAACTTCTCTGCCTTATTCTCAATTCACGCGCCTCTAAGGAACCCTGAAGTTCATCTAACTTCAACGTATCTAGGTCCTTGGATTCTTCGATAGCAGTGACAACATAGTCGAATTCCAGGGTTAAGGATCTGAGCACCTTTTCGACTTTATTTACTTCAGTCACAGTTTCACCATTACCTTTCATTTGATTAGTTAATGCTACTAACCTCGTAATGAATTCTCCAATCGATTCTCCATCTTTCATCTTCAAGGCCTCGTACTGTCTCCCGAGCGACTGAAGGCGTATCTTCTTCAGTCTATCTGCTCCTCCATACGAGTTCTTGAGGATGTCCCAAGCTGCCTTTGCTGACTCACTATCGATGATCAGGTTAAGGGCATTGAAATCAATGCATTGGTGAATCAAAAACAGCCCTTTTCCATCTTTCTTCCTCAGCGAATGGTGGTTGTTCCTCACCGCTTCAGTGGCGTTTGCTGCCAAGGATGGGACACCATCATTCACGACATCAAGGACATCTTGATATCGAAACAGCACCTTCATCTGCGCACACCATCGTTCATAATCCTTTCCGTCGAAGATTGGGAGGTTCCCCGGAATACCTCCACCAGAGTTGTCTCGCACTGCCATGAATCTTGATAGATTTTGTAAGGATCTAACAAGCTCTTGATACCAGTTTGTTGGGGATAAACACGTGAAAGGGAGAAGAAAAGGAAGTGGCGGCGCAAGGTTTCAGAGGAATGATTAGGACAATATAATATGAATAGTAAAAGCTGCACTGAATTTCATAAAAGTAGGGTACAGATTACATGCTACTGACGTCTGTATATATATACAATGAAACAGACCCAGACCCATAATTTCGACTGGCCCATTTCGACTAGCTTACTAACTACACCTACTATTATTACAAGCAATAGAATTACAAGGCATATCTCAATAAGAATGAGGTGCTGGGTTCAACTCCCGAAAACTAACATTTCCCCACGTCCACTAACATTGGGTATAAAAAAGAGAGATGCTAATCAATATATAAATGAAGAAAATCGTACACTTAATGCCTTAAGGTTTTTGGTGAAGGAGTTGGTGCCAAATTCACTTATATGTTTGTTCTTGGCCCAATGTGGAGATTTCCTAGGTGTTTTAGGCTCCACCGATAACCCAACAAATGCTTATATATGTGAAAAAATCTCATATTGATATTTCTTTTAATACATTTTATAAACAATTTTTCTTCACATAAACATTGCTTTGGTGAAAGACTAAAAATGATTCAACTTCAATACGTGAGAAATCTTATCAAGAAGAAAATTCTTTGACAAATGAAGTGGGGGCATCAATTAACTTGGACAAGAGGGGAAACCATGGGCAGCAAAACGAGATTCCTTGTTTCACTCTTTTTACGGCCCAAGTATATAACTTTGACCTCTAATCATGATAGGACATACCAAGAATTTAATTTGATAAAATTAACAACTGAACTGACTAATAAATATAAAATTATATAAATAGATATTTGTAACTAATATGAAAAAAAAAATATTCATTTAGTGAAATATAGATGAGGAATTTAATAAAATTGGTAAAAAAATATGAAACATTATAAGCTATAACTTAAAACGCTACTTTAGTTCTCTGTTTGGGTAAAAATTAATGGATAACGGATAATCTAGCTGATAGTAAATAGCGAATAAATTAGCAAACCGAATTTAAAGTGTTTGGAAAATTGGCAGATGAACTGACTAATAAATATAAAATGACATAATGGGAATTTGTAATTAATGTTTAAAAATGAGAGAGAATATTATTGTAATGGAGGATAAATGAGAAATTTAATTAAAGTAACAACTAAAAATGAGAGAAAAAATGAAATGTTATAAGCTATAAAAATGCTATTAGTGTTTTGAAAAATGTAATAAGCTAATGAAAAAAAATACTGTAAGTTAGTCATACCAAATACTTACAAAAAGTTTATTTGCTATTAGCTAACAGATTAAAATTGCTTAATAGAGTCGAAATAGCGTCTGAAATAGTAGGACATGATATGAGCCCCTCGTTCTGTAGAGATGTGGAAAAAATTCTTTGCATCCTACTTTTGGATGTGACTCAGCAAGACAATGTCGTTTGATGGTTCGATATTCGGAGTGTTAGTGTTATAGGTGAAAAATGCTTACATATGCTGCATATGCATGGAGAGACTAGTTGACTTGCGCCACCTCAAGGTTCCGGGCTGAATGGGATCTCTTATGGACTCTTGGTATTCTCCCAAAAGTGAAAACTTGTCTTTTGCGTATGGCTCACAACTGCCTATACTAGATGACACTTGAGTAGTCGAGAAGTTCCTTGCCATAATCTTTGTGTTTGCGGTAACGTAACTATTGAGACTAGTTGGCACATTCTCTTTGAGTGCCCAGCTAGTGTTCAAAGTTGGAATGAGCTGAATCTTTGGGATGTGATGCAGACACTACTTGCCCAAACTAATGAATTTTTGAACTTGTTTTTTTAGGTGTTACTGATAACTCATATTTACATGAGTTATTTATATTCTTTAGGCTTAAGTTAATGTGAGTTCTTAAGTAATTATGTGGTTAAATATGTAAATATGTGCTAAGAAGTGTAAAAGAAGGGTTAGGAGATGATTTGTTATCATTTGACACATTTGGTACCTTTGTGAGTATTTTAATTTTTTGCCTGAGTGTTGCAGCGGTAGGCGTTATGCAGCGGTAAGCGTTATAGCGCTATATGACGGTTGGCCACTTGGATATTTATGAAGCCACTTGCTACTTGATGAGTCATCATGCTAATCCTCTTCTGCTCAGCCTGACATAAGAGCCTCCAAGTGGATTCAATAGGACACTTGGCGCCTCCTAATTGAAGCTTAAGTGATAGTTGGTGATGAGTTTCATCATTGCCCTTTTTGTAAAGCCACTTTATGAGATGTGGATAATATCTATCTCACTTCTTCTTCCTCACAACCTCGAAATAAGGAGAGTTTTTGGAGAGGAAAACTTGACACCCTTCTCCTCCATTGATCTTCCACTTCAAGCTTTTATTTTTCAAGAGAAGATCATCTTTTCCAGCGCTGTGAAGCTGTGCTGTAGCGTCAGCAACTCGTCACATGAGAAGGAGGCCACTACGTGCATCTTTTGCAACATTGCTTCTTCTTTTCATTTTCGGTAATATGAGCTTTTTGGTTTGTATTATGTTGATGATGTTCATCATGAGCTAAACACTTAGTAGTTGGATTGTTTTAAGCTTTGTAATGACTCTTTAGTATTAGCAATATAACGTTATGATGTTTTGCATTTCAACCCTTGTTCTTTAATGCTTTCAAACTTGTTTTGGGAATGGCCAACTGAAATAAGTAGATTCGTAGGTACAGACATGGTCTACGAATAGAACTCAAGGGTTGATATGAATGAAATGTTATTTAAAGACATTTAGACAATTTGTGTTTAACTCTAGACATAGGGGAGCAATAGTTCATAAGGTAAATGCTGTAAGATCTTTATTATAAAGGGGTAAAACTTATTTAGAGCCTAGACATAGGAGTCTTGTAACATAACCCTGGCGACAGTGACTGAAAGGCACGCTTCCATACCGCTACAGGGCTTAACGCTACAGCGTCTAACGCTATAACGCTTCACTACTAAGAAATTACTTAGCAAAGAGCAGTCCAACTCACTTTATCTTACTCCTGAACTTTATTTACTTGTTTATTTACATTTATGTTAATCACAATGACAATACTTGTTGACAACTTGTATTTGTTACTTGTTTTTCTCACTAGCTAAATTACTAATTTAAATATAGAAGTAAACTCAACAATCTCCGTGGGAACGATATTTACTTATCATTGTATTACTTGTTACGATTGTGTATACTTGCACAAACTACTTTTCGCACAACAGTTACAGATGTTGGGTGTGTCGTAACGTCCTTCTTTTGCTATGAACATGTGGAGTATCTGGACTGGCCAAAATCAATAACTTTGGGGTAATGTGTGCTCAACTCCCTCGTCTATCAAACATGCATTGTGGTATGAACCTTTTATAGCAATGGGAGCAAGCTCGTGAGTCTCGTTCTAAGCCTCCGGTTTTATTGTCCCATTCACTGATCGTTTTACAAACACAATTTTATACGAGACTGGAGGCTTAGAACGATCATTGACATGGATTTTGATTGGAGGCATAGATAATTAAGGTTCATACCACAATGATCATTGACTCGTATAAAATTGGTATGAACCTTTTAAACAACGATTATAAAATTGTGTTTGTAAAGCGATCCATGTCTTAGCACGAGCATGTAACTTAGGTTCTTCGCGGTTGTTTTAGCTATGCTAACTCCTCATTGTATTTTGAATAAAATGAATTGATTTGATTTATGTAAAAAAAATTGCAAAAATGATAATTAAGATGAGACAATAGTATCCTTTAATTTTAAAAAAATGAGACATTAAAACTATTTAGGCAAAAAAAAAAGTAATCAAATTACTAAAGAGTTGTGAAATTCACTGGTCGTTACCTTTATTCAACCTGGCAGTTTTCTCATGCAAGAAAAAAAACCGGGATTTTTCAGTTTTCAATTTTTAATTCCCAGAGCCCATGTGTCTCTCACTAGTTTAGAGTAAGACTGGCAGTCAAGAAATTGAAAATTAAACATTGTTTAATGCACAAGGAATATTCAGCTTTCCCAATGCGACAAAAATACCCTTGGAGTTGGGTTTATAAACTATTGTTGGGCATTGCATCAACTATGATTACGTTACATAAATTAATCACTCCGAGGTTAGTGAACTAATTGCAATTTTTCTTTAAAAAATCTGAGTTATTAAACTACCTCGACCAGCGTAGTTAATGGCTGTGCCTAATTAGGATGGTTGTTGTGGTTTGGCTTGAAACCCGAGTTCATATCCTTTGAAGGAAGAACAGAAACAGAAACCAAACTAATGCACGTGTATATATAAACAGGAAATATAATAACTAATTTTATTTCAATAGTAAAATTATAATTAATGATAATATGCTATGTATTAAATTTAATAAATTAATAATATAATCACTTTAACAACAAATAAGGTATTATACTCGTGATTTTCTTTCTTTTTTTGGTAACAAAAAGTTTAGGTGAGTTGGGTTTCACTAGGGTCAGAACAGACCTCACGATTCTTTAAGCGCTTACATGGGTACTTACAGATCAATTACCAAAGAGGTCATCACATTGCCAACGGGAGTTGAACTCACGCCCTTGTGGGGATTTTCTTTCTTCTAGTACATAATAATTTGATAATTATATTTATTTAATTTGTTTGCCTACTCACCTTAACGTTGGCTTCTCTCAAGGCATAAAACTTGGGGAACTGAAGATTGGAGATGGATTTGGATGATAATGCCCCAGATAAACTCCAACATTTTATTGTTTGGCGCTCTACCCACGAATCAACTTCATCATCGCTGTCATATGGCAGACTCTCCTTTCTGTGATCGTAGTACAATAGGGGCCCTAGAAAATATTTTACATTGCCTTCGTGACTGCAGTATCTCCATGTAGGTGTGGCAACACTTTCATTTCACGGACAATTGTGTTTTTGGGAGATACCTCAGTTTAGCGAGTTGGATAGAAAGTATGGTGAAAAACAATCTAGTCTGCATGTTTGTTGTGACTCTATGGTAGGTTTGGCATTGGAGACTCAATTTTTCTCTTGGGGAATACTCTTGGAAGCTTTACGTACGATGTGGTCCAATAAATTAATAGGATGTATATGGACATCAACAATTTCTGCAATCTTTAGCTACGTTCAATTTTTATGAAAATTTCCAATTATTAATAGGTTATGACGTGACATTTTTTTATCTAGGGCATCTCATACAAGGCGAATAAAACCAGTGGTCGTAGTTTCTAGGCAGAATAGCACTTTTGGTCCTTTATGTTTGCTCCAGATTTCACTTTGGTCCTTTATCTTTTTTTTGGTCCGTTTTGGTCCCTCATGTTTCATTTTGGTCCCTGACGTCAGTTTTGACTAACGGACGCCACGCTGGCAGTTAACTGCTGACGTGGCGTCCGTAATTCATTAAATGACGTGGCATTTATCTTTTTTTAATTCATTATTATTTTACACATAATAAAAACAGAATTAAACAAAAAATTAATAAAATTAAAACTTATAACTAATAACATTAAAACATAATGTTCTTCCGCATCATCAATCATCAATATTCAATCTTCATCATCAATCATCACCATTAATCTTCCAGAATCGTTTTTCAGCAAACACAAACCCAAATGAACCTAAACCCAAAGATGAAGAAGATCTGAAGTGTACCTAAACCTGAAGATGAAATCGAACCCAGCAAACACAAACCCAAATGAACCCAGCAAACACAAACCCAAGAACGAATCGAACCCAAATGAACCCAGCAAACACAAACCCAAGAACAAATCGAAACCCTAAAAACGATTTCGTTTTCAATCAGATCTGGACAAGGTTGGATTTCGTTTCAATCAGATCCATCTTTGAAACCACAAACCCAAGAACGATTCCATCTCCAGCAAACCCAAACCCGAATGAACAAACCCAAACTCCAACTTGCGAAGAACCCGAAGGGTTTGTTTATGTGAGGAAGAAGAAGAAGAATGGTTTTCTCAGATGCGTTCAGAACGATCTGGGTTGAAACGATGAAACGGTTGAAGAAATGAAGATTGAAGAAACGATGAAACGATCTGGGTTGAGAGGAAACGGTGAAACGATCTGGGACGTGAAGATTGGGATTAGAGGAAACAGTGAAACGATCTGGGTTGTTAGTTTTAGTTTTTAGTTTTGATTGTTAGTTTGATTTGTTTTGTGTTTGCTGGGGATTAGAGGAAACGGTGAAACGATTCTGGCCAATTTTAATTTATGTTTTGTGTTTGATTTGTAATTTTTAGTTTGATTTGTAATTTTAAAAACTTAATTGCTGATTTGTAATTTTTAATTGCCAGGTAATTTAATGAATAACGACGCCACGTCAGCAGTTAACTGCCAGCGTGGCGTCCGTTAGTCAAAACTAACGTGAGGGACCAAAATGAAACAAAAACGAAACATGAGGGACCAAAACGGACCAAAAAAAAGATAAAGGACCAAAGTGAAATCTGGAGCAAACATAAAGGACCAAAAGTGCTATTCTGCCTAGTTTCTAATATCTAAACACCTAGGAGGAGTTCAAACCTATACAAATAGGGAGTCAAAATTTAAAACATATAGCGTGTTATGAATAATTTAAAAAACCCGGTAGATGCATATACACCATTCATCTACACATAAGCGTACACACTAATATGTAGCGAGGAGAAAAATGAAAACAAACTGGTAAATGCAGACAAAGGTTGGTCCAATTGGTAAGATTTTGGCTCATATATTACACAAGGACGTGAGATCAAATCGTGCTACCTAGAGGTGGACCTTCTCAATTTGAAATTTTGCACCCACAACCTTGGCTCCTTTCAGTTGCACCTTTCGCCTCTCTTTGATCCACTCACTCGACCTCTCTCTCTCTCTCTCTCTCTCTCTCTCTCTCTCTCTCCCTCAATCCAAGAAAGCGAATTAGCATATCATAATGATCAAGAGAAGATATGAAGATCATATTTACTTAGAGCATGTCCAGATTGGACCACGATTTACTATAATCAATACTTCATGCAGTCACTGCAGTCCCCTAAACATGAACCACAAGATGCACTCAACTTACAATCTTGGCCCTTGAATTATTTTGTTTTAAAAAAAATAAAAATTTGAAAGAAGAGAGATAGAGATACCCAACTATAGGGAATCTACGCCGTCCAAATTCTTGTATCCGGCGCTTTGAATCGTGAAGTAGACATATAGTAGTGTTCTGTGCGTAGATGTATCTTTCCAAATGTTAGATTTTCTCTAACTTTGATCTCTCCATTTTAAATTACTATTTTATCCCTCATTTTACTTAAAGTTACTCTAACTTTCCCGTCAAAAGTTAGACAATTTTTTTCCCTTTTTAAAAGCAGACATGTGTGGATAATACGTATTTATAGGGTACAGACAACATTACAATAATTCTGTACATGTAAAAGACGTGTTAAAATACCTTTAAGATAAAATTTTCTCACTTACCTTGTTTGTTATCATCAAAATTAGTGAGGGAAAAAACTTGTCATGGTTCTAACAAGTGTTTGTCGGCTAGCTATCCCGTATAACTTAGCGTGCCTATCTTGCTACCTGTTGGGCCACAAGGAGGCCAAAAGGGACTAGCTCGCCAAACGTACACATTTTTTTCCTTTTTTATTATCTTCTTCAAGCCACTTTTTTCTATTTCTAATGTATTTTTGGTGGAGGATTGGCTAGCCAACCTACCACTTTTTCCTAGTTTGAGACGGACCTGATCAGGTCAACCCACTACTTTTAGCACAAATTATTCTGATTTTTTTATAATCATTCTTTTTAACTCGCAAATGTACATATGAGTTCAATTTCCCAACCTACCACTCATTAGCGAGCCGATCCGCCCCGCCCTTTTTCGACGAGCTCAAAACAAAATTAAACAAACCAACTCACTTTATCACCGGTAACCCACTTATATCAATTGGGTTTATTCTTTTCGCACTCTCCCTCCCTACTCCCTGCTTTCCTCTCACGTATCTAGATACCGAGTGGAAAGGAGAGTGCGAAAAAATTTCCCAATCCATTTCTACTATCTCCTCTATCTAACTTATGGCTTGGCCAGTACCACCCTATGTTTCCCCACCCTGAGGCCTGAGAGAGCCCTTTTCTGCCCTGTCTCGTCGCCATAGCATTCGTTTTTTGCCTATAGTATGCCAGTAGTATCCAAAGTATACTTTAATTTTTTGCTAACATAAAAGTAATACACTCTTTTATTCTGATAACATAAAACTCATATCAACGTAGTTTCTTAATCATAATAACATTACTTTTTAAAATTCTATAATCTATCTATAATCTATAATATATGTATAAAGTACAATAATTTTGTCGATAAAAAAGTGAATTTAATATTTTAAAAACTTAAATTGGTATCTATCTATCCCTTGGTTATAAAACAAGAGGCGGAGTTTGGCATGGCGGGCCATGACCTGACCTGCTGCTACACACTGCAGAATGTGACTTGTTTCACACACACTGAATATTGATATTGAAATGATATTTTGCTATCTGTTTTTCCCAATTTCTGAAAAAGTTTATATTTTCAAGCCAAAAGCAAACAAAGGAGGCGACAATCCAACCACGTGACCTGTCAATAAAACTTACCTGCCCTGCAACCAAATTTTTTTCTTTTTCTTTTGCAAAACCACACACACCTTTATTCTCTTTCATCAAACCCCACACATCCCTTCACTCCTCCAATCTTCATTTTTTAATAAAAAAACAAATTTTTATTTTTATTTTTTGATTTAACTTTTGAAGAAATTTTGGTTACTGTTTTGTTTTGTGTTGTGTTGTGTGCACTTTGTCATTTTGTTTTGTCCTTTGTTTTGTTGTAAGCGTGTTTTATGCTCAGTTACTTTTTATTCTCTGTAACTGCCAAAGAAAAAAAAAGATAATGGTTGTAATGGAATCACTTGGAGCTAACACAAAACAACAACAACAATGGCTACAAACCGATGACAACAAATTCACATAGAATTTCTCTGTTCACAGATCTCAAGGATCTCAGAATTTCAAGCTTCAACTTTGCTTTCTTCTCAATAAAGTTTTTTTTGGTGCTTGTTAGCTCATCTGTCTTTGTTGGATTCAAATTCCCCATTTCCTAAAGTTGGTTGGAAAAAAAAAGCAATTTTGGCATCTGGGTTGTGTTTGTTTTGATGCTCATTGAATTGGGTCTTAAAGGAAAGTTACTGTTTTTATGGGAATCTGATTCATTTCAAAGAGTGGTCTTTTTTGTTTGGATAAGGTGATAAGGACTCAACTTTTTTTGTGAGAATGGGGAGTCAAGTTATTAATTATGGTGGCTTTGTGTAAGGGAAAGAGAATACATTACATTACACTACAGAACTGATAATAGAGTATGGAACTTTGTAATTTGGTTTTCTGGATACTTGGTTTGCTGTTTCTGGTGCTGTTGGAAATTTCTTCTGCTGCTCTTTCTCCTTCTGGCATAAACTATGAAGGTTAATATTTCTTACTTTTTCTTCTAGTTTTATTTTAATAATCGAGATCTTTGGTGAAAGTTAAAAAGATAAAGTTTGTAAATTGATAATTTAAGGCACATCAAATTGAGCTTATTGGCTAATTTGGTACTACTTTATAGCTTATTTTCCTTTCCTTTTTAATGGAGAATTTTGGTACTACCCAATTATCTATCACAGAATAGCAGGAGAGTCCCTTAATTGGCTCCTTTTTCCCAGGGTGGTTGGGGTTTGGATCTGGAGCTGTTTCCTTTTTTTATATATTTTTTTGATTCTCACTTTCTTTCTTTTTTTTAATTAATGTGCTGCAAAAACAAGAGAATTTTAATTTTAAGATGAAAGTTCTGACCCTCTTCTATTTATTCTCTAAACAGTTGTAGCTTTGATGGCCATTAAGAATGACTTGAATGATCCTCACAATGTTTTGGAGAATTGGGATATTAATTCTGTTGATCCATGTAGCTGGAGGATGATTACTTGTTCTCCAGATGGTTCAGTTTCTGCACTGTAAGTTGTTTAGGACTTAGGTTTTAATATTTTAAAAGATTTTGATTAGAAAATGAACAAAAATACTTGTATTAGTTTGATTTTCATATTAAGGATGTTCTTTTTACTAATAGGGGTTTGCCTAGTCAGAACTTGTCTGGAACACTATCTCCTGGAATTGGAAACCTTACTAACTTACAATCTGTGTAAGTCTATGTTAATTTTTACTAAGGTTCTTCCTATTTGGGTTTTGCTTTGGATGATGGAAATTACACTGATGCATGAATATGCAGGTTGCTGCAAAATAATGCTATTTCTGGTCGCATTCCTGCTGCAATAGGAAGCTTGGAAAAGCTTCAGACACTTGATCTCTCCAATAATGCATTTATTGGTGAGATACCAAGTTCTTTAGGAGGCCTCAAGAACCTAAATTATTTGTAAGTAACAAAAGCATATACATCATCATATATATGCTAGTCATTGCAGAAATTGTCATTTTGATACTCATTCCATTTAAATTGTGTTATATGCTAGGCGGTTAAATAATAACAGCCTTACAGGAACCTGTCCCTCAGTCTCTTAGCAACATTGAAGGCCTAACCCTTGTGTAGGTCTTCGTTACATTATCGCTCCATTATTTTACGTTAATTTCCCCCCTTGTATTTCTATATACCTTAAAAAGCCCAAGGCAAATTTGCAGCTTTGGTTTATCTTAAAGAATAGTATATTAACTATTGTGAATTGGAAATGTATGTAGGGACCTCTCCTACAACAATCTAAGTGGTTCATTGCCAAGAATATCAGCAAGAACATTAAAGTAAGTTCATATTTGGTTTCCTCTTGTCTTTATAATGTTTACAGCAAAATGGTGTAATGAATCTCTTGCTTAATTTTTACTTCAGGATTGTGGGCAACCCATCAATTTGTGGTCCAAAAGCAAACAATTGTTCTACTGTTTTGCCAGAGCCACTTTCCTTCCCACCAGATGCACTAGGAGGTGTTAATGACATCTATCTTTGTACTCTGCTTTTAGATTTTTGTATTTCTACAATCGTAGGGCATGCTTAGACGTATTATTTTGATTTTCAGCCCAATCAGATGCTGGTAAAAAAAGCCATCATGTGGCACTTGCTTTTGGTGCAAGTTTTGGTGCTGCTTTTGTTGTTGTGATTATAGTTGGATTTCTTGTTTGGTGGCGATATAGACACAATCAGCAGATATTCTTTGATGTTAATGGTTAGTCTTCTGCTAAAGCTTCCCTTTTAGTCTTTTACACTTCTAGTCTTTTAATAAAAATTTGTTACTTGACAGAGCATTACGACCCAGAAGTGCGCCTTGGTCATTTAAAAAGGTATTCATTCAAAGAACTTCGGGCTGCAACTGACCATTTCAACTCGAAGAACATTCTAGGAAGAGGTGGCTTTGGAATAGTTTATAAGGCGTGCTTGAATGATGGGTCTGTTGTGGCCGTTAAAAGATTAAAGGACTATAATGCAGCTGGTGGTGAGATCCAATTTCAGACAGAAGTTGAGACCATAAGTTTGGCTGTTCATAAGAATCTTCTAAGGCTTCGTGGATTTTGCAGTACTCAGAATGAGCGACTCCTCGTATATCCATATATGTCTAATGGCAGTGTAGCCTCTAGATTAAAAGGTTAGCACATTGAACTTTTCTAATTATAGTCTAGTTTCTCATGACCATTTAAAATTGTACCTTACTCTGGCTTTGGTTTTGGATTTATTTTTTTAGATCACATTCATGGTCGGCCAGCGTTAGATTGGACAAGGCGAAAGAGAATTGCATTAGGTACAGCAAGAGGGTTAGTTTATTTGCATGAGCAATGTGATCCTAAAATTATTCATCGCGATGTCAAAGCAGCCAATATATTGCTAGATGAAGACTTTGAAGCAGTGGTTGGTGATTTTGGTCTAGCTAAGCTTCTAGATCATAGAGATTCCCATGTGACCACAGCCGTGCGTGGCACTATTGGTCACATTGCTCCGGAGTACCTATCCACCGGTCAGTCATCAGAAAAGACCGACGTGTTCGGGTTTGGAATCTTGCTTCTTGAGCTAATCACAGGTCACAAGGCTCTAGATTTTGGCCGAGCTGCAAACCAGAAAGGCGTAATGCTTGATTGGGTACACTCTCTTTCTCTTGACTTTCACTCTTCTCTACAATTTGAAGAAGTATATTTATTTCAACAACTTATAATGAATGATTTGTTAGCACACTTACCAATTTTCCTCTTATATAAAACTTGTGATCCTACCGAGTTCGAGGATTAGTCTCTGCAGTTGGATACAGATTCATTTATCATTATTCTTTTGTTTAATGCGAACCAAACAACTTTCAGGTTAAGAAGCTCCACCAAGAGGGGAGATTAAGTCAAATGGTAGATAAAGATCTAAAGGGAAGCTTTGACATAATTGAATTGGAAGAAATGGTTCAAGTTGCACTTTTGAGTACACAATTTAATCCAACACACCGTCCGAAGATGTCAGAAGTATTAAAGATGTTAGAAGGGGATGGCTTATCTGAGAGATGGGAGGCCTCACAGAGGATCGAAACGCCGAGGTTTCGGTCTTCTGAATGTCCTCCTCAAAGATATTCAGATTTTATAGAGGAATCATCACTCATAGTAGAAGCTATGGAGCTTTCTGGTCCTAGATGACATGCATCTTGGTTTTACCACTATAGAAGGTCTAGTTTGAATGCTTTAAGAGGACATTGTCATTAGTTAGTGTCAATAGGGTACGTAATGCTTGTATTCATCTGTAAAAAGGAAAAAAGGAAAGTCATGTATAAGAAGTGTCTTCTTTGTTGGAATGTTGATTTAGTTGCTTCAGGAAATTTTTTGAATCAATGTTAGAAAATTGTACCTAGTTGCACTTGACATGTTTTTGTGTTTATCTTGGTGCTTAAGTAATCCAACAGAGCAAGCCGAGTTTTATTTCATTAGCGCAATTTTACCCTAGTTTAGTTTTTATTTATGGATGAACAATTAGTGTGTGCTCATTCTTGCTCATGCATCTCATGCTCAGGCTTTGGAATCATGGAAGAAAAAAGTAGTATTTTTTTAATGCAAAAAGTTTAGATGAGTTGTGTAGTGAGGTTCAGCAGGGCCAATTTTGTTTCTTATTTGAATGAGCTTAGTGCCATAAACTACTAAATTGAGCTTGTCACAAAATTAAACTACTAACTTGAGCTTATCAAATAATTAAACTAGTAAATTGCATTGAGCATGTGTTCCACAAAAAGATCGCAAATTAAATATAAATAAGTGCAAACAAAACAACATCACTCTTTCTCTTTCACAAACTTTGAAGTCTTGAATGAGATTGCGACTAGCTCAGCTCTCCCACCAACTACAGTTATGATTTATGAACACACTTCCCGACTGCTAGACCATTAAAAGAGAATGATACTCTCACGGATCTTTAAAAGATTTATTCCCTCATTGTCAAAATAAAAGATTTATTCCCTTAATAAAATGGCCTAAAGGTAGATCTTTAACATTTTTAATAAGTTTTAATAAAATATTATTTTTATTTTTACTTTTTTATTATTATAAAGTTCATTTTTTAGTAAAAATAGTAAAAGTACACCTCTAAACCTTTTTTGAGAGATTCATATTAGATGCACCCATTTCTTAAAACATATAAATGAAAATAAACTATTTATACAAATGTGAATGTTAGAACTAACTCATTTAGTAATAGAAAAAAGACCGTCTGTAACGCTTTACACAACTGTCAAAGTCGATATTGTTAGGTTGGACATTTTTCGTAATTACTTGAGCTCAAACCCGAAATCTCTGCTTTACGTGTGTGAATTTACGAGAGGTGTTTGTTATTTCATTTGCAGACAAAAAAAAACTATTTATACAAACTCTTTTTTTTATCCCAAAAAAATTTGTGGAGATAATTTTGTTATGTATAAAAATTAAAAAGGTATCACTCTTGTTGACAAAAAAAGGTATCCGTGTTTGATAATGTTTGTTTGGTTCTTAGTGGCGATATATAATCGATTTTGACATAATTAATTTTGTAGAATTCAGTTTTGTTAAAAGTAAGTTGAACATAATGTCAATTTTTGGATGCATTACGAAAAAGTGATTTTCATCAATTTTGTTGTTTGGATAGATTGAATCATAATTTCTTTTGGGTTGGAAATTACTAAAATAGGTATTAACTTAAATTTATATTAGAAGCTTAATATATATATATGATAAAATAGAGAACAAAAATACGAAATTAGCATATAAATACCTAAATTTAAACTACAATTAAATAATATAATTTTAATTTCAATAAAATATCAACTTGAGTACTTGAGTGAGTCCCACAATTAACTTAATAAGTTAATAATTCAATTTTTTTTTTGTTAAAAACTATATTACGTGCACTAATTTCTAATTTGCTAAATAAATGCATGATATTGGCACTCAAAAGAAAAAAATACAGTAGATACCCAAATTGATCACAGACAAAAAATGTAGAGACAAATTTGATCGATGAGAAGTGTAAAATACTAATATTTCTTTTGAGAAATGAAAATGTGAGTCAAAATAATTTTTAATAGGGGCTAAATTGTCCCTAAAAAAGTATTACAAAAGAACTAATTTGACCGACACTTGAGAATATTGAGGACCAAATCGTTGCTTTTCATTTCTCAGAGAATAAATTAGTGTATGTTCTGGACTGGGCCGAGGGCCCAATCCGGTTGAAGACTGGCCGAGACCGGCCCATAAGCAGGATAGAAAGGGATGACCTAAATCTACTGAATCAACGGCTCAGATCAACCCGTACAGAATCCTACGGTCGCCCGCAAAATTCCTGACACTATATATAGAGGTCTTACCTCAACTGACAGGTAATTTTTTGACCCATACTGTTACTCTGCTCACATTCTTACCCCCACTGTCTTGGGCGTCGGAGTGTCATTGCAGGTACAACCCGGACGGAGCTCTGCACACGACCAGCAACTCAATAGAACGACTAGACACCTCAGCAGGTCATCCTGCCCGACCTTGAGGTACAGTTCAGTGTCCTCTTTTTTTGTTAGTGACTAAGATATTCCCTAAAAAATATGTTAAAAAATTTAACAAAAATAAATTTTAATAAAGTAACAAGGGAAATGTGAGAAATGTCAATATTGAATATGTAGAATCAATTCCATCAAACTCAAAAGCTACGATTTGTAGCTTATAATAAAACCAAGTTTAGACACTAGAGTTGATTCTTCTAAAAAATCCAAACACGCATATAAAAGAGTGGAAGCACTTTTAGATGTCCAAACTTAAGTTTGGTGGCAACTACCTCACAACCAAACATGCACTAAGATGTCTAGGTTTGATAAGTGTGTGTGTATTAACATTTTGTGTTTGTAATTGATTAAGCCTAGCTTTTAGCAAACAATAGTGGGTATTGTCTGCAACCTTTTCTAGAAAGTGAGCAGAGTGGCTACGGGTGATGTTGTAGCTAGACTAATTTTATGAAATTTTACTTATCGAAAAAAAGGTATTATTGTTGGCATGTAAGGAGCATCTCAAATACCCTACTATTACCCAAACTTGGTTATTGTTGGAACTTGGAGATGGCTCGAGTAGCAAAGTATAGAACAAACTGTTCAGAGGTTCAGAATCTACATTCCAAAAAACACCAACACAGCAACACCCTATAGATTTACTCATTTATCACCTTATTGATCATGTTGCACGTACTTAGAGAAATGATCTGATGCGATCGCTACTCACAAAGTCGAGGTTGAGATAATCATGCACATGTCATTCCTCATGGAGTCAACGAAGAAACTTTGATGGCTTAAATATATGCTTAGTCCCTGCAAATATATATTTTTCGGGTTTGGTCCCCGTAAAAATAAAAAGTTGGATTTACTCTCTACAAAATTAAAACGTGTTCACTTTGTTCTCTAATGTTAACTTTTGTTATACTCCATTTGTGAACAACTTATGTGGCTTTAAAAGAGCTTACATGACACCTTCCACATGGACCTGGACATGACAAATTAGGGCTCCAATTTTCCCAACTTCTCAGAAAGAAGTGTCATGTAACGCAAAGAAGGGAGGAGAAGAGTGAATTTGTTGCTCACGAAGAAGGAGAAGGGGGACATCTGATTGATTTGATTGATTTCTGCTACGAATGTGTGCTCAAATGCAAAGATTTGTTTGTGGTCAAGACTGTTCCCTACAATCAAAGGTGAGTTTTTGTTGCCTTTTCTAATTCAAGTTGGGACCACCACGTGGGTCGGGGGCGAATATTGGATGTACTAGGTTACGGTGAATGTGTTATGTCGATTTTGGGTCTTATAATGATGTTGAATGCATATTAATGTCGTTAGGAAAATATGAAATGTCAATTTTAGGTTCCACATTGATGTTTAATGCTTGTTAGTGTCATTATTCAAATCGGAATCGAAATGTCTATTTTTTGATCTGATACTTATGTCATGTGTTTTGTTTTAACATTAATGAGTTTTTTTAAAGAGGTGAGACTGTTGTTTATGGTCAAGAAGTTGATAGCTGGAGTGTTTTTTTTAAAGTTGTTGGTCTTGTGAAAGACCTTGGCTGTAATATTGGTACCTATAGGTAATGGTGGAAAATGGAAGAGGATGTGATTTTCAAAAGAGCATTGTGTGATTGTGATGCTTTGGAGACACTTCAATATGCAGATAAAACTCATTTATATGTTGAGCACTTTGAACAGTTTAAAGGTAGTGATTCAGCGGATGTCCCTATTATGTAGATGGGGATAATGAGGAGGAGGAAGACAATGAGGATGATCTGACTAGTATCAGATTTGATGACACTGAGGATGAGAGAACCCTTGTCAGGGATGATGATTTTGGTCATGGTATTGATGATCCAATATACTGACCACCAAGATTGAGTGAGATTCCTTCTGTTGGATGTTCAAGAGTTTTTTTTAGATAAGCCAAGATTTCATTCAAGGAGCACTAGGGGTGCTCAAACCCAAACAACAAGATGAGTTACAAATTGTTTAGGCAATCTAGAGGATTAATACACCACGTGGAAATTGACAAACTTGAACTAGACCCCCCTCTATACACCATCTAGATCCAAGCTAAGCTCTTTATGCGAATCACTACAGATTCAATGGAAGACTCATCATTCCTAAAAACAAACCCGTTGCGAGCCAGTCAAATACACCAACAAGTTGTGACCCAAATCAAATATTTTGTTTTCCTTGATCTCCTTCCTTTGCACAATTTTCCAAATCCACGCATATGATCAAGAATAGATGGTGCTTCTAAACGATGAACCCCAAACCAATCGCAAACACAAGACCAAATGTCGTGAGCGAAGCCACAACTCAAGAACAAATGACAAATATCTTCGCGGTGATCCAAGCAAAACGGACAACCAGCTGCTGTTTCAGTTTGTATAACATGACAGCGAAAAAGAAGATCTCTAGTGGGCAAAGAATCACGAAGTAAGCGCCACCCGAAGATAGTGACTTTGGACGGAGTGATTGTTTTCCAAAGCTTCTCAAGAATACGCTTCAAATTGCTACCATCAGCTTCGGATTCAGAGACAACCGCCTCGTTGCCAGGGGGCAGCAACAGTTTCGACCAACAACCTGTAGCACGAGCTGACCGAAAACACCTTCGAGACTTCCTGCAGCCAGACCCAAGCATCACTCCCCTCCCTTGAAGGAGAAACATCTTGTAAAATATTGTGTAATTCAGCAGCTTCTTCGACACAAGCCGGATCATGAATAGGCATTCACGGTTCCTCCCAAAGCCAAGAGTCACCATCCCACGAACCAATGTCATCTACCATGGCTGTTTTGAAAGAACAACCTGCATAAAGATTAGAAAAAACAGCACAGAGGGGAGAGTATCCAATCCAATGGTCTGTCCAGAAACGAGTGGATGCACTGTTGCCCAGCTTTCTTCTCATACTCAAACGAAACCAGCCACGGTTGGGAAGAAAACTCTCCAAATTAATCCAATCTCGCCACCAAATAGAACCAGCCAACCCCCTATTAAGAGCCTCCGCCGAACCATGAATGAAAGATAAAGAAAAGTCGCCATATTTAACCAATAACAACTCCCTCCAACTCGCATCCTCTTCCACTAGCATCCTCCACCTTCACTTGGATAATAGAGCCATGTTGAACAACTCTAAGTTTTTAATGCCGAGGCCTCCCTCCTTCTTTGGTCGGCAAACCTTAACCCACACAATCCAATACATACCTCTATCACCTTCATTAATACCCCATAAGAAATCCCTTTGAATCTTGACCATTGCATTCAACACCAACTTTGGGGCTTTGTAGAAAGAAAAGAAATAAAGTGGAATGCTATTTAAAACCGAATTGATAAGAGTGACCCGACCTCCAATAGATAAATAGCGACCCTTCCATAATGCAAGTCTCTTCTGAAGCATATCAATCACCGGCTTCCAAGTGGCTGCCCTACGCGGATTAGCACCAACCGGAATCCCCAAAAATTTAAACGGAATGGATTCCGTTCTACAATGAAGAAAAGTGGATGCCATTGATAGAAACTCTTCCGCCACATTAATTCCGAAAAGCTTGCTCTTATTGAAGTTGACCTTCAAACCGGAGACAAGTTCAAAACCTCTCAAAATAGACTTGATACTCCAAAGATTCTCTCTTGTAGTCTTCCCCATCAACATTGTGTCATCCGCAAATTGCATAATAGAAAACTTCAAATTATCATTAACGGCATAACCGTGAAAAGAACCAATCGCCACCGCTTGATTCACAATAGCCGTCAAACCTTCGGCCACGATAAGGAAAGGAAAAGGTGATAATGGATCCCCTTGTCTCAACCCCCTCTTTACCTTGAAGTCACTAGAAGGGCTACCATTAACTAGCACCGACATAGTACTAGACGTAACACACGCTTCCAACCAATTGATCGATCTTCTCGGGAATCCCATCCTATACTTCATATAAAATAAAAAATCCCATGATATTGAATCATAAGCCTTCTCGAAGTCCACCTTAAAAAATAAACATTTAGCCTTATTTCTCTTTGCATGGTCAACAACCTTGTTAACAACCACCACACCATCCAAAATCTGTCTACCGCACAAGAAAGCCGGTTGGCAATTAGAAATAATACCTAGAAGCACCATCTTCAACCTACTAGCCAAAACCTTCGCCAAGATCTTATAAAGATAACCAATCAAACAAATAGGCCTAAACTCACCTAAACCTTGAGAATTGTCGTTCTTTGGAATGAGAGCAATGAAAGATGCGGAGATAGCTTTAGGAAGAAAAGCTTTGGAATGAAACTCATTGAAAAAATCAACCACTTCTTGCTTCAACAATTCCCAAAAAACTTTGATGAACCTCATATTATAACCATCGGGACTCGGGCTCTTATCACCATCACAATTCCACACAGCCTCCCTTATTTCCTCTTCTGAGAAAAGCTCAACCAAATAATCACAATCCACGCGGGGCACTTGAGCAAAATCAAGCCCATCAAGATTGGGGCGAATACGACTTGGCTCCACGAAAGCATCCTCAAAATGCTTTCTAACAAAGTCCTTCACCTCACCAACATCTTCAATCAAATCCCCATTATCTCTAAGAATCACCAGATTGCAACACCTTCTTCTATGTTTCATTAAGGAATGGAAATATTTGGAATTCATATCCCTATCTTTAATCCACTTAGCCCTTGATTTTTGAGATAAAATTGCCTCCTTTACCCGAATTTCTCTCCAAAAATTTACCGATACCTCTTTTCTATTCACGATTGCATCACCAATCCGCTCCTCACTAAGAGCTTGATCCCACGAATTAAGATCACTAACCAATGATTCAATCTTTAAATCACGAAAGCCAAAAACCTCCCTGTTCCAACCTCTCAATTTCCCTTTGAGCAATTTCAGTTTTTCCTTGATAATAAAAGCTTTAGTACCCGTAACATTGAGTGTCTCCCAACAATCATTGACAATGGGGACGAAATCAACATGCTCAAACCACGCATTAAACACCCTGAACGGCTTTGGACCCCAATCCTTCAAAGAGCGAAGTAACCAAATCGGACAATGATCTGATATTAGTGATATGTCTCTGTTACCTATCCACTGACCTGAGATTCTCCATAAATCAATCAACCCATCTGACACTAGAAATCTAACTAGTCTACTCATAGAGGCACCACTCCAACTGTACCAGGAAAACTTCTTACCAGAAACCGGTACATCAACTAACTCCATATGAGATATAAAATTGTTAAAATAAGAAATATCAATGGCTGAACTCTCGCCCCCTCTCCCTACCCTTTCCTCCGAACAAGACACCGCATTAAGGTCCCCAACAATGCACCATTCTCCTGTGACTAAATTCTGCTTCAGATTCACCAACTCCAACCAAAGACGTCTCCTAGCCGAAGTGGAGCAATGAGCATATACATTAATAATATGTATCATCATATTATTAAGAGCCACACTAACACCAACGAAACCTTCACCCGTGAAAGAGGATACGACATTCCACACATCATCCAACCACGTAATTAGTATACCCCCTGATAGTCCACTTGAAGGCTTAGAAATCCATTAAATGAACGATTTCCCCACAAAAGCCCCACCTCCATCTCCAAACAAACCTCCCTCTTCGTTTCTTGAATGCAAATAAAATCAAACTTACCCGATTTGACAAGAGATGCTAACCGACGACGTTTACCACGATCGCCCCACCCGCAAATATTTAGAGATAGTAAATTCATTGAGCACGCATGGTTTGCGCCCTCTTAGAAATTGAAGCCTCATCTCTACTTTCAGCAGCCTCAATCATGTTCAAGAGTGGTCATCGATGTGTGTGAGGTGTTTATGGGGGCGGAGGGTAGTTAAAGAATGAGTAGTCTTGGCTACCCAAAAAATAATATATATAGATTCCTCTCCCTTTCCCTCTCAATAATGGATCTAGATTCCTAGATTTGAAAAACGTTGCAGTCACTGTAGTCGGTGGATAGAGGCCATTTGATGAAGATTTAACAGTTACGATTTAACAAAAAAGTATCATATATAAATACAACTTTTAATGTAAACCGTTGGATCAATATCCTACGGTCAAGATCTTAACCGCAACAAGGAAATCCTAATCCCTCAATCATAGAGTACAACACACTTTAGTAAAAAATAAAAAAAGAGTTCACATGTGTGGCTGGTGCCCATACCAATGGGATTGGGATTTGCGGCAGTAAAATATTGCAATCACACGCAACGGTATTCTATACCGGACATTCAGATTTTTTTATTGACAAGACATTCGATTTTTATTTAATGGCTCAAATTTACACTGTGTTTGGTTGACAAGAAAGAGAGAGGAAAGATTGTGAAGGAAGGAAAGATTTTCGAAAAACGAGCTTTCCACAGTTTGGTTCACACAAGAAAGTGAAGGGAAAGATCAGAATATGTGGGGTCCACACCAAAAAGCAATCCACTCATGCCCAAGCGGAAAGTTGGCTGGGAGATGCTATTATACGTAAAAGACGAAAATATTCCTACCTTTATTTGCTAATTACTCTATGTGCCATTTTCTTCTTTTGTACTATGTTGTACAAAGCCAACAATCGTTCTTGGCTTCTTGCCATTCAATTTTTTTTCTTATCCCTTGTGTGTAGAGATGTCAATTTGGCCCACGTGGACCAGCCCAGCCCCAGGCCCACATGGCCCTAGGGCCAAAATGCCCATGGGCCCCAAACCCCATAAAGCCCCAATGGGCCAGGGCCATCCCAATGCCTTTAATTTTGTTTTTGCAACGAAACTGAAAAATGACCTACGGACCTATGTGGGCTTTTGAAAATTGCTTAACCATTCTAAGTAGGGTTGTTCATGAGAACCAAAAAACTGAACCGAACTGCCGAACCGAACCGAACCGAACCAAAACTAACTGAACTATTAAAAACAGTTTAGAACCGAACTGTTATTTTAAGTTCAGTTCAGTAACCGAACTGTTAGATAAGTTCAGTTCAGTAACCGAACTGAACTATTAAGGACTTCAGAAAAATTAATTGTTTCTACAGGAATTACACTGATTCATTCATCTCCTCCTCCTGAGTGAGCTGATCTGATCTGGAAAAGAAGCGCATGCAAAAGACAAGAGGAGTGCTCCCCTCACGTAATGGCGTATTTAGCTTTCCAACGTTTTCGTTTCTTTGTTCTTAGCTGATTCAGATTGCTTCCCACATGGTTTCTGATCAACGTGCATTCCATTGCATAAGTTCACATCGAATATTACTGTTTCTCCTTAGAAAACGGAAACTCCACCACGGTCACTGTTATTGAATCCATTGACTGGCTGAACATATTTATTATTTTCCTCATGCCCCACCAAATTCTTTCCAATATTATTTCTACCTTCAAATTCCACTAGCATCAGTCACGCCGGAAACGAAACTAAAAAACTAAATATTTAGCTCCCCTCACCTTCTATTAAAAGTTTAGTTTTTAAACAGTTCGGTTCGAAACTAAAAAACTGTGAACCGAACTGTTAATATAGTTCAGTTCGGTTCGGCGAACTTTTATTGCAGTTCGGTTCAGTTCGCCGAACTGTTTTAGTTGGTTCGGTTCGGTTCGGTCCAGTTCTCCCCCTGAACTGAACCATGAACAGCCCTAATTCTAAGTAAAAAAAATTCTGTCTTCGTCAAGGAAACTTCCACTTCTGCACGCTGAGCTTGAGTTTTTATCGAGATGTATTATATTATAGAATATTGTAGTTATTTCTTACGATATATTTTTGTCATAAAAGTTATATATGAAATTTGAAACACTGGTTGGTTGAATTACGCGAGTTTATAAATAAATACTGTGTTTGACACAATTTTTTAATATAAATAAATGAATGACATCATAGATGACAGCTAAAAAGCTAGGAATCAAACATTTGAAGTTCATAATGCACATAAAGTAAGTTACACTAGTATCAATTCTTTAATATAATGTTTTTTTGCCTTTTTTCATTGTTAAAAAATAAGCAAAAAAGAAACTAAGAAATAAGTCACCAATTCATTTCTCAAATTGGTGCTAAATACGCTAACGTAATTGGTTAAGTGTTGAGGTGAGATGAGCCAATTTGTGCTCTCTTAATGGTGGTGGTGGTGGTGGTAGTGATGGTGGTGATAGTTGTGAGAGAGAAAATAAGATTGTGGTGGTGGTGAGTGGGAGGTGGTGATGGAGGTGGTGAGAGGGAGAAGGAGGTGGTGGTGGTGATAGTGAGGGTGAAGAGGGAGGGGAGGTGAAAGAATGATAGTGGGGGTGGAAAAAGAATGAGCCAAAATAATTTGGGGCCATCCAACAAGCCCCGACCCTAACCCACTAAAAAATTTAAAAACGTGGGCTGGGGCTAAAAAAGACCCCATTAATAGAGGGCTGAAATATTTGGGGCTTAATTAGGGGGCCAATGGGGCTGGGCTTGGGGCCAAACTGACACCTCTACTTGTGTGCACAGTTTACACCGATATATATATATATATATATATATATATATATATATATATATATATATATATATAATAAATATATGTACATTTCATTTATATAGAAAGGGTATTAATGTAATTTAATAAACAAATTGTAATGTTTTCCTCTTATTTTCCACTCTACTTTCACTTATACCAAATAAATAACTATAAAATCATCTCACTTTCAACCCACTTTCCACTCACTTTCATTCCTTCATCATTCTTTCCTTTAACTTTCTTTCCTCTCACCATCCAAACACACCCTTAAGCTTGATCATCAGAATTGGACAGCTGAGATTAACAATTACACGAGGGAATCTATTTCTCGTAGCTGTTCTCTCTACTCTTTAGTCCCTTCTCTCCAGGGTCAGGGACCAAATCAGCAACATTCTCTTCCACGTGTCACTATCCCAAGTCTTTCGTCGGTGCTACTTTTTTTTATAAGCTCGTCGGTGCTACTGCTACGCTGCACAAGAAAATCACTGTCACATGGTCCTCCATGAAAGTTTGTGGCTTGTAAGTTGTAGAGTTGTAGTTTGTGCCATTTGGTGGAGAAGGCACGTTAGTATGCATTAGTGTGAGATTCTTTATGGGCCTTCGAGCACCTTTATGTCCAAAAAACTGTTTATACGTAACTAATACTCTCTCTTTCAATTACAAGAAAAAAAATTTGTTTTAATCTTTTAATTTTTTTTCATTTATGAAAAAATGTGAGATATTAAATACAATTACAAATATTAAAAAGGCAAAATATAAATGAAGGTAAAAAGTCATCTAAACAACAAATATAAATTTTAAAAATTGTAATTTTTCCTTATAAATAAGACAAAAAAAATTCTAAATTTCTTTTATAATTAGGACCAAAGAAAGTACTAGCGATTGGCAGTAATGTTATTGTTCAAGTTTTGATTAGGAATGTACTATTATTATTTTTTGAAGTCTTTAATAGAATATTTTGAAGGTTACTTCAAAAGCCTGACCAATCACAATCGCGACAACCACTGTGTCTATATATATGTATTTAATTAGTATTAGTATACTTAGATTATATAAATTTTTCTACACTAATAAGTGATAACTAATTAAAAATTAATATGTCATAAAAATGACTGACTTTTATTTTAGTCATCCTGAAAGTCACATGAATTCTTATTAGCGCATGTTTGATTATGAGTTTGGAAGGTTTACAACAATTCTCATATAAGCTAGGGTCCATTTGATAAATTCAAAAAAATCCTTCCAACTTTACGGACGCGAGTTTATGCTCAGTCAACCTGGAATCAAGTAATTGATTTCTTGTATTTGATTTTTCAAAAATTGATTTGTGTTAGTACTGATATTTTAAAAGTGTTTTTATAAAAATTGGTTTTGTTTAGATGATAAGAGTATAATCACTTTTGATGTATAAATATAAAGTTTGTTTTCTTGTATCTCGTACTTAAAATTAGCCATATCTAGCACAATTTTATCATCCAAATATTAAAGATTTTCAATTATATTGACATTGTTTTTCATTGATTATGGGCTACTGAATCTTAGACAAACATACACTTAAACTCAAAGTACTTAGAATGGTGCCGTTTTTCACCATTTAGAGTCATAATTAGAGTCATAATCATATCATATGAATGATTAAGGGCTAATTACAATGCAACGGGAAATCGAAAGTTTCCTAATCAGACTCCTACAAAGTTGCACACTTCGGCACACTTCACTCATTTCCCTCTTTCTCTCTCTTCCAAACGCACTGCTCTGTTTCTCTCTTCAATGGAGTGCAACAAGAGAGGAATAACATTTTCAGAACCCTTTTTATCTCATAGAAGAAAAGTATTATCTGGTTTCAGTTTAGGTGTTGTCGCTTCTCTTCTCTTTCTAACCCTTCTTTTCCTCAATTCTTCTTTCAAAATTCCCAAACTCCAAATCTCTCTTCAAGGATCTGAATCTGATCCTGCTCATGCAAACTCCTCTTTTTCTTCATGGCATTTTCCATTTTCCACTTCCACTTCTTCCTCCAATGTCACTTCTTTAGAGAGAATTAAAGAAGGAAGTGCGGTGGAAAAAAACGGTGAAGTGAATGTGACGAGTGAGGGTTTGGAGAAGAGTACAAATTTGGGGAATTTGACTGAGAATCATTACTATGTAAGTTTGCATGGTGGAGAAAACAGTGTATTAACCAATGGTAAGGGAAATTTCTCGGATCCTAATGGGGTTTCTAAAGATGGAAACTTGGTGGGTGTGAAAAGTGAAATTGCTGCAAACTCGAATATTTCTGATGTGGTGGTGAAGAAAAGTAGCGAAGGAGAGTTATTAGAGAAGGAAAATAACAATTTGGGGAGTTTTCATGGGAAGTGTGATTTGTTTGATGGTAATTGGGTAAGAGATGATTCGAAGCCATACTATCCTTTGGGTTCTTGTCCTTTTGTTGATAGGGATTTTGATTGTCATCTTAATGGAAGGCCTGATAGTGATTATGTCAAGTGGAAATGGAAGCCACATGGATGTGATATTCCAAGGTATGAAATTGACAACTCTTTTTTTCATCACCAACTGAAAAATTTATTAATACTATTGTTATATGTCTGTATTTTTATGTGAATAAGGAGTATTGAGGAAGGTTTAATATGATTGTAATAGTAAATGAAAAGAATAATGGATTTGGAAGTTTGCTGGTGAACAATATGTCTCCAGAATATATAACCGTAACATGATCCTCCTCATTATAAATGCTAGAAAGTTTTGGAGTAAAAGGGTAGAGTGGGAAAGGAAATGTGATGGTATTGGGCATAGGTCATGTGTACATTCCTGATTTCCAGCATTTGGATTTTTATGGGGGATATAGGTGTTAAATGATTATGATTTATAGGTGTCAAATTGAGTAAAATGGTAGTTCAATCCCTGGATATGCACCTCCTCATAAAATTGCTGTGTATGATTCTGTCCATAAATTGCAAACTCTTCTGACATTACTCCCCACAAGAGATAGCGAAAGAAACAAGTTAAACAAGTTTGAATAATTAAAGGGCTAAATTATACATTATGTTAGTTGAGGGATAAAATTGTGAAGTACATTTTGGAGGACCAGAAAGCTTGTTTACTTGTGTAAAAGTTCTATAGAATCTTCAGTGAAATAATTAAGTAGTCCAATTAATTAGTAAAAATATAAAGAACGAGATTTTAAATTAAAAGAAAAGTTATACCCCTCCATCAAACCATCATTTGGAAGGGAACATAAGTCGAGTTTGAGGTAGAAATTAGAATAGTTTCACTTACATTCCCTTCCCATTAGGCTTTGGATTACCCTTCCACCTCTCTCAATATCCCTAATTTTTATTCGAATTCTCTGTTGGAATGCTAATAATAATGTTCAGCAGGCTGTGTTTTAATCTCACTTTTGATTTACAGTCACTTCAACTAAAACCACTGACAGTCATTTTAAAACATAGAATATATGAATGTTTTGCTTGTATATTTATTAATTATTGATTATTGATGTCACCTCAGTTTGAATGCAACTGATTTTCTGGAAAAGTTGCGAGGACAGAAGTTGGTTTTCGTTGGGGATTCGCTGAACAGAAACATGTGGGAATCCATGGTTTGTATCCTACGTCATAGCATCAGCGACAAGAAACGTGTTTATGAAATTACAGGAAAAACAGAATTTAAGAAAAAGGGTGTCTATGCTTTTAGATTTGAGGCAAGTTTCTGATACATCTGTGATATTCTGCCAAGTATATATCTCACAACGAAATCTCATTGAAATTTTTTCGTTGCCAATTTATAGGATTATAACTGTTCAGTAGATTTTGTCAGTTCACCTTTCATTGTTCGAGAGTCGACTTTCAAGGGCATAAATGGGTCAATTGAGACATTAAGATTGGATTTGATGGACCAAACAACTTCCACATATCATGATGCTGACATAATAGTCTTCAATACAGGGCACTGGTGGACCCATGAGAAAACATCTAAGGGGTGAGTTTGTCTGTTAGCTTTGTAAATTTTGCCTTCACATTTTCCAATGTTTCTATGCTTCAAAATAGTCTTCAAATCTTTAGTATGAATGGTCCTGCTTGAAGATGGATAACAATATAATGTTAGCATGATATGTGTATGTGATTCAACTTCCTCCATTTCAAATTATTGTATGTTTACAATATTGTCCTGTAAGATTGCTTTTCCAATCAAGATATCAATCTTTTGTTTTCTTCACATCTCTATATTCTGCCTTACAGTTCTTACTCTTCGTGAATTACAACTAAATTTTAGCATGAAATTTTATTCAAGTTTCTGCTTACCATATTATAATATTTCTAAAACTTTGTTTGTTCAGATTCCCTTCCAATCAAGAAATTAATCTATCTTGTCTCCTTTACTCCTCTGTATATTTTACCATTTTGTGATCCTCATAAGCAATTTTAGAAGTAAGGTTTTGATTTTGCTGCCATCTGGTACTGTTACAGAGAAGACTATTATCAAGAAGGCAACCATGTATATCAAAGACTCAAAGTTCTGGATGCATATACAAGGGCATTGAAAACATGGGCTAGATGGATTGACAAAAATATTGATGCCAATCGAACTCGAGTTTTCTTCAGAGGATACTCAGTTACCCATTTCAGGTATTAGCAGTTTATATAGCTACCAAAGTCTAATAGAATCTGGACTTGCAACTGTTTTCTTCCTTTACTTGGGCACTAAAATTGGTGGAAGTTTCTTTATGGCTGGAAGTTTACAAGCATGGAAACTGGCCAAGTTCCTATTTCTGCAATTGACCATAATTTTTGACTACTCACCCTTTTGCAAAACCTTTTATTTATATATTAGTTCTCGTGTTACGAGGTTTTGAATGGAAACTGGCCAAGTTCCTATCTTTGCAACTGACCATCACTTGTTCACTCACCCTTTTGCAAATCTTTTTATTTATATATTAGTTCTCATGTTGACGAGGTCTTGAACCATGTGGTAATGTAATTTGTGGTTGGAACATCGCATGAGATTTGTTTGCATATTGCCAAAACATTTGAGATATAATCAGAAAGTTCTTATTATCTTAATTTAAATGATATCAACAGTTGACATTCTAGCTATTGCGATCCTCTTTAGCTACTTTATTTATATGATTGTGATGAATAGTCTAATATTCAACAGGAGTTTTTATAAAAAAACCATATCTTTATTTTGGGTTTGCCTTCAATATTTGATGCTGTGTTGCTGTCAGCTTAATTGATGGCATAATATCAATGACCGTGGAGATTGTATGTACGGTCGTTGTATACCGTAAAGCAGAATCCAGATATTTAATTGCATCCATTAGAAATGTACTGAATCCTTAATTGTAGCCACAATCAATATTTAAGGTAGATTCCCAAAATAAGATTAAATTTAAATTCTCCTAGGTGATGGTAGCAATTGTTTACATAAACATTATACCGAATCATATTCATCAGGTAAGCCTTTGTGAATTTTAATGCTGTCTGACATGATTTCAGGGGTGGGCAGTGGAATTCAGGAGGACAGTGCCACAAAGAAACCGACCCAATAAATAATGGAGCTCACTTAAGGAAATATCCGTCGAAAATGAGGGCTTTAGATCATGTCATCCCAAAGATGAAAACCCCAGTGATATATATGAACATAAGTAGAATGACAGATTACAGAAAAGATGGTCATCCTTCTATATACAGAATGGAATACAAGACAGAAGCAGAACGAATATCTGCTGAGTTACACCAAGATTGCAGTCATTGGTGCTTACCTGGAGTACCAGATACCTGGAATGAATTATTGTATGCTTCTCTCTTAAAATATGGTAAAGGCAATTGGAAAAGCTGAGCAAAACTCCTCAAAATAGTGTCATACCGCGATTCTGGATATTTAGTTTAAGTTTTAACACGTGTATATTCCTTAGTTTCTACAAAGGGTATCTTGAGTTATAGTTTGTGCAGAGATGTTAATTAGATTGACAAACAAGTTTATATGTATTTTGTGTATTCATCTACTTGTAAGCACAGTTATCACGATGATTCCACGAGAGTAGTAGAATTTATAGATCAAAAGCTTGATTTGATTCTTTTCTTTGGATTAGATCCAGTCATATAGAAACTGAATGATCTAACTTGTGGGAGAGTGATTTCTTGTGATACTCAGAGGAGGAAATTTCAAATTGGCCACTATTAAAATTGTTACCAATGATCGATTATTGTTGTTAAACCATTATTAAATGGGCTGAACTTGAACCATTAAATGAGCCAAACTCAAAATACAGTTGAAAAAAAACCTGCTGCTACTCCAATCAATAGACATACATCACCATTATATATGAAGTTTGTAAATTTTGGATTGTTGCAGAAATGCTAAGGAATTCTTTTTGTCCCAAAAAATGAAGCTTGTTGACTTCAACATGTATCCTACGACGACAGTATAACATAGTGATTTATTCCTCCATTAATTGGACTACCAAAATTTTGCTGCTGAACTTCAACAATGAAGTCGGGTAAGACAGTCAGAAACTTAGTCTCAGGTATATAACTCACATGGCGAGTTAAGCGACACAAATGAGTTAAAGGAGTAATGAGTTCAATGTTCTATCTCTTGCCACCCCACTGATATAACAACTAACCACTAACATTTGTCATTAAAAAAGACTCTTAGAATTTTGGGACATGAAATGTTCTTTTACTAGGTTGATCACCATTGAGTAATGTCAGTGAAATCAGAAATGTAAAAATACTAGTGAAGAGGCATGAACATTACTTGCTCCATCAACAAAACAACTCTGAAGCTTTTTCAAACAAGTTAACCAGAAATGAATACAATCCTAAACTTTAAGAAACTAGAAAGTCTCTGTTCTTTTATTGCACATTAAAGGTCATAACACAAACATGTGAAAAAGAACACAGACACACAGGAAAACAAAAGACAGAAATGATCATAATTCATAAGCTACCTACCTACTCATCTGCAGAAGAACTGAAGCAAGAAACAAACTCAAGTCAGCTGCAAATTGAGTGATACAGAACATCACAAAATGGTAACTTCTCAAAAGAAGACCATCTTAATGTTTATTATTACATTAAACTACAATATAAGAAGAACTATAGTTAATTGAGCAGATACATATAGCCATAAGGACCCATAATGGAATCCATTGCCTTTTTGTGACTTGCCGGTTTGCCATGCTATAACCAAAGCTTTTCTGATCCTTTAGAGAATGCTTATTTGCTCTCTTTGTGATAAAAGAAGCCAATAGCTAAGCACAAAGCAAACTGTTAAAAGTGAAGGAGTGTGAGGAGTACTACTGAGGCTAAGGTACCCTCTCACACTTTTAAGTGTTTCTTTAAGAACCATGAATTGATTTTTGCCAACATAGCTTCATGTTTACCAGATTCTGTTCAGAGGATCTTGGTTTAGATGATATTCAAAGGGATTCTAGAGAAAAGCTAGTGGGGAAGTTGATCTCTGACCATTGTTTTAAATACTTGCTGGTTGAGAACTAAGAAAAAGGTATATCATCTTTTTTATTATCCAAATGCCTCTTACTTTTTTGCAATGTACACTCATGAAAGATAATTGCACAGTATCTATTAAAATAATCATATGGATAATGACATTTATTAAATGTTAATTTTAATTTAATTGCCTTACCTTTTCTTCATCACAATTAGACGGTAGCTTTGGAGGACAGAACTGACTATTTTTCTACTGATAACTCAACCTATTTTTCTACTATTTAAGATGTACTCATTTTATATGAATTTCTATCTTCCACTAAATACAGACACTAAAATAAATGTTATATTTTTTCATAAAGCCGTTTTAGCCTTTTAGGGAGATATAAAATGAAATGGTGAATCATGCCAATATTCCATAGAAGTGATATCTAATTGAAATTGTGGATCATGATTCATGAAAGGTTATAAATGTAAAGGTCAATATATAAACTTTATTTATTAAAACATGGGTTCCCACCATTTACTTTTTCATTTATGCTTGGCCTTTGATAATTGGAGGCTTTAATTGCATCAAAGGATCCACTCACTAAGACTCTATCCCCACCTCTCTCTCAACAATTTTTTTTTTTTTTATATCTTCTTGTTCAATCTATTTAACAAACCTCTTAATTAGATAAGAAGCATTAAACTCTCCAAAATATTTAAGCACGTTTTCACTTTCTGTTTCAAATAATTAGTACGATGTTATGAAAAATTAATTGTTATTATAAATTCCTAATACAAGAGAAATTGATAGCAAAGCTACTGTAACCATTTTGTATTCTTCTTTCTGATAAACTAATCAGCATTTCAAAATGCAATTATTTTTATTTGAGAGATAAAAGTTTATCACCTTAGCCCTGTAGGTAGGTATCCATTGTGAATTAACTTAGCTGTTAATTAATTCCTATTATATGCTCTCCTTTTATATTTTCTAGGAGCCATTTTAACTCTCTTTTTCAAAGAGTGATTCACCATCACCAAGAAGTAGTGAAACTCTCTATTTTATATAGTCAGAAAAAGTAGCAGTCAATGGCTTCAACTTACCTCCAAGAGTCATTGCTCTTTCTCTAGCTGGCTTTACGAATAACCCAAACTTCCCTTCATGACCCTTTATGTGTTTCATGAAAAAAATTGCAGTGATTCTCCCTCTCAGATATGCACACAATCAAAGCAGCTAGACTATCCTTCCATTCAAGCTTTTGGTTTGCCTCTTCTTTTAGCAAGCAAACAACATTGTTATCTCTTTTTTGTTTCATTTTAGAATCTCACTTTGGTGTTTTTATTTATTTTTGATACTATTGTAGTCACCTATTATTGATCACACTTGTTTTTGTTTCTTTTTCACTTTTCTTTGTGGCCATTGTTACTATACAACAAAGCCATTTAATTAACTTAGTTAGAGAAGGGAAAATAAATCAACTTGGGCAAAATTACTTCCCGGGTCCTTTAAGTTTTTAATTGTATCGGATTGGTCTTTTATGTTTTTTTCTTCTTCCAATTAGGTCCTTTAAGTCACAAAACATTAACACTGCTATCCTTGTTTTCATTCTCTATTCCAAATAAGCCCACATGGCACTAACGTTAATGACGTGGTCGTAACGGAGTCCTACGTGGTTTCCCACTTAAAACTTATTGCCAACTTGGTTTTCTTCTTCATTTCCTCCGAAATCGCAAACCCTAAATTAGGAACCAAAAGAATTTTGTCTGCTTCAATGGCTTCATTCCGAACTAGTGGGTCAAATCCACACAGCCGAAACTCACATTCCTTCAGTTCGAGTGCTATGGGTGATGATTTCGCACCAAATTGTCGATGTAGAGCAAAAGCAGTCGTAAGAACAGTAAAAAAAAGGACCAAACTTTAGGAAGAAATTCTGGGATTGCAGAAACTTTGTAGTGCATATTTGTTTATTTTCTGGTGTATGTTTTTGTTTGGGCATATTTGTAGATGTTGATTGTGGATGCGCTTTTTTGACTGGAATGCCAAACTCATCATCCCTCAATTGCAACCAAAAGACACACAATTTGCACCATGTTCAGAATGTGGGCAAAAGGTTATGGAAACCACCACACTTAGAAAGTCCATAATGAAGATGCATGGGGATGACAACTCCACAAAGAATATGATGAAGATGATGAAGCGGTTGATTCTTATGTCCTTGTTGTTAGCTTTGATTTGTGTAATGTTGTTGTATCTGTTGGTGATTGTTATGTCTTTGTTTGATTCCAAGATGAAGTTGGGAAGAGAGAAAGAGGTGAGAAAGAGTGTGAGAAGAGAGAAATAGATGAGAAATATGATTGATTTAAGGATTGTTTGATATAAGAGAAAGAGAAGAAAAATAAAGAAGAGAGAATTGTTAATAGGAAATTTCTATGATATAGTTGAAGAATTAGGGGTACCGGTACAATTGTCTTTTAAATTAATTGTTAAATAAGTTATATTTTAGTAAAAGATTGTGATATTATTTTTTAAAACGGTAGTAACTTAATATATTAAAATATAATGTATTAAAAAAATGGTTATTTTTTGTAATGCAATTTTTTTGACAAAAATGTTAATAATATGAAAAACAATAAAAATTAAAAATTTATATTTTTCAATTTATACGAAAGTTTTAGTCTAATACTTTTAAAGTATTTTAAATTTTTTATTAAGAATAATGGTGAATACTATATATATATATATATATATATATATATATAATTAGAGTAATTATATTTTTTAATTACTCTAATTAGAGAATTGTTGTCACAGAAAGTTAGTAAACTAGGAGTAATGTGACACAATAGAAGGAGGATACAAGCTGATAAACACTGCTAGGGTGAACCCACCGGTAACAGTAATGGAACAGTGATCTGGAGTTGCTGAATTGAGCACACAACTCGGAGGTCAGCTGCAATCTAGGAATTTGGAGAGGTTGAAGTAAACCCGGAGAAGCAGCTTGATCTGGTTTACTAGTTTGACAAACTCCACAATTGCGAATGTAAGCTTGAACATCCTTGTTAAAACCTTTCCAATAAAACAGGGATTTAATTCTAGCAGCTGTTGTGTCTCGGCCTGAGTGGCCCCCTTGAGGGGAATCGTGCAGCCAGTTCAAAATAATCTGTTTTAAGCCAGTATCCGCAGCTACCACCAGCTTTCCCTTCCTTCTCAATTCATTCCTACACCAAGTGTATTGAGGGTGGCTGTTAGGGTCAGCAGAGATCTCCGAAATCAATTTCTGCAGTGTAGTATCAGTGTTCCACCCATTCTGCAGCAAGGCTAATAAATCACAGCCAGCATTATCAAGCAACATAGGTAATAATTCTGCCCCTTCTTTTCTTGACAGGGCATCAGCAGCACAGTTTGTGATTCCTTCTTTGTATTGTATATCAAATTCATAGCCCATCAACTTAGAAATCCATACTTGTTGAAATGGAGTGCTAAGTCTTTGTTCTAGAATATGTTTAATACTCTTTTGATCCGTTTTAATAGTGAAAGGAGCATATGCCAAGTAAGTACTCCACTTTTGAATAGCATAAATGATAGCTAGTAATTCTCTTTCATAAATTGAAAGAGCTTGTTGCTTAGGCCCCAAAGACTTGCTAATATAAGCAATAGGATGATTATCTTGCATTAACACAGCCCCAATCCCTCGGCCCGAGGCATCTGTCTCAAGAGTGAACCTTTTTTCAAAGTCTGGCAGCTTAAGGACTGGTGAAGATACAAGTGCTTGCTTCAAAGTCTCAAATGCAGTAGTTGATTCATTGGACCATTGGAACGAATCCTTCTTCAACATGTCAGTTAACGGTTTAGCAATAGAACCAAACCCTTTGACAAATCTCCTATAGTAGCCAGCCAAGCCAAGGAAGCCTCTAAGTTGCTTGAGATTAGAGGGTAAAGGCCAAGATTTAACTGCTTCAATCTTTGAAGGGTCAGTAGAAATACCCTCGGGTGTGATAAAATGCCCTAAGTACTCCACTTTACTAGTTGCAAAGTGACACTTGCTTTTGTTGAGAAATAGCTTTTCCTGTCTAACAACATCAAAAACCATGGACAAATGCTCGACATGGTCTGTTAGATTCTTACTATAAACAAGAATATCATCAAAAAAAATTATGACAAATTTTCTAAGAAAAGGAGTAAAGACATTATTCATCAACGCTTGAAAAGTAGCTGGAGCATTTGCCAAGCCAAAGGGCATGACCAAATATTCATAGTGTCCACCATGAGTTTTAAAAGCTGTTTTATACTCCTCACCCAAGTCCATTCTTACTTGGTGATACCCACTCTTGAGATCAAGCTTAGAAAACACAGTTGCCCCTCCAAGTTCATCCATGAGATCTTCAATCAAAGGAATAGGGAATCTATCCTTAATAGTATGGGAATTGAGCTTTCTAAAATCAACACAAAGTCTCCATGAGCCATCTTTCTTCTTAACCAAAACAGTTGGAGAAGCAAAAGGGCTGGTACTATGTTGAATAATACCTTGATCAAGCATATCATGAACTAACTTGTCTACAATATTCTTTTGAATAGTTGAATAACGATAAGGTCTTAAATTAAAAGGTTGAGTACCTTCCTTGAGTGGAATGCAGTGATCAAATCCTGGCCTAGGAGGTGGTAATTCTGCAGGTTCAGTAAACACATCTGCATAGGTCTCCAACAGGGCAGCAATATCAGGCAGTAGCTGTCCATCAGTAGCAGCTTCCAACAGATAACAAGTTGGTAAAGAAAGCCTCAAATCTGTATCATCCACCGACAGAAAACAAAGCTCAGCACCCTGTTGGAGAGCTTGAGCAAAGCTTTTGTTGTTGGCTAGCTTGACAGAAGGAGTCTTAGCACCCCTTAATGTAAATTTACGCCCTTTTGTAGTGAACTCCATATGGAGTTTCTCAAAATCCCATAGTATTGGTCCTAAAGATTTCAACCATTGAATGCCCAATATAACATCATAAGTACCAAGAGGCAAGACAATCATGTCGGCAGTGAATGACGCTTGTTGTAATTGCCAAGTGAACCCTTTACAAACATAAGGAGCATGAAGTTTATGACCCCCCTAGCTGTGATTGGAAACATATCCACAGCTTCCAACTTACAACCAAGCTTCTTAGCTAATTCAAGGTCTAAGAAATTATGAGTACTACCACTATCAAGTAAAATGTGGAGTAATTTCTTTTGATACATACCAGTCACACGCATAGTTTGGCAACTACAAGTTCCTGTCATAGCATGGAGAGAAATGAGGGGTGTGTCAGGTTGTGTTTGGGTCTCTGGTGTGGGGGTGGGATCTGTTTCTGTTTGTGTTTGGTCTAAGGTATCATCATCCTCCATTTCAAGAACCATTAGTTGATGTTTTCTATGCTTCAAGTGGTGGCCAGGAGTGAATGGCTCATCACAAAACATACACAATCCTTTGGCCCTCCTCTCGGCCATCTCAGTTGGAGAATAGGTTCTTGAGGTTTGTTTAAAGATAGGTTTAGAAAGTGTTTGGTCATCTGGTGTGAGGGCAGGTTTAGTGTTTGAAGGTGAGGGTTTAGCAGACCAACTGGTACTCTTACTGTAAGGTTTCTGTGAGGTGGTTTTGGAAGATTCATGGAGTTTTGCTAACTGTGCAGCGTGTGCCATGGTAGTAGGATTAAACATACGAACGTGCATTTGTGTTGAATGATCCAAACCAGCCAGGAACAAGCTCAATGAGTGCTCAGGAATGATATTCACTTGCGTTAAAGCAAGTTCAAATGAGTCAATATAGTCTTGAATCTTACCTTGATGCTTAACTTGAACCAAAGAAGCCAAAGGGTCTTCAAATGGATCTCCAAATCTAGCTGTAACATCTGCAACATACTGTGGCCAGAGGGGATAAACATCAAATTTTTGCCTCATATAATTCAAATGCCATTGCAAAGCCAGGCCTTCTAGATGGATGGACGCGAGTCGCACTCGAGAAGTAGGAGGCGTATCATCAAGAAGGAAGAACTGATCACATTTATAAAGCCAATCCCTCACGTTCCTTCCATAGAAATTCTGGTTGCATAGTGATGGGGGTTTGGAGGCGGAGGAGGTGGTGGAGGAGGCGGAGGAGGTGGCGGTGGATCAGTGGTATTACGAGCATTGCGAAGAAGCTCACGGATCTCTTCCATGCCAGCATCCATACGAGCAGCGATTTGATCTATGCGATGACCGAGTTCCTCTGTTCTCTCGGTGAAGCGTTGTTCTACCTCAGTGATGGAACGTGTCATGGTCCAGGAAAAAGCTGAAAATGATACCAATTGTCACAGAAAGTTAGTAAACTAGGAGTAATGTGACACAATAGAAGGAGGATACAAGCTGATAAACACTGCTAGGGTGAACCCACCGGTAACAGTAATGGAACAGTGATCTGGAGTTGCTGAATTGAGCACACAACTCGGAGGTCAGCTGCAATCTAGGGCACAGAGAATCATAAATTGATGTAAGAGAGAGAATACTGAAAATGATGTGTCCTTTTCATTAATGATTGGCCTATAAATAGGCTAATGATTACAAATTGATTCCTAGGCATATTCTTGTAGGGTTGACAGCTCATGGGACAGCTGCAACAGATCTAGAAACATCCTATATAGGACAAAATAACAGCTAAAATTGACAATGCACAAGGTGCTTAATTTAAAGGAAAAACAACAAAACAGTAATTTCAATATTTTTACTGTCACCGTGAGCAGTAAACCATGACAGTATTCAGCACTGTGACAATTGTCGCGTTCTTCAGTAGTAGCCTATTAGGTGAACAATTTGGTTCCACTTGAAGCTCACTATTTTGAGTTTTCCGTATTAGCCTATTAAGTGAAATTCGTATTCCATGGTTGGTGGAAATTTCTGGAAAAATTTTCTGCAACTTACAATTCTTCAATTGCAATTGTTTGATCTAAAATTTCAGATGCAAACTTGTTTTTGATGTTGTTTCTTCCATACATGTTCGATTCTGGAAATTCAAAAGCCTAAATTGATGAGAAAAAAATAGTAATTCAAATATGCATAAAAAAATGAAAAGATAAGTGCTGCAAAAAAAGTGATTCTACATAAAAGCACTTATAGAAGAAGAAAAAAAAGGCAATTACAAAAGTAAATCCATAATCATTCATTTTGATACATCAACCATTTTTGCATATTTGTTGCTTCTATTAGACATTGCAAGTTGATTTTAATACCTTACCTTCCAATCTTTTTTGAGTTATGTCTATGTTGATCTATTTGAGTGTCCTTTAAATTCCTTAGTTTTGTCTTAGAAGTTTCCACTGTCTTTATTGGCCTCTTGAATGATAACTTTCATGTGTGTTTTGTCACAATTGTGTAGAGGTTTACCACAAACTTGATTGAGATTTGTTTGGTTTGTTTTAAGAACTTAAAGAGTTGCATTAAGGAGTGGAAAAAGGCTAGAATGAACATTATAGGAAAAGCCACAATTGAGTGATATACACGAGTGATACATTTCTTGAGTGTAAACACTTAGTGAGTGGTGAGGACTATTATTCTTGTTTTTTTTCCTTTTACTTTTTTTTATCAGTGGTACTTATTATCTTGTTGGAATCATGAATAGAGGTTTGAACTATAGTGAAGAGTGTTTTGCGAAAACACTTAAGCAGTATAAGGTTGGTGATTTAATTCAGAAGATGCATGAGAGGTATGAAGATAATGTGAGAGAAAAAGATAGAAAGTATAAAAAAGAAATGAGCTATGAGAGGAGAAATAGAGAAAAAGAGATAAAACATAGAGGTTATTTGAGAGAAAATGAGTTGAAAGAATAAGTGAGCATTCCAAAATTTCATGGAAAGAGTGACCCCGAAGCATATCTTAATTTGGAGGGTAAGGTAGAACAAATTTTCTCTTGTTGTGATGTTAGTGAAGAGCAAATGTTGAAGTTGGTTGTGTTGGAGTTTAGAGATTATGCACTTATTTGGTGGGATCAAGAGAAAAAGCTTAGGAGGAATTGTGAACTTGAACCTATAGACAAATGTGAAGGCCATGATGAGGAGGAGGCATGTTCCTTCTCATACCCATAAGGAGTTGCGTGACAAATTGTATAGACTTACTCAAGGAAGTAAAAGTGTTAATGAGTACTTTGAGAAGTTAGAGGTGGCTATGACTAGAGCAAATGTGGAGGAGAATTTTGAGGATACCATAGATAGGTTTCTTGATGATCTAAATGAAGATATAATGGAGGAAGTTGAGCGTCACCATTTTGTAACATTTGAAGATCTTGTCCACCAAGCCATTAAGGTGGAAAGACAATTGCAAATAAAGAAGACTAATAAGAAATCCCCTTCAAATTACCACTCTTCAAGTTGGAAGAACAATTCCAAGAAGGAGGGGTCTCCACCCAAAAGACATGATGTTGCAACCTCCAATGGTAAAGGTACAAATTCTAACTCTTCTTCTTTATACCCAAAGTTAAAGAACATGAAATGTTTCAAATGTTTGGAGTATGGGCATATTGCATTAAATTTCCCAACCATGAGACTTATGGTCCTAAGGGAAAATGGGTGCATTAGTTCACATGAGAGTGAATGTAAGAAAAAACCTCAAGAGGGAGATTTGTTCATGGTTAGTAAATTTGTTGGAGCTTATGAGAAAAATGAGAATGATTCACAAAGAACTAATATTTTCCAAACTAGGTGTCTCATTCTAGGAAATATATGTGTAGCGACCGAAAAATCCAGGTGAGGATTCTTCGAAGATTCAAAAATGAAGCCGCCGCCAATGTTTAATTATAAGGGCAAACATTAGAAAATCCCTTTGAATTGAATAAGGGTCCTTGAGACCAGATTTGGGTTCGGGAGTCGGTTATGCGTGGGGAAGGTCTTCCTAAAGAAGGTTACCATCTAATTAGTTGTGTTAATTCTAAAAATGTTATTTTACCTTTTTATTAAAATGAAAAAGACTAAATAAAATTATTTATTTTTTGTGCTTGACAGGAGTGGGACCCTGCTCCTACGTATCTCCAAGTGCGATAGAGAAATCAAAGCTACGTAGTTCTTGGGTAGAAAAAGTTTGGTTTGTTTGTGTTTTTTAATTTAGGGATTTTAGGACTTGTGATCCGTACGGTTCATTTATCCTAAAACGATGACTAATCCGGCCGTACGCCGACTTAATCCCCTGTTTTTGAAAATAAGATTTTTGATTTTTGGAAGAAAACGATTTGTGTAGGGAGTGATTTTATTTGAATAGGTATTTTAGGACTCTTGAGCCGTACGGTCTATTTGTCCTAAAACGATGACTAACCCGGCCATATGGTTGACTTAATACCCTATTTTAAAAATAAGATTTTTATTTTTGGAGGAAAATGATTATTTTGTTTTTCTATTTTGAATATGAACGAAAAGTTAACAAAGAAGAAAAAATGAAAAGTACAACTAGTGAAAAATAATTATCAATAATATTTAAAAATAAACTAATTAAAAGAAAAATAAAATAAAAAAGGGAGGGGGAGAGAGAGAGAGAGAGAGTGAGACTTCGCTAGGAGAGGGAGAGAATGTGTTCAGTGTTCTTGTTGAATCACTGCGGTGTGTTTTTCACCGTGGACAGGGCCTCCTTTTATAGGTGGAGGGTTAGGTGAAGAGACTTGCTGGACAAGTTAACTTGCTGGGCAAGTCGACTTGCTGGGAAAGTAGCTTGTTGGCCTGAAGGTTAATGCTACTAACACCCCCTTTTTATTATTTTCGTTCTTCTCTATTTTTATTTTTATTTTTATGTAATTTTATTTTTGTTTTGGTGATTATAAATGAAAGCAAAAATGATTTTTTGTAAAATAGTTAAAAACTGATTTTTTTAAAATATAAAAGGTTATTTTTGACTAAAAGACTAATCTAAAAAAGAACAAGTTGGGCCAAAGCCCAATCGGAAAAATCTAACATAGGCCTAACAAAGTGAATTACTACACACATGCCCAATAAAACGAGATAGCATCCGAACAAGCTCAAAAGCAAACTCACGGTAATAAGACCTGTAAACTGGTAAAAATAACGACGATCGTAGTAAAAAGAGCGGACAAAATTGGGGTATAACAGCTGCCCCTCTTTATTTAAATTTTACTAGCAAAGGTGAATGGTTTTCAGATTTTCGTAGTAGAATAAAGATAGAATAGACGCTAATTTTGTCCGCTTAGGGGGAAGATGAGTTAGGGAAATGAGGGACGATTAACACTTGGCGTGTTAACCGATAATAATAAAGAAGAATCACCGGGGATCTAAAGGAGCGATGGGGATCTGAAAGAGCACTTGGGCTCTAAGGGAGCACCGGGGATCCAAGGGGTTGCCTAAGCCCTGAAGGACCACTTGGGGTCTGAAAGAGCACTGGGGCTTTGAAGGACCTCTGGGGGTCTGAGGGTGGCCTTTTTCGAGCGGCCGTTATCAAGATCAGGTCTAGAACTGATCACGAAGGACGTCCACTATGTCTTAGGCTGACACAGCTAGTATGAAGGACCTGGGGTCGGATTATCCGTTGGTGCTCGATGCCGGCGTGCGACCTGGATTGATGGACCAATGGAGGTCTGAAGGAGCGTTGGGGCTCTGAAGGACCTCTGGGGGTCTGGAAGATCGTTTCTAACATTACGACCTGGTTTGCTGAGATGGGATCAATGCTTGGAGCGTCGATTTTGGAGGAAAAAGATATAGGGATCGACATGGTTGCATGATGGAATGATTTATGCTTTGGTTGCATGATGAATGAATGAACGAATGAATGAACGAATGAATGTATGAATGAATGAATGAATGTGCACACGTAATGCTTAGATGCATGACTTGATGTCGAAATACAATGTATGGTGCAATGATTTATGATATGGTATATTAGTAATGCATGCAGATGTGTTTTAAAATTTTGAGATGAGAAATGAGACTTTCAATGCAGGAAGTAGAGAGATGAGTATTTTGGAGTCATCATTTATTGGAAAAATTAGATTGATCTGAACTCAAACTTTGGCAACCTCAAGGTTGTTATTTGCAGACGCTGATGTAAAAAAGTAGTTGACTGTATTTGCAGACTCGCTTATTTTGCTCTTCCATTATGATACCCCATGATGACCGAAGTTTAGGTCCACAAAGTTAACTAGGTGGATTTTCAGTATCACACTATTAACTTGTGTTCTCTCTCTTTGAAGCATTGTTTAGTAAAGATGTATAGAGTAGTGCAAATATAGGTGAATAATTCAGTCAACTTGGTTTTAGGTCTAGGGTATGGACATATGTGGCACATGAAGGGATGAATGACAGGTTTTTGCCAAAGTCATGAAAGGTGGGCTTTCCCCAACTCAAGAAGTGTGGGACTTCCCCAATTTAGACTTGTGATGACGGTGAATGAATGACTTGCCCCGTCTAATGATGACAACAACTAGGGGTGTAGAGGAAATGATGAATTGGGAATGTCATGACTTTGTAATGAAAAGTGGCATGCAAGAGATTTTGTCTCAACCCGTGGAGTTTGGTGTTGCCCCAATTATGACAAGGACAAGGTTGCCCCTAACTGAAGTAGCATTGTGAAAGGGTTTGTTTAGGGTAATGGGTTGAGAAATTGCCCCGGTACGGTTTTGTGGATGTGAATATGGTAAGGGAATGAGATGGGTGTAGGGAGAATTTCCCTAATTTTAGGTGGAGTGAAGGGTGACGGGATTGCCCCACTATGGAATGACATTTCAAACGGTTGTTTTAAGTGAGACTGTGAGAGGTGACAGAGTTAAGGTTATGGGTTTTTGGTGTTGGTCGTATGGCTATATGGATTGGGTGTGGTATATGAATGGGATGGACAATGGCTAAATCTCCAAGTTCAAGTGGTATGGATGATAAAAGGAATGCCCCACTTTGGGATCTAGGTGGTGATCCTAGTATAAACTTTTGGTTTTCTTTTAGGTGAATCCCAAAGACTGTGACATGTGACAGTCTTGAGTTTTTTTTGATATGATGAAAACTTCACTTGGTGATCACTAAACATTGTCTTTATATCAATGCAACTTGAATGCACCTTGGAGTGCAAGCCTTTCTTTGATTTTTTGAGCAAACATATGGTAAATAAATAAACTTATTTGTCCTAAAATTAAAACTTTGAGAAAACAAAAGCAGTCAGTCATTGATCGGAATGGACTTTATAGGGTTGTAATGTGGCCGATGGTTAGGGGTTTGTGAAGGATAGGATAATTAGGCCTAATGAAGTATTTGAGAGTTTATGAAAGGAGGGATAATTAGGCCCAATGAGGTGTTTGAGGGTTTATGAAAGAAAGGGTTTGTGATGTGGCGAATGGTTAGAGGTTTATGAAAGAAAGAGGTTGTAAATGGGTGTTTGAGGGTTTATGAAAGGAGGGATAATTAGGCCCAATGAGGGTTTATGAAAGGAGGAGGTGTTTATGAAAGGAGGGATAATTGGCCCAAGGAGGTGTTTTGAGGATTTATTGAGACAATGATCTCTTATGCACTTCATGGCAAGTTGTATCAGCTCATAATTTCTACTTCTTTTATTTTTTTCCAGGATTTTCAATCCTCTCTTTTTTGTGATTTTTCTTTCTCCTTTTCTTTTTGGGCTGGGTGAGCTGATAAAAGTGATACACCATGTTTAGGTGTGGAATTGATCCTTGTCTAGGGTGACCGAAATTGTATAGGGTGACTGAAAGATTTTTTTTTGATTTTTCGGCTCAAAGGGGTAGTAAAGAGCCTTTTTTGAGGATATGGGAAGATGACCAAACTTCATTTCAAATCATGACTGCTTATTTTCTCAAAACTTAACTTTAGGACAAAAATTTATTTATTTTTATATATTTGCTTTGTCTTTATTTCTTTTTATATGCTTAATTTTTGCTTAGATTGCTCTTGAGAGTTTTCAAGCTAACAGGCTTTTTTGAATTTTTTGTAAATGATTTGCACCAAGGGAATTCAATATTGACAAGGTATCTAGTGATCAAAAATTTTCCCCAGCATGGAGAACCTAAAGTGTTATTTCATTAATGGGAACAAACCAAAAAGTTAACTAGGCACTTGTGTGGGGAATATGTATTGGGTGGTCGGGGTGGGACTAGACATGGACAAGGGATGATGATAAGATGCACAGAGTGGACACTAACTGACTCAAACAAGAGTAAATGCACATTGCATACAAGTTCACTATACGAATGCTTCATAGAGAGTTAACACAATTATTGACATGATAGAAGAAATTTTTGATGACACGTTAGTTAACAAAATAGACCATTTTGATCATTTACCATGGGGTGGATGTGATGCATTGTTTTGCTGACAAAAAAAATGTGAATGAGCTGCAAACAGTGAATAACTTCTTTTTGAAAATTGAGTGTCTTGAAACACCCTGAGTTTGCAACTAAGTTCGACCCCGTTTGAAAATTAATAGGTTAAGCTTTGCCAAGGATGAACAATCAATTAAAATGTATTTCGCAAGAATGCCTCATCTCTCATCACAGTTTTTTTTTTTAAATTATGCTCATGTTTGTTTTCTATTTTTTTTGGTAATGCATGAATGAACAAATTATAATGTATAGGCATGATGCAAATGCATGATGGAATGATCATGTAACATCCGCAAAATAATTAATAGAATTATTTAGATACTGACCCAATTGAATTATTTTAGTACTTGACTGATAAATTTATTGAGTGCTAAAATTATTTATTGGTTGTCATCGGATCGTTAACCGGATCATACGGACTAAGGACAATTCGGAACGAAATAAGAGATTAAGGACAATATGGTAATTGGACCACGTTACCACTTATATATTAATAAATATATATATATATATATATATATATATATATATATATATATGTATGTGTGTGTGAGAAAGAAAAGAATTAAGAAAGAAAGAAAGAAAGGAAACGCGTACAGAGAGAGAAGAGAAACAGAGAGAAAAAAGAAAAGAAGAGAAAAGAATGGGTGAAGGAGAAGAAGAGGAAAAAGGAAGTTCAAAGGCTCATCAAAACGACTTCCTTCCAACACGAAAAGTGATCAGCCTTCCTTTCTCTTCGATTTGGTACCAATTTCATCGCAAACAACTCTCTCTCTCACTTTGCCATTTTCGAATTTAAGAGGAAAATGAATGTTTTTGTTGTTCAAGCTCAAAGGAAAGCTTTGGATGGTGTTTGGGAGCGAGCTCAAGGTGGATTGCGCAAATATTGAAGTCCGATTTGGGGTTTGTGAAGAATCAAGAGGTTAGGGTTCAAATTGGGGTTATGTGCGAATAGTGAATTGAAGCTTGAAGACGATGAATAGTAATTTCATGGAGATTTTGTGATTGAATGTAGGTTCAAAGGTTGGGAGCGGATTCGATTGTCGTCGGAGCGTAAAGTTTATACGGCGAACGTTCGTGTGGTTATGTCGGAAAAACGATTTCGTGGAAAGTCTCGGCTATTTGTGATTTTCATCACAATCGGTGAGTTTTAGTCACGTTTAGGTTTATTCCGTTTTGGAATGATTTGTCCCGTCGATTGATTTCGAGAGTTTTGAGTCAAAAACCGTTATTTCGAAAAATATCGCTTTTGGATGAGAATCCGTTTAGATTGAGTTTTTGATTGAATTTCTTGATTGTTTGATGTTGATTGGACTGGAATATTGCCTGGTATGATCTGTTTTTGAGTTAGGAATCGATCGGAGCGAGTTTCGGATTAATCGGAAAGCGAATTTTCATGAAAAAGGCTATTTTTGCAATGCTGTCAAATGAGCACGATCCGTGTGTCCCAGGGTAACGATCCGTGCGCCTGGCTCGGTTTCAGATTTTCAAAATGTTTAACAGGGCGCACGATCCGTGCGTCCCAGGGGCACGATCCGTGCGCATGGTTCTGTTCAAATTTTTCAAAGTGCCCGAAATGATTCCGTTTCGATTCCAATCATCTCCTAATCCTTTCCTTACCCTTCTATAATGATATTAGGCTTATAATGCCATGATTTTGGGTATGTTTCAAAAGGGTTTTATAAAATACTTTTGAAGTTGAAATTCTTTCGAAAAGCCGAACAATAGTACACGTGTGGGGATATGTTTTATTGATAATAAAACGAATTATAAGTTCTATGTGGGATTGTAACACTGACGCAGAATGATTATTATTCATTCATCTAAACCGGTCAATAATTCACGATATATAAATTATATCGATTATAGGAGTCGGCCCAATGTGGGTGGTTATATATGATTGTAGATATATGTTTATATATCGAGTTGGGTGACGACCCATGTTACTAACATACTAGTGTCATACCCCAATTTTGTCCGGCTTAGGTCAAAACCCTAATTTTCCACACGAAAAATGAATTTTGGGTCCTAGAAACCGCTCCAAAGTTTTTGAAATCATTTTTAGGGTTAGAATGCACTTTTTGGGGAAATTAGGGTTTTTTGGGTCAAAAAGGGCATTTTGGTCATCACTCACAAAAGATTTCATAAAAATGATTTTTGCATGAAAATATGTTATGCATGCATGGCAAGCTTTGGAAAATATTTTATGCATGCATGGCAAAAACCTAAAAACAATTTTGTGGAAAGCAAGAATCAATTTCTATTTTGTTTCATAGGCTATGAAATCGATTTATACTTATTTTCATAGGCTATGAAATCGATTCGTACATATGCATATTCCAAAGCCATGAATCGATTCTTACCTTTTTTCAAAAGCCTTAAAATCGATTGTCAAGATATTTCATAGGCTATGAAATCGATTTATACTTATTCTCATAGGCTATGAAATCGATTTATACTTATTTTCATAGGCTATGAAATCGATTTATACTTATTTTCATAGGCTATGAAATCGATTCATACATATGCATATTCCAAAGCCATGAATCGATTGTTACCTTTTTTCAAAAGCCTTAAAATCGATTGTCAAGATATTTCATAGGCTATGAATCGATTTCTCCATATTTTTAACTAAGCTAAGAATCGATTTTCACCTATACAAAAGGTCCTAAAAATCGATTCTTACTTGTTTTCAAAGAACAAAGAATCGATTCCCATGTTTTCCAAAGAATAAAGAATCGATTCCTCACTATTTCAACTATCCAAAGAATCGATTCTTGAGGCTTCTAAAATGATAAGAATCGATTCCTCACCTTTTTAACTTCATGTCACAATCGATTCTTCACTTTCATTAAATATTTTTTCAGATCTACGTTTTCCTAAGCCTATAAATAGGAGTCTCATTCTCCATTCTTGGGGGACGGACACGGAACACGGATACCACAATTTCACAACTTCTCTCTGCTTCTCAGACACAGATTTTCACGAGATCAGAGAAAAAAACCATTTTTCTCGAAATCTCTCACATTTTAGAAAAACTCTTCTACGCTTTATTTTTTCGCTCTATTCGTTCCGTTGGTCCGTCTGAGCTGATCTTCTGCAAGAGTTAGTTGGAGTTGCGTTCTTCAAGTGGTAGTATCTGCCTTCATCAGAGGTATTTCTGTCTTTATATTTGTTAATATTTAATCATTGTGATCCATGCCAAAATTGCCCTATGTGATTTAACTTAGTTATAGTGTCATTGTTGATGATGAACCACATGATTCCCACTTATGCCTAGTGCATCATGTTCTGAGTGGTGAAGATGGTCTCAGATGATTCAACCCTTTTAGTTTATATGATGATTGGCAATGTGATTCACACTTGTGCACTTGTGCACTTAATCTTAAGTGTGAGGATTGACCAAAGTGATTCAACATTCTTTGATACTTTGGTCGCTAAATAATTTGCTTGCCTATGCTGGCCAATGATCATGATTGAGGCAACTTTTTTGCTTGAGCTTACAGCGTCATCGTCTACTCTCATATAGAATATCATCAATACTTAGATAGGTCCATTCCTTACATTGCATCTTCCACTAGATGTGCATTTAGATTCTCTTGCGTTTTGTAGAAATATTTGAGTATGGTTCTCGCCTAGAATCTTCCACTAGATGTGCATTTAGGTTCAATCTTGCCTACTCTTGTATTTTTGCTTGATGCCCAATTCAAGTTCCCTCCTTGCCTATCTATGCGTTGTGATCTACTATGTGTAGTTTAGACTTGATTTTTGTTTGCGAATTCAAATATTGTTGCTTAATGATTTGATTCCGCTGATTGCATTATGCTTGAATCCACCAATTCTTTCTTGCATTCATTGTTTTCATTTCTAAAACGACCTGGCACAAAAATGGTTACTAGTGGCAATCCATCACAACCTTTGTTGGTTTGACTGTCATGAAAGCCTCAATTTCAAAAGAATTGTCGTAAGCATAAAGCAAGCTACTAGTGATAATCCATCACAACCTTTGTTGGTTTGATTATCAAGAACGCGTCCAATTTCAAAAAGCATTTTTCTAAGTATCAAAGAATCAAAAACAAGTTATTAGCGGTGGTCCATCATAACCATTGTTAGTTTAATCCTCAAAGCAAAAAGACTTTCATTTTTAAGGCTCGTTAGAACTACGTCGCTTTGATTCCCATTTGGGATACGTAGGAGCGAGTCACATTCTCGTCAAGCGCAACAAATAAAAATCCTTTTCGCAACCCTAAATAAATCATTTTCATGAAACAAATAAAAAAGAATCATTTTCAAACCCATCGTTGCCAGTAGCTCATCAGAGCCTTTGTTCGTTTAGCTATTAGTGGCAATATCCTTTTCTCATAAGAATAATAAACGATGATCCATCATAACCTTTGTTAGTTTGATCATCGTGCAAACAATCACTTTCAAAGACCACTTTCAAAAGAGCAAATAAAAACGGGTTGCTACTAATAGTCAATCAGAACCTTTGTTCGTCTGACTAGTGGTATTGACTCTCATTTTCTAGAGTACTTAGCGGTGATTACCCATAACCTTGGTTAGTTTAATCATTCACTAAACGCTCGTCCTATTTCGAAAACTCACTAAAAAAGGATAAAAAAACAAAAACTTTTCAAAAAGACAAAGAAGAACTACGTAGCTTTGAGTTCTCCATCGCACCGGGAGATACGTAGGAGCGGGCCATGTCCCGTCAAGCACTTTTTTCTAAAAAACCATTTTCCCCCCTTTTTTCCTAATAAATAAAGATTTTTATTAAGACTTTTTCAATAAGAAGTAGAGAGGCAAAATTAAGTATTTTCAAGTCAACACACTAAAACCACACATTTAATTAAAGGTTCCCTCTCAGTAGAGAGGACGTGCGGGGTGCTAACACCTTCCCTGCGCGTAACCGACCCCCGAACCCTATTCTCTAGTTTCGCAAGACCAATCGCTTTCCAAAAAAGGTTTTCCTAATATTTTCCTTAATAAATATTGGTGGCGGCTTCATTGTCTTAGGAACAGTTGTGAACGAGGAAGGTTCTCCCTCGGGGACTTTTTCGGGCGCAACAGCTGGCGACTTCACTGGGGACTTTTTTTTTAAAGACGAGGGTCAAGCCTAACTAATTAAAATGTGTGTGGTTTAATGTATTGTTGATTTGATTAATACCTTGGTTGCCTTTCTTTCTTAGCATTGATTGTAGGCATATGCATTTGTCTTCTTTGTTGTTCCCTATCTCTTCTTTTAATCCTTTTCTTTTTATATGTTTATGCTCATGCATTCTTCCAACCCCCATGTTCCCTTCTTTCTTTGCTCCTTTTCTTCAAGGTAAGCTCATGCATTTCTCCCCAATTCTATCATGTCCCTTCTTCACAGCTCCCTTTCTGAAATAAGTAATGTGTTTGTTGTTGGTACCCTAGGCTAGTTGTATTTGAATGATATTAAACCCTAGGGTAGACGACATGCTATTGTCTGGACTGTCTGGATTTTCATTTGCAGGTGGGGTAGTTTTGAGAAAATGCCCTTCGCACACACCACTTGTACCTTGAGATTATATGATTAGAGAAGGAGACCATAACCGAGGTCTGTTAGGATACCTTGGGATGAGTGGATTCGAGTAGTGGGAGCCCATCAGGACCTTTGTCCGTTTGGCTACTCGCGAAAGTTTCAATCAGAGTTGTGCTCTTTCATGATGCTTCGTACCTAGCAGTTTGCTGCATTTACGGGGACTTTTCATGAGAGGGACTGTGGCTCTGATGACCTTTGTGAGGGTGTGAATAGAGCTGCATGAGAAGACTATCCCTAAAGTGCCTTAGATCATAGGTTCTACCCCCTTTTAGGTCACAAGGGCTTTCCAAATTGTGTGCTGCATTGTTGCATTCAGTTCAATCAATTTTTTCTTCAAAATTTTTGAAAATCAAAAAATATGCTTTCCCTTTTCAATAAACGCCTATATGAGATGGCATATAGGGTGAAAATTTTCAAATCACCACCTGTAAATATCCTCTTACTGCAAAGACGCAAAAAAGAAGCATCATTGCATCATTGCATCATTGTATCACTACATCATTGCATCATGTGCATTGCATAGAATTCCAATCTTGCATTCCCTTTCATTACATAAAGATAAAACAAAAAACAATTATCATCTGCATAGCATAAGCATTTCATTTATAATCATGCAAAAAAATCCTCGTCGAGTTCATCCAAGACGAGGCGTTCATGCATAAGCATTATTTCAAAAAAAGGGGAGACACAGTAGAACTACGCAAGCTTTGATTCCTCATTACAATGGGGATACGTAGGAGCGGGTCATACCCCGTCAAGCACATTTTTCTAAAACCCTTTTTCCAATAAATCATTTGCATCTCCAAATAATTTTCAAAATCATGTTCCAAAACTAAAAAACAAAAAAGGAAATCATTGTGAGTATCATGCATTTCATTGCAGAAAAAAAAAATGAAAACAAGAAAGCATCTCATTCATAATCATGAATAAAAATCATCATCAAGTTTATTCAAAATGTAGCATTCATGCACAATTTCATTAACCTCATCACTTTAATACGTCATTCCTCCATACATGCATCTTTCAAAAAAGGGAAGGGGCATTGGCATTTCATACTTTGCCTTGCCTCTAAAAAAAAATCATCATTTAGAGAAAAGCATCATTCCTGCATCCTTCATCATTCAAAAGAAAAAGGGGGCATTGGTATTTCGTACCTTGTCTCGCCTCTAAAAAATAAAAAAAATCAAAATCAAAAATCATTTTGAAAAAAAAGGGGCATCATTCTTGCATCATTCGGATTGGCATTCCATATTTTGTCTTGCACTAAAAATAACAAAATTATTTAGAATAAGCCACACTCTTCGAGTGGTCATTCTCCACGCATTTGCATCATACTTGCATATCATAATTTGTTCATTCATTCATTGCATAAAATAAGAGTTGTGATGAGAAGCGAGACGTTCTTGCGAAACAATCATCCTTTTTGAAAAAGTTTATCCTTACTTGGTTGCAAACTCAAGGTATTCCAAGGCACTCAGTTTTTCAAATCAATAGCTCATTTGCATTTCTTTCAAAAGCACTGCATCCCATCCATTCTATGACAAAAGACTGAAATAGTGTATCAAAGAACAAACAAATTTTTAACTGATGTTAACTCTCTGTGAAGCATTCTTCTAATGAGCGTGCATGCTATGAGTACATTCTCTTGTTTGAGTCCGTTGGTCTTCCTCCCTTACCACAGTTTCCCGTCCAAGTCTAGTCCCGCCCCGTCCACCCATAAAGTGCATATTCTCCCCATTAGTGCGTATTTGACTTTTGGTTCAAGTCCTCCATGCTGGGGCAAGTCTGTGATCATTAATTCCCCTTGATTAATATCATTTTCCCTCAGTGCAAGTCTCTCAAAAAGTAATAATAATAATAATATAATAATAAACAAGAAAACAAGCTCGCTAGGTTGAAAACCCGCAAAGGGCGGCCTAGGCAAAAAGGAGCGCCCGGTGGACTGAAAACTCGCAAAGAGCGGTCCAGGCAAAAATTAGGGCACAAAAAAAAGGAAAAAAGAGCAAACACATGAAGATAGATAAATTATTTAAGTCTTATAGAAATAAGCAATCGGGATTTGAAATGAAGTTTGGCCATCTCCTCAAAAACCCCAAAATCCCAGAAAGTCCCTTTCCTACCCACCTTGAGCCAAGAAAAACCAAAATCCAAAAATCACCCTAGACAAGGATCACCCCAAATAAAAAAACAGTGCATCACTTTTTATCAGCTCCCCCGAGTCTAAAAAAAAAAAAGAAAAAAAAAAGAAGAAAAAAAAATCAAAAAAAAAAAGGGGGATTCAAAAATGAAAATCCCAAAACAAAAGAAAATACAAAAGAAATGTAAGTGGTGAGCTGGTACATGTTACCACAAAATACAAGAGATCCTTGTCTAAATAAACCTTCAAACACTTCATCATTCCAACACCTGATTCCATAAACCTTCAAACACTTCCTTTGGCCTCAACATCAAACCCCTTAGTCATTCTACCATGAGACACGAATTTGCTTTAACAGAGCCCAAACAAGCCCAATAACCATCTTCCTCATAGACCATTAACCGTCAATCAACGCCGAACAAAACTCATCCTCCCATTAGCCTCAAACACTTCATTAAGCCTAACCCTCCTTCCCCCACAAAACACCACAATCCCGAAAAGTCCATTCCGATCAATGACCGGTTGCTTTTGTTCACTCAAATTCTAATCTTAGGACGAACAAACTTATCTATGTACAATGTGTTTGCTCAAAAGAAAAACAAACGATCAGAAAAAAGAAAGCTGATCAAGAAAGAATAAACCCTCAGAAAAAAAGAGAACTGAGGAAACAAAAATGAACAGTCAGAAAAAAGAAAGCTGACAAAATAAAAAAGAGGGACTTGCACTCCAAAACACATTCAAGATGCATTAAAACAAGGTTTAGTGATCACCAGGTAAGGGTTCTTTCGCACCAAAAAGTCAAGACATCAGTAGAGAACCAAAGCTTTGCACTGAGAATACCACTCAGACCCAAAAGTTAGGGCATTCTCTTCACCACCCACACACCCTAGTCTTGGGAAAGTCTGTTCAATGCCCATCCCATGTCACTCCAGTTGTCAATGTCATTCCAAAGTGGGGCAACTGCATTCCCATTCCTTCACCTCATTCATTCCCATAAAAACCTCACCGGGACAATCTCTCAACTCACTATCCTAAGCAAGGCCTTGTCATCCTAATTGGGGCAGCTTTGTCCTTGTTATGACTGGGGCAACATCAAACTTTATGGGTTGAGACAAAATCTCTTTTGATCCACCTTCCCTTTCAAAAGCCGAAGCATTCCCAATTCATCACCTTCTACGCCCCTAGTTGTTGTCACCACTAGACAGGGGCAAACTATTCAAAGACCTAAATTGGGGCAATCTTGTATCTCTTGAGCCCTCATGAGCTTCGGCAACAACCATGTCTGTCATTCCTTCACTTGCCATAAAAGTCCATGCCCTAAACCAATTCCAAGTTAACTGACTCATTCATTCACATTTGCACTCCTACGCATGCTTACTAGATAATGCTTCAAAGGAGAGAACACAAGTTGTTTACGTGATATCTAAAATTCAGTCATCATGGAAAGAAAGAGAAAAAAAGTGAGGTTATTTGTAAATAAAAACCTTGAGAACACCGGAGGTTGAATCAAATTCAATTTTTCAACAGAATGGTCAAAGTCCTTGCATTTGAAGTCTCGCATCTCATCATCACAAAAATGTTTACCTCATGCATCTAGGCATTTCAACCTATTCATTATAGCATATGCATCAAAGCATTACATTTGCATCTTCACATTTTGTGCATTCATCACATAGCAAAAAGAAAAAAAAACATTCCACGTCAGTTGCACAGAAAAAGCAGAAATCTTTTCATTGCATTGGCATCATATTAATGTTCGCACTTCATAAAAAGAAAAGAACAAAATCATTGCATGTCATTCATCACTAGAGCATTACATTTTGCATCAGATATTTCACAGAAAAAGCAAAGAAAGCAAAAAGAAAACAAAGAAAAGAAACCACAAAAGCAACACAAAAGCATTCCATATCATTCATCATTTCACAAGCATTCATTTGTCATTCAATCATCAAACATTAAAGCAGTGCATATGCATCATATTAACGTTAGCATTTCCATAAAAAAAAAAACAAAAAAAAAAAAGAACAAGAATCATTGCATCAAACATCAGAGCATTGCATCATATTAATGTTTGCATTTCATAGAAGAAGCAAAAAGAAACAAACAGAAGTTAGAACAGGAGCATTTCAGTCATCAAAGCATCAATCACCGCATACATTTGCATTCAAGCAATACAGTTGCATCACATCAATACTGGCATCTCATAGAAGAAAAGAAAGCTAGAACATCCCATGTCATTCATCATTTCATTCATCATTCTACATCAATATCCCCATTTCATAAAAAAAAAAAAAAGAGTTTTCCTTTGCATGTCATTAAAATACATGAGCATTCCATGTCATCAAACACCAAGGCTTTGCATTCGCATTCTTAAGAGAGCAAAAAGAGAAGCCAAAAGAGAGAAAAGAAAAGAGCCAAGATAGCAACAAAAAGAAAAGAAAAGAAAGAAAAAGAAAGAAGAGAAGCTAGAGAAAGAGAAAAAACATATAAGAACAGTAGAAAATCATGCATTCATAAGCGAAAGAAAAAGAAAATCATGCATTGCGTACAGAAAAGAGAAGAAAAGGAAAACCATTGCATTCATCAAGCATATAAGAACAGTAGAAAATCATGCATTCATAAGCGAAAGAAAAAGAAAAATCATGCATTGCGTACAGACAAGAGAAGAAAAGGAAAATCATTGCATCCATCAAGCATATAGGAACAGTAGAAGATCATGCATTCATCCGACATAGACAAAGGAAATAAGAAACTCATCATTCATCATAAGAAAAAGAAAACAGCAATCATAGCATTTGCATTGCATGCATTTGTTCATTTTCAGCTACAGGTACAAAGAGGGGATGAGCACTTCGGTGTTAGCCCTCGCCCCAAGATTCCAGGAAATGTTCCCCCAAGTTGGGAGTTCAGAAAAAAAAAAGAGAAAAGAGAGAGAAATAGAAAAGGAGAGAAAAGAGAGCGCTCAAGCGCGCATTGCGGATTGGAGCACAGAGATCATCGCTCCCTTCTGCCCAGGTCTCACATCGTGTACGAGCAACGCGATGGACCGCAGCCCCATGCGAGGCGCAACGGAATAGTTGTATCAAGCCTAAGATACAGTGGACGCCGTGCATTGATCTGTATATCAGTTCCGGAGCTGATAACGATCCCCCCGGTCGCTCGAAAGACCAACAGGAAGAGCGTGCTCCTCAAAGCCACGTGCAAACTCGGATTCGTCAAGAGTTCGTTTAAGGATTACAGGTTTTAGGCAGCCTGGGCAATTTACCGCTTTTTGCACGCCAAGTGCCCATTTTACTTTTCTGTCTGCACGCCAAGTGCCCATTTTACTTTTCTGTTTGCACGCCAAGTGCCCATTTACTTTTCTGTCTGCAGGCCAAGTGCCCATTTTACCTTTCTGTCCGCACGCAAGTGCCCATTTTACCGTTTCTGTTTGCACGCCAAGTGCCCATGTTACCTTTCAGTCTGCACGTCAGTGTTCATTTACTGTTTTCGCATCAACACGAAAGTGTCTATCTTTCCAAAAAAAAAAAAAAAAAAGAAGAAAGAAAATTCGGATTTCTCCAAATGGACAAAATTGGTATAATTTCTGAATTCTTTATTTCTATTTTACCTTCGAAATATGTCTCGCGCAATTCATATTTCTTGGTAAAATCCAAATAAAGAGGGGCAGCTGTCATACCCCAATTTTGTCCGGCTTAGGTCAAAACCCTAATTTTCCACACGAAAAATGCATTTTGGGTCCTAGAAACCGCTCCAAAGTTTTTGAAATCATTTTTAGGGTTAGAATGCACTTTTTGGGGAAATTAGGGTTTTTAGGGTCAAAAAGGGCATTTTGGTCATCACTCACAAAAGATTTCATAAAAATGATTTTTGCATGAAAATATGTTATGCATGCATGGCAAGCTTTGGAAAATATTTTATGCATGCATTGCAAAAACCTAAAAACAATTTTGTGGAAAGCAAGAATCAATTTCTATTTTGTTTCATAGGCTATGAAATCGATTTATACTTATTTTCATAGGCTATGAAATCGATTCGTACATATGCATATTCCAAAGCCATGAATCGATTCTTACCTTTTTTCAAAAGCCTTAAAATCGATTGTCAAGATATTTCATAGGCTATGAAATCGATTTATACTTATTCTCATAGGCTATGAAATAGATTTATACTTATTTTCATAGGCTATGAAATCGATTCATACATATGCATATTCCAAAGCCATGAATCGATTGTTACCTTTTTTCAAAAGCCTTAAAATCGATTGTCAAGATATTTCATAGGCTATGAATCGATTTCTCCATATTTTTAACTAAGCTAAGAATCGATTTTCACCTATACAAAAGGTCCTAAAAATCGATTCTTACTTGTTTTCAAAGAACAAAGAATCGATTCCCATGTTTTCCAAAGAATAAAGAATCGATTCCTCACTATTTCAACTATCCAAAGAATCGATTCTTGAGGCTTCTAAAATGATAAGAATCGATTCCTCACCTTTTTAACTTCATGTCACAATCGATTCTTCACTTTCATTAAATATTTTTTCAGATCTACGTTTTCCTAAGCCTATAAATAGGAGTCTCATTCTCCATTCTTGGGGGACGGACACGGAACACGGATACCACAATTTCACAACTTCTCTCTGCTTCTCAGACACAGATTTTCACGAGATCAGAGAAAAAAACCATTTTTCTCGAAATCTCTCACATTTTAGAAAAACTCTTCTACGCTTTATTTTTTCGCTCTATTCGTTCCGTTGGTCCGTCTGAGCTGATCTTCTGCAAGAGTTAGTTGGAGTTGCGTTCTTCAAGTGGTAGTATCTGCCTTCATCAGAGGTATTTCTGTCTTTATATTTGTTAATATTTAATCATTGTGATCCATGCCAAAATTGCCCTATGTGATTTAACTTAGTTATAGTGTCATTGTTGATGATGAACCACATGATTCCCACTTATGCCTAGTGCATCATGTTCTGAGTGGTGAAGATGGTCTCAGATGATTCAACCCTTTTAGTTTATATGATGATTGGCAATGTGATTCACACTTGTGCACTTGTGCACTTAATCTTAAGTGTGAGGATTGACCAAAGTGATTCAACATTCTTTGATACTTTGGTCGCTAAATAATTTGCTTGCCTATGCTGGCCAATGATCATGATTGAGGCAACTTTTTTGCTTGAGCTTACAGCGTCATCGTCTACTCTCATATAGAATATCATCAATACTTAGATAGGTCCATTCCTTACATTGCATCTTCCACTAGATGTGCATTTAGATTCTCTTGCGTTTTGTAGAAATATTTGAGTATGGTTCTCGCCTAGCATCTTCCACTAGATGTGCATTTAGGTTCAATCTTGCCTACTCTTGTATTTTTGCTTGATGCCCAATTCAAGTTCCCTCCTTGCCTATCTATGCGTTGTGATCTACTATGTGTAGTTTAGACTTGATTTTTGTTTGCGAATTCAAATATTGTTGCTTAATGATTTGATTCCGCTGATTGCATTATGCTTGAATCCACCAATTCTTTCTTGCATTCATTGTTTTCATTTCTAAAACGACCTGGCACAAAAATGGTTACTAGTGGCAATCCATCACAACCTTTGTTGGTTTGACTGTCATGAAAGCCTCAATTTCAAAAGAATTGTCGTAAGCATAAAGCAAGCTACTAGTGATAATCCATCACAACCTTTGTTGGTTTGATTATCAAGAACGCGTCCAATTTCAAAAAGCATTTTTCTAAGTATCAAAGAATCAAAAACAAGTTATTAGCGGTGGTCCATCATAACCATTGTTAGTTTAATCCTCAAAGCAAAAAGACTTTCATTTTTAAGGCTCGTTAGAACTACGTCGCTTTGATTCCCATTTGGGATACGTAGGAGCGAGTCACATTCTCGTCAAGCGCAACAAATAAAAATCCTTTTCGCAACCCTAAATAAATCATTTTCATGAAACAAATAAAAAAGAATCATTTTCAAACCCATCGTTGCCAGTAGCTCATCAGAGCCTTTGTTCGTTTAGCTATTAGTGGCAATATCCTTTTCTCATAAGAATAATAAACGATGATCCATCATAACCTTTGTTAGTTTGATCATCGTGCAAACAATCACTTTCAAAGACCACTTTCAAAAGAGCAAATAAAAACGGGTTGCTACTAATAGTCAATCAGAACCTTTGTTCGTCTGACTAGTGGTATTGACTCTCATTTTCTAGAGTACTTAGCGGTGATTACCCATAACCTTGGTTAGTTTAATCATTCACTAAACGCTCGTCCTATTTCGAAAACTCACTAAAAAAGGATAAAAAAACAAAAACTTTTCAAAAAGACAAAGAAGAACTACGTAGCTTTGAGTTCTCCATCGCACCGGGAGATACGTAGGAGCGGGCCATGTCCCGTCAAGCACTTTTTTCTAAAAAACCATTTTCCCCCCTTTTTTCCTAATAAATAAAGATTTTTATTAAGACTTTTTCAATAAGAAGTAGAGAGGCAAAATTAAGTATTTTCAAGTCAACACACTAAAACCACACATTTAATTAAAGGTTCCCTCTCAGTAGAGAGGACGTGCGGGGTGCTAACACCTTCCCTGCGCGTAACCGACCCCCGAACCCTATTCTCTAGTTTCGCAAGACCAATCGCTTTCCAAAAAAGGTTTTCCTAATATTTTCCTTAATAAATATTGGTGGCGGCTTCATTGTCTTAGGAACAGTTGTGAACGAGGAAGGTTCTCCCTCGGGGACTTTTTCGGGCGCAACAACTAGGAGGGGCAGTCATGATCCCCTACCCTAGGCTCTGAGGCCAATAGCGGAACTGTTATTGGTAAAGGGTTCGCCGGGTTCTGCATTAGTGCAGTTGGGGGTGTGTTAAAAAGTATTGTGTGACGTTCACCGGGTTCTGCATTAGTGTAGTCGGTGGTACGGTACCATGATTATGTAGGCTCCGAGGCCAATAGTGGAACTATTTATGGTAAGGGGTTTGCCGGGTTCTGCATTGGTGCAGTCGGTTTCTACTGAGTATAAAAGAATTCATAAATGAACCGAGAGTGTTAGTAGGGGTCTCGGTAGAACTCACTGAGATTGTATCTCATTGTTTATATGTTGTTTTACAAAGAAACAGGGAAAGTGGAAATCCAGGAGGCACGAGTAGGTGGCACTCGGATGGTGGCTGAAGACTTAGCTTTATGCTTGAGTTTATGTTTTCCCTTGTTATCTATGTATCACAACATTATGTTTTTAGTGTTATATCTTTCTTCCGCTTTCTTGTATGATACTGAATACTATAGATGCTGATGGTTTATGGTTTGAGAACCGTATTGTCTTGGTTGTAAATGAGACTGTTTGGTTTATATTCAGCGAAAATTTATAGTGCTATTCAGTGTCTAAGCAGGAGATATATCTCTGATGTTTTAGGGATGGTACACTTGGGTATTTTTACTAACCAAAAATACCGGGGTGTTGCAGTTGGTATCAGAGCTGTTCGACCTAGTCGAACTTAGTTTAGGGTTGAGTCGACTCCTTGTTAGTCCTTGTTGTAATTATACTTGTGATGCTAAGAGACATTGAGCCTGATCAACTCAATACTTAGTGCATCATAAGCGGAATTATACCAGGATGATCAAGACGCCGTCCTCGACCAAAACCGGAATCTCCAACCGGTGCATCCTCAGGAAAGGTGACATGAAGGTGGAAGAATACATCGATAAGTTTGAGAAGTTGTCTCAGTTTTACCAAGTGGTACAGTATGCTCCGAAAGGGGAATGGAAGATGCAGATGTATAAGAGGTGCCTTCGTACTTATATGACTCAGGGTCTCAGTTCTTATACTCTTACTAATCATGCTGCATTAGTGCAACCAGCCTATGTCACCGAGGATGATCTCATAGGAATATGGGAAAGGAAAGAAGGTAGTTGAATTACCAATTCGGAATGCAAAGTCCTAAGAAAATTTCATCAAAGGAAAAGCAGGTGCAATTTTCTGATTCTTCAAAGGTCAGAAGATGTTCTAACTATGGAAGACATCACCAGGGTGATCGTCAGCACAGATCAATCGGTGCTATTATTGTAATGAAGAAGGTCACTATACAAATAAGTGCCCTGCAAGGAAGAGTTACAAGGAGTTACAAACAGCTCCAAGGCAAGGATGCGTCAACACTTTGGATGCTCAGACAATTACAACTGCTGACAAGTTACTGAGGGGTATGGGATCAGTTTTCAATAACTCCGTCAGTATATTATACGATTCGGGTGCAACCCCTTGTTTTATAGCACAAGCATGTGTGGATCGGTTGGGATTAGCATTGTCTTCGCTATCCGAGCCGATAACTATCTTAACTGCGGCTAAGGGTGGTGTCCAGACCCAATCTTTGTGTCAGAATTGTCTACTTGTCATAGGAGACAGAAATTTCGTCGAAGGATTATTTGTTTGCCTATGAGAAGTATGGACATCGTTCTGGGTATGAATTGGGTGACTGTAAATCATGTTACAATCGACTGTGCCAATTGAACTTTCAGCTTCGCTTTTGAATCGGTTGAATTGCCAAAGACCAATTTCTGAGGCAGTTATCTTTTTCACCTCAGCAAACCAGTCATTATCCCAAATTGCGAAAGCTTTCATTATTATGTTGTCCGCATCCACTGAAATAGGTTTAGATTTGTCATCTGTACAAGTGGTAAATGAATTTTTTTGATGTTTTTCCGAATGAAGTTTCTTCTATACCTCCTGACCGAGAGGTAGAGTTTTCTATAGAGTTGGTTCCGGGCACAGGATCAATATCTATTGCACCTTACCGAATGTCTCCTTTAGAGTTAAAGGAATTGAAGTCTCAAATTGAAGAGTTGATCTCTAAGAGGTTCATTCGACCGAGCGCTTCTCCATGGGGTGCTCCGGTGTTACTTGTCAAGAAGAAAGATGGAAGCAAGAGATTGTCCATCGATTATCGACAACTCAATCAAGTGAAGGTCGAAAATAAATATCGTTTGCCAAGGATAGGCGATTTGCTTAAATTAACTTCGAGGTGCCGTGGTGTTTTCAAAAATTGATCTGAGGACAGGTTATCATCAATTAAAAGTTAGAGCCTTAGATATTCCGAAGACAGCTTTCCGTACTAGGTATGGACATTACGAGTTTGTAGTGATGCCCTTCGGTTTGACTAATGCTCCGGCGGTATTCATGGATTACATGAACCGAGTTTTTCATACGTATCTGGATCTGTGTGTAGTCGTTTTCATCGATGATATCTTGGTGTACTCGAAGACCATTGAGGAGCATGCTCAACATCTCCGCAATGTTCTGAATGTACTCCGAGAAAAGAAATTGTATGCAAAGCCGTCGAAGTGTGACTTCTGGATGCCTGAAGTGAAGTTTTTGGGACACGTGATTTCCCAGTCGGGAGTCGCGATGGATCCCAATAAGGTGGAAGCTGTGTTAAACTGGGAACGACCAACGTCCGTCACTGAGATAAGAAGTTTCTGAGTTTAGCCGGTTATTATAGGAGATTTAGTCGAGGGTTCTCACAGTTAGTCATTCCACTTACACGGTTAACTGGTAAGGATTAGCCGTTCACGTGGGATGCCAATTGTGAAGAGTGTTTTCAAGAGTTGAAGGTTCGGCTGACTTCTGCTCCAACCCATATTCTTTCAGATCCGTCTTTGGAATTCCAAATTTACAGCGATGCTTCTGGAAAGGGTTTAGGATGTGTTCTCATGTAGAATCAACAAGTGGTAGCCTATGCATCCAGGCAATTGAAGACTCATGAAGAAAATTATCCGACTCATGATTTGGAGTTGGCAGCTATTGTGTATGCACTGAAGATTTGGAGACGTTACCTGTATGGGTCTCGTTTCGATGTCTTTAGTGATCACAAAAGTTTGAAATATCTGTTTGATCAGAAGGAGCTGAATAACAGGCAGAGAAGATGGGTGGAGTTTCTGAAGGATTATGACTTCGAATTGAAGTATCATCCGGGAAAGGCTAATGTTGTAGTCGATGCACTACGTAGGAAATCCATTCATATGGCAGGGTTAATGATGCAAGAAATGGAATTGTTAGAGTCTTTTAGATCTAAGATGGGGTACATCCATAAGTTTCCACTTTGGTGGCAAGGTATTAGTTTGTTAACCTCTCTTTTGAGAAGGTTAACAATGAGATTGTACTATGAGATTCCGTTGGACAGGTCAAACGTGAATACGAATATGTAAGTGGGGTAATTACTGACTGTTTTCACGTTGAGAATAACCATCAAAGGATTAATTGAGGGATCTGCTTGCAAGAGTCTGAAATTTCCGAAGTGAAGCTTGGCGTCCGGTAGGGTAGTTTTTTTAAAAAAAAAATCATTTTGTGAAAACCCGCATGCTAAAGTTAATTTTGGGAACGAATCAAGAGGCTAATAAAATCTGATTGAGCAAAATCATAGGAGGCGTACTTAGGTTGAGGGGAAACTCAACGCTATTGGCTAATTCGGAAAGGAATCGGGTGCGTCATTGGTAAAAACCTCGTGAGGAAGTTGCAATGGAAGAAAAGGAGCTCTGAGTTCTGTTTGAAAGTTGTTTTGAGAACAACTGAGGTGATTTTCATTGTTTTCCAATTTATTTGATGTCCCCACGGTTTATTTCTACGTTTAAGGTCAAAGTTTTTAGTAAAACCCTCATTCCATCTTGTTGAAAAGTTTTATCTCGAAATCTTGGGGGCGAGTCAAGAAATTTCACAGATGACTTTTCCGTCACATTTTTCAATGTGTATGAGAACTATTATGGATTTTAGAAGATTTGTTGAGAAGGTGTTTACACCCTTCGAGGCAATTGTGTTTGTCTTTACCTCTACCGAGGAGTACCAGTTTGTGGATATCATTTCCAACCTGCATTTCTATCAAGTGTCTTGTATTAGACCCTTTGATTTAGATTAATCAAAGTTGGGGCGTAAAACGAGGATAGGTGGAATGAAGCTTCGAAAGTGTTTTCAAACGTGGTGTCGAGCCTATGTAGGCAAATGATGAGTTTATCATGTTGATTCGTAACAAGAGAGTTCGGACTATAACCTTAGAAGCGTTCTAAGGTAGTAGTGGATCATACTTAGAGATTGACGTGCCAACTTGGGAAGATTTTCTACACTCATTTCGTTAATTAAATATTGTGTTCCAGCAACTTAAGACCTTTCTGAGAATGTCGATTCTCGGTTAGTCAGATGAAAGACTTGACGAAATTTTGAGGACAAAATTCTTTCAAGTTGGGGAGAATGTAACATCCGCAAAATAATTAATAGAATTATTTGGATGTTGACCCAATTGAATTATTTTAGTACTTGACTGGTAAATTTATTGAGTGCTAAAATTATTTATTGGTTGTCATCGGATCGTTAACCGGATAATACGGACTAAGGACAATTCGGAGCAAAATAAGAGATTAAGGACAATATGGTAATTGGACCACGTTACCACTTATATATTAATAAATATATATATATGTATGTGTGTGTGAGAAAGAAAAGAATTGAGAAAGAAAGAAAGAAAGGAAACGCGTACAGAGAGAGAAGAGAAACAGAGAGAAAAGAGAGAAAAAAGAAAAGAAGAGAAAAGAATGGGTGAAGGAGAAGAAGAGGAAAAAGGAAGTTCAAAGGCTCATCAAAACGACTTCCTTCCAACACGAAAAGTGATCAGCGTTCCTTCCTCTTCGATTTGGTACCAATTTCACCGCAAACAACTCTCTCTCTCTCACTTTGCCATTTTCGAATTTAAGAGGAAAATGAAGGTTTTTGTTGTTCAAGGTCAAAGGAAAGCTTTGGATGGTGTTTGGGAGCGCGCTCAAGGTGGATTGCGCAAATATTGAAGTCCGATTTGGGGTTTGTGAAGAATCAAGAGGTTAGGGTTCAAATTGGGGTTATGTGTGAATAGTGAATTGAAGCTTGTCGTCGGAGCGTAAAGTTTATACGGGGAACGTTCGTGTGGTTACGTCGGAAAAGCGATTTCGTGAAAAGTCTCGGCTATTTGTGATTTTTATCACAATCGGTGAGTTTTACTCACGTTTAGGTTTATTCCGTTTTTGGTATGATTTGTCGCGTCGATTGATTTCGAGAGTTTTGAGTCAAAAACCGTTATTTCGAAAAATATCGCTTTTGGATGAGAATCCGTTTAGATTGAGTTTTTGATTGAATTGCTTGATTGTTTGATGTTGATTGGACTGGAATATTGCCTGGTATGATCTGTTTTTGAGTTAGGAATCGATCGGAGCGAGTTTCGGATTAATCGGAAAGCGAATTTTCATGAAAAGGCTATTTTTGCAATGCTGTCAAATGAGCACGATCCGTGCGTCCCAGGGGCACGATCCGTGCGCCTGGATCAGTTTCAGATTTTCAAAATGTTTAACAGGGCGCACGATCCGTGCGTCCCAGGGGCACGATCCGTGCGCATGGTTCTGTTCAAATTTTTCAAAGTGCCCGAAATGATTCCGTTTTGATTCCAATCATCTCCTAATCCTTTCCTAACCATTCTATAATGATATTAGGCTTATAATTCCATGATTTTGGGTATGTTTCAAAAGGGTTTTATAAAATACTTTTGAAGTTGAAATTCTTTCGAAAAGCCGAACAATAGTACACGTGTGCGGATATGTTTTATTGATAATAAAACGAATTATAAGTTCTATGTGGGATTGTAACACTGACGCGGAATGATTATTATTCATTCGTCTAAACCGGTCAATAATTCACGATATATAAATTATATCGATTATAGGAGTCGACCCAATGTCGGTGGTTATATATGATTGTAGATATATGTTTATATATCGAGTTGGGTGACGACCCATGTTACTAACATACTAGGAGGGGCAGTCATGATCCCCTACCCTAGGCTCTGAGGCCAATAGCGGAACTGTTGATGGTAAAGGGTTCGCCGGGTTCTGCATTAGTGCAGTCGGGGTGTGTTAAAAAGTATTGTGTGACGTTCACCGGGTTCTGCATTAGTGTAGTCGGTGGTACGGTACCATGGTTATGTAGGCTCCGAGGCCAATAGTGGAACTATTATTGGTAAGGGGTTTGCCGGGTTCTGCATTGGTGCAGTCGGTTTCTACTGAGTATAAAAGAATTCATAAATGAACCGAGAGTGTTAGTAGGGGTCTCGGTAGAACTCATTGAGATTGTATCTCATTGTTTATATGTTGTTGTTTTACAGAGAAACAGGGAAAGTGGAAATCCTGGAGGCACGAGTAGGTGGCACTCGGATGGTGGCTGAAGACTTAGCTTTATGCTTGAGTTTATGTTTTCCCTTGTTATCTATGTATCACAACATTATGTTTTTAGTGTTATATCTTTCTTCCGCTTTCTTGTATGATACTAAATACTATAAATGCTGATGGTTTATGGTTTGAGAACCGTATTGTCTTGGTGGTAAATGAGACTGTTTGGTTTATATTCATCGAAAATTTATAGTGCTATTCAGTGTCTAAGCAGGAAATATATCTCTGATGTTTTAGGGATGGTACACTTGGGTATTTTTACTAACCAAAAATACCGGGGTGTTACAGATCACTTAAAAGCTCACTATTCTAACTGGTTTTTCTTTTGGTTTTTTAGAGACAGTGCAACATGTAAATGATGCAAAGTATCATTTATAATTTAAAATGGAATGCCAACTGAATATATATTTTTTGATGATGGATGATGCAAGAATAATGACATGATATTTTTATTATTTTGAATTGGTGCATGCATGCAAAAATGATTTATGAATAAAATGATGAGACGATGTAATGATGAAACAACATGGTTTTTTTTGTTTGTTTTTTTTAATTAGGATGACAACATGAGTGAAATGATGTATGAATTTCATGATGTTGGAAATGATGAGATGTCTGGTTATTTTTGAATGATTATGAGTGAATGGTGGTGCATGCTAAATGAGATGTTTATGTTATATTGCTAATTTTTTTTTTGTTTATAATGCATGATACACGCAATGATTTTTAATGCATGGAAAGGAAAATGCATGATTAATGACATGGTTTTTTTGAATGAATGAGAAGGTTATATTTTTGTTTTTTTTTTTTGGAAAAGAGGAACCAGATGCATGAGCATATGAATGGATGCATGAAATGCGAATGTGTCGCGTCGGGGAATTGTAAACTTTTTATTTGAAGAGTAAAGTATAATTCAGGTGGTTTGACTTTCAAATGCATTTTTTCTTATATTTTCATCCACCTTTCTTATAAGAAAGGTTTTATAATTCCCCGGCGGTCATGCAAAATGAGATTTTTTTTTTATGATATGTAGAGAAGAAGGAAAATAAGAATGCATGAGACATGCTTGCAAGAATAAAATAGGTTTTTTTTGGATTTTTTTTAGGGAAATGAGAAAAATGTATTAGTGTTTGTTTGAATGCAGGGGTATGAAGCTCATTTGTGTCCTACAAGGATTCCCAAGAGAATAGGTCTAAGGCTTTTCTATTGAGTGAACCTTTCAAAGGGTAGCTCTAAAGGGTCCTAAATAAGGTTCCTAGAGCCAACGACCCCAGTTAAGAACACTGATCCCAACAATAGGCAAGCTATTAGGAGTGACAACATTCCCAAAAGAGACCAAACTCTAGGTGAGACTTTCATGACCACCCAACAGGACGTGTAACGCCCAAATATTTAATTAAATAATTTAATTAAATATTTAGGTATCCATTTATTCATTTATTTATTTCAGTTGGTGTAATTATATTAGCATTTGATTAAGAGGTGTATAATTGGATATTAGGGGATGGTGTTAGTGATCGGGCTTAAGCTGGAGGAAAGCCCGTGATCCAAAAGCCCACTAGCTAGGCGCATAGGTGAAGCGCCTAGGCTAGGGTTTTGGCTCATTTCGCAATTGTGTGAGAAAAAGAGAAAGAAAAGTTGCGAATAGAAGAAAGGAGAGGAGAAGAGGTTCGGCGCACACCCAAGGGAGAAGAAGAGGAGGATTTCGCGAGTTCAAGGAGAAGAAGGAAGCTGTGTTGCTGAGGTTATTGTTGGTGACTTGATCAAGAGGATTAGTGCTCTCCTACTATAAGGTAAGGGTGGGGTTCTTCCTTATAATAGGATTTTATGATGGGGTTATGTGGGAATAGGTCCTATAATGCCTCTTGTTTGGTTTTGATGTTTGTTTTGATGATAGTTGGATCATGACTATGTTGATTGAAATATTGGCTTGTTGGTGATTGTTGTAACTCTAAAAAAAAATTGGCGTTCATTGTTGTTATCACGAAATTGCATGCTAAGTGTTTGAATAAATGTTGTTTGGTGTTGTGGTTGACAATTCATGGTAATTGACATTGGGGTTTAAGAATTGGTGAACTAAATTGGTGACTAAATCGAATTGGTGATTTAACATGGTGAAATTCTGAAATTTTGGGTCCCTAGGGCGCCATGGGCGCCAAATGTTGTTGCTGTTCCTGTTGCAGAAAACGGCGCCCTGTGCCTGGGCGCCATGTTTGGTCGTGTTGCGTTCGGTGCCTGTGTTGCAAGAAACGGCACCCTGTGCCTGGGCGCCACATCCTGTGTGTTGCGTTTTTCCTGCTGTGTTGCTGTTTTTGGCGCCCTGTGCCTGGGCGCCGTGTCTGGTGCGTGTTCCTGTTTGTGTTGCGTTTTGTGTAACACCCTAAATATTTAATTAATTTATTTAATTAAGTATTTAGGAATTTATTTAATTTATTGGGTATAATTTAATTAATTAAAATTATATTGAAATGGTGTAGGTGGTATTAGGAGAGGAAGGCGCCAATTAGCTAGACTTGGGCTTAAGTGAAAAGCCCAAGCCCGTGATCCATGTGATATGCGAAGTGGTGAGGTCTTGTGAGGCTAGGGTTTTGGGTGTTGGCATTTGCGAAATTGAGAAGAGAGAAAGGAGAAGAGAAGGGCGCCGTAGAGAGAAAGGAAGAGAAGAGAAGGCCGCGAGCAAGGAGGAGGAAGGGGCGTGATCTTGTTGCCGTGATTCCGTTCGTGACCGTCTCTAGGGCTTCTATTCTTCAATTCGAGGTAAGGGGATGTCCTATCAATTTATATAATAGGTCCTATGATACGTTTTAGGTAGTGATAGCCTAGATTTAACCATGATCATGATTATGTTGTAAATTCATGTTCTTGATTTGTGATGTATGCGTGATGTTCATGGTTGTGGCCGAAATCCATTTTTGGTGTTATGGGCGCCTAGTGCGCCATGTTTGTGCTTGGGATGTTGTTGAATTTTGATGTTTGATAGATGATTTTGATGATTTTACATGTGCTCATGAGTTGTGGTAAATTGGGTTGTGAATGGTCATATGAAAATTCGAAGAAAAAAAATATGTATGTTGAAGTTGTGCTGAAACTGTGTTGCTGAAGTGTGCTGGGCGCTGGGCGCCCATGGGCGCTGTGCGCGTGTTGCTGGGTGTGTGTCGCGCTGGGCGCTGAGCGCCCGTGGGTGTGCGTGTGTGTGTTGCGCTGGGCGCTGGGCGCTGAGCGCCCGTGTGTGTGTGTGTGTGTGTTGCGTTTTGCTAGGCGCTGGGCGCCAGGTGCCTGGGCGCTGGGCGCCCAGGGCGCCAGTTTTTCAGGATGTTCCCAAAATTTTTATGAAAAGTGTTTTCGCTATATCTTTTGACTCGGACATCCGTTTTAAACGTTTCAAAAAGTGTTGGGAAGCTTTTTCAGTTGCCTATCTGTGTGTCCTGTTTTTAAAAATAAAAACTTATTATTTCTGAAGGTTGCTGGGGCGCCCCAAGTGGCTGTTCCCGGTGGTCGTTGCTGTGACATTGAAAAATCGTTTTGGTGTCTTTAAAAATCCCCTTTTGTGTATAACTAGTGGTTTTAACGTTTTAGTGTTAAAAGTGATGATTTTGACGATGATGCCCTTAGTGGCTAGTTAAATGACCGTTTTGCCCTTAGTGGCCAATGTTGTTGATATTGGTGTGTAAATGACGATGATGCCCTTAGTGGCTAGTTAAATGACCGTTTTGCCCTTAGTGGCCAATGTTGTTGATATTAGAGTGTAAATGACGATGATGCCCTTGGTGGCTAGTAAATGACGTTTTTGCCCTCAGTGGCTATTGTTTGAGTTGATGATGTTTATGATTAAGTGACGATGAAAATAAGTGACGTTGAGGCCCAAAAGGCTAAGTGATGATAAGGCCCGAAAGGCTAAGTGACGTTGTTGTGTGTAAATTGTGAATTGACAGGTGCTGTGCCTCTTATTTGGCAAATTGGTAAGTGACGGGTCACATAGTTGACCGTGATTGTGTGTTTGTGCGTGGTGCATGTCATAGTGTCTCATGCCTCCCATATGCATAAACCCAGTGACGTTTTTGAGGTCCAAAAGGCTAAGTGACGATGAGGCCATAAAGGCTAAGCGACGTTTGTGAAAAGGTACCTCATGCATATGCCCGCGAGTGGGTTGCATTTCATATGCCTACATGACATAGTGATGAGTTATTGTAGTGACGTAATTGATGATTGAGATGTGATTATTTTAGAGCTGTGACTTGACTTATTGCTTATCATGTGATTTATTATATGGATTGAATTGGACTCACCCTTCTGTTTGAATGTTACCCCTATGCGGTAACGTGCAGGTGATCACGAGTGAAGGACTAGGTACCTTCACTACTTCGAGTCGAGTCGTCACGCTCTGATACGTAGCACTCAAGGGGGGAACGAACTTGATGTTTATGAATGATTTCAGCTGTTATGTTTTTGTTGACGATTCTGCTTTATTTTGTTATTCCGCTGCGTAGTTGGCTTTTATTGACGTTAAGTTTATTTGCAATGATAACTGTGTTTTTGAGGTTCTCCTCTTAGTGACGCGCTACGTGATGCAGGATTATTGTGTTTGAGCTGTTTTATTGAGAAGCATTATTTTATTGAAGTATGTGTAACATTCCTCGTGCGAAACAAATTTTTGAAAACTCTGATATTTTTCCAATTAAATTAACGGGTAGAAAAGGGGTGTTACATTTTGTGCTGCTGCTGTCTGGGCGCCAAGCACTAGTGCAAAAATGGGATTAGAATTAGACATTTAAAGTCAGACGCTCAGATGCCTGACTACATAAGTAGACACGGTGGCAAACTTGTAATTAAGAGGCAAAACTCGCGAGTTTTAAGGTCAAGCGGATACACGCCTGACTTCTAAAGTGAACAAACAGGGAAAAAATTAGACTTTAGAAGTCAGGCGTGTATTCGCCTGACTACATAAGTGACACTGTAGCAATGCGCGGATCTTCCCAACCCGCCCAGTACCCGAAGAATAAAAGCTAATTGTAAACCCTAATATGCCTTGGATCAGAAATTCAAGAATTACGCTCTGCGTTCTTGCTGCGCCGTTCTGGGCCTTGTCCTTGCCTAGCTAGGGTTCCACGATCCTCCTCTATTCCAGCAGATTGAAGCACGATCTAGTCTCAACCTTCAACCAAGAACAACGATCTAAGGTAACTTGCGAGAAAACCCTTGATTTCAATTACTTATTTTGCTGTATTTCGAAACCCAGTTTGAATCTCTTTCTTGTTTCTTCTCTTCACTGATTCAGTGCTGTTTGATCTTCAATCTTCAGTCACGAACACGAATCAGAAAGTAGAATACAAAAGCCCTCTGATTTGCTTACGATTTGAAGGATCTTGGCTCTACGCACCACGATTTGCTTACACGAAGGTATAATACCTGTTTTTACTTCTTTTTCAGTTTCGGTTTTACTGTTCTTTTCTTCACATACGAACCCTAATCTCTGTGTTATTTTTGTTGCTGTTTGTGTTTCTCATGTAACCAGAATCTGGTCAGCAACTAAACGGAGATCAGGACAAAGATAACGAAGGTATAAAGTCACCCTCTGAATTTATTTCGTTTTCTTCTTTTATTCAAATCCCTGATTTGAATTCTGTTTTTGATTTGTATGTATTTGACTATGGATGCTTGTGAGTATGATGAATCTCACCACATGGAGAACACCATCATGACTACACATACACGGTCCTCACCCTCTCTCTGTTATCACTGTTTGCCTTTTTTCACAACTTGAAAATAGGCTGACTTCTATTTTCTCTTTTGTGAGGTTCTTCAGCACCTTGTTGAAGAAAGCAACAACTTGATAAGGCAAGAAGGAAGAGAAGAAAACACACACGGAAGGATAGCACACAGAGGAAGAAGAAAACTAAAACTGAATGTAAAATTTATTTCAGATTGTATTCTATTACAATTCTGCATCTGTATTGTATATTGTACATTAAGCTATATATATATAGGTTTTTTGGGTTAAGTTTGTTATTAAACTTAACTAACTTTGTTTGTTATTTAATAACAAACTTAACTAAAACAGTTTGTTAGGAACAAACTTTTAGTTAATTAGTTATTAACAAACTTATCTATTTCCAGATTGGTCTGCGATTCTGTTCAACTTATTTTCATAAGCATTGTTTTCATAAGCTCCCTAGAATTTGCTTATAAAATAATTCTGACTGAGCTTATATGGAGTTTCCCTTCATTTTCTATTTGATTGTAAAAGCAACTTGTATAACGATAAACACTTGTTGAAGAATCGCTTGATTGAACTGTTTACCCAAACACCCCCTTAGTTTTTCTTGCTTTGTTGTAGAAATTGTAAGCTAACTTATTGACTTTTTTGAGTTTGCACATAGCATACCCTTCTCATATAGCTTCTATAGTTTTGGTGGTTGGCTTGATTCTAAAATTCTTAATAGGATATAAAATTCTTATACTTTTTGTTGATGTTAACACAGATGGAGATGCTTTTCTGCTCAACTGTAGTGGGGTTACCTTTCTTAATCCCACAAATGCTTTTTACAGAAGAATTATTCAAAGCATGGACTTCTTGTTCACACTTCACAGGTAAATTTGGAATAAAACAATTCCTTTTCCTCACTACAATACTATACTTTTCCACTCCTCAATTATTTTGGTTCTGTTCTTGTTTGAAATATGTGATGCTATCACACTTTTGTCCAAGCATGTTGCCACTTGATTTTATTTTTTTTTCAAAACGGAAATTTTGAAAAGCATAATGAATTGGTATATTGCAATTGTGCAGCAAAAATATAGGCCACTTGGAATAGTCTCATAGGTGGAGTGGTGATATTTTCTATTAGGCATACTTTTGTACTTCATGCTATAATTTGGTGTTAATTTTATTGAAGTGTGTGGCTGTTGGCACAATTGTTGAAATGCTTATGTTTTGTGTCCATGCTATAACAATGACACGAACACAAATGCATGTGACAAAACATGGACTGAATAATGAAAAGAGATAAGTGTTTTGTTCTAATTTATTTATTTTGTTTGGTTGGTTGAATATGACAGATGGAAAAATTAAGTTTCATGCTTCAAGTATATGCCATATATGCCATTACGATCTGGTATATTCAGTGTTCTCTTTGTTTTTTAAAAAGAAAATTTTATGCATTCTTTTAGTTTGGTTTTGCAATAGTTGAAGCTGGTATGTGCTGCTGATGCATATGCTCTTTCTTTTAATCAGTTGGCACTGGCACCATCACCATATAACGGTGCAGAAACTCCTACAGGTTTACTTCCAAGGTATGACTATAGAGTCAGATACACCGAATTTACCCCATTTGAATCTTGACTTCACACAAAACACTAATCCTGCCTTTGCTATTGCATCTAGGATACTCAGTTATTCCATATGAAACTTGTTCCAATATTCAATAGGCAATGTCATGTGTCAATAAGATACTCACCTTTGCTATTGCATCTATGTATGATACTCACTTGTTCCTTTGACTTATGCAATACATATAAAAAACACATACAAAAGACAACTAAAGAACACAAAATTTTTTTTCCCTAAATCCCACCCAAATTTTCCCATTGGCTAGCCAACTGAGACAGCGTCTTGGTTGAAGAACCACCTTTCAGTGTTTTTGCAGCAACATCTTTGGGTTTGTGGTTTGTATTTCAGTATGTGATGATTTTATTGAATGGGGGAGTGCCTATTGCATTTGCTGGCACAGAAGAGCCAGCTGCCTATGGAGAACTGATATCAATTGGGGGCCTTGGTCCAACTGTTAATGGGAAACTCAGTTCTACACTTGCTGAAATTCTTCAAACCAAACTATACATTGATAGTTCTCGATTCTACATCAAGTTTTATGACTCTCCGGTACATTTCTTTGAACTTAGAGGTTTTTTATTTATTCATTCCATTCAATTATGAGTCTTATGATCTTTGTTGGAGAAAGGAAAAAAAATACGTACTAGATCAATTTCAAGACTGTTTTTAGGGAATTTGTTGCCAATAATACAGGTTATTAAAGATATTGTTTTTCTATGTTGTTTAGCAATTCTTTGTCTACAACATCGGAGAAAATATGTTTGCTAACTTAATCTAATTATATGGTGCTCTGTTTCCTATATTTTAATTAAGTGTTGGAATAATAGCATCAAATCAGTAGCTATGACCTGTAAGGATATTGTACTTAAGGGTTATTTCACCCCAGAGGTTAATATTGTACTTAGGGCTATGACATGTTAACATTACCTATATCACATTTAAGATGAAAGTTGCTAATCAGATTGAAAGTTGCTAATCAGATTGACTGGGTTCTGTTATTGTAATTTTAGCATTGGCGATATAGAATTTGGATGATCATGAAAATACTATAAGGCTAATCAGATTGTTTAAGGCTAATTAGATTTCTTTAATTCCCTTTGCTTGTTTAAGCACTGCTAAACAAACTACCAAAAGCATAGATTTGTGCTATTTTTCTTATGCAGGAGAATATGCAACAGCAAGAGCTGCATCAGCTGCTGGAGATTTTTCATAGTACCTTGTCGTATGCAGGAGAATATACAACTCATTTCAATACTACCTTAATGTTTCTTGCTTAAGATTTTTCATTGTTTTATATGTTTCTACTTAGTTACATGACCAATTTGTTTGAATAATGCTTCAAATTAGTTATGAATGGGATTATGTGGAAGTCCTTATATGTTTGTATTTGTGTGGAATATATAATTTGATATTGTTGTAAGATTGTGTTGATACAAGATTATAAATGAAAAAAAAATTTGGTTTGATTTTTGCACTAGTGTATATTCTGCCAAGAGAGGCGTAAGCCTGACAAAAATTTGAAAAAAAAAATACTTTTAAAGTCAAGCGCAATAATGCCTGACTTTAAAACAGACTTACGAAGTAAGGCTTAGGCTCAGGCTTGACTTTAAAACATACTTACGAAGTCAGGCCATAAATGCTTGACTTTAAAACAGACTTACGAAGTCAGGCCATATATGCTTGACTTTAAAACAGACTTACGAAGTCAGGATCAGACTCAGGCTTGACTTTAAAACAGACTTACGAAGTCAGGCCATATATGCTTGACTTTAAATCAGACTTACGAAGTCAGGTTATCGCCTGACTTTAAAACTCCTGACATACAAAGTCAACTTAATAAAAGTCAAGCGGGCGCCTGACTTTAAATCCCCTTTTCGCCTGACTTTAAATCCCTTTTTTGCACTAGTGAAGGGCGCCAATTCCCGTGCCTTGTTGCGTTTCTGTTGTGTTCTCTGCTGTTTGGGCGCCAAGGGCGCCATCTCCTGTAGTGTTGCCTGCTAGGCGCCTCCCTGGGCGCCAATTCCTGCCTGGGCGCCAAGGGCGCCAGTTTCTGTTGTTGGCCATTTCCTGCGTGTTGCCTGCTAGGCGCCCTGCTCCTGGGCGCCGTTTTCAGGATGTCTTAGTTTTTCCCCTGTTTTGTTTTTGACATATCTTTTGACTCGGGAGTCCGATTGAGACGTTTCAAAATGTTTTGGAAAGCTTATTCAGAGGCCTAGCTGAATATTCTAATTTGAGGAAAAGTGGTCTATTTTTCTGGAAATTGTTAGCCGTTGGCTTAGCATTTAAATGTTGCTGTTTTGAAAAGAGAAAAATTGTCGTATCTCAAATATTTTGGAAAATTGTCGTCGTCCCAAATATTTTGGAAAATTGTCGTCGTCCCAAATATTTTGGAAAATTGTCGTCGTCCCAAATATTTTGGAAAATTGTCGTATCTCATTAGTATCCTCTGATCCTGCGAGAGCAAACACTTTTCCACTGAACTTCTCTTTCTTCGGCTTAGTACACTTGGTACTAACATGACCTACTTCCCCACAGTTGTAGCACACCACATCCTTTTTCTCACATTTGGCAGCTACATGACCTTCTTTACCGCACTTGAAACATTTATTATCCGAGCAGTCAAAACTCTTATGGCCGGGCTTGCCACACCTGTAGCACACAACCTTCGCAGGGGCATCTCCCCCACTTGGTTTCTTACTATCAGCATACCTCTGCTTACCCTTACCAGCCGAAACCTCATATGGGTTACCCCCGGTTCTGAAATTTACCCCTCTGATCTCTCATGACCTTGGAGTGAGCATTACTATCCTCTTCGAATATCCTGCAACTGTCGATTAAATCAGCGAATACCCGAATCTTCTGGTACCCTATAGCTTTCTTTATATCAGCCCTCAGCCCATTCTCAAACTTAATACATTTTGAGAATTCAGAATCAGCATCAGCATAATGGGGGTAAAACTTAGCCAATTCAGTGAACTTGGCAGCATACTCTGTCACTGACATGTTTCCTTGCTTTAGCTCAAGGAATTCTATTTCTTTCTTTCCCCTCACATCCTCTGGAAAATACTTCCGTAAGAACTCCCTACGGAAAACAGCCCAAGTTATCTCCTCATTAGCAGTTTCTAACCTCTGCCTAACCTCCATCCACCAATCATCAGCTTCTTCTGCCAGCGTATGGGTGCCATACCTGACCTTCTGCGCATCATTACAATCCATGACACGAAATATCCTTTCAATCTCTTTCAGCCATGCTAGAGCACCATCTGGATTATACTTGCCCTTAAAAACGGGTGGATTCTCCCTCTGGAACGTGGCTAAACTGCGAGTCCCAGCATTTTCAGCACCATTTTGCTGGTTCCCAACAGCCTGAGCCATAGCCTGCAGAGCAGCAGCAAGAGCAGCATCGTTTCTCCCAACCATTTCAAATTATCACTGCAGCACAAACAGAAATTTAGAACTAATCTAACAATTCCTATTTGCCATAAGACACTATGACAGGACGACTTGGCCGGACAGACCGAACTGCTCTGATACCACTAATGTAACACCCCCTTCTAATAACCTTACTATTTAATAAAATCAGAGTTTCTTTTTTTTTTTGAAAAACAATATAAGAGAGTCCTACATTTACTTCATTAAAATCAACAACTTCAAATCGCATAGTTCGGCTAAAAGCCACAAGATACATAGCACCATAAAATACCTGTTTAGTTTGCATCAACTAAATACAGTCACTACCACAGCAGAATAATAATTAGTTCGGAAACACGTCCAATACATCACCAATAACAGTCTAACAGTATAAATAAAATAACACATAAGCATAAGACGCCCCCCCGGTGCTACGTATCAGAGCATGACACTCCCTACCAGACGAAGGCATAAGGGTAACCTTCACTCGCTATTACCTGCACGTTGCCGACATGAGAAGCAACATAAAAGCAGTAGGGTGAGTCTCTTTTCATAATTAATAACATATGGAATAAGCACTGCATAGGAAAAGTAACTAGGCACACCGATTCACAACAATGGCAGCAACCACATCGAAATTACAATCTCCAAACAGCATTACAAAAATGTATGGTTATGCATGGAATGCAACCCAAACTCCACGGGAACATGCATGTCGGATCCGTCACCAAATACAATTAGGCCGAAGCCTCTGCTCACCAATTAAAATTAGGCCGAAGCCTCTGCTCACCGATAATGCACATGGTTCATGAGACGCCGTGACAATACACCACAAAACACCACACAATTCACCAATTCACCATTTAATCAACTCACCATAAACTAACCAAATAACTCACCAAGAAACTCACCAAATAAACTCACCAATAAACTCACCAAATAACTCACCAAATAAATCAGTACCAATTTAATTAAATCGTTTTAGGACATTGACACGGAATAGGAGAAAGTGAATAAAAATTGCAATTAGACACCTTGAACAACTTCAGTCCAGAACCATCAGGAAAATAATCCATTTTTGCCTAAGGCCAGAATATTTAAGAAGACATCGGAATTAGCTTCAAAACGCATTTTGAACCGTTAAATTTGGATAACCGAGTCAAAAGTTATGATTAAAACAAAATCGGGAAAACACTTAGACATTCTGAAACTGGCGCATAGGCGCTGGGCGCCCAGGAGCAGCAACACTGGACTGGCGCAACTGGCGCAGGAACTGGCGCAGGGGAACATGGCCCCCATGCACTAGGCGCCTAAGGCCAACACGGAAAACAGCTCATTTGACCCCAAAATTGTTTTACACGAGCCATTTATTCAGTATATGAGAACCCAGCAAAAATTTTGGCAAAATATGACACGCAACGTTGGCGCCCATGGACTAGGCGCCTAAGGCCAGGACAGGGAACAACTCCTTTGACTCCAAAAATTATTTTACACGAGCCATTTATTCAGTGTATGAGAACCCAAAAAGAATTTTGAGAAAATATGCAACACAATAGTGGCGCCCTTGGCGCCCATGGCCAAGGCGCCAAGCGCCAAAACTGGAACACATGAGACAGGCGCAGGAAAAACTGGCGCAGAGCACACGGCGCCCATGCACTAGGCGCCTAAGGAAAACACGGGATACAACTCTTTTGGTGGCCAAAATCATTTTACACGAGCCATTTAACTTGGACATGAAAACCAAAAGCCAAAATTGGCAAAACAATCACCAGAAAGTTGGGGCCCTTGGCGCCCATGGCACAAGGCGCCTAGCGCCTGGGACAGCAACAGAACACAACAGGCGCAGCACAGCTCTTGGCGCCCAGCAGCAGGGCGCCTGGGACAGAATTCCAGCAACACAAGCAACACTCTAGGGCGCCTAAGGCTCCTACATTTTTTGAGTTCCTCTCAACAAAAAATCACCAAATTAAATCACCAATGCCAATTACTTATATGAACAGTAGCCATCACATTTTCCACCAAAAATCATTCAGTCATAACCACCAACACCTAGCATGCATCATTCATTTGCACTCCACTCAACACAAATCAAACATGTCTTTGCACAAATAAATTTCAGCATAGCAACAACATCAAAACACACCAATCATTCATAGAAATCACCCTAGAACCTAACCCTAGACAATACTCATCACATAAGCTATTAAGAATGGAAAGAAGAACCCCCTAATCTTATGGAATTCGAATATACAAGGCAAGGCTCCAAGGAATTGCAAGACACCAACAAGCTTTCCCTTCCTCCTTGAGTGCTCCACGAATTTCCTCTCCTTTCCTCTTGCAAACCGTCGCCTCCTCTTCTCTCTCTCTCTCTCTCTCTCTCTCTCTCTCTCTCTCTCTCTCTCTCTCTCTCTATTCGCTTCTTTTCTTTCTTTTGGATGGAATGAGTGAATGAAGACTAACCCTCAAGACCCCTAAGTGAATCGAGCCTTATGACTAGCCAATGGGTCATGGGCCTACATGTGGATCATGGGCCCTCATGTGCACCACCTAATTCATAACAACACCTCCTAAATAAATAAAATAAAATAAATCCTGAATTAGTTAATTAAATTAAATAAATATTGTAAGCCTTAAATAACTTAATTAAATAAATAATTAAATTATTTTGGGGCGTTACAGTGAAGGCTCCAAATCTTGATGTTCCGTTGTTTCGGATAGTTTGGTGTTTTCGGTGTCGTTGGTCTAGGTGTGGAAGCCCAATTGGTGTTATTCGGTGATTGGTGTTTGGTGTGTCACATTGTGACTAATTTATGATGATTGTCTGAGTGCATTCATGGTGTCGCATACAGTATACGCATTTATTTTGGTGAAGGCCTTTGGTCTTGGGAGCTGGGTGTGAAAGCTCAATTTTTTCTAAAACTAGTGAGCCGGGTGTGAAAGCTCAATTTTTCTAGATTGGTGAGCCGGGTGTGAAAGCTCTCAATGTTGGTGACGCCTCTATTTACAGGCAAAAACTTTCGGTGATTTGGTACCACATGCATATGCCCGTTGGTGTGGGTTGCACTCATGCATTATCATGGCATTTGGTGACTGATTGTTGTGTTTATAATTTGACGTGCGTTTATGATTCGAAGTGTGTGGTGGAGTGGTAGATATAGTGTCACATTCTAGCATATTTCCTATCATTTACGCTATTATATTGAAGATATCTCACCCCTTCTATTTGAATGTTACCCCTATGCGGTAACGTGCAGGTGATCCCGAGTGAAGGCTTAGCTACCTTCGCTATTCTGAGTCGGTGTCCTTTGCTTTGATATGTAACACTCAAGGGGGGGATGAACGCTAGACTTTGGTTGTTGCATTTTATTTGTTTGGAGTCCATTCAGGACGTTATGATTTTATGTTTTGAAACTTATTTCTATTCCGCTGCGTGGTGATGTATTTTTGGCGATGTGGTTAACTAAACCGGTGTTATGGGATTCGTCCCTTTTTGACAAAGTGTTATATATCGTATGTGACTTTTTGGTTATCGATGAATGTGTGACATCTCTTTTCGAAGTATGGAATAATTTTTTTTAACTCTGATTTTATTAAATAATTACCGGGTAGAAAAGGGGTGTTACAGGACGCACATCCAGTAGGCCATCACTACGCAGTCTCGTTCTAACTTAGGCTATGCTCCAGTCCGGGTATAGGACTATTCTCACGTGTGTGCAGAAGTGTGATAGTGGAGTGTGTGTAGGAGCAAAACATCAAGTATACCCCCAAGCTGTAAAACAAACAAACACATATACACAAATGGGCTTCTATCCTAAGGTTCACATATCATATAAAATATAACATGCAACAAGAATAAAAGATAAAAGGGAAGAGTAAAATAAAACATTTAATTAACAAATTTTTTTTACAACTAACCAGATTAGGCTTGACTCTCTTAATAAGTCCCCATTGGAGTGGCCAGCTGTAGCGACCGAAAAATCTGGGTGAGGATTCTTCGAAGGTTCAAAAATGAAGCCTTCACCAATGTTTAATTATAAGGGCAAACATTAGAAAATCCCTTTGAATTGGATAAGGGTCCTTGAGACCAGATTTGAGTTCGGGAGTCGGTTATGCGTGGGGAAGGTATTAGCACCCCACGACATCCTTCCTAAAGAAGGTTACCATCTAATTAGTTGTGTTAATTCTAAAAATGTTATTTTACCCTTTTATTAAAATGAAAAAGACTTAATAAAATTATTTATTTTTTGTGTTTGACAGGAGTGGGCCCCTACTCCTATGTATCTCCAGGTGCGATGGAGAAATCAAAGATACGTAGTTCTTGGGTAGAAAAAGTTTGGTTTGTTTGTGTTTTTTAATTTAGGGATTTTAGGACTTGTGATCCGTGCAGTTCATTTATCCTAAAACGATGACTAATCCAGCCGTACGACTGACTTAATCCCCTGTTTTTGAAAATAAGATTTTTGATTTTTGGAAGAAAACGATTTGTGTAGGGAGTGATTTTATTTGAACATGTATTTTAGGACTCTTGAGCCGTACGACCCATTTGTCCTAAAACGATGACTAACCTGGCCGTACGACTGACTTAATCCCCTATTTTGAAAATAAGATTTTTATTTTTGGTGGAAAATGATTATTTTGTTTTTCTATTTTGAATATGAACGAAAAGTTAACAAAGAAGAAAAAATGAAAAGTGCAACTAGTGAAAAATAATTATCAATAATATTTAAAAATAAACTAATTAAAAGAAAAATAAAATAAAAAAGGGAGGGGGAGAGAATGTGTTCAGTGTTCTTGTTGAATCACTGCGGTGTGTTTTTCACCGTGGACATGGCCTCCTTTTATAGGTGGAGGGTTAGGTGAAGAGACTTGCTGGACAAGTTAACTTGCTGGGCAAGTCGACTTGCTGGGCAAGCAGCTTGTTGGCCTGAAGGTTAAGGCTACTGACACCCCATTTTTATTATTTTCGTTCTTCTCTATTTTTTTTATTTTTATGTAATTTTATTTTTGTTTTGGTGATTATAAATGAAAGCAAAAATGATTTTTTGTAAAATAGTTAAAAACTGATTTTTTTTAAAATATAAAAGGTTATTTTTGACTAAAAGACAAATCTAAAAAAGAACAAGTTGGGCCAAAGCCCAATTGGAAAAATCTAACATAGGCCCAATAAAGTGAATTACTACGCACATGCCCAATAAAACGAGATAGCATCCGAACAAGCTCAAAAGCAAACTCACGGTAATAAGACCTGTAAACTGGTGAAAAATAACGACGATCGTCGTAAAAAGAGCGGACAAAATTGGGGTATAACAATATGTTCTTTGATAGTTAATGGAGGTAGTTGTGCAAATGTGGCTAGCACTAGGTTAGTGTCAAAGCTCAATCTTGAACCTACTCCACATCCTAGTCCATATAAAGTGCAATGGTTAAGTGATCATGGAGAATTAGAGATAAATAGACAAGTCAAGATATCATTATCCATTAATAAATATTGTGATGAGGTTTTATGTGATGTGGCACCCATGGAAGCTAGCCACATTGCTAGGGAGACCTTGACAATTTGATAGGAAAGTTATTCATGATGGAGAATCCAATATATACACTTTTGTTCACAATAAAATTAAATTTACTTTTCATCCTCTTAGTCCAAAGAAGGCTAAAGAAGACATGTTGGCTTTGAAACTTAAAATAGAAAAAGAGAAAGAAGAGTTGAACGAAAATTAAAGGAGTGTGGTAAAAGAGAGGCAAAGAGAGAAAATAAAAGCAATGAAAAGAAAGAAGTGAGGAAGAATAAAAATATCTTACAAAGGGAGATTTAGGTCAATAGAGCATTGTTGGTAAAACCTATGCTTAAACTTGAAGTTCCATTTAATTGTTTGCCTTCTTATGCTAACAATTTCCCTAGTGTTCTTGATCTATTTTTGAGCATGAATAGGGATGCCTATTCAAGAGAGATGCCCCGTGGTTTGGTGCCTTATGGTGCAACTCCCAACTTGCAAGTTTCCATAGAAGTCCATTTGTTTGAAGAAGTAGATTCAAGGGAAGTTTCTTTTGATTTGATTCCTTACAAAAGTGTCAAATCAATTAAGTTTTCCAAATTCATGTTGGATGAATCGTTAATTGCGTTGTTTAAGTTTTCGCATGTGCTTGAAAATTTTAAAAATTTGTTGATGGAAATGTTAAACTTGTATCTTTTGCCTTTGTTTGAAATGGAGGAAGAAATTCCACAAAATATGATGTCTCTGAGTCATGTCTTGTGTGCTCCCTATACGCATTGTGATGCTGATTTTCTTGCTCCATCTTTGATACAAGGTCAATGTGTTGAAATTTTAAAAGGAGCTGACAATATCAAGACGTTTATTGTGAATGAATCTATGTGTTCTAATTTGGAAAAAAATTGTCATGTTGCTATTTTCAAGTTTATTTTTTCATGGTGTTTGTTGTTGATATTTTTGTCATGTGTGTTGATTTTTCTCAGTTTCCATATTTGACCCGGGGGTATATTGGTATTGATTTGAGTTCTTTCTTTATGTAGGATACAATGGAGGTGCTGTCACAAAAAGAGGGATACAATGGAGATCAAATTCGAGGTCAAATTTTTTCAAGAAGGAGGAAATGATGTGGACCGCAAGATAATTAAGAGAATCTAATTTATTTAAATTAGAATGAAGTTTATTTTATTTTAAGAGGATTTTATTTTAGTTTATGTTAACATTAGAGGATTTTTGGTGTTTGTGTGTATGCACATTTGGCATAGGCACCATGGTGTGCAAGGTGTGTAGCTTAGGCACAATTCTAGGTATTTAAAGAGCTTTTGTAACCTTATTTCACAACTTTGATGAAATACATTGGTATGAGTTTAGAGAATGCTTCTCTAGGGTTCTTTCTAGAGCCAAACTTGAATCTTATCAAGTGTCTCTTACTTTTGTGGTGATTCCTCATGATCTTATCATCTTCTTGGATGTGACGATTTCTCCATTTTCTTGCCTAATTCCATTTGTATGTTTCTTTTCCCTTTCTCTTTTTATTTGTTTGCTAATTTTGATTCAAGAAATCACTTGGTTAGATCTTTCATTTGTCGTGGAATCAATTAGATTCACATCAATTTGATACTTTATCAAGTTTCTCCTCCACAACCAACAGGCATTAGTAGTAAGTTTGATTATTATTTCTTTCATAAGGCAAATTAGAAACTATAATTATTTTTTTGGACACAAACTATAATTATTGTCCACCACTTTCAATTGGGAAAAAGGGCGATCGAGGGAAAATTTGTGTCCCTAAGTTAATTCTAATTTGCAATCAAGTTTAGGTCCCATGTACTCCTTATTTTCCAAGTTTTACTGTGAGATTAGTTGAATTTACATTCAAACTTGGACGATTTTCTTAGTAGTAATCATTGTAGTAGTAGTTATAAATAAATGTGGTCCTCCGTTTCCAGGTGTCATGTGAAGTGATGTGACAACTGAGTTTTTCATGATGTGGTTTCAATTTGGAATGTAATGTTAGATTAATTATTTAATTAATCAATTATGGATTGATATAGTCAATTATTTAAGAATTATTATGGTCGATTCTCATTAAGCACTAACTAATTGTGTTGGGCTTTTAGCTCCGAATGAATCGTGATGAGTTGGATCATTCAGTTAAGCCCAATGAGAGTTCCTGCCCTCAACCGTTTAGATATTTAATCGGTGCCCCATTAGACGGTGAATCCTAATGCTGAAACCTCGACGACAATGAGGGTAGTTCGCTCTCATACTCTCTGGTCAATCCTTCGACAACATCTTAGTTACACGATTCCTTTTCAAATTTTGTCACCTTTTCACTCTCTCACATGCTTTTTCCATCTTTTTCACCATCTCTCACACACTTTTTCACTCTCTCCTCCTCTTTCTTCCATTAACTCTCTCATTTATCTATTTTTCACAATATATCTACTTTAATTTTCATCTATATGTCTCCTTCATTTTTCCTCTTTACTATTTTAAAAATTTCAAATTTTGACAAAATTTTAATATTTAATTTTTTCTCTATTAATAATTTTTAAGTCTCTACGTCAAATATTACAATTTGAAAAATTTAAAACTTTAATACATTTTTATTTAATAGTGTCTACGGAAAATTTTACGTAGCATAGTATTATCGTCTTAAAATGTAAATTAATTTTTTTTCTTATTTGAAAAAAGTCAAGTTTAGAGTCTAGCAGTGAAACTCATTTTTTTATCTAATTTAAATTTGTCTTAATTTTCACGGAATAATATTCACACTAATTAAATTTTGTCTGAATCTATTAATAAAAAGAACGTGACAACACCCGTGCGTATGCACAGGTATACTGCTAGAATGCTATAACTTATGTTAAATCCTTCATGTAACTTATGGGATCCTTGTTTTCGAGTGCGGATCCCTCGCTACGCGCAGGATGGTGCTGTGCTAGCGGGAACCGTCAGGTTTAGACTAGTTCTAATAGTTTCCCGCCAATGCAACACCATCCTACACGCAGCTGAGAATCCGAATCCTTTGTTTTCATTATTCTTTGTCCAAGTTTTTTTAGTGAACTCTTGGTTCAAGTTCAATACCCACTTTTCAGTAATTTTGTATAGAGGGTATTTTTTTTTGTCGAGTATAGAGGAAATAACACCACAGAAAATCTGAAATTTTATTGAATAGTGTCCAATCATTTATTATTAGGGGAATACCCGTGCATTGCACGGGTTTGATCAAAGTATGTGTTTATAATGTTCGTTGGACCTTTAAAATAATGAGTTTGCTAAGTATAATCATATGTAGTTTGTTTTGATGTTTATAATTATATATAGTTTAACCATTGACTTATTATATTTTTACTTAATTAGTTGTTCCGATGAATAATAATTTGTTTGTATGTAAACAGTTTTTTATACCATCATTTATATTTAACTTAGAATAAAACACGGACCACCAAAATAGTTAGGATTATACGGTTGATTATTTCACTTTGGTTGTGTAATTGACCTCATCATTTATACTTAAATTGATAGATAGTTTTGTTTATGAAAAGTTGCTCATTGTCTCACTAACCTATAAACAATGCTTAGAATGGTTAGGAAAAAAATATGTTACATATATACCTTGGTCCATGATCCCTTTCTTACAACTTGTGTTATTTTAATTAGCAGGACGTTAAGAAATAAATAAAAGGAAAATAATAAAAATTGTCGAAGTTTAGTTTTGAATTATATGTTATGTTCATTTGTCCTCCATTATGGGCTTGAGCAATGCCTTGTTAATTATTTTTTATTTATTTTTCAATATAGCTTTAATAATAATGTAAACTAACTTGCCAATACCTCTTTGTGACATTTATTTTCAAGTCTTCTAAAATCACAAACTCGAATACAACATATTTTTCTTTTTTATTTATGATCCAAATTTGCTAATTGCACATTTTCATCAATTAAATTCATATTAGTGTTGATTAATTCTTTTCTTCAATGTATGTTTGTTGAAAGTGTTCTGCATTCTTGAAATCCTCACCCTGAGTCCGCATTCTTGGTCATTTGCTTTGTTTCCTGAGAAAACTAAGCAGAATCATGATTTCACCAAAATGTGCAAAAGAGAGGTGAAAATAGTTGAAAGTGTAAAATGTGGAGGTATGCACAAAGTTTATAATTAGTGGGTACATGCCTTTTATATGCCTATTTGTTTCTTTTAGAATAGAGTTAATTAGCATTTAATACACAACAAAGGCATTTGATTTTTAGACATGGTTTGAGGTATGAGAGGACGACAAAAAGAGTACCCATCCATTAGCATGTTGTGTAACACCCTAGTATCTCTAACACAGAGAAGGCACTAAGGTACATAACTGACATACATCAGAGATACATTCCTGGTTATGGATATTGAACAAAACTAAAACTTTTGGTGATAACTCATCACACAGGCACTCATGTCTCATGAATTCACAACATGGATACTTGATTAATAATTAAACATGTTTTGACGTCCTTTCATCGCCCAGGTGTTCAACATCCAAAAGCAGAAAATAGCGGAAACGATTTTACAACTTCAAGTACATAATAAAGTCATAACATCGAGAGTACATAAAAGCTAGGAAATAACAAAAGCAGTAATTAAGACTTCAAGCTCTCCAAGAGAACCCTCCTCTAACCATGCTTCTTTGCTTTTGATTTCCACTGTGACTCTGTAAAAAAAAACACAACATGGAAGGGTGAGATTACAAATATCAGTGAGATCTACCAAGACCCCTTGCTACTCTCACGGCTCAATTATTACTTGCAGACAATCGTAGTTCAAAAGATACTACGTGCATAAAGCTTTTCTTGACCGTAGCACATCACTTTGAACCATTTTTCTTTTCTTCGGTTCATAGTGCACCCAATACGCTAACCTTGGAAAGCGGGCAAACATGAACGGGGCCAAGGGTTCGGGCTCATGACTTCCCTGCCCTAGTATGCTAATAACTTAGGGTCGTCACCCTATACTTGATATATTAAATAATATATATATATATATATATATATATATATATATATATATATATATATATACCTGTCATGAATTAATACTTGAACATGAACATGAACTTGAACATTTAACATGACTTAAACCTTAACATGACTTGAATATTAACTTGAACTTAAATGGACTCATGGTCCCTTGATTTATCATGATACATGTTCGCACACGTGTAACTACTTTACGGTTCCCCCCCCCCCAAATTTTATAACTTCAACAATACATTATGAAGATTAAATTATATATTTGATTAGTTCTTTCAATAAGCTTTCAAACGCACCTGAGAACACCTAAATTGGGTTCCCGGATCAAAACTTATCGCGAAAACAAATTCAGTGTACTTTTGCTGAAAAATTACACATGGTCGCGACGCGAATAAGTTCCGCCGCGTCGCGATGAGTGACAGAAGTTTTTCCCTTCTGATTTTCGTGAAGGGTCGCGATGCGATGGCCGCGGGTCACGACGCGATGGTCTGCTGAGCAAGTGCAGATTTTGCGGTTTTTCACGAAATCCGCTATTCTGCTCAATTCCGATACTCTTTCCGATTAAAAACAGTCCACACAACAATGAAAACAGATCCAATCAACATCGAATAATCAATCATATCAATGATCAAAAACTCAACATATACGAATTTTTATCAAAACACGATATATTTCGAAATAACGGTTTTCAACTCAATTTTCACGAAACGGACAACGAAACGAAAATTTACGAACACACGAACTTCGAATCGAGCTTCAACGGTGAGAACGACAATTTCACCGAGACACGAACTTTTCCCCAATTCGATAAACTAAAAATCACCAACTTGCTTTCAACTTCGAATCGAGCTTCAATCTAGCTTGGTTTCGTTCCTAATCATATTTGAATCATCAAAATCATCCTAAAACCCAAGATTTCAACTCATCCCTCGCTCAAACCCTTAAAATTCGAAATCCAAATATAGGAAAAAGGAGGGTGATGCTTACCTAGCTTAGGGGAAAACAACCATGGAAGTGAGATGATGATTCTCCAAGCTAAGGTTTGAGGGTGATGAGTTTCTTTCTTCTTCTCCTCTTTTTCTTCTTCTTCTTTCTTCTTTTCTTTCTTTCTCTTCTCTTCTCCTTCGACCTCTTCTTTCTTTCTTTTGTTTTCTTTTCCTTTCTATATATAATTAAGTGGTAATATGGGTCAATTGACCATATTACCCTTAATATATTCTTTCTTCCCTAAACTAACCTTTTCCCATATCCTTCACTTAATAACCCTATGATAACCAAAAATTAGTTTAGCACTCAATTACCAAAAGTATCAATCAAGCACTAAATTAAGTTAATTGGGTTAATATCTAAATAATTCAATTAATTATTTTGGAGATGTTACACATGTAGTTGAAGGATATTTTTTCTCATGGGATTCTAAACAAATAATATTTCCATTCTACTTTTCAACTTATCTAAACACATAAGGTAGACAAAGTGAAGGAAAACAACTATAAGAACCTAAATGAGTTATGAAAAGGCAAATCAAAGCCCTCACTTGAGTCATCATGCTCAATTGAATCAACTATATATGCGACATATTAGTCAACGATATATAGAGAAAGAACACCGTTCATTTGATATAGAGCATAAGAGTAATAAAAAAACTTACCTGAAGTGACACTTTGTAAAAACCGCGACTCGAGATATTCAAATAATGAGATTAAAAAATCACTTAATATGAAAAAATCTTTATTGTAGATTTAGATGATAAGTTACTCTGTAAAAGTTAGGCAAAAAGTCAGAGAGATCTCGCATATTAAAAATAGCAATGAATTTCATTTTCAAAGCGCTATAAAAAAATAAGAACAAACACACTTGGGATATAAAAACATACCTCCATCTTGACTATATGCTTCCTAAGTGAACTTTTTCTTTTTCTTCTCATCCACTTGCCCTCCAAACTGGATTGTGTGTCTTTTTATATTCTCCCTTTTCCATTATCTAACCCATTGTATTTCCATTTATTTTCCTTTTAAACTTGGCCTCATAGTCTGAAAATTAAACAATATAAAGAAGACCACTCACTTTCCTTATTAAAACACAATAAAAATAAAATAAAATTTAAGTAGAGTAAAAAAAGAGCTATTAAAATGTTTACCAAAAAATGAGAACTATTAAAATAAAATGAAACTGATAGAACAAAACTAATACACGTTAAACAACTCTTAAATCAATTTAAAAAAACCATTGACATTCCTTAATAAAAAGGTATTTAATATCATACTAATTTAAACACGGAAAGAAACCAAACTAATGGAATTCTTTTTTTTTGTCTCTTAAAATAAAAGCTACATATACACTATTCCTAAAAGAATATTGAATAAAATAATTAATAAAATATAACATTATTAATTTATATATTAAAGGTCTCCATATAAATATAAATATACAAAATTAAGGAACATTCTAGAGGTTCTCTCCCTCCCCCTCCCCTCTACTCAATGTATATATAATACATTTTTTGACAATCTATATATATATATATATATATATATATATATATATAACACATATATAAATTACATAAAATATAAATAATAGAGAAATTGGGATTAGGATTAATATTTATCCTATATTATATTATATTATATTATATTATATTATAATTTTTAGGTAGATATATCATTAAATGTTAGTATCAGTTTTCACATTTTCGTAAGAAAAATATAATTTTTATATCAATTAAAAATAGTTAAATAATATTTCACTTAAAACATCACTTAATCAAAGTCTTCTTTATGTGTAAATTGAATATATATATATATATATAGCTAGTAAATTTAATATTTTATTAATTGTTATTAACAATTTTTATATTTTCGTAAGAAATATCTCATTTTCATATTAATATAAAAATTGTTAAATAGTAATATTCCAAAAAAAATATCATTTAATAAGTTAGTGGGTATAATTTTCTTTCATTCAAAACCCAAAGCGTGGGGTTCAGTGGTTGGGGCTGAACCTTCCTTAATCAAGGGTCGGGGGTTCGATCCCCGCCTTGGGTACGGAGCAGTGTTAAAACTCTGAGCCAGCTGTCCTGCCCCTCGAGGCACCTACAATGAACGAGGGATTAGTCACTGTTGTCTACCCGGGTTTACCCAAAAAAAATGTTCTTTCATTAAAATTAAATTCTTTTTTTTTTGACAGCAAAAATTAAATTCTTCTTGATGAGCAAATTATAATAAATATTATATATTCATATATATATATATATAATATTATAAATTGTTAATATAAATTATGTATATCAACAATATAGTATTAACTAAATTTTTGTTTCTGTCTACAAGCAATATAAGAAAAAAAGGGGCTGTTTGAATTAATATTTTACCCCTATAAATTTTCCTATTTGGAGGACAAATATATCCTTACATATTATTAAACTAATACTTTTTAACTTCTTTTTTTTAAAAAAAAGAGATTGCACATTGCACACTTTTTCATTTCACGAAACCTGCCTCACTTTTCCTTTCTCTTCTCACTTCTATCATTATCAATCAATTATTTACTTAATCAATTTATCTCTTTAATCAATTTAACCACTATCAAAAATATTAAACTTTCTATTTTCTAAACTCCACTTTTTGAAGACAAATATATCATTCCAAATTGTTCTATCTCAATTTCTATCTTTTGCTGGTCCCACCTTTTCATATCATCTCTTAATTTTTTTCTCCCATTTAAAACTCACTTTTCTCTTTCCTATCTCTCACTCATATCTTTCTCAATTTTCTTTCTATCTCTCTCCTCCTCTATTCTCTCCATCTCTCTCTCTCTCTTTCTCTCCACAATTCAATTTTTTTAATCTATCTATTTTTCTGTTAAATCAATTCAACCACTATAAAAATACCAAACTACCAAAATTATTTTATCTCATTTTTTATCTTTTGTGGGTCCCACTTTCATATACCATTTCTTAACTTTTTTATTTCATATTTAAAACTCACTTTTCCCTTTCCTCTCTGTTACTCTTTCCATTCTCAATTCTCTCTCTCTCTCCCCGTCTACTCTCTCTCTCTCTCTCTCTCTCTCTCTCTCTCTCTCTTCACATTTCAATTTTTTTAATCTATTTAATATCTATTTAATGAAGACACTAACTACTAAAATCTCTATCTACAATCTATTTGATTAAATTTTTTATAAATGAACATTTTGCTTTTGAACGGTGATAAGAAAATACTACATATTATTGAAAAATTATTTTTTATATTTTATTTTTTAGTTTCAAGAGTAAGCATTACAACAGGTGTAAACATTACATTTTTTTTTAATTTCAACGGGTAAACATTACACATTGTCAAAATAATTGTTTTATGTCCTGCTTCGGAGTTACAACGGAAAAATGTAACATGTTGGTATAATTTTATTATTGGGAAAATGTAATTCGTGTTCGTCAAAAAAAATGAAGTCGTATATTTATTTGCGATGAGAGCTACATTAATACTATATGATTGGTAATTACCTAACGATGTCTTATTTGTTATAAATGAACATGTTGTTTGAGCCGCGACAAGAAAATACTAGATATTATCGAAAAAGATATTTCATTTTATTTTGTTTTTTAGTTTCAACAGATAAACATTACATGTTGCTGCTATAATTTCATACTGTTAATTTTTTATGGTGGAACGTTACACGTTATCAGAATAATCATTTTATATTATGCATTTGACATACAACGGGAAAATTTCGCATGTATATAGTAACGATAAAAAATGTCAAATAAAGAAAATATTCTAAAGTTATGAAATTTTATTTCTTAACAACTTGAAAATGTTATTGTAATTGAATTCTGTAACACCCTAATATTTCAACCGCCGAAGAAATACTAGAATATACTTTAAGACATATATCAGAGTAAAATTCCTGTCTTTAGATATTGAACAAAACTAAAACTTGATAAAAACTCATCAAGCGATCTCTCTCATGTTTCGTACTTTCAATTAGAAGTACATAATTAATATGAAAACCATATATTTTATTTTCCTTCCCACATCCTAATGTCCAATATCCAATACAGAAATGGCGGAAATGATTTATAACTTCTAATACCGATACAAGTCATAATATCGAAGATACAAAGAAAACAAGGGAAGCAACATAAACCCTAAACAAAGTTCTCAGTAATCTCCATGATCTTCATATGGTGCACCGGCTAACCGTGCTTCATTGCTTATGACTTTTCCTGTTTCTCTGTAAAAACCACAACAATTAAAGGGGGAGATAAACGTTATCTCAGTGAGTCCTATTGAGACCCCTTACTACACACTCGCGGTTCATTTATTTTTCTTCATTTAATCGTTGTCCATTTAGGTCCTACGTGCATATAGCTTTTCCTGACTTGCCACAGTACATCTCCGGTAATGACCACGCCTTTACCGTCGAACCTCTCCACTAGCTTACGCTAGCTTCAAACCTTCTGAGGCCTAGGTTCTGGGGCTCATGACTTCCCCTCCCCTAGTATACTAATCAACTAGGTCGTCACCCGCGCTTTGATATAATTTATATATCCTGACTTGATTGAACATTTAGTTCCATGAATAAACAGTCGCTTGAACATTTAGTTCCATGAATAATAAACATAACACATGTTCGCTCACGTGTACCACTTTACGGTTTTTGAAACAATTATGACTTCCAAAAACAATTCATTTTAAACCTTGTAATAATGTTCAAAAACAGAGCATCATTGGTTCCATGACATGAGGGATGGTTGGAAAGAAGATTAGAAGAGGTTTGGAATCGAAAGGAGCGACGAAACGAGAATTTTTCACCTTGAATCCGAACCACACGCACGGTTCGTGCCCTAGGGGCGCACGACTCGTGCGTGTTGCACCATTTTAATTAGACAACAACGAAACTGGCGCACGGTCCGTGCCACTAGGGCGCACGGTCCGTGTGCTCTGTTCAATACACCAACATCAATCTGTTTCTCTCGTTTCGCTTCTCCGTTCGCGTCCAATCCGTATTCCGATCAAAATCCAACCTCAAAACAGATAATACCAGACAATATTCTAGTCCAAACAACATCATTAAATCACAATGCATCAATCAATCAATCGTTCATAACTAAACACATTTTCGCAATTACAGTTTTCGCAACACAACGGCTTTCAACGAAATCAAACGAAACGAAGAACAAAACCATATTCTTAGTCACATGCAAGGTTGACACAATAAAATTGAAAACCCTAAGCGAGTATAGAACTCACCGGAATGTGATGAAAATCACATAATCGAAATGCGAGTCACCCGAACGAAATGCAACAATCACCGAATCGTGCTCTCCCTCGAACCCGAACTACCCAAATGTAGAGAACTAGAATTCAACAACTGAAATCATTCCTAGACCACTCCCATTTCCAATGTAGTTCCTTATTTCAGAATGCAATTTGTTGTATTTAATGTATAACACAAGAGAAGTGACCAAAATCACTCATGACAGCCCCAAGTTCGAAACAACCTTCCAATGGTCCTCTAACCTCTTCAAATCCAGATCCTCACTCTTCCATCTTCACTAATAGTTACCCCAGACACAAATGCAAACACAATCTCACCATAGGGAGCCTCCTAGTTGCAGCGAAATGCACATGCAAAAAGGAAGTACAAGGTTTGGCTATTGATCTGAAACTTGGACAGATTTGGGGTTATTTGAGAGTATGGGTATTTCGAGAATGTGGGTGTTTTGGGTTAGAACTATGAGAGTGTTTGGCATTAATAGAAAGAGAAGGAAAAATGGAGTGTAATGGTGAATAAAAGAGGAACATGCATCAGCTTGGGAAGAACTTCCTTCCTCTTCTTTATCTCGCAAGCTCTCCCTTCTCTCCACTCTCTCTATTTCTGTTTTCCCAGCATCCTTATGTTAGTGTGTGCTGTTCTTTATGAAAGTGTGTGTCGAAATGGATGGGCCAGCTGAAGGATATGTAAGAAAATAAAAGTAAGATGACTGTTTTGTCCCTCCTCTTACTCATTCACTTAAAACCCTTTTTATCACTCATGTATTAATTATGAAGTCCTAATTAATCTAGTACTCAAGCATACAATTAATCATCAAGGCACAATAACATATTGTTAGAAATTTAAACACACAATTTATTTATCTAACTCATGACAATCATCTCATATTTAATTAATTACGCTAGCTTACTTAGTGTAACATCCCTAATTTTTAAAATGTGATTCACGGGGATTGTAAATAATTTCTTAGACGAGTGAAATAATAATTCTTGAATCGGATATGGGTTAGTCGAGCAAACGTTAAGTTAATCCTAAGTAGGAGAAAACTTAGGCGAAAATGAGGATTTAGTAAGAAATAATGAGCCAAGGGCATTTTGGTCTTTTCACAACCATTTAAACCCTCAGCCCATTAAAACATTTCAACCTTCACTCTCATTGTTCAGCTGGAACTAAAATTCAGAATTTTTGAAGAATAGTAGAGAGAGAGAGAGGAAGGGGCGAAGGAGGGAGAAGAGGAGAGGAGCACCTCCATCAAACCTTGTTGCATGTAAGTTCTCCTTGTGCCATTCAACTCCATTTTCAATCCTCTTTCTTTTGGCACCAATTTCAGAACCTAACACTCTCTAAATCACCACTTTCCATTGTTGGGTTTTGAAGCTCAAGTTGAGTTTTCAACTTGGTGAAGCATTGCATGTGCTCTTTGGAACCTTGGGAGTAACTCTTAGCAACTCCTTGAAGCTACATTGTGGTTACGATCATTTTGGAAACAATCTCAGTAACAAAGGAGGTTGGGTTCGAAATAGGGGCTGTTGGTGTCGGTTTTGCAACGGTTTGGACGATTACGGGGATTGTTCGAGTGGTCACCGTTCGGTTATTTCGCGTGGAGACTTGATTTCGAACGAACTCTCCAAACCGGTGAGTTTTACTCACGTATAGGGTTTTTGGCATTTTGATTATGATGATTTTGATATACTCGATATTCTGATTTAGAAACGATATTTGAGTCGAAAATCGTTTTTCTAAAATATCGCGTATTACGGTTTTTACAAAAAATATATAAGTTATATTGATTGTGGACTGGAATTATGGACCGGAATGCAATATATGTTATCTGTTTTGAGGTTGGATTTTGATCGGAATTTGGATTGGACGCGAACGGAGAAGCGGAACGAGAGAAATAAAATGAAATTGAGAGACAGAACAGGGCACACGGATCGTGCGCCCCTGTGGCACGAACCGTGCGCCTGCCGCGCAGATGGTGAATTAAATTTAGTGCATCAAGCACGGGTCGTGCGCCCCTAGGGCTCGGGCCGTGTGTGTGGTTCTGTCTCGGGGTGCAAATTTCTCGTTTCGTCGCTCCTTTCGATTCCAAACCTCTTCTAATCTTTCTTCCAACCAACTGTGATGATATTACCTTGATAAAATCATTGTTTTGAAGGTGATCAACATGATTTTGAGAAAAGGTTTTGGAAAACGATAATCGTTTGAAAAACCGAAAAGTAGACCGCGTGTGAGTACATGTTTTTGAATAATAAAACGGATTACATGTCAAACTTGATACTGTATTATAACGCCGGATGTCTAGTATTGTAATTATCAAAACGGGTTATAGAACAACGATACATATAAATCATATCGAATTTAGAAGTCGGCCCAATGCGGGTGTGATCTATAGATTATATCAAGTCGGGTGACGACCCAACGAATAGCATACTAGGAAGGGAAGGTCATGAGCCCTCACCCTAGGCCCTAGAAACGTTATGGAATAGATACTAACGGGGTTCATCGAGATTGTGGTTGTGTGCACGGTGGATGTTATGCTACGGTAAGTACACGAGTCATCGAGATTGTGGTTGAGTGCACGGTCGGTGTTTTGATTGGTAAGCTTGTAATGGTAAATTAACTTACAAGGCTTAAAAATAAATGGATAGCACATTAGATGCCGAGATTGTGGCTGTTGCACGGTCGATAATGGGCTATATATATATATATATATATATATATAAGCAAATAGTTTATAAATTTAACTATGTTGCAACGGTTTTGAAATTGAATCGAGTGATAGTGAGGGGCACGGTAGAACTCACGAGATATGTTATCTCACCCTATCATTATTGTGGTTTTTACAGGGAAACAGGGGAAAAGGAAGGCAAGGCAACACGAGTAGGTGGCGTGCTTATGGCGAAGCCGAAGGCTTATAGTCTTGATGTTTCCGATTGTTCTTCTTTTGGTGTTTCCGTTATGGTTATGTAACTTGTACTTGTTATGAGTTGTATAAAACATTTCTACTTCTCCGCTTATGATGTTGAACAATTGGGTTTGTATTACTTTTTGAGTTGTGGACAAAGTAAACTCTTATGGAATTAAAAACAGGATGATCCGAGACATTAGGTTTTATTATCGGAAAAATTTAGTATGTTCAATATCTAAATAGGGATTGTGTCCTCTGATTATTGCTAAGCTGTGCATTTCAATGTATCTACATGTTAGAAATATTGGGGTGTTACAATTGGTATCAGAGCAGTTCGACCTAGTCGGACTTAGATGTTAAGAGTCTTTTACGTCTTCTAAGTCTGGTTAAGTATGCTATTAGACATTGAGCCTGATCAACTTAATACTTTGTGCATATTTCGTAGAATCATGGCTGGAAGGGGTAGCAGAAACCCACCTATTGATCCTCATCAAGAGTAGATGCAAAATGTCATCGAAACTCAACAGAAGATGATGAATGACATAATGCTAATGCAGCAGCAACAAATGGCTCAAATGCAGCAGATGCATCAAGTGCCCCAACCACAACCAAATGAGCCAGTCAATGTACCACAACCTGAGGATCCTAACAGGATGTACTTCCGGTTTCTGAAAATGAAACCTCCAATCTTCAAAGGAGGATCCGACCCAATGAAAGCTCATTTCTGGGTGGATGCCATGGAGAAGATTTTTCTGACCTTACAATGTGATGAAACAGAGAAAGTGATTTGTGCTGCCAATGCTCTGGATGAAGATGCTCATACTTGGTGGACCAATGCACGCAGGATCCTTCAAACTCAAGGGACACCTCTTAATTGGGATAACTTTAAGGAGTTATTCCTGGGTCATTTCTTTCCTGATGCACAAAGACTTTCCAAACAAGTTGAGTTCGTTAATCTGAAGCAGGAGAACATGTCAGTTGGGGAATATGCTGCAAAATTTGAGAGATTGTCTTAATTTTATGAAGTAGGAACTCATGCTCCTAATGACAGGAGGAATATGATTATGTTTAAACAAGGTCTTCGTGGTGATGTAAACCAAAGTCGTAGTTCCTACGCTATGACCACTTATCCTACTTTGGTACAACAAGCTCATACTGCTGAAGAAGATCTCAAGAGGATGTATGCAGAGAAGAGAGATTTTTGGAATAACAAAAAAAGGGGTACTGAATCAACCTCTTCCAATCCTAGACACAAGGGTAATTTTGACAAAGGAAAGTAGGTGCATACGATTGATTCTTCTAGACCTAGCAAATGTTCTTTCTGCAAGAAGAATCATAAAGGTAAGTGTTGCACCCCGAAAAATCCCCGGTTTGGGTTTCTCAATGTACAACGTGGAAAATTTTGGAGCCGCCACCAATATTTTAATTTTAAGACCAAAACATTGAAAAAAGGTCTTTTGGACAAGGCGGATGGTCTTTTGAAAACTAGAGATATGGGTTCGGGGGTCGATTACGTGCGAGGAAGGTGTTAGCACCGCGCACGTCCTTTCTACCGAAAGGGAACCTCTAATTAAATGTGTGGTTTTAACGTTTGATTTGAAAAATACCTAGATTTGCCTATTTATTTCTTATTTGGAGATGAATGGGAAATCTTTAATGAAAATTTTATTTTAGGTGAGAAGGGGGGAAAAAAGGGTTTTTAGAAAAAGTGCTTGACGGGACATGGCCTGCTCCTACGTATCTCCCGGTGCGATGGAGAATTCAAAGCTACGTAGTTCTTGGTTCTTTTTTTTGAAAAGTTTTTGTTTTTTTTTATCTTTTTTAGTGAGTTTTTTGAAATAGGACGAACATTAGCAAATGATTAAACTAGCAGAGGCTATGATGAATCACTGCTAAATGCTCAAAAAGAGTTGTACCGCTAGTCAAACGAACAAAGGTTCTGATGGACTATTGATAACAACTGGTTTTTATTATGTTTTTGAAAATGATTTTTGAAAGAGATTGATTTGTACGATGATCAAACTAACAAGAGTTATGATGGATCGTCGTTTATTATTTTTAGGAGAAAAGGACATTGTCACTAATAGCTAAACGAACAGAGGCTCTGATGAGCTACTAGCAACAATGGGTTTGAAAAATGATTTTTGTTTGTTTTATGAAAATGATTGGTTTAGGGGGATGAAAAGAATTTTTATTTGTTGCGCTTGACGAGAACGTGGCTCGCTCCTACGTATCCCAAACGGGAATCAAAGCGACGTAGTTCTAATTAAGAAAAGTTTTTAAAAGGGTTTAAAAGGGGCAAGCTGAATCACCCGAGACCATCTTCACCACTTAGAACAGGATGCACTAGGCATAAGTGGGAATCATATGGTTCGTCCTCAACAATGGACGATAATATACAAGAACGAGTAGATAAATGCTATAGCTAAGTTTAAATCACATGGATCACAATAACTAAATATTAACAAATGAAAAGACTGAAATACCTCTGATGAAGACAGATATTACAAATCTGAAGAACGCAAATCCCGACTAACTCTTGCGACTCTGACGGACCAACGGAATGAATAGAGCGAAAAAATAAAGCGTAGAAGAGCTTTTCTAAAATGTGAGAGATTTCGAAAAAATGAGTTTTTTCTCTGATCTCGTGAAAATGCCCTCCTTTGAAATGAAAAGTGAGCTTCCTATTTATAGGAAATCAGATTTGATCTATTTTAGGAAACTAGGTAATCGATTATGTTGGAAATAACTTGGGAGATGTAATCGATTATGTGCCTTGGATCTCAGATTCAATAATCGATTATGTGCTTCAAAAGGGGAAGGGGATAATCGATTATTTGCTTGTTTTCATAGAGCAAATAATCGATTATTTGCTTGAATGAAATAAGAAGGTAATCGATTATTTGCTTTCCTGAAAATATGGACATCTTAATAATCGATTATGTGCTTCAAAAGGGGAAGGGGATAATCGATTATTTGCTTGTTTTCTTAGAGCAAATAATCGATTATTGGCTTGAATGAAACAAGTAGATAATCGATTATTTGCTTGATTTTCAGAGTAGATAATCGATTATTTGCTTGAAGGAAGGATATGACGTAATCGATTATTTCCTTATTCATCAAGAATACATTATATGCATGATAAAATCAATTTTATACTTTCTAAAAAAATTATTTTCATGCATGAGGCTTATTGAAAAATATTTTCATGCAAAAATTTATGTTTATAGACCCTTTTGTGAGAAATGACCAAAATGCCCTTTTTGACCCTAAAAACCCTAATTTCCCAAAAAGTGCATTCTAACCCTAAAAATGATTTCAAAAAACTTTGGAATGATTTCTAGGACCCAAAATGCAATGCATAATTTATTATATATTTTTTTGTGTGGAAAATTTAGGGTTTGGACCTAAGCCGGACAAAATTGGGGTATGACAGCTGCCCCTCTTTATCTGAATTTTAACGAGGAATATGAATTGGCCAAAACATATTCCAAGGTAAAATGAAGATAAAGAATTCAAAAATTATACCGATTTTGTCTACTTGGGGAAACCCGATTTTTTTTTTTTTTTTGAACTCCCAACTTGGGGGAGCACTTTCTGGAATCTGAAGGCGAGCATTAACACTGCAGTGTTCATTCTCTCTCACTTGTCTGCAGTTGGAAAATGCGTCAACGCATGCAATGCAAATGCCATGATTGCTTTTTTCTTTTCTTTTTCTTATGATGAATGTGATGCAAATGTCTGAATTTCTCTTTTCTTTACTTTTTTATTATTATTTCCTATGTATGATGGGTGCATGATTTTATGCTTGGGGAATGTAATGCATGACTTTATTTGTTTATTGCTCTTTTGCTTTTTCAATCCCTCCTCTTTTTCTTTTTTTTTATATTTTTCTTTTTGTGCTCTTTTGCTCTTTTGGCTCTTCTTTTGCTGGTCCGATCCACTCGCGGGACTTGCGTCATGAGATACCATGATCATTTATGATAATTATTTGGGAGCCGAGCTTCGTCCTCTTGCTTCAATGCAATCAGCGCTTCTTATTTGATTTTTGTGAGCTTACTTGACTGAAAGATCGTCTCTTTTTGTTGTCATTTTCAAAAATTTCGCAATGATCTTAATGACTTATGCACATTTCCGTGATTTACTTATCATTTACCATAAAACGTAGTTTAAAAAAATCAGAAATGAAAAGAAAGCAATGGTAAGACAGCAAACTGATGGAGTGAAAAATTTGGACTTTTATTCATACAGGAGTCAGACGCGCAGAATGTCACACTGACTGAAAAGGGTACATTGGAAATTTTCCTGAAACTAAGAAAAAAGAAAAAGGAGAATGGACGCAGCAGATCTTATGAATATTCTTTGTCTCTGGAGCGTTTGATGCCAACCGCTCATACTTGCAGCCTTGATCACCCTTTTATCCAAGCTTTTGGAAGCACTGCCTGCCCCTTTTCTTTTATGTCCAACTTTTCTGACCCTAATTTTTGCCTGGATTGCCCTTTCGGGTTTTCAATCCACCGGGTCGCTCAATTTTGCCTAGGCCGCCCTTTCGGGTTTTCGACCTAGCGAGCTAATTCTTGCTTGGCTCATCTTTCTCTCTCTTTTTTCTTTTATTTTTCTCAGGCGTGATATTTCTTGACTGAATCTGAATTAACTGGGTTTCTGAGTTCTTCACCATCCATGTTGGTGAGTATCAATGCTCCTCCAGAAAAGGCTTTCTTTACCACATATGGTCCATCATAGCTAGGAGTCCATTTCCCACGGGGGTCACTCTGGATAGGCAGGATTTTCTTGAGCACAAGGTCTCCTTCGCTGAATTCTCGAGGGCGAACCTTCTTGTCGAAGGCCGTCTTCATCCTTTGTTGATACAAATGACCATGACATAGGGCAGTAATTCTTTTCTCCTCAATGAGATTCAGCTGATCCCGACGAGCCTGGACCCATTCTGCTTCTTCCAACTCGGTTTCCAACAGCACCCGTAGAGAGGGTATCTCAACTTCAACGGGAAGAACTGCTTCTGACCCATACACTAGAGAGAAGGGGGTTGCCCCGGTCGAAGTGCGTACTGAGGTGCGATACCCGTGCAAAGCAAAAGGAAGCATTTCGTGCCAGTCTTTATAGGTTACTACCATCTTCTGCACGATTCTCTTGATATTCTTATTGGCTGCTTCGACTGCCCCATTCATCTTTGGACGGTGGGGAGAGGAATTGTGATGTTTGATCTTAAACTCTGCGCACAATTCTTTCATCATCTTACTGTTTAGATTGCTACCATTGTCCGTGATGATTTTATCTGGGAGACCATATCGACACACCAGGTCCTTTTTTACAAACTTGGCAACCACAGAACTGGTTATGCTGGAATATGAGGCAGCTTCAACCCATTTGGTGAAGTAATCAATTGCAACTAGAATGAAGCGGTGCCCGTTTGACGCCTTGGGATCTATGGGACCAATGACGTCCATGCCCCACATTGAAAATGGCCAAGGTGCAGTCAAGACATTTAATGAAGCCGGTGGTACATGTATATGATCAGCATAAATCTGGCATTTGTGGCACTTTCTTACAAAACTGTAGCAATCTGAGTCCATCTGCAGCCAATAATAGCCAGCCCTTAATATCTTCCTTGCCATAGTATGCCCGTTGGAATGTGTCCCGAACGAGCCTTCATGCACCTCACTCATGATCCTTTCTGCCTCCTTCTTCGCCACACACCTAAGGAGTACTTTATCATGATTCCTCTTGTAAAGCACCTCGCCACTCAAGAAGAAGTTCATTGACAGCCTTCTAAGTGTTCTTTTATCCTTTTCCGATGCCCCTGGAGGATACTCTCTGTTCAGGATATACTGCTTGATGTCATGATACCAAGGCTTATCATCTTTATTATCCTCAATTGCTGCGCAGGAGTAGGAATGGGCTGGCAAATCTCGATGCTGAATCCCGATGTGAGTCAAGCTTTTGTCGTAGCTGATATTAAACATTGAAGACAACGTGGCTAGTGCATCAGCCAACTGATTCTCATTGCGAGGAAGGTGCTGGAATGTGATTTCCTCAAAAAGCTCAACCAGCTTTAGAATGTAATCTCGGTAAGGGATCAACTTGGAGTCCCTTGTCTCCCAATCACCGTTCACTTGGTGAATTACTAGAGCTGAATCTCCATACACATCAAGTCTCTTAACTTTCCAATCACTGGCTGCCTGGATACCAAGAATACATGCCTCATACTCTGCGATATTATTAGTGACGTAGAAGCTTAGTCTGGCAGTGAATGGGATGAAGCGATTATCAGGGGAAATCAGCACTGCCCCGGCTCCGTGCCCGTATATATTGGAGGCACCATCGAACACCATTCTCCATCTTTCATCTTCTGGGGATTTCCCTTCTTCAAACAAAGCCATGATATCTTCATCGGGGAAGTCATACTGCATAGGCTGGTAATCTTCAACAGGCTGGTGTGCCAGGTACTCGGCCAGCGCACTACCTTTAATTGCTTTCTGAGTGACATATAGGAGATCATATTCTGATAGCTGCATTTGCCAGCGGGCAAGTCTCCCTGTAAGTGCGGGCTTCTCGAAGATATACTTGATAGGATCCATTTTAGATACCAACCAAGTAGTGTGACTTAGCATGTATTGCCTCAGACGATGAGCAGCCCAAGCTAGAGCACAACAAGTCTTTTCTAGCAGTGAGTACCTTGTCTCACAGTCAGTGAATTTCTTGCTCAAATAGTAAATGGCATGCTCTTTCTTCCCAGATTCATCATGTTGCCCTAACATGCAACCCATTGAGCTGTCTAGCACGGTTAGGTACAGGATCAGAGGTCTACCGGGTACAGGAGGCATTAAAATAGGCGGATTCTGCAGGTACTTCTTAATCTTCTCGAAAGCCTCTTGGCAATCATCATTCCACTTAGTCTCTTGATTCTTGCACAGCAATTTGAAAATCGGCTCACATGTGGCAGTTAACTGGAAGATAAACCTGGAAATGTAGTTCAGTCTTCCGAGAAAACCCCGAATTTCTTTTTCTGTCTTAGGAGTAGGCATCTCGAGAATTGCACGCACTTTATCTGGGTCAACCTCTATCCCCTTTTGACTGACAATAAACCCCAATAGTTTTCCTGATCTCACCCCAAAGGTGCATTTAGCCGGATTTAACCTGAGCTTGAACTTTCTCAACCGTTCAAAGAGTTTCTGCAAATTAACGACGTGCTCTTCATCTGTTCTGGATTTTGCGATCATATCGTCCACGTACACCTCAATCTCTTTGTGCATCATATCGTGGAACAACGTGACCATAGCTCTTTGGTAAGTAGCGCCGGCATTCTTCAACCCAAACGGCATGACCTGGTAGCAGAACGTTCCCCAGAGAGTTGTGAAAGTAGTCTTCTCCATATCTTCAGGAGCCATTTTAATCTGATTATACCCCGAATACCCGTCCATGAAGGAGAAAAGGGAATGTTGTGTTGTGCTGTCTACTAGGACATCAATATGAGGCAAGGGAAAATCGTCTTTGGGACTGGCACGATTCAGATCTCTGTAATCAACACACATTCTAACTTTTCCATCCTTTTTGGGCACGGGCACAATGTTAGCAACCCACTGCGGATATTTAGCTACGGCTAGGAAACCAGCGTCGAACTGTTTCTTCACTTCATCTCTGATCTTTAAAGACATCTCGGGCTTCATCCTCCTTAACTTCTGTTTAACCGGAGGGCACTCAGGCTTGACTGGCAGCTTGTGCACCACTATATCAGTATCTAACCCGGGCATATCCTCATACGACCATGCAAAGACATCAACGTAGTCACGCAGGAGTTGAACCAACTTCTCATGCTCACTCTTTTTCATTGAAGTGCCCACCTTGACTTCTTTCGTTTCGCCCTCTGCGCCTAAATTGATGCTCTCAATAGTTTCCCCATGTGGCTGAATAACCTTTTCTTCTTGCTCAACCATTCTCATCAATTCTGGAGGCGTTTCCCAGTCATCCTCAGCATCCTCCTCGGCTTGATTAACAGGGTAATCAAAATTAACATATGAACCGCTGGCATCATTTTTTTCAGAGGTATTCATTTTAGGTCTGCATTTGCGGGAATAGAAAAGCAATGAACAAGCAAAAATAGAGACACAAAATGAAGACGCGAAAAAAGCTATTTTTATTCATTCGAAAAATTCAAAACTACATTTCATTGATAGATGATAATAAATAAGAAAAACATGCATGCCCTTATGAAAAGGTCCTAAGGCCTTGGGCAGAGCCAAAGGATTGCATTACAAAGATCATTACTTTGAAATGAAAACGACAGGGAAATTAACGATCTTCCAGTTGCCAATTTCTTCTCCTGCAGCACTGCGACGAACCAGGCCCCGATTCTCTCCTTCTTCAACTAGCTCTTCCTCGATGACAGCTATCTGATTAGGGATCAGCATGCCAGCACTTCTGAAATTCTGCTTGAGGTCATCTACGGGGACCATCATCACCCGGGGTTCTCTCCCCTGAAGCTTAGCCAATCTCTTCTCACGCTTTTCCTCGACCATTCTTCTCTTATCAGTTGGAGTGGGCCAATAACCTAACCCACGCCTGTCCTTGTATTCTTGCAGATGCACAGGTGACAGAATTCCTTGCTCAAATTTTCCTAGCCCCTTCCCAATCTGATAGCCACTCTTCAGCATAACTTTTGCTACCATAACATCAGCATTGGACCACTTGGGTATAGGTAGTGGGGATTCTCTACTTACGAACACAGCGTTCGCAATTTCTAAGGATTGAAAGGCGGATTCGAGGGATTCCTCTGCAGCTTCAATATAATGAGAGGGGACAGGTTTGGTGACTGTGAACTCTTCCTCCCCACAGACAACTACAAGCTTATCGTCGACTATAAACTTGAGTTTTTGGTGAAGTGTTGAAGGGACAGCGCCTGCTGCATGGATCCAAGGTCTCCCCAAGAGACAGCTGTATGAGGATTCAACATCCATAATTTGAAAAGTCACATAGAACACCTCAGGCCCTATTTGCATTGGGAACTCCATTTCCCCTATGACTTCTTTTTTAGACCCATCAAAGGCTCTGACCAGGGTTGAGCTGGGTCTCATGTAGGAACAATCCACCTCTAACTTGTTCATCGTTGATCTGGGCATAACATTCAATGATGATCCATTGTCAATGAGAACTCTGGAGAGTGTATACCCACCGCACGCCACTGAGATATGCAACGCCTTATTGTGCCCCTTCCCCTCTGGGGTGAGCTCATCATCAGTGAAAGTAATGTAATTAGATGCAACGATGTTCCCAACTATACCATCCAACTGATTGACTGTAATATCTTGGGCGACATGGGCCTCATTCAGTATTTTAACCAAGGCGTCGCGGTGGACTTCTGAGTTTAATAGTAGGGACATGATGGAAATTTTGGCTGGGGTGTGGTGTAGCTGATCCACCACTTTGTAGTCACTCTGCCGCATTATCCTCAAGAATTTAGCAACCTCTGGGTCTGACACCCTCCTATTTATCATAGGCCCCGGCTCTACATTCTTTCCTTTTCGGACCCTCTCTTCTGCTGCCTTAGAGGTATTCTCTTCCTGAGCTTGGGGAACATACACACGCCCACTTCTAGTTACCCCGCTACTTCCTGCAATATTGGTGATGTCAAGAGCAGCTCGAGATCTCGGAGCTGGAATTGGTGCACTGTAGTTCCATGGGACATTATTGTTCTTCTGGCTAGGAGCCGGAACTGGGATCACAATAGTCTTTGGTCTTGCCACAGCCGAATTCTGACTGTATGGCACCTCGATAGGTCTCCTCACATCTCTACCCTCATCCGATTGGAAGGTCAGAACATCCTCTTCTCTTTCCTGTATACCCACCTGGATGATGTGGCGGTCCATCAGATCCTGTAACACTACCTTGAATGCTTCGCATGCTCCCACACAGCAGACATTAGTACAAACTCCTTTCTGAACACAACCCATTCCAATAATCCCGCATTTGCACAATTCTGCATGAATGACTTCTAGGGGAGTCTGAATATCTTCTGCTGATTTGATTATGGACTGCTCTTTCATATCCATGATTGCATTAATGGCATGCTTCCCATGGCCAGGCAGCGGGTTAGTCGCGATATTTGGATCCTCCTGCTTGAAAGTTATGCCCTTTTTATCTACCAAGTCTTGCACCACTATCTTGAAGGCTTTGCAATCTTCCACAACATGCCCCACTGCTCCTTCGTGGAAAGCACAGGTACTATTGGGGTTGTATCCTCTGAAGTAAGGTGGTTGGACAGGTTTCATGGGTCTTGTGTTGATGAGCTTATTGGTGATGAGGTAGTTAAATAGGTCTGTGTAAGACATGGGAATTGGGTCAAAAGTTGTTCTGTTTTGGTAGGTTCTTTGGTGGTTGTTTTGGTTGTTGTTTTGGAATGGATGAGCTGTTTGTGTGGGAGTGGGGACTGGGATGTTAGGTGGCTGGTATGGTGGGTTGATAGTGATGGTATTGGTTTCCCCCTCTTTCTTTTTGGGAAAGCTGGAGAATGGCTTCTTTTGGGAGCTCATGTTATTTGTGGACCCCTGTGCAATCTTTCCACTTTTCAATCCGTTCTCCAATCTCTCTCCCACAATCACCATATCTGAGAAATTGGATGATGCACTGCTGATCAGACGATCATAATATAGCGGTGGCAAGGTTTCCATGAACATAGAAACCAACTCCTTGTCTAAAAGAGGAGGTGTGACTTGTGCGGCCAAAGCCCTCCATCGCTGGGCGTACTCCTTGAATGATTCATTGTCCTTCTTGCCCATATTCTGCAGCTGTGTCCGGTCTGGTGCCATGTCAGTATTGTATTGATATTGCTTGAGGAATGCCTCAGCTAAATCCTTCCAGCAGCGGACTTGGGATGGCTCTAACTTCATATACCAATTAAGAGATGCCCCAGCAAGGCTATCTTGGAAGCAATGGATTAGTAATTTGTCGTCACGGGAGTAGGTAGACATCTTCCTACAATACATCGTCAAGTGGCTCTTTGGGCAGGTCGCGCCTCTGTACTTGTCAAAATCGGGGACCTTGAATTTTGGCGGCAACACCACATCAGGAATGAGGCACAAGTCCCTGGCCTCCCTAGCCCTGGAGCCAAAGCCTTCAATCATTCTTAGTCTTTCTTCTAACATCTGGAACTGCTCTTTGGTCTGTTGGTGCTCAGCGGAATAGACTTGAGGGGAATGACTTATACCATAAGGAGGTGGAGGCATTGAGTGCTGAACTTGAGGGTAAATGGAGTTTCCGGACACAAAGCCTTGAGTCTGCGGAAAGGCAGCTGGCTGTGGAGTGAGATTCTGAGGAGTAGGCTGAGGTATAACAATTGAATGCGGGATCTGAACCCGGGGTTCACCAGTCATTCCTTCTGATCCGACAGGCGTTGGCTGTACATTCTCGGCCATCGCTCCGGGACTAGCCCCTAGGTTAGTCCCTTGGTTTGGAGGACTATAACCCAGAGGAAGGCCATAAGGAGGCCACTGAGCAGCTTGGAAGTCATTTCCATTCTTCAAGGACAACAGGAGTCTCATCATCTCATTCATCTGTGCTTTCATGGCATTCATTTCATTTCTCAACTCAGGATCACCTTGACTGGAGCTACCAGGAGCTGAAAGGTTATGATTCTGCACCTCGGGGCCTTGGCCTGTTTCGTTTCCATTCTCTGAGCCTGAAACTGGAGGATTCTGATTCTCTGGTGGAGGTTGATCGGGGTCACTTAAGATTGCCATTCTTCTGGCCTGTGAACGTGTCCAATATGAATGTGGTCGCACCAGCTTGCCTTATCTCTGTTTGAATTGAAATATTTTTATAAGCAAAGGAGCAAATTAATGAATGTAATGTAATGCACATGATTTTTATGTTATTTGTTGTTTATTTTCGGGAATCATAGTGCAACTTGCTCTTGTCATAGGTGTATATTCAAAATATTTTCCAGAACATAACGCGGCTGGGATCAATAAGCGAGATAAGCATACTTCATTCAAGCATCATTTCTTTAACCATCCCAAGAGAAGAACAAGGTACAATATCCTTAAATGCAATACAACGCTTTGAAAAGAAAAACACAACATTCTTTTAAGAAAAGAAAAATTACAATTTCCTAGTGAACATTCTAAAAAAGGGAAAATTTAAATCTAAAAACCTATTGCCTTCATCTTCTCTTGGTTCCTCTCCTTTTTGCTAGCTGCAGCAGCTTCTCTTGCCCTTTTCATGAGTTCCTCAGTCAGAGACCTGCAGTACTCCACGAATTCATATACTCGCACCGGAGTGTTGTAAGGCAGCATCTCAGCTTCTGCCTTTCTCAACCTCTTGGGAATATCCCTCACCGCCTGGTTAGCCAACCATGCCAATTTGGAGAACTTGTTCTTCCACTGTCGAATTTCGGCCCTCATCTCAAGTATGATCTCTTGCTTTTCGATCCTACCCATTAGCTCGAGAAGACGATGTTCCCAGTACTGACTCTCCTCTCTCACCTGTCGGTAAGCATCACTGATGTGCCTCAGATTCCTTTTTAGCTCATCTGAATTCTCTTGCTCCATCCTTAAGGCCTGCTGATACTCTCTAAGGATGTTCACGATGGCATCTCTATCTTGTCTGATGTACCCTATTTGACTTTCAAGCTCACACGTCATAGACTGAGATTTTTTCTTGAATTCCTCTAGTGATTCCTTTGTAGTTCTCTCACTTTGCGTAGACTTCTTGAACAACTTCCTCCATTCGTTTGTTCTAACCACGGCCTCATCCACCTTGGCATTCGATCTTTTCAACTCATCTTTGGCACCTTTCAGATATTTCTTCAATTCCTGATTACTTTCCTCTTCTTTCTTAAGTTTCTTGCTGCTTTCTTCGAGAGCTTCGGCCTTGCGCTCATTCTCGTTCTCTAACTTTCTCTTCTCAGAAATTACTTTCCCCAACTTATCTTGTAAGGCTTTCTTTTCTTCTTCTACCTTGAACAAAGCAGACTTGACCTCACTTAGTTCTTTAAGACTTGGAGCATGAGGCTCTGACGATGAATTCTGACGAGGCGGGCCAATATTTTGGATTCTTTGGTGAAGCCATTGGTAGAAAGTAACATCACCTGTTTTCTTTGTGATCTCCACTTTATCCTTGTAAACTACACCCTCCCAAGCCTTTGAAATTTTCTGAAGCAAGCCCTGGTTCTTTGAATCTTCCTTATCGAGAAAAATTGGGGCCAGCATGTCTTCAGTGGGTGCGTTCTTCATAGGATACCCAAGCTGTCTGATGGTGAGAGGAGGATTGTAATTGATGTAGCCTTGGGTTCCCATTAAGGGCACATTCTGGAAATTGCCACACCGGAACAGTATTGAAGGCCTATCTTTCCAACACGGATGATTGAACCAACAGACTTTGAGAGCACTGAGATTCTCTAAAGTGTGCACCCATTCTTGTGCACATCTGGCTTCTACATCACAACACAGGGCATATTCTACTAAGTCCGCAGCTTTCGTCTTATGAGTGACGACATGGTTGAGGAACCAGGTGTAGAGAACATGGAAAGAGCAAGCAACCTTCTTCTTTCCTAACACACGGTGATGAGTGAAGGAATAGTAGGTATCTGCAAGGATTGCTGGTACAGGGTTAATCGGATTTTCTTTACTTATGAATGCTAGAAAAAGCCCAATAGCGGTCTCATCAATGAACTTCTCGACCTGAGGGAAAAGGACGATCCCGAAAATAGTTAGGGCTAACAGCTGTTTGAAAGGGCCCCACTTCTGATTCTGGGCATAAGACTTCAACAAACCTTCGAAATAACTTAGCGGGAAACCCTTGATACGGTTCTTCTTTTCCTTATGAAGCTCTAATTCCTTCACACTGACTTGCAACAACAAAGAGAGTCTCTGGTCTGAATACCGATGTTTCTGATATTGGTAAGGTGCTAACTCTGATTTTGAGAACCCCAGGATCTGTTCATACTCCTCGAGAGTTGGTGATAACTGAAAGTCTTTGAAGAGGAAGCATCGAATGTCTGGATCATAGAATCGGCTGAGGGCCATAATAGCACTCTCTTGGACATCTAATTGTAACAATCTGATGAGGTTACCATAAGCCTTCTCGAATAGATCCTTCTCTTCTGACTCCATCAAGGAAACAAACTCTTTCAAACCTTCTACATCTATTCTCCTGACAACCGGAAACCTCGAATTAAGTACAATCTCGCTTCTTGATCCCATGTTGCTATATCTTTCCCGCCTAAAACAAGATTCCAAGTTACTTTACAATCCCGGCAAACAACTTAGATGCGTGACGAATGAGTTTTATTTAATGTAGATGATGACGTAATGATGCAATGATGTCACGATGCATGATGTGATGATGCTTCTTTAGAGAAAGGGGATATTTACAGGTGGTGTTTTGAAAATCTTCACACTATATGCCACCTCATATAGGCGTTTATTGAAAAGGAAAAGCACATCTTTTTTTGATTTTCGAAAATTTTGAGGGAAAATTGATTGAACTGAATGCACGATGCAACACACAATTTGGAAAGCCCTTGTGACCTAAAATGGGGTAGAACCTATGATCTAAGACACTTTAGGGGTAATCTTCTCATGTAGCTCTATTCACACCCTCACAAAGGTCATCAGAGCCACGGTCTCTTTCACGAAATTCCTTGTAAATGCATCAAACTGCTAGGTACAAGGTATCGTGGAAGAGCACAACTCTGATTGAAACTTTCGCGAGTAGCCAAACGGACAAAGGTCCTGATGGGCTCCCACTACTCGAATCCACTCATCCTATGGTATCCTAACAGACCTGGGTTATGGTCTTTTTCTCTAATCATATAATCTCGGGGTACAAGTGTAGTGTGTGTGAAGGGCATTTTCCTTAGCACTACCCCCACCTGAAATGAAAACCAGAGCAGTCCAGATAATAGCATGTTGTCTACCCTATGGTTCAATATTATTCAAATACAACTAGCCTAGGATACCAACAACAAACACATTACTTACTTCAGAAAGGGAATTGAGAAGAAGGGAACAACAAAAAAAGACAAATGCATATGCCTCTAATCAATGATAAGAAAGAAAGGCAAACAAGGTACTAATCAAATCAACAATACATTAAACCACACATTTTAATTAGTTAGGCTTGACCCTCGTTTTTTTTTTTAAAAAAATATGTCCCCAGTGGAGTCGCCAGCTGTTGCACCCCGAAAAATCCCCGGTTTGGGTTTCTCAATGTACAACGTGGAAAATTTTGGAGCCGCCACCAATATTTTAATTTTAAGACCAAAACATTGAAAAAAGGTCTTTTGGACAAGGCGGATGGTCTTTTGAAAACTAGAGATATGGGTTCGGGGGTCGATTACGTGCGAGGAAGGTGTTAGCACCGCGCACGTCCTTTCTACCGAAAGGGAACCTCTAATTAAATGTGTGGTTTTAACGTTTGATTTGAAAAATACCTAGATTTGCCTATTTATTTCTTATTTGGAGATGAATGGGAAATCTTTAATGAAAATTTTATTTTAGGTGAGAAGGGGGGAAAAAAGGGTTTTTAGAAAAAGTGCTTGACGGGACATGGCCCGCTCCTACGTATCTCCCGGTGCGATGGAGAATTCAAAGCTACGTAGTTCTTGGTTCTTTTTTTTGAAAAGTTTTTGTTTTTTTTTATCTTTTTTAGTGAGTTTTTTGAAATAGGACGAACATTAGCAAATGATTAAACTAGCAGAGGCTATGATGAATCACTGCTAAATGCTCAAAAAGAGTTGTACCGCTAGTCAAACGAACAAAGGTTCTGATGGACTATTGATAACAACTGGTTTTTATTATGTTTTTGAAAATGATTTTTGAAAGAGATTGATTTGTACGATGATCAAACTAACAAGAGTTATGATGGATCGTCGTTTATTATTTTTAGGAGAAAAGGACATTGTCACTAATAGCTAAACGAACAGAGGCTCTGATGAGCTACTAGCAACAATGGGTTTGAAAAATGATTTTTGTTTGTTTTATGAAAATGATTGGTTTAGGGGGATGAAAAGAATTTTTATTTGTTGCGCTTGACGAGAACGTGGCTCGCTCCTACGTATCCCAAACGGGAATCAAAGCGACGTAGTTCTAATTAAGAAAAGTTTTTAAAAGGGTTTAAAAGGGGCAAGCTGAATCACCCGAGACCATCTTCACCACTTAGAACAGGATGCACTAGGCATAAGTGGGAATCATATGGTTCGTCCTCAACAATGGACGATAATATACAAGAACGAGTAGATAAATGCTATAGCTAAGTTTAAATCACATGGATCACAATAACTAAATATTAACAAATGAAAAGACTGAAATACCTCTGATGAAGACAGATATTACAAATCTGAAGAACGCAAATCCCGACTAACTCTTGCGACTCTGACGGACCAACGGAATGAATAGAGCGAAAAAATAAAGCGTAGAAGAGCTTTTCTAAAATGTGAGAGATTTCGAAAAAATGAGTTTTTTCTCTGATCTCGTGAAAATGCCCTCCTTTGAAATGAAAAGTGAGCTTCCTATTTATAGGAAATCAGATTTGATCTATTTTAGGAAACTAGGTAATCGATTATGTTGGAAATAACTTGGGAGATGTAATCGATTATGTGCCTTGGATCTCAGATTCAATAATCGATTATGTGCTTCAAAAGGGGAAGGGGATAATCGATTATTTGCTTGTTTTCATAGAGCAAATAATCGATTATTTGCTTGAATGAAATAAGAAGGTAATCGATTATTTGCTTTCCTGAAAATATGGACATCTTAATAATCGATTATGTGCTTCAAAAGGGGAAGGGGATAATCGATTATTTGCTTGTTTTCTTAGAGCAAATAATCGATTATTGGCTTGAATGAAACAAGTAGATAATCGATTATTTGCTTGATTTTCAGAGTAGATAATCGATTATTTGCTTGAAGGAAGGATATGACGTAATCGATTATTTCCTTATTCATCAAGAATACATTATATGCATGATAAAATCAATTTTATACTTTCTAAAAAAATTATTTTCATGCATGAGGCTTATTGAAAAATATTTTCATGCAAAAATTTATGTTTATAGACCCTTTTGTGAGAAATGACCAAAATGCCCTTTTTGACCCTAAAAACCCTAATTTCCCAAAAAGTGCATTCTAACCCTAAAAATGATTTCAAAAAACTTTGGAATGATTTCTAGGACCCAAAATGCAATGCATAATTTATTATATATTTTTTTGTGTGGAAAATTTAGGGTTTGGACCTAAGCCGGACAAAATTGGGGTATGACAGTAAGTGCCAAACTAGACCGAATCAGTGATACTTTTGCAAGGAAACGGGCAATTATGCAAACGATTGCTCGGCGAGAAAGGCTTTTCTGAAATCTCCTAATGCTCCAAGACAGGCTCGAGTCAACACCTTAGACGCTCAAACTATCAAGCCAGATGATAATCTTATAAGGGGTAACGGTTCTATATTCCATCACTCTGTTTAGGGTAAACCAAAGTCTTAGTTCCTACGCTATGACCACTTATCCTACTTTGGTACAACAAGCTCATACTGCTGAAGAAGATCTCAAGAGGATCAAGAGGATGTATGCAGAGAAGAGAGATTTTTGGAATAACAAGAAAAGGGGTACTGAATCAACCTCTTCCAATCCTAGACACAAGGGTAATTTTGACAAAGGAAAGTAGGTGCAGACGATTGATTCTTCTAGACCTAGCAAATGTTCTTTCTGCAAGAAGAGTCATAAAGGTAAGTGCCAAACTGGACCGAATCAGTGATACTTTTGCAAGGAAGCGGGCCATTATGCAAACGATTGCTCGGCGAGAAAGGCTTTTCTGGAATCTCCTAATGTCTTAACTGTCTACTCACTATAGAAAGTAGGGAGTTTGTAGTTGATTTTATCTGTTTGCCTATGAGGGGAATGGAGATCGTCTTGGGAATGAATTGGATGACTACCAACCATGTTACCATTGATTGCTTCAACCGTACCATTGGGTTTCCTTCTGAAGTGGTGGAACATTCCCTACCTGCAACGGATAGTGTTATTTCCTTCACTTCAGAGAAGAGAGATTTTTGGAATAACAAGAAAAGGGGTACTGAATCAACCTCTTCCAATCCTAGACACAAGGGTAATTTTGACAAAGGAAATTAGGTGCAGACGATTGATTCTTCTAGACCTAGCAAATGTTCTTTCTGCAAGAAGAATCATAAAGGTAAGTGCCAAACTGGACCGAATCAGTGATACTTTTGCAAGGAAGCGGGCCATTATGCAAACGATTGCTCGGCGAGAAAGGATTTTTTGGAATCTCCTAATGCTCCAAGACAGGCTCGAGTCAACACCTTAGACGCTCAAACTATCAAGCCAGATGATAATCTTATAAGGGGAACAGGTTCTATATTCCATCACTCTGTTAATATACTGTATGATTCTGGTGCTACTCATTGTTTTATCTCTGAAGCATGTGATGAACGATTTGGATTAACGGTATCTCCTATATCCAAAACGATAACTATCCTTACTGCTGCAAAGGGTCGTGTTCGAACCCAGTCGTTATGTCTTAACTGTCTACTCACTATAGAAAGTAGGGAGTTTGTAGTTGATTTTATCTGTTTGCCTATGAGGGGAATGGAGATCGTCTTGGGAATGAATTGGATGACTACCAACCATGTTACCATTGATTGCTTCAACCGTACCATTGGGTTTCCTTCTGAAGTGGTGGAACATTCCCTACCTGCAACGGATAGTGTTATTTCCTTCACTTCAGCCAGTCAATCTCTATTTCAAGGTGCGGAAGCTTTTGTTGTTATATTATCTACATCAACTGAAGATGGATTGGATTTATCGTCTGTCCAGGTTGTTAATGAATTCTTAGATGTTTTTCCTGATGAAGTTTCCTATTTACCTCTGGATCGTGAGGTAGAGTTCTCTATAGATTTGGTGCCGGGTACAGGGCCAGTATCTTTAGCACCTTACAGGATATCTTCTCTCGAACTAAAGGAACTAAAACTCCAACTTGAGGAATTAATTTCCAAGAAGTTTATTTGACCGAGTTCTTCTCCATGGGGTGCTCCAGTATTGCTAGTCAAGAAGAAAGACAGAAGCATGAGATTATGTATTGACTATCGTCAATTGAACAAAATTACCATCAAGAATAAGTATCCGTTACCAAGGATAGATGATTTACTTGATCAACTTCGAGGCGCTGCAATATTCTCCAAGATTGATCTAAGGTCTGGATATCATCAAATCAAAGTAAGAGCCTTAGATATTCTGAAAACCGCTTTTCCGTACTCGGTATGGACACTACGAGTTTGTAGTGATGCCTTTCGGTCTAACTAATGCTGCAGCGGTATTCATGGACTACATGAACCGAGTTTTTCATTCCTATCTAGATCAGTTTGTGGTTGTCTTCATAGATGACATCTTGGTATATTCAAAGACAATTGAGGAGCATGCTCAACATCTCCGCTTTGTTTTGAATGTACTCTGAGAAAAGAAGTTATATGCAAAGCCGTCGAAGTGTGATTTCTGGATGTCAGAAATAAAGTTCATGGGTCATGTGATTTCCCAGGAGGGAGTAGCAGTCGATCCTAGCAAAGTTGAAGCTGTGTTAAATTGGGAACGACCAACCTCAGTAACTGAAATAAGAAGCTTATTGGGACTAGCAGGATATTATAGGAGATTTATTCAAGGCTTCTCGCAGTTAGCTCTCCCACTTACCCGGTTGACTCGCAAGGATCAGCCGTTTACATGGGATACTGATTGTGTGGAATGTTTCCTCAAATTGAAAGTTCGGTTAACTTCTACTCCAATCCTGATTCTTCCGGATCGTTCCCTGGGATTCCAAATTTACAGTGACGCCTTTGGGAAGGGTTTAGGGTGTGTTCTTATGCAGAATCAACATGTTGTGGCCTATGCATCCAAGCAATTGAAGACTCATGAACGAAATTACCCAACTCATGACTTAGAGTTGCCGGCTATTGTGTTTGCACTAAAGATTTGGAGACATTACCTTTATGGTTCTCGTTTCGAAGTTTTTAGTGATCACAAAAGCTTGAAATATCTGTTCGACCAGGAGGAACTGAACAACAGACAGAGAAGGTGGATTGAATTTCTGAAGGATTATGACTTCGAATTGAAGTATCATCCGGAAAGGCTAATTTTGTGGCAGATGCATTAAGCAGGAAGTCTCTCCACACCGCAGAGTTAATGGTTTATGAGATGGCATTGTTAGAGTCTTTTAGAGACTTGAATCTCAAGGTGACAAAGAAAAGGAATCGACTAGTGTTACAGCATATTCAGATTACCAGTGTATTAAGGGATCAGATTCGTGCGGCTCAAGAGGTCGACGTGGAACTGCAATCTCAAAGGACTACCAAATTTTACCGAAAACAATGATGGTGTTATCTGTTTCGATGGTAGAATTTGTGTACCCAATAATGATCATATCAAGAGGCAGGTATTAGAAGAAGCTCATCGGAGTCAATATTTCGTACATCCTGGATCTACCAAGATGTACCGGGATTTAAAGCAGATGTATTGGTGGCCCGGAACGAAAGCTGATGTTACTGAGTTTGTATCTCAATGCTTAACCTGTCAAAAGGTTAAAGCAGAGCACCAAAGACCTGCTGGTCAACTGCAACCTCTTGATGTGCCAGTCTGGAAATGGGAAGATATCTCGATGGATTTTGTTATGGGCTTACCAAGATTGCAAGCCGGTAATGATTCCATTTGGGTAGTGGTGGATCGATTAACTAAATCCGCTCACTTTATTCTCGTTCGCTTGAATTACAAAGTCTCCAAATTAGCAGAGGAATACGTAAGGAGTATTATAAGATTACACGGAGTCCCTACCAGTATTGTGTCGGACCGAGATCCTAAGTTCACCTCCAAATTTTGGAAAGCATAGAATGAAGCTTTAGGGACAAGGGTGCTTGTTATCACTGCTTATCATCCTCAGACTGATGGTCAAACAGATAGAACTATTCAGATTCTTGAGGACATGCTTCGGGCATGTGTGCTAGATAGCGGGAGAAAATGGGAGGATCACCTTCCATTGGTAGAGTTCGCCTACAACAACAGTTACCACTCCAGTATTGGAATGGCACCGTTTGAAGCACTATATGGGAGGAAGTGTAAAACCCCATTGTGTTGGTCGGAAGTAGGTGAAAATAAATTTTTGGGACCCGATGTGGTTCGTGAAACTACTGAGAAGATACGACTGATTTAAGAAAGAATGAAAGTTGCTCAGAGTCGGCAAAAGAGCTATGCTGACAATCGACGGAGATCATTAGAATTCGAAGTTGGTGATCATGTATTCTTAAGAGTTTCTCCAACCATAGGTACCGGTAGGGCTTTGCGAGCAAAGAAGATTAGTCTCGATATGTTGGACCATTCCAAATCATCGAGCGCATTGGGCCAGTTGCCTATCGTCTAGCTTTGCCTCCGGCCGTATCAAACCTTCATAATGTCTTCCATGTCTCTCAATTGAGGAAATATGTTCCCGATCCGAATCAGCCGCTGAGTATTGACACGATTGATCTCCAACCGGATCTATCATTCCAACCTTATCCTAGCTATATCCTGGAGCGTGGCGAGAGGACGCTGCGGACTAGGACAATTCCCATTGTCAAAGTGGTCTGGGATGGCTTCTCAACCGAAGAAGCTACATGGGAGTTAGAAGATGACATGCAGACTCGATATCCATATCTATTCCATTCAGGTATGTCTTTTCAATTTTGAGGAAAAAATTTTAAAAGTTCGGGTGATTGTAACATCCCTAATTTTTAAAATGTGATTCACGGGGATTGTAAATAATTTCTTAGACGAGTGAAATAATAATTCGTGAATCGGATATGGGTTAGTCGAGAAAACGCTAAGTTATGCCTAAGTAGGAGAAAACTTAGGCGAAAATGAGGATTTAGAAAGAATTAATCAGCCAATGGCATTTTGGTCTTTTCACAACCATTTAAACCCTCAGCCCATTAAAACATTTCAACCTTCACTCTCATTGTTCAGCTGGAACTAAAATTCAGAATTTTTGAAGAATAGGAGAGAGAGAGAGAGAGAGAGAGAGAGGAAGGGGCGAAGGAGGGAGATGAGGAGAGGAGCACCACCTCCATCAAACCGTGCGTGTGGTTCTGTCTCGGGGTGCAAATTTCTCTTTTCGTCGCTCCTTTCGATTCCAAACCTCTTCTAATCTTTCTTCCAACCAATGGTGATGATATTACCTTGATAAAATCGTTGTTTTGAAGGTGATCAACATGATTTTGAGAAAAGGTTTTGGAAAACGATAATCGTTTGAAAAACCGAAAAGTAGACCGCGTGTGAGTATATATTTTTGAATAATAAAACTGATTACATGTCCAACTTGATACTGTATTATAACGCCGGATGTCTAGTATTGTAATCACCAAAACAGGTTATAGAACAACGATACATATAGGTCATATCGAATTTAGAAGTCGGCCCAATGCGGGTGTGATATATAGATTATATCAAGTCGGGTGACGACCCAACAAATAGCATACTAGGAAGGGAAGGTCATGAGCCCTCACCCTAGGCCCTGGAAACGTTATGGAATAGATACTAACGGGGGTTCATCGAGATTGTGGTTGTGTGCACGGTCGGTGTTTCGATTGGTAAGCTTGTAATGGTAAAGTAACTTACAAGGCCTAAAAATAAATGGATAACACATTAGATGCCGAGATTGTGGCTGTTGCACGGTCGGTAATGGGCTAAATATATATATATATATATATATATATATATATATATATATATATATATATATATATATATATATAAGCAAATAGTTTATAAATTTAACTATGTCGCAACGGTTTTGAAATTGAACCGAGTGATAGTGAGGGGGCACGGTAGAACTCACTGAGATATGTTATCTCACCCTATCATTATTGTGGTTTTTACAAAGAAACAGGGGAAAAGGAAGGCAAGGCAACACGAGTAGGTGGCGTGCTTATGGCGAAGCCGAAGACTTGTAGTCTTGATGTTTCCGATTGTTCTTCTTTTCTTGTTTCCGTTATGGTTATGTAACTTGTACTTGTTATGAGTTGTATAAACCATTTCTACTTCTCTGCTTATGATGTTGAACAATCGGGTCTGTATTACTTTTTGAGTTGTGGACAAAGTGAACACTTATGGAATTAAAAACAGGATGATCCGAGAAATTATGTTTTATTATCGGAAAAATTTAATATGTTCAATTTCTAAACAGGGATTGTGTCCTCTGATTATTGCTAAGCTGTGCATTTCAATGTATCTACATGTTAGAAATATTGGGGTGTTACACTTACAATAGCTAATTAATTATCTATAACCTCTTGCTAATCTTAATTAATGAAATTAATAAAATTGGGGGTGTTACAATCACCCTAACTTGAAAGATTTTGTTCTCAAAATCGTTCAAGTCCTATTCGCATGATTGTCATGAAAATTCGTCGACTAATCGACTTTACATGACTTTCCTATTGTACACCCAATCGGTTTGGAAAACAATCTCACGACTTATGGTCGATACATATTTTCGCAATCCAATTAAGTGAAATTCCGAATACGCATACTTAGGCGTAATACTAGGTTGGAAAATACTCCCTAGTAGGCTCATTCAAATCGATAGAAAATTATTTTTGCTAGTTCTCAAAATAAGGACATTTTGAAAACACTTTTCCTTAAAACAATAACTCACCCCAACTTGAAATATCCTTACTTAAAGTAGGACTTTTATTAAAACAGTACTACCACACTCGGTTTTCTAAATTGAACGTCAGAAGTAAAAATGGAATTTACAACTGTTTTTGAAAATCTTTCAATTATGCAACCACACCTCAAGTAATCTCACTAGGGTTAGAGTAACTTAGGTCAAGTTAGGGAAAGGATTGGGAAAGAATTTGTATCACACGGAAAATGGAAAACGTGTCTTTTGAAAAATTTTCCTAAAATTCTGTTTTGTGTCAAATTCTGCTATTCCGTTCACTCCGGACTTGTTCCCAATCAATCCTTAACTTAATTTAAGTCAACAACAACACCTTACAAAGATGACCCGACATACTAATCGCAATCCAACAAAGTAACTCAGTCATTGATTCATGTTCAAATCAATATCTTACACACACAATGCACACAAAGCATGTAACCTAGCATCATATCTTATGACCATTTGGATTCGTTCAATCAAGCTACGTCACTTATAATACCCGCATTGGGCTGTCTCCTGAACTCGATATAATTTATATATCTATATACCTCAATCACATCATAAACAATCAGCATGTGCCTTATTCAAGCAATATATCTGTTAGTCAAGGATCAACACCAGTGAAAACTCATTAATACTTATCCGAATCATTGAATTTTTAAGACAATTGATTCCATGACTTGTGCTAAAATCAGAACGATCATTAAGTCTAGCACATACTTACTCTATTGACATTTAACAATAGAATACCTGAATCGGAAATTCTCACCTTGTGAAAACAAAACCCTAAGAATACACCATGATATGATGTTTTCGACATTACATGGCATGAACATAACTTAATTGAACTTATAGTTCTTTGACTTAACATGACTTGTGTGTACTCACTTGTACTAACTATAGCTCAAGACAAAACAATATAATTATCTCGCTTTTACTACCTCTAATCTTCTGAAACGAGGATTAACAATTAGAACTCGACCACCATGGTGAAGACTAGGGTAAACAGTGAGGCTTGAGGAATATTACCCAAACAATGGTCAATACTTCCACCTTTCTTTATCGGTTAACGCACTGGCGCACTCATCTTGAACTCTACTCTTGCAGTTAGCAAAGTTTGGAACATCACCTTTTGGTTCACTTGGAGATACTTCTAGTGTTTTGGGTTAGATTCGGGAACAATCACTGTTCGCGGCCGGCTCGTAAGTGGGTAGGGTTTTCATAAAAATTTTGTTTGAAACTATTTGAACGTAAAACCATGTTTCCACATACCCATCAGAATCAGCTTCATCAACTAAACCCAAAATACTAGCAAGGGAGTCTCTCTTCTTCATGAATTGGTTTTGGGTACTTAACCGTAAGACACTGTAATCTTATTCTGGTATACGGCGCTTTGGAAACCTATTAATCATACAACTTTTCAACAACCGACCATCCTCTTGGAATCTCTAATACTTAGACATTAAGGAATTGTTTCCTCTGAATGAAAAGAGGTCTGACTGTTCCCTCTGAAAGAAAAGAGGCTTACTAGAGCTTATAGACTTCATCTTATTCATAAGGAATCGTTGATCAATATAGGTGTAAACGGCTTCCTTTGGATTGCGTACGGAGTTGGAATAATCGCAGAATCAAAGGAATACGAAAATCGAAGGCTTCTTTTAATGAATCAAACGGGCGCACGATTAGTGCTCCTAGTTTGATTCGGAAAACGAAATCCAACTATTTCAAACATTCCTTTGGTCTTTCTGAATTCCATAAACAATACAAATGAAACTATTACAACGGTCATAGTCAACCAATTCAGAACTCATCCTACCTAGAGAATATCATCTAGGTAAACTGAACTTTTCCTTTGACAACGTTTAGCGGAATGCCTAATGGTCTAGGGCTTTTATAGACTTTGACAGTTTCTGAAAGGCTATAACTACTAATAACCATTTCCGAGAGATAGTCCTTTTTAGGACTACTAAGGATATTATCCTAACCGATGTCTAAGAACTTAATCTGAATGGTTTGGGAATCCTCTTCCCATTTCCCAAGCTACTTGAGGGTTTATCGGCTTAAGGTCGGAAAAGAGTATTCCTCAGAATCAATCATTAGGGACACCTTCTGAACTCTACTCAGACGTGTCGAAATTTTGGTTAGATTTCCAACGCATCTCAAAACATGAAAATCGGGATTCCGGATCAGAAGTTACAAGTAAAACAAGTCGGAACACTATCGAGAATATCTCACAGATCAAGACCGGCATACTCCTAATCGAAGGATAGCTATAAGGTTACTTCTATCGACATCATGTACTAGCCCTTTCTTGGAAGGAACAGATTCATAAATCTTGGGTGGTTCCACTTGCCAATATTGCTGATGCAATTATGGTTTACTAAACCGACTTCATGGCATTTTAAAAATTTGCTCTTAGGAAAAGGTATCTGATCTAGACTCGAGACTATCCGAAGGATTTCTCTAAACTGTGACGTGAGTTGGGGTTAACCTGAGTTACAAGGTAAGGTAACTACTAGACGTTATCTTGGGAACTGAGAAACTTGGTTAAACATGAATTAGAGTTTAACGGTGTCGGTTACTCCTAAACAGATCTCCGATCACCAATACTCTTTCTGCCTGAAGATTTTATTCGATTGCAACTTTCTGGATGACCTATAAAGGTTTACGCGACGACATAATGATTGCTTCGGCTCCAAGGTCTGAACAGTCGCCCACAGCTTCCTCGAACAATCACGGATGCCCATCTATTGTTCCGGGATGTCATCTGTAGCCCTCTGCTTCTGCTGCTCACTCTGATGAAACGAGAAGGCTAGAAATCCTATGGAGGGTTTCAGACATTTTCGGGGCTGAGGCAACCAATAATCATCATTCTCAGTAACTCACATGAAACATTGAGCGGATCCTGACTCAACACTTCACATAATATACTGAAAGGTTCTGACAGTCAATCGTCTAAGTCCCTAGCTGACTCGATCTAATAACCTCTTGACCGTAAGGTCACTGAGCCCGACTAGGTCGAACTGCTCTGATACCAAAATGTAACACCCTAATATTTCAACCGTCGAAGAAATACTAGAATATACTTTAAGGCATATATCAGAGTAAAATTCCTGCCATTAGATAATGAACAAAACTAAAACTTGATAAAAACTCATCAAGCGATCTCTCTCATGTTTCGTACATTCAATTAGAAGTACATAATTAATATGAAAACCATATATTTTATTTTCCTTCCCACATCCTAAGGTCCAATATCCAATACAGAAATAGCGCAAACGATTTATAACTTCTAATACCGATACAAGTCATAATATCGAAGATACAAAGAAAGCAAGGGAAGCAACATAAACCCTAAACAAAGTTCTCAGTAATCTCCATGACCTTCATATGGTGCACCGGCTAACCGTGCTTCTTTGCTTCTGACTTTCCCTGTTTCTCTGCAAAAACCACAACAAGTAAAGGGTGAGATAAACATTATCTCAGTGAGTCCTATCAAAACTCCTTACTACACACTCGCGGTTCATTTATTCTTGTTCATTTAATCGCAGTCCATTTAGGTCCTACGTGCATATAGCTTTTCCTGACATGCCATAGTACATCTCCGGTAATGACCACGCCTTTACCGTCGAACCTCTCCACTAGCTTACGCTAGCTTCAAACCTTCTGAGGCCTAGGTTCTGGGGTTCATGATTTACCCTCCCCTAGTATACTAATCAACTGGGTCTTCACCCGCGCTTTGATATAATTTATATATCCTGACATGATTGAACATTTAGTTCCATGAATAAACAGTCGCTTGAACATTTAGTTCCATGAATAATAAACATAACACATGTTCGCTCACGTGTACCACTTTACGGTTTTTGAAAAAATTATGACTTCCAAAAACAATTCATTTTAAACCTTGTAATCATGTTCAAAAACAGAGCATCATTGGTTCCTCGACAAGAGGGATGGTTGGGAAGAAGATTAGAAGAGGTTTGGAATCGAAAGGAGCGACGAAACGAGAATTTTTCACCTTGAATCCGAACCACACGCACGATTCGTGCCCTAGGGGCTCACGACTCGTGCGTGTTGCACCATTTTAATTAGCCAAAAACAAAACTGCCGCACGGTCCGTGCCATTGGGGCGCACGGCCCGTGCCACTGGAGCGCACGGCCCGTGCCACTGGGGCGCACGGCCCGTGCCACTGGGGCGCACGGCCCGTGCCACTGGGGCGCACGGCCCGTGCCACTGGGGCGCACGGCCCGTGCCACTGGGGCGCACGGTCCGTGTGCTCTGTTCAGTGCACCAACATCAATCCGTTTCTCTCGTTTCGCTTCTCCGTTCACGTCCAATCCGTATTCCGATCAAAATCCAACCTCAAAACAGATAATACCAGACAATATTCCAGTCCAAACAACATCATTAAATCACAATGCATCAATCAATCAATCGTTCATAACTAAACACATTTTCGCAATTACAGTTTTCGCAACACAACGGCTTTCAACGAAATCAAACGAAACGAAGAACAAAACCATATTCTCAGTCACATGCAAGGTTGACACAATAAAATTGAAAACCCTAAGCGAGTATAGAACTCACCGGAATGTGATGAAAATCACATAATCGAAATGCGAGTTACCCGAACGAAATGCAACAATCACCGAATCGTGCTCTCCCTCGAACCCGAACTACCCAAATGTAGAGAACTAGAATTCAGCAACTGAAACCTTTCCTAGACCACTCCCATTTGCAATGTAGTTCCTTATTTCAGAATGCAATTTGTTGTATTTAATGTATAACACAAGAAAAGTGACCAAAATCACTCATGACAGCCCCAAGTTCGAAACAACCTTCCAATGGTCCTCTAACCCCTTCAAATCCAGACCCTCACTCTTCCATCTTCACTAATAGTTACCCCATACACAAATGCAAACACAATCTCACCATAGGGAGCCTCCTAGTTGCAGCGAAATGCACATGCAAAAAGGAAGTACAAGGTTTTGCTATTGATCTAAAACTTGGACAGATTTGGGGTTATTTGAGAGTATGGGTATTTCGAGAATGTGGGTGTTTTGAATTAGAACTATAAGAGTGTTTGGCATTAATAGAAAGAGAAGGAAAAATGGAGTGTAATGGTGAATAAAAGAGGAACATGCATCAGCTTGGGAAGAACTTCCTTCCTCTTATTTATCTCGCAAGCTCTCCCTTCTCTCCATTCTCTCTATTTCTGTTTTCCCAGCATCCTTATGTGAGAGTGTGCTGTTCTTTATGAAGCGTGTGTCTAAATGGATGGGCTAGCTGAAGAATATGTAAGAAAATAAAAGTAAGATGATTGTTCTGTCCCTCCTCTTACTCATTCACTTAAAACCCTTTTTATCACTCATGTATTAATTATGAAGTCCTAATTAATCTAGTACTCAAGCATACAATTAATCATCAAGGCACAATATCATATTGTTAGCAATTTAAACACACAATTTATTTATCTAACTCATGACAATCATCTCATATTTAATTAATTACGCTAGCTTACTTAGTGTAACATCCCTAATTTTTAAAATGTGATTCACGGGGATTGTAAATAATTTCTTAGACGAGTGAATTTGGGATTCTGAGGTCCCCTGTCCTGAAAGAAGTCACTTCTTTAGGAGTCTTGATCGTCCATTTTTTTTCGGATTTAATGGCCGTGGTTTCATTACAATTTGAGCAGATTGCCCGAGAACCGATTTTTTAGCCTAAATTATTCGCTCGACGTACAACATCATCACGTGTTAACGAACTACACACTAAACAGAACCAAAAGACGGTCGAAATTCGTATCTAATTTTTTAACTGATTTATTTAGTTATTAATTAGGTAAATCCGGATTTATTTATTTATTAATTAGGTTAACAAAGCGAATTTACCCCACATAAGGTAAATCCTCTTTTGTTATTTAAAAGCGGATATACCCCCATATAAGATAAATCCGCTTTTAAAAGTAACAAAATCGGATTTACCCCCACTTAAGGTAAATCCGCTTTGTTATTTTTAAAAGCGGATTTACCCTATCTTAAATAAATCGGCTTTTAAATTTTTAAAATTTTCAGTGGAAATCGGATTTACCTCACAGATACATAAATCCGATTTCCAAAAAAAAATTGAAATCAGGATACGTTCAGGTTTTTTAAATTTTGTGAAAGGCAATTGCGTCTGTTCGTAGGGTCGATGGGGGTAGATTGTTATGTGATGGGGGTACAAAAAAAAACCCAGAAAAATAACTTGGACTTGGTTTTCTTATAATTGAGCCATGACCTTGAAGAGATTTTGGGCTTGTTCCCACTTTTCTCCTTAATTTTGTCTTTTTTATTTCTTTTCCTACTTTCCCCATTCCTTACGAAATAAGGTGAAATAGGCAAATGTTTAAAGCTAATAATCACAAAATGTATTAAAATATAGGCAAAATTACTCCCAGGGTCTCTTAACTTATTTTCAGATTTTAAATAGGCCATTTATGTTTTGTTTGTAATGAATAGGTCCCTTAAGTCTTAAAAGGTTAGGAACATGTAACATTCTAACCTTTAGACGTCATAAAGTCTAGAATGTTAACCATTTTTATAAAATCAGAGCTATAAACCTACTTGAGAATTTGGACACGACTTAACTTGACGGAAATTAACCATCACGTCGAGTTCCTTAGGGTAAGTTACCGATATCATAACCATATAAACATAACCGATAATAGGATACTTCTGTCATGGTACCATAGATGTCCAAAATCAAAAGTAAAGTTTATAATACATCATAGCTTTGATTACAAAATCAAAGGTTACAATCTTAGAGTAAAGTTTATAGTACATCATAGCTTTGATTACAAAATCAAAGGTTACAATCTTATAAAACAGGTAGATTACAAATCTCAATGAGTTCCTTCGTGACCCCTCACATTTCCTCTCGGTGTTTTCCTAATATTATCCTTTTATCCTCGTTTCCTCTTTACCTCATTTCCTTTTTACCTTTTTACCTCTTACCACAACTCGAGAGATTAACTTACTTAATCTCAATGGAGAACCCAACTCGAATAGCTATACCGAGTAATTCTAAGCCTTGGCTTATGAAATCATGACTTCCCGTCACCAAGTATGCTTTTAATCTCTTGGGATCATCATCCCCCTCGTATATTATGCATTTACTTTAGAATCTTAGTTTTCTCACTTGATTGAATCATCGGGTATAATTCATTACATTGATAAGAGTTGACATTGAATCATTCACATAAAGGACAACCAGTTTTTTTAAGTATTGTGGCGGTTGCGAACCGCCGCTAAAGGACAACCAGTTTTTTTAAAAAAACACATTGTGGCGGTTATTAACCGCCGCTAACGGCTATATTCTTTTTTTTAACCTATTTGCTTGAGTCATACTTGTATGATAGAAGCTATTAATCTATAGGTGATACAATTAGCCACAAGTTTTAATTTTTGGGGAAATTAGGCACAAGAAGCTATTAATCTATAAAACACCATCGTAGCTCGGCAACAAAATTGAAATATCAAAAAATCATTCTTGCCAAGAATGCCAAACTGGGAATCATCCAACAAATAAATAATTATATAAACATATGTACCTTCTGCATAATGCAGATAGTTTCTATACAAAACCAAGGGATGCAAAGTAAAAAACTGAGAGACTATTCAGGGCTGCACTCAATCCGTATAGTTTTGCCAGCCTTACCAATAAGTACACCAACCTGCACATAAATAGAATGTGTCTCAGAAAGGGCTGCACTCAATCCAACATAGTAAATAAATCATAACAAATATCGATACAGGTGGAATGAATGAGAGCATCAAAGCATACAAGAAACAAAAGCTGAAGCTAAATCAAAAATTGATACTTATGCTACAAAGAAAATGTTAAGAATCTGGCAATGGTCCAATTCCAAGTTTCAACAATTGGTTCCATACTCACAATAACATTGATGATTGAAAAACTGGCAATGGTCCAATATTTTCCAAGATATGAATCAGCCACAAAATGCTCCAACTTTTAGGTAAATATTATCCTCTGCCATTGTAACTCGAAACTTGTACACATTGGCCACTTCTTCAATTGCAACTGCAAGGAAGCAAGCAACACAAAAACTGACAGACATATAAGCACAATACAGAATCAAAGAAGTGAATCTCTCACCTAAAAGTTAGCAATTGCAATGGCAATTTTGTGGAAAAAGTATTCGAACTGGAAATATTTCCCAAAAATGCAATTAATACAAAAAACAAGAAATAGACCATATAAAATAGACCACCTAAAATTGGCATCAATGATTCAACCATTCACTTGCACTTGCAAATGACGCACTGGCAGCAATTTTTCTTTAAAATTCAAATGAAATATATGTATTCAAAACATGCATTCAAGTCTTCCATCAATTACGCACTATAAGTCTTGATCCAATCCCAAGAACAAAATTTGGCAGCAGAAATCTCAAAAGCTTGATATGCACATGTTGGATCCTACTAGCAGCATAACAAGGACCTGAAACTGAAAGCCTTTTTGTTTATGAATGCATGCCTAATCTCAAAGCCTATATGATCACCTATCTGGTTACTAATAATTAATAAACATTGCAGCTCACTGATAAACTTTTTTCCTAAAGTAATAATCTAATCTTCACCCATTTAAAACAGATTTATCTAAGCAGAAAAAATTACAGAAAGAAAAACTCAAATAGTCCACTCCAGGCAGTGTAAACCTATGTTTGCGCAGATTTATCATACATACAACTTTGCTACTATCAAACATAATACTCCAAGCATCTATCATGATATGTGAGTGCTACTTTAAAAGAGTTTTAAAAGAGTTTGATAAACAGATCATATTTCTTAAATGCAAAATAAACAATAATGGAATAAAATATTACATCATGGGAGCACAATCAAATGATAAGTTTAGAAAGAAAGATACCAAACTACTAACCTGAACCATCAATTGGCGAGTACGACGTAGGCTCTCTGTGATGCTCTCTGCAGCAGATGTCATTCCAGCTTTTGTCCTGGACGAAGAACACATATTTGAGAATTAAAATACTTCATCCCAGCCAGCATCATACTAACAGAATTTTCTATGCAATGCCACTAAATAAGGTAAGGACATACTGCAAATTGCGTCGGCGAACTGTGGATTCTTCTCCACCACCTAGAAGCAGTCAGTGATTATAAGTTCCAAATAATGCTGCAAAATCAAACCAGCAAAGCATTTAAGCAAAATGAACAACAAAATGTAAAGGATAAGCAATTAAGCATATTACCTCTTCCTGAGCAGCTTTCCTCAAATTAGCCTTAGCTTGTAGATTAGCATTTCTCAAACTTAGCCGCAAACTGTGTAAAACACACACACACACACACACACACACACACACACACACACAGCACTATCATCAGAAATTGCAAACATATTAAAATGCAATTCATTACCACATTTGTGATCAGCAAATCATTCACCACATTGAATTTGTAGGAAGATTGAAATTGAGGAGAAAATGATACATGCACCGTTGAATATACATTTTGGACCTTTAATCAAACTCAATTAAGATGGATTAAGAGAGGTTTTCAATCAATCTCATTCTATATTTAAGTATAGAAGGATTACAAGATTCCAAACAATCTCAAAGTTGTACAAAACTATCCAAGATTCATTAGCTTAGAATCCAGATAATTGACTATTCTTTAGTACTCCAATTCTTTACGATTTGGATCATATTCAATAATGAAAAACCTAAGTACATAGTTTAAGTGAAGATAAGAACTTAAGAAAACAATCAAATATTATTTAGGCTGAATCACAAACACAAATAAGCTAACTTTTCATTACATCTTCCAGTATCTTTATTTCTATTATTTTCCTGGTAGTTGGCTCTAAATGCAAGACTGATCAAAGATGCCTTGGGTACAAATGATTTGTTAGAACCAATTGCTAGAAAAACGAAAGCTACATTGTTTTACCATCTAAAAGATGACTTTGGTTTCCTAAAATTTCACATCTATAATTACTGGTATTATCACTTTATTAGAATTTAGAACGGAACAAAACATTATTATAATCAAAACTTTGAACAGAACAAAACTACAAGATCATATAGTTCAAAGTTATAGGGATTGGGGACTTTATCCATAAACTATCATATAGTTCAGAAACTGAAACATTCCTAAGTTCATATAGTTCAAAGTTATGGGGATTGGGGACTTTATCCATAAACTACAAGATCAAAAACCCAAATAAAGAGAGAAGCAATAAATAAATAAATAATAAAGAGTGAAAAGTCAGAAAAATCGAAGATGGAATCTGAAATAAATAAACCCTATCTGAAATCTAGAAGTAGAATCATGATGGAATCAACAATGATACAAAAACAAACAGTCTTAGTCACAGTCACAATGAAAAATCGAAGATGAGAGATAAAGAGAGGAGGAAGAGACGAAGTGGAACTCAAAATGAAAAATCGAACTAAGAGTACCTGTAGCTAGCGAAAGGCAAGAGACGAAGTGGAACCCTAATAGCTTTTAGCGAAAGGGAAGAGACGAACTGATGAAGGGTTTGTGATTTTTAGCAACAAAATTCGCGGGCAAGTTCTTAAAACATACGGAAGCATAAGATATAAAATGATGATAATGGATGAAATCCATGATAGGAATAAAAGCAATGAAATAGTACACTAGTATATGATTGTTAGGAAATCTTCATGGTAATTGAGTGAATAGGTACCGACATAGTACAGCTGAATATAGTACTAGGGGAGGTCTATGGTGGACCACTATACTAATTATTACATGCTAGATAAAACGAGAAAAAAATCTACCAGCACAAGACAGCTGGAGCATCTAGGAATCCTATGCATTTGGCGCCTAGTGGAGGGGCGCCATCGTACTTTCCTACGACATCATGGCCTTGGCGCCTGGGACATGGGCGCATGACTTTGCAGTGTTGCACTCCTTGTTGTGCCCATTTCTCTCATTGATTCTAACCATATTCACCTTGCTTCCATCATCTTCCTTTGATTCTAATAGCCCCTTGCATGCTGGACCATGATATATGTTTATCATTCCAAGCTTGGAAATAAAAGATGAGAAAAGGATAGGAGTTAAACTCTTTGTAAAGAAATCAACTAGCTGTGCTTTGGATGAAACGGGCAGTAATTTCATGAGCCCTTGTTGAAGTTTCTCTCACAAAGTGACAATCAATCTCTAGATGTTTTGTCCTTTCATGAAAGACAGGATTTGCAGCTATATGCATGGCACTTTGATTGTCACAATAGAGGACTGGTGATCTATCACATTGTACCTTTAGTTCAGCAAGTAGAAAGGACAACCATTGTAGTTCACAAGTAGCTGTAGATAAGGCACGATACTCAGCTTCTGATGATGATCTTGACACGGTTTGTTGCTTCTTTGTTCTCCAAGACACAAGGGATGAACCTAAGAAGAAGCAGTAGCCTGAGACAGACTTCCTAGTATCCACACAATTGGCCCAATCAGCATCTGAAAAACCAAAAATTTGCAAGATAGAATCTCTTGGGAATATCAAACCACGGCCTGAGGTGCCTTTCAGATATTTTAGGACTCTGCAGACAGTGTTATAATGAGTCATTGTAGGAGAGTTCACGAATTGACTTAATTGTTGGACTGCAAAGGTGATGTCAGGCCTAGTATTGGTTAGGTACAGCAGCTTCCCTATCAATTTTCTGTATAATGCAGTGTCAGGGAATGGTTGTGCAGAGTCCTGGCAGAGTTTTACATTTGGTTCCAAAGGAGTAGATGATGGTTTTGCAGCAAGTTGACCCGTTTCTTGCAAAAGGTAAAGGCCGTATTTCCTTTGGCTGACAACAATGCCTGTCTTGGATTGAGAAACTTCAAGTCCAAGAAAATACTTAAGGGGGCCAAGATCTTTGATTTTAAAAGCATTGTCCAAAACATTTTTGATTCTAGAGAATTCAACTAAGGAATTTCCAGCTAAGATGACATCATCCACATAAACAAGGAGGGCTGTAAATGTGTCATTTCTTTCATTCATGAATAGGGAATGATCACAGTGTGATTGTGTGTAACCCTCACTTAGTAGTAAAGTGGTTAGTTTCTCATACCACTTTCTACTAGCTTGTTTAAGGCCATATAAGGACTTTTGTAACTTGCAGACCTGATTATGCTTGGAACAATTGACCCCTTTAGGAATTTCCATGTATACATCTTCTTGTAGATCACCATGTAAAAATGCATTGTTGACATCTAGTTGGTGTAAGTGCCACTGTTTCATAGAGGCCAAAGCTAACAGTAACCGAACTGTGGTGAGTTTGGCTACAGGACTGAAAGTATCAAAGAAGTCTAATCCTTCAATTTGATTATACCCCTTGGCAACAAGCCTAGCTTTATATCTTTCAATTGAACCATTAGACTTGTGCTTCACTTTGTATACCCATTTGCTCCCAATTGGTTTCACATTAGGAGGCATATCAACAATTCTCCAAGTGTCATTTTTCTCAAGTGCCTCTAGCTCCTTACTCATAGCATCAGTCCAATGCTCATTTTTGCAGGCTTCCTCATATGAATGTGATTCTGTAACACAACTTAAGGAGAGAGAAAACTATGCTTGTTGTTTAGACAAATTTGTGAGTGAGTGATAACTAGAAATAGGATAAGAAGTACCTGGAGATGTTGCTGCGAGATGATCATTGGAATGAGTAGTGCAAAGGTAATCAGATAGGTGATGAGGCTGCTGTGTTGACCTTGTTATCTTCTGAGTACTGGTGGATTAAGAGCAGATGGGATAGGTGTGGCAGGGCTGGTAGGGGTGTGTTCAGGTGGTGTAGCAGTATCTGTGGGGCTTGCAGGGGTATTTTCTGGTGTAGAAGGCTCTGGTGTAGCAATGTGAGGTTCAGGTGAGGCAATGAGAGGTTCAGGTGAGGTTAGATTTGGTGAAGAAGGTGTGGCAGTAACAGTTGTTGTGCTATTAGGGGAAAAATAATTCCATTTGGACAATGGCTGTGAGTTTTTGTAAGGTAAGATATGCTCATGGAAAGTGACATTTCTAGAGATAAACAACTCTCTATTATGCAAGTCCAATAGAACAGCACCCTTAACAGCTGGCTTGTATCCTAGAAAGATGCATTTTCTAGCTCTAGGATCAAGCTTTGTTCTGTGTATTTTTAAAATTGATGCAAAACTGAGACAGCCAAAAACTTTAAGGGTTTCAATATCAGGCAGCTTGCCATGTAATAGGTGATAGGGACTTTTATTGCTTAAAAGGGGGCTGGGGATCCTATTTATAATGTAAGTGGCATGAAGCACTGCATAAGACCAAAATTGTTTGGGTAATTTTGCTTGAAATAGGAGGGCTCAAGCTACATTTAATATGTGTTGATGTTTTCTTTCTAGCCTACCATTTTGTTCAGGTGTTTCAACACATGTAGTTTGATGCACAATGCCTTTGGAAAGGTAGAAATTAGTGAGCAAAAATTCTGGACCATTGTCAGTACGTACAGTCTTGACAGTGGCCTCAGATTGTTTTTCAATGCCATTTATGAAGTTTATAACATGGTTACTGACTTCACTTTTATTTTTGAGAAGAATGATCCAAGTGTATCTAGTGAAATCATCAAGTGCAGTTAAGAAATACTTGTGGCCATGGATAGAGGAAGTTGAAATGGATCCCCATATATCAAAATGGATAAGTTCATAACTCTTTGAAGCTCTACTAGAGCTTAATTTGTAAGATAATTTTTTTTTCTTAGCATAATGACAAATGTCACAAACACAACCCTCATCAACATGAATAGAGGGAAAATCACTATGCATCAACTTCATTCTTTAGTTTGAAAGATGTCCTAATCTAAAATGCCATAGGGCTGAGTTTGGTAATGTTAAAATTTCTGGCCTTTCTTCAGCAGAGTTCACAGCAACAGCATCATCACTTTCTGATATCTCCAAATACACCAATCTTTCATAGATCGTACCCGAACCAATCATCTCCTTTGTCTTCTTGTCCTGTATGATGCACTTAGCACTAGTGCAAAAAAGGGATTTAAAGTCAGGCGAAAAGGGGATTTAAAGTCAGGCGCCCGCTTGACTTTTATTAAGTCGACTTTGTATGTCAGGAGTTTTAAAGTCAAGCGATAACCTGACTTCGTAAGTCTGATTTAAAGTCAAGCATTTATTTCGCCTGACTTCGTAAGTCTATTTTAAAGTCAAGCATTTATTTCGCCTGACTTCGTAAGTCTTTTTTAAAGTCAAGCATTTATTATTGCCTGACTTCGTAAGTATGATTTAAAGTCAAGCATTTATTCTTGCCTGACTTCGTAAGTATGATTTAAAGTCAAGCATTTATTCTTGCCTGACTTCTTAAGTCTGTTTTAAAGTCAAGCATTATTGCGCCTGACTTTAAAAGTTTTTTTTTTCAAATTTTGGTTTTATCTCCCTACATAGACCCTAGTTATACGAATTTTGGTCATTCTCCCTGCATATATACCAGCAAAACCAACAGACAGATGTACAAAAGTACATTCAAAACTAAATTACATTAAAAGTACAAAAGGTTGCACTTAAAGTTGCAGAAGTACATCCAAATAGAATTCTACACTTAAAGTTGCACTGAAATTACAACAAACAAAAGTCTACACTTAAATTCATCACATTCTACACTTAAATTCATCGTATACAACAAACAGATTCTGGCATACTTACAAGTCTTAAGAAAAAAACAAATTTATATTCTACTTTGAAATTGATACTCACAATCCTTCCACCATGAGCACACATATAGAAATCATTGTACTTGGTTTCAATCCTCCTACAAATACAATTTCAATAATCTCTGTGATTTCATTCACTTAGTAGCATAATCAGATTTCAAATTTACATTGGAGAATAAATACCTTCATGATTTCATCCAATTCAATGTTCGGGACTTGGTTGAATTGTGATTCACTCACTTCCGAAGTCAGGGAAGTGAAAATCCATGAATGGATCCCATAGAGACAGCGAAGAGTTGGAGCCGCTGTTTTCTCGACCCCCGTTGATCGGCACTATCGACATCCTTACTTGCACAGATTTTGTTCTTCAATCCCCATACCTGAAAGTTGAAAGCCATAAGAAATCAGAGTTATTTCCAGGAAACTAAACACATTTAACAAAATATAACAACAGCAATTGTGGAAATAATGGTGAAATTGAAAAACAAAGCAACACTTGAGTGGAGAGTCACCATCTTACCAAGAAGCATAACAAGCAAAAAACTCAGAAAGAGAACACTAAAGCCACTAGTGCCTTATGTTAACCTTTTCTTATTCAATTCAATTAACAATTTTTCCAGTAATATCGGATAAAAATTCACCGCTTATAAAAAATTCACCGCTTATATGTTAATCAGTTGCTTTTCCTGTAGCAACAATATTCAGATTTAAAAAAAATTGGAAGACAACTTCAAAAGAATAGCAACAAAAGAAAAAGAAAATATTACATACAAATCAATAAAACCCTTCAGTCGTTCTATATGATATTGCATATTATGAGTACTGTTTTTTATTCTTTTTAGGGGGTAGTAATTACCTCATTGTTATGCCACACAAAACCAGAGAACCTTAATATATTACTCTTTTTGCTCCACTTGTGTTTAAGCTTGCATAAGCTGAACATGAACAATTTTCATAGCATTTGATCCTACAATCATCAAGTGTCATTTTTTCATCAATCCAAAAGTAGATAAAGAAAACCAGCCAGAACAAAAAAAATTAAGCATAGAAGTTATACAATGATTGTTGGGATAGAACTGCTGCCCCCCTCCAAAAGAATTGAAGTTCATCATAGGTCCTCCATTAGGTGGCATAGCTTGCCCAGTCAGTATCTTCAAATGCTGAATTTCCTCCTTTAACGCATCATTTAAAGCTACAAGATGAGAGTAAATTATTTCTCATAATATTAGTACTACCTTATATATGCTCAAGCTTACATGTCTGTAAAAACAAAATCATGAACATGCACCTTTATTCAACCAAAAAACCAACCCAACAAAAAACAACTTTGCATCTAGCTTCACACTAAACATGCACCTTCATCTAAGGCATGACTAATAAGGAAAATAGATCGATTAAAACCCCCATTTTAGCTTTACTTATTAGTAGTAGCAACACATACAACGCCTAAATAACAAGGAAAAAGTCAATACCTGCAAGAGAGTTAACAGCAAACCTCAAACCCCACCTGCAGCATAAAGACTGACAAAACATAAAAATTAAGATATACTTAAAATAGCACTAAAAAAGTTTATCAAACTATAGCATGTACCAGTTCTCAAAACCTGCTTGGTGCATCATACAAATATATCAATTGCTTATATGTATATGACCAAAAAAAAACTTAATCATCCGACAATAATAGTTTATTTACAGTGTTTTGTTGAAAAGGGAATTTTTGGCCAAATCATAAAACTTCTTTGAGTTTGCAATTCTGATTTTTAAAAGCCGCAAAATTCCAGCTACATTGCAACTTTTATTGCGAATGGAAACAACCCAGCATCATTTGTCTTAGAATTGCATTCACCAGGCTGCTTCTAAGAATTTGACTGTATCCAGGAAAATAGGCATTCAAACTATGCAGAGACAGGCATGAAGAAAAGACTTACCTTCTGTTCAACCTCATTAGATTCTGGTTCTCTTTGGTACGTACTTGTCATATGCTTCATCATCATCCACAAACAAGCTAGCATCCGACAAAAATAGCTCACGACCACTGCATTCAAGGTACGTACTTGTATACTACTATTGTACTTGTAAGAACCACAGAAGAAGGCTGAGAAACTGTTCGCTTATTAACAACATTGTTTGATTATTGCGATGTGTTTTGATCTGATATAGAACAAAAATGTAATCAATGACTTCATGAAGATTAGAATGTATACTTATTAGTTGTACAAGCTAGGAAAGAATTATACCTCGGACAGGAATTTTCCCGCTAGATGATCTGCCACGAGATTTCTTTCCAATTGAAGTGGCATCAATTGCTTCAGTGTATTTTCTCTTTCTGTTAGATACACTCATCACAAATGTTGAGAAGTTTCCATTCTCTTCATTGATGGACGGAGGCACTGAGAGTACATTTGGTGTCTTTTGCGTAGTAGTGATAGTCGTTGCATCGGTGATGATAGACTGAGGCACTAAGAATCTGGCTGATGGAGTGGTAACACCTGAAAGAAAGCAATAGTAAACGATCTGATGGATCAAGCTCCTTGTACTTGGATATCTCCTCTCTACATAAACAATAATGGCATCAGTTTCTTAAATGCCATTGCAACTATTATTGATAAAACATTATCAATTCATCACAGTACCCTTTGGATGGTATGAGTGGAATCTTCCCCTCAACAACCTATATCAAAGAACCAACCAAAACATGAAGGAAATAAACATTAAATCCAATCAGCAATGGGAAGAAAAAATAAAAACAAACTCAAGCAATCAATTTGTGACTCACCCAAGGCCACCAGCCCACGGTCCTTAGCTTTCAAAGACAGTGTTGAGAATGGCTGTCCCTCCCAGCAAAACCTCAAAGCTCCTTTCCAACAACCCCCATTGTAATTAACAATGGCCTACGGCCAACAAAAAGATGGATGAATGAGTACGAGAATAAAATAACTAGAAAAGCCAATTCATGAACAGTAAAAGAACCTAAACATAACATAAAGATAAATAGGAAAAGGGATCAACAAGTTTATTGAAAAGCACAAAAGGATATCAAAAACAAAAAACTATTACAACATAGACTTATTTTACGCACTTTATCATGAATGCCCAAAAATGAATGGCAGAGGTTATCCACACATTTGAGGTGAATCACTCACGGCGTTTAGGAATTTATCCAGTCCCTCCCTACACCACAGAAAAGAATACGCTTGACGCCTGCAGCCTGTCGATAGAGCAAATTCAAAAAGACAGATTATGAATATAAAAGGTTGCTTCAAACAATACACCTTATAAGTCTCGGGATATCTGAAATTAACGGAATCAGACACATTGGTGATATGCGCACAAATTGGTTGCACACCTCAACAAGACACATTGGTTGCTTCAAACAATATCTATCTGAATGAACAGATATTTTTATTTGCCTAAAGAATTGTTTTTCTACATGCAATTGAAAGATGTAAACAGTACTTGTATTGTATGACACATTCTTTGTCATTAGTAATACACTCTTCAACAAAAAGAGATTAGCACACCTTAACAAGAGCAACGGTATTTAGGTTCAGATATAATGTTGGCTTGACGCCTTTAGCAGCTAACACTTCATCTCGGTGTCCAGCAAGAAATTTGGAGAAGTAAACAAATGAGTATTTGACATAAGAAATATGAGTAAATTAATATAGTGAGAGAAAATTAACTGATTCATTTAAAAATGAAATAACAAGTTACAAACCTTGCTAAAACAGGTCTGAGAGCAAATCTGTCATCAGGATCACTGTGATATACATAGTTACATCAAAGTTATTTACACAAAACAAAGTCAGATTTAAGAATAAAAGACATCAACAAATTCACTTATATGATTGATGTTTGCTTTAGCTCCTATATTTTTGTATTATGTGATGCAAGTAACAGAAGCAGAAGGGAGAAAGATATCCTAAACTTAGAGTAACATATATAAGATTAGAATAAGAAATTAAGAGGAAAAATAATACAGGACGAGTAACATATATAAGAGTAACATATTCATTCTAAATGTACTCATTTGTTTCTTCTTTATTTACCTGTCCAGGACGAGACATCTGACACCCGAGTATAGTATTTTGTATTGTGTATGCACTGAATGTATGACCCCCAATATTATATGCAGCCTGTAAAGAACAGGACATTCAGAAAGTCAGCAAAAGCACAAAGGCTTAAGAGTTTAATCCTTAAATGGACTAAGAAAACTACCACTCTTAGTTTTTACCTTCAACAGAAGAAATGTTCTTTTCACATTGTTTTGGGGAATTCCATAAGCTAAAAATGCCTATTAGAAACCAAAGAATAGATTCTAAGCTGATTAGTCAAGTGAAAGAATGAAGTATTAAATGGGAACATAGTTTTGAGAATAACAATTACATGCATCACCAAAGCATTGTGAACATTGATCCAGAAAGCTAACTTCTCCTCATGTTTCAACTTGCCAGGGTCTACTTCTTCTAATTGACAAATAAGTGACCTGAAACAACAAAGAAGTACATGTTTGTTATAAATCCAACGCTTCAAGGAAACAAATAATCCCACTAAACTACGTACTTTTCCTTGCATCATTCAGTTTTCCAGTTTTACACAGTCCATCAATCATAACATTATAAATCACAATATCAAGATCCTGATCACTCTCCTCCATAACCCTAAACAACGACACTGCCTCAGAACGAGTGACACTTAAATACCCCATCCAATATAACAGCACAAGTCAAGAGATTTGGTACCTGACCAAATCACTAACAGCTCTCAACGTTTCCTAGTGGCCAGAAATTGATCAAGCAAAGAGAAAAAACCCAGCTTCCGTGAGTGTTTGAGTTTGGACAGATTTGAGCGAAACCCTAGAAATTAAAACAGAGCGACGGTGAGGAAATTAAAAAGCTTAGAATGAAATTAAGAAAACCCTAGAAATTAGAAAAATGGGTACCTGAAGAAATGTGAACCAGAGCGACGGTGAGGAAACGGCAACGGTGACGGAGAGTAACGGAGCAGGAATAGAGTGGAACAGAGTGGAAAAGCGAACTGACGGAAGAGAGAGGTGGAGACAACAATAAACGAAGCAGAAGCGAACGTGTTGAGCAAAGACGCGTTGAGTAGAGAACGCAAGGAGAGCGATGTCGACAGATATGGAGGTGAAGGGAAACGGAGATGGAGCTGCATGGTGGTGCGCTGCGTGGAGTTGAAAGGAAAGGGAGAGAGGTGCGCTGCGTGTGAGGAAAGGAACGAATGAAAGGAAAGGGAGAGAGGTGCGAGCGTGAGGGGAAAGCGTGAAAACCCAAGATCCAGGATCTGGATACAAATTGTAACGCCCAAATAATTTAATTAATTATTTAATTAAATCATTTAGGTATTACGTTGATATATTTTTATTAAAATTATTAATAAAGTGTTTTAATTAAAATGAAGGGAGTAGCATCCAGTAATTACGGCGTAGTAGGAATGGCCCAAGAGCCCAAGCCCAAGACTTAGGCTCCTAGGCGCTAGGGTCTTGAGTTAGGCGTCGCATTTTGGTGAGAAAGAGAGAAAGAAAGAAAGTTTGCGAAGAGAGGAGAAGAAAGAAGGGTGTACGGCGCGCAAGGGAGAAGAGGAAAAGAAGAGGATTCGCGAACTCCAAGGGAGAGAAGAGAAGCTCGGTTGCTGTGGTTTCTTGGTGTTCCCGTGGAGAGATCATCATCTTCGGAAAAACTAAGGTAAGGGTGGGTCTTGCTCTATAATAGGGTTTATAATGGGATGTATGTAGGGGTTTAGGATCTATATCGTTCTCCTTATGATTGTAATGTTGTCTGACGTGTATGAATATCTTGATGAAGATTTGTTGCTCGCTAGATGGTTGTTGATGAGTAGTGCGACTTGATGGATGTATGTGAGAATTAGAATGCGTGCTAATTGCTCGATAAAATGTGTATTTGATGATGTTAAAATGAATATGTGATGTTTGAAATTATTGTTGTTGATTGAATGCATGAAGGTTTAGAAAAAATTGGATTAGGAGGACCCTAGGCACCAAGGGCGCCATTCTGTGTTGCTGTTGGGCGCCTGTGCCTAGGCGTGTCTAGGTGCTGGGCGCTGGGATCCCCTGCGTGTTGCGCCATTCTGGCCCCGGGCGCCACCTGCTGGGCGCCGGGATCCCTGTTGTGTTGCTGCTGTGTCTTAGTTGGTGTTGCTGTTTGTGTCTGTGCTGGGCGCCAGGTTCCCTGTGCCTGGGCGCCAAGGGCGCAAGTTCCCTGCTGTGTCTAGGCGTGTCTTAGTTTGTGTTGCTGTTTGTGTCTGTGCTGGGCGCCTGGGCGCCAGTGTTGCTGCCCAGCGCCAGTTTTTGTGTTGCGCCAGGATGTTGGCGTAGGGGGGCGCCTGGGCGCCAGTGTTGCTGCCCAGCGCCAGTTTTTGTGTTGCGCCTGTTGTTGGCGCAGAGGGGCGCCTGGGGCGCCAGTGTTGTTGCCCAGCGCCAGTTTTGTATGTTGCTGCTCCCTGCTAGGCGCCCAGTGCCTGGGCGCCATTTTCAGCATGTGTCTCAGTTTTGTTCCTAATTTGTTTTTGACGTATCTTTTGACTCGGGTGTCCGTTTTAAGTGCTTCAAAGTGAGTTGCAAAGCTTATTCAGTCCTCTACCTGTATATGCTACTTTAAGGGGAAAAATGATTATTTTTCTGATAGTTTCTGGGTGCCAATCTTGTGCTTCCAAGTTGATGTTAATGACAATGGGTCTAATGACCAAATGATAATGATGTTGTTAATGACGATGGGCCTAATGACCAAATGATGATGATATGAATGATGTGGTTGTTGTGATGACTGTGATTTGTTGGTTGTTCATGAAGTCACATGCATTACATGTGCATATATTGACGATGTAAGGTTTCGGCCTCGAGCTATTGACGATGATAAGGCTCAAATATTGACGATGTGCCCAATTGGCAAAATTATTGACGATGATGGTACCACATGCATGTTGCACTTCATACATTCATCCTTACCATTGATGATTAATGTTTTGGTTGATATATATATATATATATATATATATATATATATATATTAAGGTTGTTGTTATATATATATATATATATATATATATATATATATATATATATACACATTTGTTGTTATAGTTGCTATATATATATATATATATATAGATTGTTATTATATATATATATATATATATATATATATATATATATATATATATTTGTTGTTATGGTTGTTGTATGTATGTATATGTATATAGATTGTTGTTATATATATATATATATATATATATATATATATATATATATATATATATATTTATATTTGTTGTTATAGTTGTTGTATATATATTACTTTAGTTGTTAAATATATATATATATATATATATATATATATATATATATATATAAATTGTAGAAGTTGTTATATATATATATATATATATATGTATTGCTGTGATTTGGTATAGTTCAATACTCAGACATATTGCTTATTATAAGCTTTATTATACGGTTTGAGAGTCACCCCATATGCTGATTATTACTCTACAGGTAACCGTACGTGAAGGCTTTTAACCCTTAATTCCTCGAGTCGGTCTTGCTCTGATACGTAGCACCTGGGGGGCGAATATTAGTTATTTTAGTCTTATTTTATATGACACTGTTGGATGTTGTGTTGATGTTGTTACAATGATGTTAAGAAACTATTTATTTTTATTCCGCTGCGTGATGATGAACCATTCTTTGTAGACTTTTGAGTTACTTGAGGGTTCGCCCCATTTATTGAGGAGCTGCGTATTATGTTTTTTTGAAAATGATGAATTTATCATAAATTTGTGTATGTTGAAATTGAAGTAAATGTAGCATCCCGTTTGGATGAATTGAAAAATAATTTTTATACTTTGATATTTTTATTTTAAATTGCCGGGTAGAAATGGGGTGTTACACAAATCAATTCGACGGTGGAGAAACGATTGAGGGGAGGAGAGTGAGATCAGGGATAAGAGGGGGGAGATTCGACGGTGGTAGAGGAGAAATCCTTTAGGGTTTCAGACTGAGAATGCTAGGGTACGTGAGAGTGAGAATCGAGAGGATAGTTCTGAGAGTGAGGCCAATTAAGAGTGAAATTCTTTTTTATTATTTTAGTACTTTAGAAGTCAGGCATGTATTCGCTTGACTTCTCTAGAATCTCATTTTTTTAATTTTGGTACTTTAGAAGTCAAGCGAATACACGCCTGACTTCTAAAGTATTAAAACAGAAACAAATAATTTCACCCTTAATTACAAGTTTGTCACCGCGTCACTTATGTAATCAAGCGAATACACGCCTGACTTCTAAAGTCTACTTTTTTCCCTATTTGATCACTTTAGAAGTCAGGCGTGTATCCGCTTGACTTTAAAACTCGCGAGTTTTGCCTTTTAATTACAAGTTTGCCACCGCGTCACTTATGTAGTCAGGCATCTGAGCGCCTGACTTTAAATGTCTAATTCTAATCCCATTTTTGCACTAGTGTAGGAATATCAAAAAGAACACTGGCTTGTAAGTCAATCATCAATCGAGGCACAGAAATGAGATTTAAATAAAACTTAGGTACATATAGGACATCTACAATGTATAACTTAGCAGAGAAGACAACAGTTCCCTTAATGGTGGCAAAGGCTTTCTGGCCATTTGGTAGTTTAATACTGACTGGTTTGATAGGGACATAGTTTGTGAAATATTTTAGAGAAGAGCATATGTGTACACTTGCACCAGAATCTAGTATCCATAGTCCTAGACAACTAGTTTTTAAGGAGGAAATATGGAAGATACTACCTGTCAATGAAGGGGAAGGGCCTGTAATCATATTCACAGCTTTGGAGTTCTGAGTTGTAATCCCTTGTATCATATTCACCAATTTATCATATTGATCCTTTGAGATTCCCACAGTTTTACTGTCATCAGTTTCAATATGTTCTTCTGGTTCATCAGTGACATTAGAAGCAGATTTCTGCCAACTAGGTGGTGTTCCATGCTTCTTGTAATAGGTTTCAATAGTGTGTCCAATCCTTCCACAGTAGCTACAAACATTGCTTGTGTATTTGTTTCCATTTCCTTGAAAATTTTCTTTGCCACGATTGAATGGCTTATTGCCATCAACACTGTCAATGACTGTTTTGGTTTCATCACTATTACAAAACTGTCTTTCATGTTGAATAACTATGGAAAATACTTTGTTTAGTTTTGGCAAAAGATCCATTATTAATATTTGAGACTTAACCATTGCAAAATTTTCATTCAATCCATTCAGGAATCTGATGATTTTGTTGTGAGTGTGATGCTGTTTGGCTATGCTCACACCAGTGAGACACACACACTTTCTTGGGCAGCCACACATTGGTTCTGGTTGGTAAGTTTCTAATTCTTCCCACAATACTTTTAATTCAGAAAAATACTCAGTCACAGATAAGGATCCTTGTTTTAAGGTGTAAATCTCACATTGAAGTTCAGAAATTTGTATGAGGTCACCTTGGGAAAATCTCTCTTTAAGTTCATTCCATACATCAACAGCATTTTCAAGGAAAACAATGCTTTGTGCTATGGAATCTGACACAGAGTTCATGATCCAGGAGTGTGCTAGCATATTGCATCTGCTCCATGCTTTAAAAGAAGGATGAAAGGAATCTGGAACATCTATGGTTCCATCAACAAAATCATACTTGTTTTTGCCTCCAAGAGCTCTTCTCATGGAACGAGCCCAGCTGTGGTAATTTGTACCATTGGAGTTCAAAACAGGTGTGACAGAAACTGTAGAAGGACCATCACTAGGATGTACATGGTATACACTGGTTGGGTCTGAAGCACGATCCTTTGGAGGATCCCGAGAACCCGAACCAGAAGCTGTACCAGTATTCTTAGGAGGCATAATGATAAAAGAAATGAAAACTAAGAAAAGAAAGCAAGCAAGCAAGGTATTCAGAGCATATGCTCTGATACCATCTTAAAACATACGAAAGCATAAGATATAAAATGATGATAATGGATGAAATCCATGATAGGAATAAAAGCAATGAAACAGTACACTAGTATATGATTGTTAGGAAATCTTCATTGTAATTGAGTGAATAGTACTGTCATAGTACAACTGAATATATAGTACTAGGGGGGTCTATGGTGGACCACTATACTAATTATTACATGCTAGATAAAACAAGAAAAAAATCTACCAGCACAAGACAGCTGGAGCATCCAGGAATCCTATGCATTTGGCGCCTAGTGCAGGGGCACCATCGTACTTTCCTGCGACATCATGGCCTTGGCGCCTGGGACATGGGCGCATGACTCTGCAGTGTTGCACTCCTTGTTGTGCCCATTTCTCTCATTGATTCTAACCATATTCACCTTGCTTCCATCATCTTCCTTTGATTCTAATACAAGTAAAAGACCAACGCGCGTCTTTGTTCTTTTTTTCTTTCTGAAATTCAGAACCGCCGCAACGCAATGTCAACTGCCGCCGGTCTTCCTTGTTGAAGGCGGTTAAAGGGAACCGCCGCGGGGTCAAGCTCAGCGACAGCGGTTGGGGCTAACCACCGCCAACCAAGTGTCGCTACTGGCCCCTTTCAATAGATTAAGGATTAGGGTCAAGTTGGATTGCACTAATTTCCTATGAGAAAAGGTCAAAATTTCAGGTTTGGCCAGAGGTAGACACAGTCCATGTTTAAAGGCCATGGTCCATGCAGCTAAATTTTTAAGCAGCAAAACAGAACCAGCTGATGACACGGTCTATGCTCTTCAAGACATAGTATGTGTCGTTTTCCAGCAATTCGTCCATACAGTTAGATTTTTAAGCAGCACAAAACAGATCAGCTGATGACATGGTCCATGCTTCTTCAAGACACAGTCTGTGTCATTTTCCAGAAATTCCCATTTTACATTTTGAGTGAAAATACTGATTTTTATGCAACCCAACCACTCTTAATCCTCAATACTACAGTTAATTGCTTGTAAAACATGCTAAATAACTCACATCAAGGCTCATTAACATAACTTGCATGCATCATTTTACTTTAAACATGTGTAAGATCAACATGTCCCTTGTTCAACATCAACAACAACATGAATATTGCACATTTCATAAAAACAACAACTAGTTCAACAAACCAGAATTTCAGAGGTTCCACAAATAGTGCAGAAATTTTGAAATGCAAGCAAGTAGTTGAAGTTGTCTTCACAAGAACAGCCCCTAAGCCTCCAATTTCGACCCCAGCCCTCAATGTGCCTAGCACACCCTCCAAGCCACAATGTAGCTTGAGAAGTGCTTCTAGGAAGGCCCCAAACTAACATGCAACTGTTTTGCCAAACCCTCAACCTTGGATATTTTGAAAATGTAGGAGAAAGGCAAGAGAAGGAGAGAAATCAGTTGCACTTTTGTTATTGGAACCTCAATCCATGGTGAAGAGTGAAGGAAAGGGATGATTTGGGTGTGGTTGTTCAGAATGGGTTTTGGAGTTGAGCTCTCCCTTTCTTTCCTCTCTCTCTCTCTCTCTCTCTCTCTCTCTCTCTCTCTCTCTCTCTCTCTCTCTCTCTCTCTCTCTCTCTCTCTCTCTCTCTCTCTCTCTCTCTCTCTCTCTCTCTCTCTCTCTCTCTCTCTCTCTCTCTCTCTCTCTCTCTCTCTCTCTCAAAGTGAGGTGTTTTTTTGTCAATACAATATATTAAAATCAAGTGTTAGCAAAATTTCCAAACTAGACATCTTGCTAACTTGTCATGTGTACAAAAATATGGGCAATTTGATAAAACTGTCACAAAATGTCAAAAAGTTGGCAGCTTTTTCACCTTTTACCTTTTTTAACTTTTCAACTTTTACCTTTTTTCAGTTTTTTGTCCTAAGTCCTATAATCTATCTATTAAAAACTACTAAAACTAGTCAATTTAACCACTAACAATTGTCTAAAAAAATTTAACCACTATCAATAATTCCAAAAAGATTTTTTTTTAATAATTTAATTAAAATGATTAACTTAATATCAAATGATCTAAAATTAACTATTTACTCTAATCTACTGAAACTACTAAAACCAATCAATTTAACCACTAACGATTGTCAAAAAAAAAATTAACCACTATCAAAAATTTCAAAATAATTTTTTTAATAGTTTAATAAATTAATAATTAAATTAACATGATTAAGTTAATATTAAATCGTCTAGAATAGAAAATATAAACAAGTGGCAACAGGAGACTGATAATGGGAGGGGTAACAGGAGCGGCAACGGAAGCAGCAATGAGAGACTAGGATCGACAACGTGAGAGGCAAATGGAGTGGCAACAGGAGCGACAACGGGGGTGCATATCTCTTTTTAAATATCATTTTCTTTTTTTTTCTTTCTGATTTTTACTCCATTATTAAAAAATAAAATTAACCACTATTCAAAATTCCAAAATAACTTTTTTTAATAATTTAGTTAAAATGATTAAATTAAAATTAAATGATTTAGAATAAAAATATAAACAAGGGGCAACGGGAGCGACAACGAGAGAATGACAATGGGAGGGGCAACGGGTAGCAGCAACAGGAGCGGCAAGGCAACGTGAGAATGGCAACGGGAGCGACAACAGGAGCGGCAACGAAGGTACATATCTTATATTAAATATCATTTTCTTTTTTCTGATTTTTAATCCATTATTAATAATATTAGAAAAATATAATTTTTTTACTTTTTGCAACACAAATATTTTAAATTGGTTGGTATATAGCCTTTTTATCGAGTTTTTTCTTTTTCTTTTATTAAATTTTGCAATTTTCAAAGTATTTATAGGTTCATAGCAAATTATAACAAATACAAAATCACCCGTGCGGATGCCCTGTCCATCTGAAAACACCACATATAAAACAAGTAGATTACAAATCTCAATGAGTTCCTCTGTGACCCCTCACATTTCCTCTCGGTGTTTTCCTAATATTATCCTTTTATCCTCGTTTCATCTTTACCTCATTTCCTTTTTACCTCTTTTCCTCTTTACCTCTTAGCACAACCCGAGAGATTGACTTACTTAATCTCAATGGAGAACCCAACTCGAATAGCTATACTGAGTACTTCTAGGCCTTGGCTTATGGGATCATGACTTCCCGCCATCAAGTATGCTTTTAACCTCTTGGGATCTTCATCCCCCTCGTATATTATGCATTTACTTTAGAATCTTAGTTTTCTCACTCGAATGAATCATCGGGTATAATTCATTACATTGATAAGAGTTGACATTGACTCATTCACATAACTTCATCAACCATATCCTAAAAATGTGGCTCAAATAGCATCTAGTACTTATCAATAGATTAAGGATTAGGGTCAAGTTGGATTGCACTAATTTCCTATGAGAAAAGGTCAAAATTTCAGGTCTGGCCAGAGGTAGACACAGTCCATGTTTAAAGGCCATAGTCCATGCAGCTGAATTTTGAAGCCGCAAAACAGAACCAGCTGATGACACGGGCCATGCTCTTCAAGACACAGTCCGTGTCGTTTTCCAGAAATTCCCATTTTACATTTTGAGTGAAGATACTGATTTTTATGCAACCCAACCCCTCTCAATCCTCAATACTACTGTTAATTGCTTGTAAAACATGCAAAATAACTCACATCAAGGCTCATTAACATAACTTGCATGCATCATTTTACTTCAAACATGTGTAAGATCAACATGTCCCTTGTTCAACATCAACAACAACATGAATATTGCACATTTCATAAAAACAACAACTAGTTCAACAAACCAGAATTTCAGAGGTTCCAATCATAATGTTAGACACATGCAATTCCATCAAAACTAGAACATACACACATTATTAACATGCAATTCAAAAGAACAACAAAGCAAAGTGAGGAACCCACAAATAGTGCAGAAATTTCAAAATGCAAGTAAGTAGTTGAAGTTGTCTTCACAAGAACAGCCCCTAAGCCTCCAATTTCAACCTAGCCCTCAATGTGCCTAGATCACCCCTCCAATCCACAATGTAGCTTGAGAAATGCTTCTAGGAAATGCAACTGTTTTGCCAAACCCTCATCCTTGGATATTTTTAAAATGTAGGAGAAAGGTAAGAGAATGAGAGAAATCAGCTGCACTTTTGTTCTTGGAACCTCAATCCATGATGAAGAGTAAAGGAAAGGGAATGACTTGGGTGTGGTTGTTCGAAATGGGTTTTGGAGTTGAGCTCTCTCTCTCTCTCTCTCTCTCTCTCTCTCTCCCTCTCCCTCTCCCTCTCCCTCTCTCTCTCTCTCTCTCTCTCTCTCTCTCTCTCTCTCTCTCTCTCTCTCTCTCTCTCTCTCTCTCTCTCTCTCTCTCTCTCTCTCTCTCTCTCTCTCTCTCTCTCTCTCTCTCTCTCTCTCTCTCTCTCTCTCTCTCTCTCTCTCTCTCTCTCTCCATAATTCAATTTTTTAATCTATCTATTTTTCTGTTAAATCAATTCAACCACTATAAAAATACCAAACTACCAAAATTATTCTATCCCATATTTTATCTTTTGTGGGTCCCACTTTCATATACCATCTCTTAACTTTTTTATTTCATATTTAAAACTCACTTTTCCCTTTCCTCTCTCTTACTCTTTCCATTCTCAATTCTCTCTCTCTCTCCCTCTCTCTCTCTCTCTCCATCTACTCTCTCTCCCCGTCTACTCTCTCTCTCTCCCGGAAACTAACATTCTCTCACCCCCACTACCATTGCTTATCAAAAGAAAATTACTTTGGGGTGTTACACAACATCAATCTCCGTTTGACTCCGTTTAAAGAAACAAACATGGCCATTGAAATGCTTGTTTGTCTCTTAAATATGCTTATGTGGAGTATGTATCTTAAGCTGAGTCATTATTTTAATAAGCTTGATGAGTCATATTTTATTAAGGTTTATTAAGCTTGATGAGTCAAACTACAGAGGTGTGAATTTGAATTATTAAGATTTAGATTTGGGGGTTATTAAAAGAGGAATTTTGAGGTGTCGCAGATTTCTTTGACGAATTGACGGCAATGAGATTTGAAGTTGAACGCAGAGAGTGTACCGACAATGTGGGAACAGAGGTGATGCTTGCATTCACAATACTATTCGAAACTGGTTCGGATTTTTATTTTGGAACATTATTTCTGTTGTAGCATTGATGTTGGGTGTTTCAGTCAAGTTGGGCGTGATTCCTCCTCCACTATTTCTGGGACATGAGGTTGAGAGAGTGAGGCTGAAGAATATGATGAATTTTTAAAAAGATTTTAAATAAAGTTAAATTAAAAATGACTTGGAACCCGCAATGTTCACACTCAACCCTAATCTAAGCCCGATTAGGTCGAACTGCTCTGATACCAAATGTAACACTCAAGTATTCCTAACAAGTAGAAATACCTAAGTGTACTAACTATAATACATCAGAGGTATAAATTCATGTTTAGACATTGAACACCACTATAAATTTTTCGCTGAACAACGACAAAACGATTTTAAATATAATTAAAACCACAACGGTTCCCTGTCTATCAACATCACCCTGATTTAGTGTTCAATATCATCACAAGAAAGTGCGGAAACAATTACATAACTTTTACATCAGTTAAAGTCATAGCGTCGTGATACAAAGATAACAAGGGAAACATAAACATAAGCATAAAAGCTAAGTCTTCGACAACCTCCCGAGTACGAATCTACTCGTGCCTCTTTGATCTCCCAATTCCCTGTTTCTCTGTCAAACATCAACATATAAACAATGAGATACAATCTCAGTGAGTTCTACCGAGACCCCTAACTACACTCTCGGTTCAATTATGAAACCTTTTTATCTCGTAGTTTAATTTATAGACCACGTGCGTTTTTAATTCAACACGACACCGGCTGCACCTGTGCTAATCCCGGTGAACCGTGTTATAGAACTTTCTTTCTTTCGTAGTTTAATTTATAAACTATGCCTTTTAACTTAGTACGACACCGACCGCACCTATTGCTAATCCCGATGAACCGTACCGCATAACTTAGTACGACAATCTCAGTGAGTTCTACCGAGACCCCTTAACTTAGTACGACACCGACTGCACCTGTTGCTAATCCCGGTGAACCCCTTTACCAATAGTACCATTAGGGCCTAGGTTTAGGGCTCATGACTTCCCCGCCTACAATGTTAACCTCGTGGGTCATCACCCACCCTCAATATAATATATATATCCACCCGCATTGGACCGACTCCTAAACTCGATATAATATATATATCGTAACTATCACTTGAACATTTAGTTCATTGACATTAAACCGTTACTTGAACATTTAGTTCCTTATAATAAACATTTCACGTGTTCGCTCACGTATACTATTTTACGATTTTTCGAATTAAACATAACTTCACAAACCATTAATAAAAACCTTTTGAAACATTTTCAAAATCATGGTATTATAATACCAATCTCAGTGGAGAAGGGTTAGGAAAATATTAGAAGGGGATCCGAATCGAACGGAAGCGTTTCGGGCAAGTTTTCAAAATGGAGACAGAACCATGCGCACGGTTCGTGCGCCTAGACGCACGGGTCGTGCGTGTCTATCAGATTATGGTTTTGTCCCGTTTTCTCGTTTTTCATCGTTCCGAACAATTCCGATACTTGTTCTAGTCCAGTCTCAACATAAAAACAGTCCAAAGCAACCTCAAAAACAACAATTCAATCATGAAATCATCAATCAACACTCAAATCTCAAAAATTAATCGTTTAGGACAAAATACGTTAACTTTCAAAACAACGGTTTTCCCAAACTCGAATTGAACACCTCAAACTCATCATCAAAACTTAAACGTGAGTAAAACTCACCTTTGACGCGTGAATAACGGTTTGGGCCGAAACACCGAATACCCTAAAACCTCAAAACGAACCCTAGAATCACCAATCCGCTCTCCAGTTCAAATCGAGCTTCAATCCGCGATCAATCCACCTTAGGTTCGCTTCTAACCTAAACCATCAAAATCATCACAAACTCGAAAACACTATTCATCATCTCCCTAAAACTCTCAAAATCGAAAGTCAAAGGTGAAGGAAAAATGGAAACTTTAACTCACCTAGCTTGGAAGGATGGAAGGAGAAGCAAGGATGATGATGATGATGAAATTTAGGGGTGATGGGTGGTGATCTTCTTCTTCTTTCTTCCTTTCTTTCTTTTCTCTTCTTTTCTCTTCTCTGTTTCGTTTCCTTTCTTTCTTTCTTAATTATCTTTCTTTTCTTCTCTTTCTTTCAAATATACAGATATATATATATATATATATATATATATATATATATATATATATATATATATATGTTTAAGTGGTAATATGGTCAAAGACCATATTGCCCTTAATTCCTTATTTCTTTCTCAAATCGCCCTTATTCCGCATAACGATCCTATGACAACCAATAATTAATTTTAGCACTCAATAAATTTACCAATCAAGTACTCAAACAATTCAATTGGGGTAACATCCAAATAATTTGATTAATTATTTTTGGGGATGTTACAATTTGCTAGCACTTTGATTTCTTATAATAGATTGATTGTGGTTAAATTGATTGGTTTTGGTAGATTTTAGTAAATAGTCAATATTTTTTATTTTTATATTTTTCGAATAAAAAAAATTAAAATAAAATTTGTCAGCGCGCCAGCAAATTTAAAAATGATTGTTTAGTTTTTTTTGTCAGTTACCAATTTTCCGTTTAAATTGCACACGTGTCCTAAGGATAGTTGCACCAAAAATATTGATTTGCTAGTACTTAGATTTCTTATATTAGATTTCTTATATTAGATTTATGGTGGTTAGATTGATTGGATTTAGTAGATTTTAGTAAATAGTCAATATTTTTTTATTTTTTTGTTTTTCGAATACAAAAAAAAAATTGTCAGCGCGGCGCGCCAGCAACTTTATAAATGATTGTTTAGTTTTTTTTGTTAGTTACGAATTTGCCATTTAGATTGCACACGTGTTATGTAGATTGTAACACCCTAATATTTCTAACAAGTAGAAATACTAAAATGCACAACTTAGTATACATCCGAGTAAAATTCCTGTATTTGGATATTGAACAAAATTAAAAACTTGATATAACTCATCAAGTGATCGATCTTATTCCCTATTATTCAATATCAAAAACAGCAATAGCGGAAACGATTTACAACTTCTAATACATGTACAAGTCATAATATCGAAATTACATCAAAACTAGGAGAAACAAAATGAAGACAAGAGCTAAGTCTTCGGGCTCTCCATAAGGCCTCATCTAACCATGCTATCTCGCTTTGTTCTTTCCCTGCGTATCTGTAAAACATCAACATATAAAGGGTGAGATTACAAATCTCAGTGAGTCCTATCGAGACCCATTACTACACACTCGCAGTTCCTTTATTTCTTGTTCATTTAATCGTAGTCCATATAGGGCCTACGTGTATATATCTTTTCCTTTCATGCCATAGTATATCTTCGGTAATGACCACGCCTTTACCATCGAACCTCTCCACTAGCTTACACTTGCTTCAAACCTTCTGAGACCTAGGTTCTGGGGCTCATGACTTCCCCTCCCCTAGTATACTAATCTACTGGGTCGTCACCCATCCTTTTGATATAATTTATATATCCACCCGCTTTGGGCCGTCTCCTGTATTCGATATAATTTATATATTTGAACCTCAACATTCTTTGATGAAAATATTTATTCATCCCTTTTCATTACATGTCATTCATGTTAATACTTAAAAGTGAAAAATCATCTTTGAACATGTCTTTGATGAAAATATATTAAACCCCTGTCCGCTCGCGTGTACTACTTTTCAGTTTTTGAAACAATTATAGGTTTGATGGTAATTATCAAAACCATCTTTGAACATGTCAAAAACAATGTCTTAAAAGTGACAAATCATCACAAAGGGTTGGAAAGAAGATTAGAAGAGGTTTGGAATCAAAAGGAGCGACGAAACGAGAATTCAGTGTGCGGTAACAGAAGCTCACGTTGTAACATCCCTAATTTTTTAAAATTATGATTTCGTGGATCATAAGTAATTCTGAGTCGAGGGATATAATAGCTCACAATTCAGAATCAGATTTGTCGATGAAAATATTCCCTAGCGAGAAAACCGTAGGATTATTGGGATATTGACCTCAAATACATAAGTTAATGGACCGAGGGCATTTTGGTCTTTTCACCATCACTTAAGCCCTCAGCCCATACATTTCCAACCAGCTGACCCATCCACTTCACTTCTCATTCAGCCATAAGAAATCAGAAAGGGAAAAATAGAAGAGAAGCAAGAAAGGAGGTTGAGAGAGAGAGAGAGTGGAGACCAAGGAAGGAGCAGCAAGGATACTCAGTGCATGTAAGGTTTTCCTCCACCACTCTCTTCCATTTTCCGTGCTCTTCACAATGAGCCCATTTTCAGCAGCTGATACTCCCTCATTCCTCTTTTGCCATTTTCGGATTTGAGCTCCAAGTGGAGGAAATAGAGCTTTAAACCATTGATTTGTTTTGCATGTTCAGTGTGAACCACAGAGGAGGAAGTTCTGAACTTATTTTCAGTATTGGAAGAAGATTCAGAGTTGTTTTGTTGCTGGATTCGAAGTGGACAGAAGTGGTGCTACCGTTTTAGAAACGGTTTGAGCTCAAGCGGGGACGGTTCGTGTGATTCGGTTCGACAACCAAGTACTCCGGTTCGATTCTCGGGATTTCGGCATATCGGTGAGTTTTACTCACGATTAGGGAACAAATTGATATTCTGAACCTTATGCATTTTCAGTTCTATAGTGAAATCGTTAAATTCGAAATGAACATAGAGTCGAAAACCGTTTTTGGAAAATAACCCGTTTTACGGTTTTTATGGAGATATAAATGTTTATGGTGTTAAAATAGATTGGAATATTGTCTGGATTGTCTGGTACTATTTCTGTTTTCAGGTTGGTTTAAGATCGGAAGTCGAATTGGGCGCGAACGGAGGAATGAATCGAGAAATTGGAATTTGGAAAATCTGTAACAGAACAGGATGCACGGGTCGTGCTCCCCTGGCCACGAACCGTGCACCCTCCTCGCAATTGGTAGAACTGTTTTGGTGCATCACGCACGGGTCGTGCGCTCCTGGGCACGGACCGTGCGTGCGCTCCTGAGAGACCTCGTCTTTCTCCACAATCGACGGAACACTCTACAGAAGAAGCCTCTCCGCGCCATTATTAAAATGCGTTGAAGGAGAGGAAGAAGATTATGTCTTGGCCGAGATCCACGAGGGGATTTGCGGACAACACCTTGGAGGTCGGTCTCTAGCTCGAAAAGCCTTAAAGGCAGGATACTTTTGGCCAACCATGGAAACCGATGCAAGAAACCATGTCAAAAAAATGCAAAAAGTGTCAAATCCATGCCAAGGTTCATGTAGCACCTTCTGCCGAGCTCACTAGTCTCACCTCGCCAAGGCCTTTCGCGTGGTGGGGGATAGATCTCTTAGGGCCATTCCCAACTACCCCCGGCTAGGTCAAGTACCTAATAGTGGCTGTGGACTACTCCACAAAATGGATTGAAGCCGAGCCTCTAGCCATTATCAGCGCAAGGAACTGCATCAAGTTCTTCAAAAAGAATATTATGATCAGATTCTAGATCCCCGAGGTAGTAATCACTGATAACAGAACCCAGTTCACTGACAAGGGCTTCAGGAACCTCATGTCTGATCTTCAGATTAAACACCGGTTCACCTCGGTAGAGCACCCCCAAACTAACGGACAGGCAGAGGCCGCTAACAAGGTACTCCTCAATGGATTGAGAAAGCGGCTCGATGAAGCCAAGGGAAAATGGGTTGAGGAACTACCTTATGTGTTTTGGGCCTACAGAACCACCCCGCAGAATTCGACGGGGGAGACCCCTTGCAGACTCTCATACGGGAGCGAGCGGTAATTCCTGTTGAAATCGGAGAGCTTAGTTGGAGGACTCTTCACCCAAAATCGCCCGAAGAAAATGACCAGGCTCTAAAGGAGAACCTCGACCTCATCGGCGAAGTTTGAGGGCGAGCCTCGCTCAAAGAAGCATTGATCAAACAGAGGATAGCAACCCGGTACAACGCAAAAGTTGCCCCGAGGGATTTCGAAGTCGGCAGCTTGGTGTTCCGAAGGGCCGACGTTGGCTTAAGGAATGCCACTCAAGGAAAGCTCGCTCCGAATTGAGAAGGACCTTACCGGGTCGTCTCTAAAACTGGTAACGGCGCATTCCAGTTGGAAACTTTAGAAGGAAAAGCAATCTCAAGAACTTGGAACGCTGCCAAGTTGAAGCAGTATTACAGTTAATTTACGCTTTAAAAAGCATTATGTATGCCGATGTATGAACATTTCGCATCTAAAAAGAACTTCATGACTCTACATTATAATCACTAATTTGAAAATCCGGTGTTCCGAGGTTAAAGGGAGCCCCTATAAGAGCAGTCTGATGATTACGCACAAGGCCCCTTGTTATAAGACCGGAACCCGGTGCCCAGCGTTCAACACAACCTCCGACCGAGGTCGTCGCAGACTCTCTTTGAACAAGTTCGATCTGGGCCGAGTCCCGGTAAACTGTTCAAGGAGCCGAAGAGGTTTTGGGGATTTAGATCGCCAAGATCGATGGCCAAGGTTGCCATCACCCAAGACCGATGGCGAGGCTGCCATCACCCTTAAGGGCGAGTTCGATCTGGGCCGAGTCCCGGTAAACTGCCCTGAAGGCGAAGCACGTTACTTGAGCAGACACCGATGGCCAAGGTTGCCATCACCCTTAAGGGCGAGTTCAATCTGGGCCGAGTCCCGGTAAACTGCCTTGAAGGCGACGCATGTTACTTAAGCAAAGAAAAATGCAAATGCAAGAAATAAAACGCAACCGAGGTAAATAAAAACCGGAAATGCGAGCAGCAAAAATAAAGCAAAAGATTACAGACCACCCCGGATACGGCCGGGTCCTCAAGTTCAAAAAGACTTTCAAAAATTACAAGGCGAAATGACGGTTCCGCCTGGAACCCGAATCCTTAGTCAAACTGGTTCCACCCGGAACCCCGGAGCCACCTACCCCCAGTCATGGGTTAAGCGTCGGATGGGCGAGAGTAAATGATCACACGTTCATTGGAAATGGAGTCGGTCTTGACAATCTCATTCCCCTCCACGGAATAATCAACACTCAACATCTCTCTATCGAGAGACAGCTGATAACTCTATTTTATATAGAGTTATTCATATGTTTAAACTTAGTAAATTGCTCTCTTTCAAGCAAAGATAAAGAGTTTATATAGTATTTTATGTAATATGTGATAACTTGAGTGTTTGACATGGTTATAGTTGATAATAGGCCATTTTGGATATATTGTGGTATGTTTGATAAGTTTGTTCAGTGCAGTCTAGATGCTCCTGCATTGATCCTGCACTGGTTTAGCACAATGCTACTGCACTGCAACTGCATTAACCGAAGGTTGGAGCCATCCACTTGCACATCCACTTGCCATCCACTTGCACTTGATGACCTCATGCTTGGTCTCCTAAAGCAAGAACACCTCATATTTCGTTGCCTACAATTCCCACATAGCTTTGAAGAGTCATCAACATAGGGACACATGTTCTTATCTCATTTGACCTCCCTATACACTTGATTGAAGACTTAACATGGGAATCAAATGCTGTAAAGTAACCATGAATACAGCCACCAAAGTTACTTCAACATGAAGGAAGGAAGCACCTCTCTTGAAGACTATAAAACGACCTCACTCCTTCACTTGAAAATAGATCACAATCCATAAGTTAGATTAAAATTTCACTCCACATAGATAAGTTTTATTTTGTAAGAAGGAAAGGAAGGAAGTGACAAATCCTCCTTACCTCGATTTCATAGTTTTATCAAAGTGCTAAGGAGCTAATGCAACTACATTGCTAGGAGGATTCATGCTAAGAGCTACAACTTGTGTAAACTCTATCTTGTTGTTTCTCTTTTGTGATTTCAATTATATAAACATGTTCTATTCTGTTTATATTTGCCTTGCAATGTCTATGTTGAGCTAAACCTCTCTTAGTTGGAATGTTCTAACCATTTAATGAACTTTTAAGTAAGTTTAATACAAGTATATGATGTGTGCACTTTAGTTCTTGCTTGATAATACTTTCAACACTTATTTTGAGATTGATCACTTAGAATAGGTAGATTTGTAAAAGCAGACATGGTTTACATTTAAGAACTCAAGAACTAATATGGGTGAGTGTTTTACATAGAGGAAACTTTGTGAAAACCATACTAAGTCCTAGACATAGGATAGTATAGTCCATAGGGTGATACTGTGAGTACTTTAAAAGACAAGAGTGAACTTATTTAGCAAGCCTAGACATAGGAAGTTTGTAATGAAACTCTGAAGAAAAGTGACTGAAAGGCACACAACTAATGCAACAGCATTCAGTGCAACTGTATCATAACTACATTAAACATTTATAAGTAAATTACTTGGGGAAGACATTCCAACTAGCTTTTCTCTATTGCATTACAACTACTTAGACACTGCTTTAATTTATTCTAACTTACTTGTGATACTCACCAATATCAACTATCTTGTTAAACTGGTTACTTTTCTCTAAATTACATAATATTGACTTTTGAAAGAGTTCATCAATCCCTGTGGGTTCGACCTGTTCTAAACACTATATTACTTGTTATGGACTGTGTATACTTGCACATGTTTTCCACACACCAGCAGCGAAGGGTGAATCACGGCAACTTGGTCAAGAGCTTTGTTAAAGCCTTCCCCCGCCATTCCAAGAGCCATCTCCGCTATATCGGTAGTTTCAAGCTGGGCCTTCCGAGCTTTCTCTTCAGCCTGCCTTAGTTTCTCCTGGAGATCTCCAACCTGACTTTGGGGGTCGGTCCCCTCCTCCCGAGCTTTCTAAATAGCGGCCTCAAGATCGGAGATCCGATTCCTCAAAGTCATAACTAACTCCACCGCTTCTTTCTCTTTGGTCTCAAGCTCGGTAATCCGAAGCACGGGCTCTTTAGCCTTGTTGGAAGCAGAGTCCCTCTCATTTTCAAGATCTCTTTTCTCCTTCCGAAGATCGCAGAGGTCCTTCTGAGCCGTCGTCAAAGTGGAAGAGAGTGACTCATATTTCCTCCTTTCCTCTTCCTTCAGAGCCCGCTCTTCATCTCTCTCTTTCAGGGCCCCTGAAATGAAAAGAATGCAAAACTAAGTTATAAATATAAAGCGACAAAAGCAGCAAGGGAAGGCAACGTCGGTTTCCCACAATCATCTTTGACTCGGGCTTCTGCTTCCTCCCTTTGCATTCTGGAGACGTCGGCCAGATGCCTAAAAAGTTTCACTGCGGCTTCCACTGGATCAACCTGGTACTCCTCAAGATTTTTCCTCAAAAAGTCGTCATCAATTGGGATACTAGAAGATCAGCATTTCTTTGGGCCATCTTTTTCATGACGGCCTTTCTTTGACACCTTGGGAGACCCACCTTGGTCTGATCGCACCCTTTTTCCCGGGGCCTGAGAGGGGGAAGCATGAGTTGAAGGGCGACCAACCTGCGCCAAGTTCGGTTGACGTTTCCAATGCTGAAGGTTGCCAGTCTGATCTCCAGCACCCACAGCAGTAACAGTGTTAATTGGCACAACTTGTATAGGCTCATCCCGCCTAGGGGTTCCCTGAGAGATCGGAGGAGCATCGGAGCTACCTTCCTGAAGGGCGGCCCTCCTTTCTGCAACTGCCTTCAGAATGGCAATCTTGCCAGGAGCCATTTGATCTGCAAAGAAAAACAAAAAGTTGAGATTATGGATACTGATCTTGAAATAGGACAAAAGCAGAAAGCATATCTATTAGTATCCGACCCTACCGAGTGCCGCTAAAACTTTTGACCTCGAGCCCGCCTCGACCAACTTCGTTGTATCGATACCAAATTTTTTCAGATCTCTCCAAGGAATCAGATCAGCAAAGTTCGTCAGGATCGCCAAGGATTCTTGGTCTTCGTCACTCAGCCTGCTTAAGCTAACTGTATAGGAATTTGGGGGGCAATTGAAGTGAGAAAGAGACCACCCGATGGGAAACTTAGTGGACTCTAGAGATTGTCCATCATCGCTATATTTACCGACATACTTCATGGCCACGTCATTCACAGGCTCAACAAAGAAGAACCTGTCTTTCCAATTTCCCTTCAGGGAGTCGGAATAGAGCATGAAAATTTTGGTGTTCCTTCTGGCCCTGAGGCTCACATGCTCCCACTGCTCTTTAGACCCCTCCTCGTGTCGTCTATTTATTTCAAATAAGAAGAAGAACGAATTAACAGAGATTGGCCTCTCCAAATGAATGCACATCAGCTCAAAATCCCGCATGAAGGCCCAGGCATTGGGGTGAAGTTGGGTAGGAGCGAGGTTCAGTCTTCCCAAAACCTTCTGCTGAAAGGCGGTGAATGGAGGTCGGAGGTTCATAGTGACAATCGTCACCTCGTACATCACGAACTTGAGGGCCGGTGCCCAAACGGTGACATGCTGACCTTCTCTCATGCCTTCCGCTCTCCATATATCTCCTCTCCTCCCGGCAATTATTTTAACGATGTGGCTCATATCATCTCCGGCCTTATACACAGATCACATCGCCCTCAACGACTCTGACACCCAGGAATATTCCCGTTGGGTACTTAAAGGCAACAGCAGGGGGACATCGACCAATCCGACCCCGGTGTTGGGGTACTCATCGGAATCACCTTCAGCAAGATCTTCCCCTTTGTTCTGACCTTCAGGAAGATCTTCTTCGTTGTTCCGATTTTCGGCAAAACCCTCCACTTCGGCCTCAACTTCGGCCTCACTACCATCAGAACTCCAGCGAGAGTTGGTGCTCCCTTGATCTCCCCCATCACCATCAGCATCGAACTCATCCGACTCAATGACCATTACGTCTTCGGATCGGACTTCGCTCGCGCGACCGTCCTCCACCAGTTCATTATAAGGAATTTCGGGAGAGCGCTCTTCCGGTTGGAAGCTGTTGGGAGCCGAATTAAATCCCTCGTGAACATCGGGCTCGGCCGATCTGAGGTTATCGGTGCGAGCTCCTTCCAAGTCTCTAGGATCGGAAGCCATCGGTTTGGCAACGTTTGGACGATTTATATCGATAACCCGGCGGGTTTGTTTTGTTCTAGCCAGATCGCACCTGCAGAAATGGGGGCATGCCAAATCAAGTTTAAGCGCTAAACAGTGGGTCCACAACCAAGTCGGAACCCGACCTGACGACCCCCACTCTGTATTTATGAAAACGTGCAAACAGGAATACCGGCTAAAACATAAGGCAAAAAGAAAAAGAAACAGTGGAAGCACACTAACCTTGGAAACCGGAAGCTCAGCGAAGCTGAACTTGTTCGCGTGCTCTGACGACCTCAATAAACTGAAAGGCAGACACCCTCGCCACAGTAAGTTGAACGGGAAGCTCGGAGATCAAGGCACAGAATAACGATGTTAAGGTCGGTACCCGGAGCAATTTGAAAAAAAAACAGAGCAAATAAGTGAGTCACTCACACATATTTATAGTGTTCGAACAGCTACGAATTGGGCCTGGGCGCGTGAATCGAGGCGCCATCATTACGCCACTCCCGATCGAACGACGCGCCCCATCAACAACATTGATGTCAGCGCTGAAATCAAAGCGTCGCCATAATGAGAATACCTCGAGTCACTTAGTTTCGCCTTCTCTAACCCTCGGAAGGTCGCTGCGTATAAATACGAGCTCGCGCAGAGCACCTTAAGCTCGGTTTTCTAAAAAGGAGAACACGGCCTGAACCTCAAAGTACTCTGAGGCTGGAGACAAAACACTGACCATAGTATAAGCCCAGCCTCGGAGGCTCGGCGTGTTTTTCAGACTGGCAAGACCGGTTCGGTCTCAGAGGGTACCTCAAACTCGGACAAGGCATAAAGTCGAGCTCGCCCTAGGGCAACCCGACTTGGGGGGTAACTGTTCTGGATTGGGCCACTAGGGCATTTTGCACTAAGGCCCAATACCAAAGGCAAATCCACCAATCAATGGTGAGGATTAAAGACCTATATCCAATGGTTCCCATTGATTCCCAAAACCTATAAATAAGAATTCAATGCTATCATTAAAGGTACACACTCTCCAATTCTCTCACTTGCAACTGACCCACTTGCTGACTTGAGCGTCGGAGTGTCAGTGCAGGTACCACCCCACCTCGGGTCGGAGCTCAAACTCGGATTGACCAAAAACACCGCTACCAACTATCTCGGATCGGATCTGGTATCCAAGGTCGGATACAAGGCAGGAGATAAGGTACAGAACACTTACGATATGCAAAAAGGGATTGAGAGAGATAGAAACCAACCTAGCTAAGCTATTGGATAATGGAAATTACCGTCACTGTGATTGCTTTTTCTTTGTATTAGGTGGTGTTTATGTGAATGAATATGCATTAAGTGGTGTATGTGAATGAATATAAGAGATTTTAGTTGCCTCTAATTAATTAATTGTCACTGTGATTGCCTTTTCTTTGTCATTATGATTGTAAAATGGTTTTCAATCTTGCAGACATATAATCTTGCTGGATCTATTTTAAAATGGTTGAAGATATTGCATCTAATAGTCCCGTGGAATGCGCCGAAGTTTCCAACCTTGGTGGATGCAAAATGGATTGAAGTACCCAACCTTGCAAAAAATTGCAAGAGACGTTTTAGCTATCTCTATCTCTACAATTGCTTCAGAGTCTGCTTTTAGTTGCATGAAGACACTTTGGAGGCTTTGATGTGTACCCAAGATTGGATACCTAAAGAAATTCAAGGTAATATATCCGAGACAGATAACACGTAGGCTCTGTCACGGCCATGTCAGCTCTTTTAGTGCCAACTGGACTTTTTTGTAACGAAAAATGAAAAAAGGACTAACGACGTACACGTTATGTAAGTTAAAGGACCTAAGTGGTACAAAAAAAACCTGAAAGGACTAAGTTGTTATAATTAAATAACTTAAACGACTCTTAGTGTAATTTTGCCTATATTTTATTTTGAATTTTCTCTATTTTTTTTCTCAAAATGATTTCTTTGAAGTCAATCTGGTTTTTATTTATTAGGTACTACAAAGATAATGTATCAATTTCAATCTGTTGGTGATGATGAAAATTGTGAAAAACAGGTAAATAATATACTTTTTGGATCAATATATAATCTTTTAAAATACTTTTGTGAGGAGGTAGATTTAGTCATTATTTTGCAGGAAGAGACATAAGCACTTGGAGTGGTGATAAAGGCCTAATATCTTGGACAAATCATTATTGTAAGTTTGGAACTTTGTTTTTTTTTTTTTGTGTTGAGAAGATGATTAAGTCAATATTGTCATTTTGGAACAGGGGATCGGGGACGGGGGAACATTTGGGTGGTAGGGACGGGGAGTACACCCTGCCCCGCCCCGCCCCATTGCCATTCCTAAGTATACTACCCGTTTACAGTTGTGAGTAAGCTGAGTTCATTATTAATCCTAGAGGCCTAAGGTTGCCAAATGTCACAGTTTATCTTCATTTTCTTACTTGGATTTGCCACGTTATCCGGTTTGGTTTGTTGGGTCATGTGCAAACCTTGCAGATCCTCAACTTTTTGGGTCTGGGTTGGAATGATGTTGGGCCTATTAGGCCAAGACCTTAGTCTGGAAGTGAGTATATAACAAACCCCATTCTAATAAATACTCTAAGGGACACAGGTAGGTAACTTGGTTCTTGAGCTAAGAGACGCTGAAGGAGTATAAACAAGAGGAACGGAGTTCAAACCCCAAAACTATAAAAAGTGCTCTCAAGTCACATAACAAATTAATTAGTGTAGGTCAAAGCAGTTCAATCATTGATCTCTGGTTTCTTGTTCACTTTCTTATAATCCCCTTTTTTAGGGGTTGAGATCCGCTCTATTGTTTAAAACAAATGGAGGATTCCACGCCGATAAAAAAATGGAGAGTTCATTATCTAAGTTTTTGGTGTATAAATTCACACAATTTTCTATTGCTTAAAACAAATGGAGGATTATATATATATATATATATATATATATATATATATATATATATATATACATATTAAGAATTTATATATTTTATTCACACAACTTAGATAATGAACCGTCAATTTCTTTTGATAAATGGAGAGGATCTCCACGCCATTAATGAGAGCTCTCTGTATCCATATCCCGAGAGGACAATACCATGAGTGCAAAAAACCAACAAACATTTCTCTGTTTTTTTGGTCTACTTAGATGAAATGATAAATAAACACCACACACACACACACACACTACAACTGCTCACACTCTTTTGAGCCCAGGAACCGATATTGATGGGATCATGGCAAGTGTACCGGATCGTTGCAAGTAATAGTACAGAAAGACCGAGTGTCGAACTCAGGGACTGCGGTTGTTTATCAGTTTAACAATTTAACTTCTAAATTGAAAAGGGACTAAATTGGATTTGTTTGACAAGAAATTAAAGTGATAAAGCTGTAAATATTTTTAGTGATTTTAATTTATAACGATAAAAAAGAACAGAAGTGTGAATTTATATGAATTAAAAAGCGTTGGGGACGAGCTTCAATTTACTTCACTCTTATATCTAACGAATCAAACGTGTTATTGAACTTATTTTATGAGCTATGATCAAATTGTTATAATTATTCTAATCCTAATTCCTTAGGTAAGAGAACCTTTATTCCTAATGAAAATCCTTAATTCCTTAGGTGACCTTAAAGAGAAGTAAGCAGCAATAACAACAATTATCTTATGTTTGTGAATACCAATGACTATTCCTAGACTAGATATAAATAGATTTCAATTCTCAAGCATATGTAATTCAAACATCCATTCATAATCACATATCATAAATCATCCTAAGAGTGATCAAATCCTAGAAAGTGTTAAGGACAGAGATTGAAACATAAATAATAACATTCATTCAAATAATAGAGGTTTGATTCAACAATATAAGAGATTTACGAATTGTTACTCATCCCCAACAAGAGGAAATTTAGCTAGACATAGAAATAGAAATAACAAGAGAAAAGATCAAACTAGAGGGAGAAGCTGACAACATTGATGCTCCAATGACTTGTTCCCAAGCTTGAATCATCAACGGAGGTCAGCAAAGTTTGAATCCTTGCCGTCACGGACTTCAGAGCGCAAAACGAGACTGTTCCCAATGATCAGAATGACCTAAAATTCGAGTTACGGGCTTACATATGAGCTGGGTAAGTGACCCATCGCCTGGCGAGCAGGATCCATCGCCAGGCGACCTAAATAAAACCAAGGAATTTTTAACACCATCGCCTGGCGAGCAGAACCCATCGCCAGGCTACCTGTAGAAAAACAGTGCCCAGAAGAACCATCGCCTGGCGAGCAGAATCCATCGCTTGACGAGCAGGATCCATCGCCTGGCGAGCAGGATCCATCGCCAGGCGGCCTGAACAAAAACAAGAAATTTTTAACACCATCGCCTGGCGAGCAGAACTCATCGCCAGGCTACCTGTAGAAAAACAGCACACAGAAGAACCATCGCCTGGTGAGCAGAATCCATTGCCTGGCGAGCAGAGTCCATCGCCAGGCTACCCGAAGCAAATCAGCGACCAGAACTCAGCCACTATCGCCTGGCGAGCTAGTCCCCTCGCCAGGCGACCAGAAGTGAAATTTTCCTTTTTTTGTATCTGCTGAACCGCTAGGTAAGATCTTGTCATAGCTAGGCTAAGGACAACAAAAACACACGAATTAAAGGTACCAAGTATCTCAAAAACACGTAAACAAAAACCAAATTCAATCTAAAAACTAACAAACAAAAATCAAACTATTACGATCTTAAAACACACTATAATTGAGAAAAACTTAAGAAAAGCTAATTAAAAGCTAGTCAAACTATACATATAATGCAGAGCAATCAGATATACCCATATCGCTGAAATTACCAAGACAGACAACAGTGAGGGATAACGTACTTCTCTGATGTTGTGCTCTAATTGGACAAAATTTCAACATACTCATTTAATTAGGATAAAGTTTGAAGGTATTTGAGCCTAGTACCCTAAGAGTCTTTGTCCACAACTCAAAAACGTAATTTGCAATAATTTTCATAATGTGCAAGAGATATTTGAATGATTACTAAGCATAAGTGTTGATCTAATTAACTATAATATATTACAACTTAGGCGTATGAGATTCGAACCCCGCTCTCCACTCCTCTTAACAACTAACACACTAATTACTAACCACTTTGCTTATAAAAAAACTATAATATACTACATCCTTCCATAAATATAGGATGCCGTTTACCAAATCACAATTAAACACGGGAATTTAAAAAAGGCTTAAATATCATTTTGGTTCCTGCAAATATCTATTTTGGTCCCTTCAATTTTTTTTTTAAAAAGTACTCCTTGCAAAATTTAAAATTATTTATTTTGATCCCGCAATTTTTTTTTTAAAATTGCCCTTGCAAAATTTAAAATTATCAATTTTGGTCCCTGGGGTCATTTTAAAGCTAATGTGTCATAGGACCAAAATGAATAATTTTAAATTTGCAAGGTCTATTTTAAAAATAAATAAGTCTTTGCAGGTACCAAAATAAATAATTTTAAATTTTACAAAGGGTATTTAGAAAAGAATCATTTATTTTGTAACAGAGGTAGTATATAGATCTCAATCAATTAGTGGGCTAACATGGCCAACCATAGGTTATCATGTGTCAAGCTTTTTAACCAATTAGCACTATATTGCACAAGCACTTTGTCGGCCTTGTTCCTTATGGACAATATCTTGATAAGGCACTTTGAAAGTTTTCAGGTCTTTAACTAACGTTCTAAAATTGTGCTATGAGAATCCAAGTGAAAAAGCAGCTAGCATATGGAACAAGACTTTCTAAAGCAGCTAATTAATCATGATTTCAACCTTGTTGGAAGTTAACATATTTCACTTATGATGATGATAAGTTTTTTAACCAATATTTATTAGATTGCATTTCCTCAGGTTGTGGTCTATGAATCATTCTTTTTTGCTAATCTCTTTTAATGCCTTTTTAATGTCTTTTAATTAGAAAGATAACGAATGATCTTTGACCACTAATTGGGGTATTGTTATAAACACGGGTCCTCTATTAGATTGCATTTCTTCAGGTTGTGGTTTATGAATCTTTCTTTTTTGCTAATCACTTTTAATGCCTTTTTAATGTCTTTTAACTAGAAAGATAACGAATGATCTTTGACCACTAATTGGGGTATTGTTATAAACACGTGTCCTCTATTAAACTTAAAAAAGGTAGATCATCATTCTTTTAAAAGCATATATTTCCTTTTCTTTAGTTGAAGAAAATTTGCATGTGAAGACATACAGATCATTCATTCCCATCATTTAATTACCCGTTGTCAAAAAAAAATCATTTAATTACCCATTAAGTTTCATCGGTAATTATCATGCATATATCCCTAAAAAGGATAAAATAAAAGGAGAATTTTACTATACTTTCAAGTTTTGTTGGGTATAAGATAAACCCGGGTATCCACGGTACGAATAACAGTGACTAATCTCTCGCTCATTGTAGGTGCCTCGAGGGGCAGGACAGCTGGCCCAGAGTTTTAACGCTACTCCATACCCAAGGCGGGGATCGAACCCCCGACCATTGGTTAAGTGAGGTTCAGCCCCAACCGCTGAACCCCACGCTCCGGGTTGTATCCATACGTTGTAGGCAAAATTAGTATAATATTTAAATATAAAAAATGAAATGTAATTGAGTGATTAGATGTTGGAAATCATATCTAACAAAATGCAATGGATATCAGAGTGTTCACCAAAATAAAAAGTTAAAAGACACCAACATCAATAGTAAAGTTCAGAGAAATTCTTCTTAATTAAATGAGTATCCAAGTGAAAAAGCAGCTAGCATATGGAACAAGACTTTCTAAAGCAGCTAATTAATCATGATTTCAACCTTGTTGGAAGTTAACATGTTTGACTTATGATGATGATAAGTTTTTTAACCAATATTTATTAGATTTCATTTCTTCAGGTTGTTGTGGTCTCTGAATCTTTCTTTTTTGCTAATCTCTTTTAATGCCTTTTTAATGTCTTTTAATTAGAAAGATAACGAATGATCTTTGACCACTAATTGGGGTATTGTTATAAACACGTGTCCTCTATTAAACTTAAAAAAGGTAGATCATCATTCTTTTAAAAGCATATATTTCTTTTTCTTTAGTTTAAGAAAAGTTGCATGTGAAGACATACAGATCATTCATTCCCATCATTTAATTACCCATTAAGTTTCATCGGTAATTATCATGCATATCCCTAAAAAGGATAAAATAAAAGGAGAATTTTACTATACTTTCAATTTTTGTCGGGTATCCATACTTTTTTTTAGATAAACCCAGGTATCCACGGCACGGATAACAGAGACTAATTTCTCGCTCATTGTAGGTGCCTTCGAGGGGCAGGACAGCTGGCCCAGAGTTTTAGCGCTATTCCGTACCCAAGGCGGGGATCGAACCCCTGACCCTTGGTTAAGGGAGGTTCAGCATCAACCGCTGAACCCCACGCTCCTGAGTTGTATCCATACCTTGTAGGCAAAATTAGTATAATATTTAAATATAAAAAAATGAAAATGTCATTGAGTGATTAGATGTAGGACATCATATCTTACAAAATGCAATGGATATCAGAGTGTTCACCAAAATAAAAAGTTAAAAGACACTAATACAACATCAATAGTAAAGTTCAGAGAAATTCTTCTTAAATATGAGATTTTAGACCATGATAACTAAATGACCAAATTTGAGCAGCATTAATACGATAATCAAAGGGACTTTATTTGGCTTTGTGAATTTACTAAAATAATTGACCTGTGCCTCGCACGGGTATACCTCATCTTTTAAAAAGATTATCAATATTGTTATGTTTAACTTGGTATTTTTATAAATATTTGTATGAAATATTATATAACCACTACATTTGTATGCACATAATTTATTTTATTTTTACTAATACACACATATCTTTTTGAAAAATACGTAATGAGTGATCTCTTGGGTAGGGATGGCAATGGGGTGGGGCGGGGGCGGGAAGTACTCCATCCACACCTCCCAAGTTGTCTCTCGTCCTCATCCCCGCTTCGGGGAGTTTTCCTCCTTCATCCTCATTCCCACGAATCCACTCAGTCTCCGTGGGGACCCTAAAAAATTTACTAAAAGTTAAAAAAAATATAAATTAAAATATAATAAAATTGAAAAATATATAAAAATAGGACTAAAATGGTTGTGTGATCCCTGTCCCCATCCCCGCCTTGCATATTAATAGACTTCGGAACATAATACATCTCCATATAATGGTTGTGTGTTCCTATCTCACTTTTCCTCATTAAAAAAAAATCACAAGCTAATTACTAATTTAACTTCATATTAAATAGGAATGATAAAATAAATTTAAAATATATCAAACATTAGACATATTAAAACAATTATATTTCAATAGATTCAATTATTAAAACTTTGACAATTGCCTAAAATACTAAAAACCATAGTAACTCTCACTACCGATTGCAAGCATTGGAAAATACCATAACCTTCAAATGTTCAGCAAATGATAAACACATCAAAACTGGACTTTCATTTCTAATAATATTTTTCAAAGCAACAAAATTGTTTAGAAATCCCTCGACTAAATCGGAAACTCCAAGTGGGTATCAAATATTTTTTCACAATAAACAAAAAATCGTAATGGAAGCGTGAGAGAAAATAAGAGGTTTTATCTTATGAATAGAGAGTGTGGTGTCCATAATGAATAGAGGAGGAAGACAATTGTAAGTTCGTGCCACTCAAATACTACCGCTGATACTCCCTTTCTAGATCATCTTCATAAGGCAGCTCGAAATAAAAGCCCCCAACCCTGCAAATCTTATCATTGCAAAAAAGGACCCCAACAGATCTCATATTTGCAACAAAAAACCATAAATTTGAAACAAAAAGAGAAGACAAAGAGGGATTAGTTATTATTTCTCATTGGAGATGATGTAAACAGACACTAACATACAAAAATTTAAAGCAGAGAAAGTGAGGCGTGGGACTAAGGACATAAAGCCAAAACTAATATTGAAGAAAAAAATTAATCTGTAGAACGTAATTTAGAACATGGTGCGATCATCAATGTCCTGTGAGTATGCCTCTACAAAGTTTCGTTGCAATACAACCTACAATTGTCAGTGGTAATCTCTGTAGTGTGTTCCGAGAGGGTGGCGAGAGTGATAAAATGACACCATGGGGTTCAATGCTTGAAGTGATAGAAAAGAATGAGATACATAAAAGATAAGAAGAGGAAAAATAAATAATCGAACCTGAAAAATCATGAGATATCATAGAATAACATAGAAATGAAAACATTTTCAGATCTCTGATATAGGTGTGGAAGGAGGGCATGGAAGATCATATCAGAGGGCCATGGTTGACAGTGGAGATGGAAAGCGACAGGGATCGAATGAGTGCTGATTGAAAACCCTAAACCCAAATATTATGCTCGTCTGAAGAATATGAGATAGCTAACTGGGGAAGGAGTCTAACAGTTATTTAGAACGGGTTCAAATTAGGGTATCGGGAAATAAAAGAGTTGACATTTTTCCGTTGAATCATGTTTCTGGGCTTGAACTTTTGTCTGTCAAATTCATTAGTAATTCCAATTTGGTGTACTATAGTTATACGTAAAAGTATTGGCCATGAACAACAAATATGAACTTAAATAAACATTATTTTCTTTTTTAAAAAGTTACATTTTTGGGCCTAAAAGTCAATTTGCCTACTTCTTACTCGAATACAAAATAGGGAACATTTTGAGCTATTAGGGCCTAATTAGCTATATGTCTCCAAAAAAACTAACATGTCTATAAAATATAAATATAACCTTCAAATACAGATGTTATACTATTTTCTCATTTCAAAACTTTTGTAAAATTTTAAAGGCTTAAATATATGATAAGCCCCTGCAAATATGGTCAAAATCCATTTAAGCCCCTGCAATTTTTTTTTTAAAATGACCCTTGGAAATATTAAGCGTTTGCGGTTAAGCCCCTCGGTCAATTTTCTATCAAAAAAGGCATAAAAAAATACTGACGTGGCCACGTGTCTTCATCCCATTGGACCATTGTGCCACGTGTCACTAACATGCCACGTGTCACTAAACCTAATTTCTAACTCTCCCTCTCTCAGCGCCGCAACCCTCTCCCCCTAACCCTAAACTTCTCTTTCACCTCAACGCCGCTCCTCAATCTCTCTGCCCACCGCCTTACTCCCTCGATCTCTCTTCTCTTCAGCGCCGTTCACCCCCTCCTCTCCTCCTCACCAAACCAGATTTCGCTTCTCTTCTCCCACCAACCCGATCCTCTCTTCCTCTCACCACCGACAGTAACTCTAACTTACTCTCTCTTCTCGCCGCCAATCCTAACCTCCTATTTTGACAACAGTGCCGATTCAACAAAAGGGAGGGAGAGAAACGCGAACGGGATGCAGAACGGAGTGAGAAGAGATTTAGGGAGAGAAAACGAAAGGGAGAGGGAGCGGGAATGGAGGGGTTAAGACGCGACGACGGTGGGGTTTCGGTGGTGTTGTGTTTGGTTGCCGAGTGGGGGTTGTTGGGTGAAGAGAGAGGGCCAGTGTAGAAACGGCGATGGGGTGATATGGGTTTTCACGGTGGGGGAAGAGAGACGGTGGTGAGAGAGAGAGGGGGTTACAGTTGAGAGAGAGAGAGCGCTGCGACGGACGATTTGTCACTGTGGTCGGTTGATGGTTTTGCTGGGTTATTCACGGTGGTTCACGGCGATGGAAGGTGGTGGCTGGCCGTTTGGGGTAGTTTACGAAGAGGGGGAAGACGGTGGGTGGAGGAAAGGAGGATGGTGGCGAGGGGAGAGAGGGTGACAGAGATATGGTGTGGAGGGCGTACGGCTTGGTGGTTTTGACGAGGGAGGTTCGCCAGTGGTGGAGGTGATGAGCAGTGGTGGCTGATGTGGCAGTGATTACATGGGGTGCTTACGTGGCATGTTAGTGACACGTGGCACAATGGTCCAATGGGATGAAGACACGTGGCCACGTCAGTATTTTTTTATGCCTTTTTTTATAGAAAATTGACCGAGAGGCTTAACCGCAAACGCTTAATATTTGCAAGGGTCATTTTAAAAAAAATTGCAGGGGTTTAAATGGATTTTGGCCATATTTGCAGGGGCTTATCATATATTTAAACCAATTTTAAATAACTAATTCTAGACTTATTATTTATACAATGATTCAAAAGTAACAAAGGTGGATTAAAGTTACGATTTACAATTTTATATGTTTATTGTCAAAAAACAATTTATTATGTCTATATTTTTATTATATTTATATTTGATTCATTTATAAAGTTACTATTTACAATTTAATATGTTTATAGTAAATAACAAGTTAAAAAATGTCAATTTATATCAATTTCATTTCTGCTAACACTACAACAGAATTGTTAAAAAAGGGCGCACCTTTTAGAGGCACTTTTTAAGAAGCGCCCCTGATGCCCAAATACGGAGGACCTTTAGAGGAGCTTTTTAAAAGCGCTCCTGATGCCCTAAAATTCTAATTTCCTCTATCTCCCTCTCATTTGCGAAAACCCTCTCTTTCTCTCAACGTTCACACACAGTCTCCCTCTCTCTTGCGCTGTATCCCTCTCTTCCTCCCTCTCTCTTGCCATGTATCCCTCTCTTCCTCCCTCTCTCCGGCTGCCTACGACGCCCAAACATCGTTCTTCCTTCGACGGTCTCTTCCCACTGTGAGCTGTCTTTTCCAGTTTTCCCTCCGTTCGCGACTCCGTGAGCTGCCTTCCCTCCTTCGTGAGCTCGACGACGCTTCTCCCTCCGTGAACGACACAGCGCTGCTTCGTCCTCCCTCCTGCAAATATGCCATTGTTGGTTGCTGGTGACATAGTTCACGATTTGCTTCTTTGGTAATACTCTTCACAAAATTTGCTTCTTTTTTTCTTTTTATTTCTTGTTTTTTTTTCTCTTTTTTTTCCTTGGTAGTTTAAGCTTCAGAATTACTGTGTTCGTTTGGAGTGTGATTCCCTCTACATATGTTTTTGATTATGAAGTCTATAACGTGTTTTTCAAATATCTGTTATTTATTTGGTTATTTAAATTTTTTGTAGGACACATTGGATATTGTTGGTAGTTGATCCTAAAAGAAATAAAATTTTCTATTTGGATTCGTGTCATGGTCATTATATCAACCACGTCAAGGTGAAAGGAGTATTTGAAAGGTGTGTATTTAGTTACATCAAATATTTCATAATTTAAATTATGTATGTATTTCGATTAATTAATACATTTATATGTATGATGTTTCAGTTTTATGATGACTTATTGGGGATCGAATGAGAGGAGGGCTAGATATGGGAATGTCAACAATAAAACAAAATGGATAGTAATAACGGTAAGTTTATAATCAATATTCTTATCCATGTAAATATTGTTCGCATTTTAATAATTAATTGTTATTAGTGTCCCAGACAAATAAACAATGATGATTGCGGGTATTACGTTATGAAGTTTATGAAGGACATAATCACTCACAATCAAATGGAAATTCCAGAAAATGTATGTAATTTATATAGTTTATTTTTTGACAAGTAATTCCATATCTAGCATTTAGCACTTAATTCTAAGTTGATTTTATTTTATTTTATTTTTGCTTATTTTTGCAGTATTTTCCTGGAAATGAGGTTGGAGCTCCATTTTCTGATGACCAACTTACTGAGATCAAGGGAGAGTGGTGTCATAATGTTGGCCGTTTGATTAATGAAAATTGAAATTCATCTAACTTTGGTTAGCTGGTTTTTTGTTCCCCACAATCGATGTCATGTCATTTTTGCTGTCTATGGTAATATTCAGAATTTGGTTAATGATTTATGTAGTTTTTGTTGGTACTTTGTTGATATGTATATATATATATATATATATATATATATATATATATATATATATACTAGAATAATTGACCCGTGCCATGCACGGGTATAAGTATGCTATTGAAAATTGTTGTCAAATCATTTATATTTTGTAAGTTGGTAGAAAAACTCGTGTATAAGTAAATGATGCAATTTTTTGTGAGTGGAATATAATATTTAAACTATCAAAATTTCATATTAATTTGTAATTTTTAAGCACAATATCATATTGTGGGGATTTGTCCCTCACTGTTGGTTGTCTTGGCAATTTCAATGACATGGGGACGTCGGCTCCCGGATTTGAACTCGGGTGTGAGCAGTGGTAGTGTGTGTGCGTGGTGTTTATTTGTCATTTCATCTAAGTAGACCAAAAAAATATTGTGGTAATTAGAGTTCTTCATCACATACTTTATCTTTGAATATGACGATATTAATGAGCATATCATATCACGGTCATGTCATATCATATATTTGGTCAAGGCAATCCACTACTAAGTCGCCTACCTCCCAATCAAGACTGAGTAAAAAAAATATACTCGATGCTTGGAGAGTAGTGCTTGTAACAAAGAATATCTCAATATCAACCCTACATGTTATTGGGTTCTTCCCATTTTGCATTTCTGCTATCTATCGTTTTCCATTCAACCTACTAACTTTTATATCAGATATTGCAGCAGCCACCATAGAGAATTATCAAATTCGAAAGCTCCCTCCCGAATGTAACTTGAATTTCAGCAAGATAACCTTTGACTTCTTGTGTTCAAAGCAATATTAGCAACACCCTTATAAATCAATCATTTACTGCAACAGCCTTCCAATTTCATAAACTTGACAGTAATTCCTTCCCCAAGTTGCATATCATCCTGCTGATAAGTGATAACCAACTAAACTCATCGGAAATGATTTTGCTAATTTTTACAGCAACGAAATTTAACAGCTGGTCATATAATATTGCCACTGAGATACTATACGTGAAGAAGGTATAACAAAAGAAGGCACATGCTAACATACTCACACTTGCTTTTTAGTAGTAATATGTTAGGAATGTATACACTTTCTATTTGGACTAAAAACCAGGCATATGCTAACATAGTCACACTTGCTTTTTAGTAGTAATATGTTAGCAATGTATACACTTTCTATTTGGACTAAAAACCATGGTTTAGAAAATCGGACCGGTCGGTTGAACCGTGAACCGGGGAGGGAAGCTGTTCGGTTGAGGCCCAAAACCGTTGAACATTTAAACCGGATTCAAAACCGAATTAAGAGCCGATTAAAAATCGCTATAACTGGAGAACAAACAGTTTAAAACAATTTAGGAAAAAAAATTTAAACTGCCTTTTAAAAAAATGGTTGCCCATGGACCCCACGTATTCTGACCAAACATGGCAACTGGCTAATGCACCAATTTTAGTTCAAGTGCAGCCTCTGATGTTCTATTTATAACAATCACTCACGTTCCTAAAGCTATACATATTTGATGTGGGACTAACTTAGGGGGAATAATTCTACTCAAGCACTCTCACTCTCACATATGCACTCTCTTAGTTTTCATTAAAAGGCTTCTTCACCGTTTCTCTCTCCCAGACACTCTTACATATACACTCTCTTTGATGTTGTCGGGTCTTTCATCGTCTCGTTCACCCCTTTATCTTTCCGTGTTGCTTCTCTTTTGTAGTAAGTGTTTTTACAAAAAAAATAAAAAAAATGGTGGCGTCTGGGGGGACTATAAACCACCTCCTTAACTTTTAATTTTATTTCCAGCGATAATGTCAGTTTTATATTTTTTATTTTTTCCAATTCTTCACCACTTAAATTATAATATTATATTATATATTTGCATTTTATTGTATGTGTTACTTATAACATTTCTTCCAATTCTTCAACAGTGTCTTCTCCGGCTCAATGGACAGTCCGATTTTCTAAACATTGCTAAAAACCCCAACACTTCCTTTTAAATTGAATTTTTTAATTTAAAATCTTTTAATTTCTCTCTCTTTTTGTCATTAATGTTGGGTTATCTCTCTCTTCTCATAATTAATATAATTTTCCTCTCTTTAAAAAGAATCAATATTAACATTTGTTTTTATATTATATTTATCGATTATTAATTTAATTTTTGGACTAATGATTAGTTATTTTTTATATCGATAGGTGCATTAAAAAAATGTCATTTCAGTTTATAGGCTCCATCAGAGTCTGACTCCTCTCCATTAGGAGAGGAAATGGCAATCTGCATTACTTTTGACATGCATATGACACGTGGTGGTAAACAAATTAAACGGCTCAGATTAAAAATTTAAAATTAAAGTTAAAATACTTCATTTCAATTTCATTAGCGCAGGGTTGTCAAAGGTCTCATCTTCTCCAACCTCTACCCAAGACCATCTACTACCCCACCGTGCCTCAAACACCCTGTCGTCCGTCCTTGTACCTCCATGTCTGTCGTTCTCACTCCATGAAGTTGTACGACCAACATCATTAGAAGTTTGTTTCCAATGTTTGCAATTAATGAATTAGTTAGATTCTCAAAAAGAAATTCAAAGAGTTTCACAATTCAGAATTGCTCGTTAGTTGATCCACACCAAGCTTTACCCTTTTCTCTATTATTCATTAAATTAGAATATTCTAAAATTGAATTAAATGTTTTAGGAGATGAGTGTCCATTGAAGAAGTATTTAGAAGATGCTTCAAAATATGGAAAATCCCACCTCTAATATAACAAAATTCATGGGGAAGATTGAAAGCTTTTTAGCTATATCACATAACAACAAAATTTGGAAAATATTTCAAAATTCAGAAATACCCACATCTAATTTTAGTGCAAATCAAAGGGGGATAGAAACAATGAAGATGGCGTCACGGAAGAGACTTGACGACAAAGCAGTGCAGCGACGGCGACCTTACGGACCAGCGACCGAACTCGAGCAGGCATGGCGACTGCGGGTGGCCTTGCCTAGAATTCAAGAGAGATGAGTTCAAGAACATGACACCGAGAGATTTTTTCCACGTTTGTTTTCAGAAAAAAAATTGAATAACATGGATAGTTCTGAGCCGTGGGATTTGTTTACCACCACATGTCATGTGCATGTCAAAAGTAATGGAGATTGTCATTTCCTCTCCTAACAGAGGGGATCCGGACTCGCTCCATCAAGAGTACTTTATTATCTAAATAAAAATGTTAAAAAATATAATAAAACTGAACTTTGTTTGTCTAAACAGTTGTTAACTTTTTTTTCCACACAGTTAAAATACACGCTATCTTTTCTTACTTTTACCATTATAGATTTATTCAATAAAAATTGTCTTCCAATCTAAACAAAACCAAATGTCTTTCTTATTTCTAAGTGTATCAACCAAGGACAAAAATAAAACAAAAAAATGTTTTTACTCGGTTAGAGTTTGTCTCAGAAATTTAAAATTTCAGAAAATAGGAAAATAAAACGTGAATTTTATTATTCGGGGACACTAATAGTGTGACATGTTTTTAAGAATTTTTTAACGAAGCTTGAAAATTCTGGAATGTAACATATTTTTTAAAATTTTAATTTGTAATATGTGATATTAGCATATGGATATAAAGAAGAAATAGAAGTCTTTTATTTATTTCTAAAATTAATGCAGAGAGAGAAGGCATTAAATGATATTAGAATTTTCAAATATAAAAAAGTACGTAGAATATTAAATTACATGTATGTCCGTCACATTAAGTTGTTTCTAAGTGAAAAAAGAGTTATGTTTTGCCACGTGCTTTCTTTAATGATGGTCATATGTGTGATTGTACCAAATTATTATTATTATTATTATTATTATTATTATTATTATTATTATTATTATTATTATTATTATTATTATTATTATGCATTACGGGACATGTCTAAGAGACTAACATCTAAGAATTTGGGCCTTAAGATACATTCTAAAATGTAATTTTAATAATTCATAAAACCTAATTTTATTAATTTTGAAAAGTAAAATAAATAAGATATATCAAATATACATGAAAGAGATTTAATAAGTGATTGATTATAATTTTGTAAAAAAATAAGTGATTAATTGCAATACTCATAAACGTCTCCTCACATAAAAATTAAATTAGTCATTTAACTTATATTCATTATGAAAATAATTTATATAATATAACTTTTTAATTAGTTGTTTTTTTAGAAAAAAATACTTAAATAACTCTTAATAAAAAAGTCTTTGAGTGTTGATAATTAAATAATTAAATAAAATTAGAAAAACATATTATTTAGTCTTTATTATGCATAGTATGTGTAAAACATTAATTACAAAAAAAGATATTAATGACTAAATTGCTGTAGAAGTGACACATGGAATAGCAATTAATGAGATTCATTCTCAAATGTTATATATATAGATATAGATATGTGTGTGTCTATAAGTTTATTAGTTGGAATTTGATTTGCAATTGGTTAGTTGATTTGAAATTTGGTTCATATTGGTTGTTGAGTTGATATTGGTTGTTGTTGGTTGATGAAAATGAGAGTAGGGATGTGCTGCAAAATATTGGATATACCAGAAACAAGAAAAAATATTTTAAAAAGAAAACATAGTATCAGGGGCGCTTGCAGTTAGAAGTGCCCCTGTTGGTCTTACCCCCCACTTGACAATCAGGGGCGCTCCCAGTAAAAGGCGCTTCTGTTGGTCAGACCAACAGAGGCGCTTCTAACTGCAAGTGCCCCTGATTGTCAAAGTACGCTAAGACCAACAGGGGCACTTGTTACTTCGAGCGCCCCTGATTGTTAGAGGCGCTAAGACCAACAGGGGCGCTTTTATTTTGAGCGCTTCTGTTTCGAATAATTAAAGGCGCTTGTTGTGCGCTCCTGTAGAAGGGTTGGCAACAGGAGCGCCAGATTTAGGGCGTCCGAAAGCGCCCCCAATGGATAAAAAAACGCCCCTAATGGCCTTTCCTGTTGTAGTGTAATATATATATATATATATATATCAATTTCATTTAGCTTTTTCATTCTACTTTTAATGGCCAAATATTACATTCATGATTTGTTTATGATTGAGAATCCATCTTTATTATTTCACGAATTATTCTTTTTTTATTGCATTGGTAAGATATTATCATGGATAGCATTAATTACAAAAAGTATTTATTACTAAATTGCTGAGAGGAGCACACATGGAAATGAATCTAATGAGGTTCATTCTCAATTGTTATACATATAAATATAGATATAGATAAGAATTATAGAAATTATTTTCGGCTTTCTAATGCAACTAGTTTCCTATATACAACTCGAGATATTACATATATACTATTAAGTCTCAAATAACATATATACTATTAAGTCTCAAACTTGTATGCGCTACTTAACCAAGGTAGAGGTCGATCATGATTCTTGATGTTGTTGGTATTTTTCTTAGTGTTCCCATCCGGATCGGCCGGTATATACATATATCGGCCTTAGAAGGACTTCCATGCGTGACCAATTGATCGGCTATAAATATCTTGCCTCTACCTCTCCCAGTATAGAATGGAGCATGATCATAGAGAAATATCCATGATTTCCCTCCCTCCAGTCTGTAACAATCAACTCGACCATCAATTGTAATTATGGTCATTTATCACCATTGTACTATAAGTATACGCCCTATGAGGCCAATAAAATATCCAAGATATAACATATATTCTAATGCAACACACTCTTTCAAATAACATATATACTATTAAGTCTCAAACTCGAGATATAACATATATTCTAATGCAACACAAGTGACTAGGTAGTGGTCGATCATGATTCTTGAAGTTGTTGGTATTTTTCTTAGTGTTCCCAGCCGGACCGGCCGGTATATACATATGATCGGCCTTAGAAGGACTTCCATGCGTGACCAATTGTAATATAAATATACGCCCTAGCTATGAGGCCAATAAACAGATCCGAAGTTCATTTATCATACTCTAGTGTTATTTGATATTCTCTACTATCATTCTCGTGTTCGGTTCTGTTCCTCTCCAGGAAAGGATCGTAAAACTTAGCTTTTAAATGAGGTAAAGAACTCAATATTCAAATACGTATAGGTCATGATTCTTGTTTGGAAGCATTCCACCGATGGTTCTGAGTCTTAATGATGCTTATCTATATCTCAACCCCTCGGCTCCTCAGTCAGATGGACTAACGCTATTTGGATTCAAGCCATTCCCCCTTTCAAGTCTTTAATTTCTGCTTTAGAGACTTATTCATAAAAAAAAAATTGCACTTATGAAAATCTAAGATGCTCGCTGATCACCTTTTCTTGCAGTGTGATTTTGCTTCTAGATTTTGGAGCTGGTTAGGGGATCTTCTTCATCTATCCATTAATGTTAGTAGCATTCACATAGTGCTTGGCATATATATGTGATATTTCTAGGAGCTCTCAGGTCCATGATATGGTTATTTCTTCCATTGCTCACATTGTTTGGATTATTTGGTATGGCAGAAATCAGACCTGCTTCAATAATGTCTCTATCCCTTTTGGCAGAAGCCGTTGTCTTATCTCTTCCGCAGGTCTCTTTATCTGGTCGCATATCTACGGGGGTTAATTCAAATTCTGTTGACGAGTTTCATTTTTTAAAGCATTTTTGTGCTAGGCCACCCCAAGGCTCCGTCTATTATTGAAGTCATCTGGCATAAGCCTCTGTGTGTTTGGGTTAAATGCAATTCAGATGGGGCTTCCCATGGTAGTCCTGGTCTTGCGGCTTTTGGTGGTTTGTTTCGTGACTCGAGTGGGGCAATCATAGGTTGTTTCTCGAACTATTAGGCATTGCTACCTCTTTTAGAGCTGAAATCTTGGCTGTTATGAAGTCGTTTGTGACAAAGGGTGGTGTAAGCTCTGGATTGAATGTGATTCCTCTCTTGTAGTGGCGCCAGCTTATAAGTCAATTGGTTTGGTTCTATGGAGATTTAGAAACAGATGGCGTAATTGCATTACTATCACCAATAGAAAGAATTTCCTTATCTCTCACATCTATCGAGATAATGAAACTCTTTTGTGGATAAACTAGCTAATTATAACTTTATTAGTCAGAGTTTCATTTGGTAGGAGCTGTTGCCTAGCTTTTCTTTCGAACACTTTACTCGTAATAGGTTAGGTCTTTCGTATTACCATTTTCGATGATATTTGGTTTCTGCCAAGGGTTTTGGTCTAGTTCCCCCTAGTCGTTCTCGTGTTCTCTTTCTTTTTTACCCTTTTTAATAAAATCGAGGGACTACTCTTTTTCCTTTTAGAAGATTTTTCTTAAGGAGAATTTGTATCTAAATATTTTAACGAGACTTCATTCCTTCTTTGCCAAAAAAAAAGGTACTTCATTATCTTCAACAAAAAAAGTAGTTCACTATATTGCAAGGACTTTTAGATTATATGCTCACGCTAAAAGTTTTAACTTTATTTCAAATGTGTTATGCTATTCTATTATGTGTGTTTGTAATAAAAAATTGAAATCCAAACAGTCAATGAACACGTAAGTTGGATTCTCCAATCTCCAGGATATGTTATTTAAATGTGTCTGCCCCAAAATTTCAGTTCCAATGCAACTATATCTAAGCGAAACATAGACCCCATTTCTCTTCCTAAACAACAAAGTCTAAAAAATGCTCCCATTTCTGTATTGAAATTAATCCGTTCATTTTCTCATTTCTCTAGCCAACTAATCTTACGCTCTTACCTGCTTCTATCTCCTCACAACCAAACAATTGCCAATTTAGTTCTGAATAGATGAAGTGATTATGATCCACCAAAAAAAAAAAGATGAAGTGATGTTGAGCCACGCAACGCGAGGCATGCTGGGGTAAATTAGTCACAGACCAATAATATGCACATTTTTAGCCTCTTAACAGGTATGCATGCTATTAAAGTAATTACAATTATAATTGCCTTTAAAATATGCCGTTCTATACTTTAAATATTATAATAATGTATTGTAACCAAATAATTCAGATTTTTGGTATTTAGAATGAGTGGAATCGAGTCGATCGATTAAATGAAGACTTTGTGCAACGTTATTAATTCAAACATGAAATGGAAAATTGTAGTTTATTTATTGAAAGTAACTGGAACTGCACGATTACGAAAAATAGTTTAAACCAAAAGAGCAAAGCGAACCGTGGTGTATTGAGTATTGTGGCCCATCCATCAATGGACTGAACGATCCATCCATCAATCAATCAATCAAACTAGAAAACTGAATAAGCAACGGCTAGCTAGCAATGCCAAAACAACAAATCACATCACATGAAAATATCCATTACATACATGCACATGCTCGGCAATCGCATGCACATTAACTTACCGCTTCTATAACCAACTAGGGTCCTTCGCATGCAATAAACACATGTAAAATATAAAGACTTAAAGAGTAAAAGCCCAAATTCGTTCCTGACAATTTTCTCGCGGGATGAATTCGTCCCTGACAATATTTTTGAGACACATTGGTCTCTGACAATTCCAAAATGAGACACGTTAGTCCCTCCATCCATTTAACCGTTACCAGTACAGTAAACGTCATCTACGTGGCACGTTAAGTGCCACGTGTCACGTTAAAAGCCACAGGTGTGTTTATTTTGGGCCAAATTCATCCCTGAAATTACAAATTTGAAAAAGGGACAAATCAGTCTCTGACAATTTAAAAATGGGACAAATTCGTCCCTGAGTCATCTTCAACCTTAAAACTCTTCCATTGATCTTCTTCCCTCTCCACCGGCAGCAGAGGCGCGGCGGTGATGACCTCCGGTACGGTGGTCGCCGGTGAAGGGTACTCCAATGACAAAAAAATTTTAGGGCTTTTCGAGAGGATTACGTGAGGATTTTGAATATTAAACTCGTTTTTTTATTGAAGGGCTATCGTTGATTATATCTGTTGTTCTCAATTGTTTTAACGTAACCTATACCTTCCTCTCATGATCAAATAAGCACAGAAACAAATCTCTTCCAGAAGATTCATGCTCAAAATGCCTAATCCATCCCACAAAATTTCCTCCTACGCACATACGAAAATATCAGCCCAGCAATTACAAAACTTCCTTCTACAAATCCAGATAAAATACAGATCTGGGTATAAACACCATTTCCTTAGCAAGAGGTATGAAGATTTGGGTATAAACACCAGAAACGAAAAAACGTATCTGGGCATAAATCCCAAAAACGAAAAAACGGATCTGACACTTTTGTTTGTGCGATTGCTGGTGATGGAATGATGTCATTTAACCCCAATCCAGAAATCTCCTTATTCTTCTTCTCAACCTCTCCTTATTCTCCTTCCTTTGGTTCAAGAACATTGTGTAGAATCCCCGAATTTCATTGAACAGTCCTCTAAAACCTAAATCCTTTTTGAGCGATCCAACAACAAAAGAAACAAATCTGGAGAAATATTAATTAATGCGAAACTGGAAAAAAATGCAGAGAGAAGGTGACGATAGATGAAGATGAAAATGCAGTGAAGATAGATGAAGATGACTCAGGGACGAATTTGTCCCATTTTTAAATTGTCAGGGACTGATTTGTCCCTTTTTCAAATTTGTAATTTCAGGGATGAATTTGGCCCAAAATAAACACACCTGTGGCTTTTAACGTGACACGTGGCACTTAACGTGCCACGTAGATGACGTTTACTGTGCTGGTAACGGTTAAATGGATGGAGGGACTAACGTGTCTCATTTTGGAATTGTCAGAGACCAATGTGTCTCGAAAATATTGTCAGGGACGAATTCGTCCCACGAAAAAATTGTCAGGGACGAATTTGGGTCTTTACTCAAGACTTAATTACAATTTTAATCCTTCTATTATGAACAAATCACGATTTTAGTCTTTAAATTTTTTCATGAATTTAGTCCCCCTTTTTTGAATTTCTAAAATCAATGTCCCTTCGTAATTTGGTCAAACATTTTGCTGACTTGGGGCTCATTAGTCTTATGTGGATGACACGCAAGACTGCCAGAATGGATTTTAAAATAAAAAAGTATTAGGTAGGGTTCTTTGAGTAACCTTGATGAGTCTCAATGAAGAAGATGAAATTGTTTTTTACTAATTTAAAGAAAAAATGATTTTTTTTTATTTTCAAATCCATTCTGGCAGTTCTACGTGTCATCCACGTAGGATTATTGAGCCCCAAGTCGGTAAAATGTTTGACCAAATCAATGAGGGCATTGATTTTAGAAATTAGAAAAATAGAGGGGCTAAATTCGTGTAAAAAAAGTTTGAGGACTAAAATCGTGAATTAATCGTAATAGGGGGGTCAAATATTAATTACATCTTCAAATATCGATCAAAATAGTTTTTTAAGATAATATTAAAAACATTTTGTTGACTATTTTTGAAGATAATTTTAAAAACATTTTGGTATATTGATTAATGAAAAGTTCTACCAACACTCTAGAACTCTCCTGCCAACACTCATTCTACGATGAGTTGAAATTTATGTAGAGTTCTACTAAGTTATGAGTCTCATTTCTAAAGTAGTAGAACTCCCATGGGTTTCAATCAATCATAAAACGAGTGTTGAGGGAAGAGTGTCAAAGAGGGGTTAAGATTCTTTGTATTTTTCAAAAAATTGGAGAAAGACACAACAACGATGGTGGACCATACAATTAATTAATATAATAAAATTAATTATAGGCTCGCCATTATTATTGTGTCATTCTCTCTCAAAATGGAACCCTCTAATTCTTTTGAGAAATGGACCATACAACGATGGATGACCCTAACTGCAAGTGCACTAAACAAACATCTCAAACATCTCAAACATACCAATATATATATATATATATATATATATATATATATATATATATATATATATATAATGCTGAAATCATTACATAATCCTCTTTGAAACATAGAATGTTGTTTATCTTACTCATACTACTATATTTAATAGATATTATTCTTAGTTTCAAGCAATTAGTTATGTTTAGATGCAAAAATAACTCTATATAAAATAGAGTTATCAGTATTCGAGCTCAACCCAAGGCTTCGAGTCCAGTGACCAGCTCAAGGCCACCACCAGCCGCACCCACCAAACCCTCGACCCGCCAGGCAACCCAGAAGAAGAGTAAAGAGCCTACGGTCATCACTTAACAGGGCCTACGTAGGGTCATCAGCTCAACTTAAGACAATTGTAACTTCTGACCTTACTCCAAGTAAGTATCCAATCGGCCGAACCTTGACCTTTTATCTTGCCATCTTCGGCTCACTCTCCTTTTTCTAGTGCAAATCAAGAGGTTGCAGCTCTGGATTGCGTTCGGGTTCGGATCGTGGGTTTCTGGTTTGGGTTCGGTTGCGTTGCTGTTCGGATTGCATTGATGCTGTCTGTTTCTGGTTTGGGACTGTTGCGTTGGTTCGTAGATGCTGACTGTTTCTGGTTTGGCATTGGTGGCTGTCGTCACGAAATTTGGACCCGCAGTCTCGCCTCCCCCCATTTCGGTGTGGGCCCTTTCCCTGTCGCTCGCGGTTCTGCTTGATTGTGCCTCGGTGTTGGCTGGGGGCGCAATACCGCGGTGGTGGTTGGTGGCTCGACTTCCTCGATCAAGCTAGGTGCTGTCTCGGTGCTGGCCGGTGGCACGACTTCGCGATGATGGCTGGGGTCCCGCCGCCGGTGGTCTGGAGTGTGGTGACTCGATTGTGGTCTAAGGTTGTTTAGTTTAGAGGTCTTTGTTAGACTCTCTTTATTGTCCTTATTTCCAAGGGTATTGGCTTAGTCCCCCTTGTGCTTTTTGTACTATTTTTATTTTTTAATAAATTCGGGCCTCCTGCCTGTTGCTTAAAAAAAAAAAAAAGAGTCCAGTCACTCATCTTGACGACGATGATGAAGATAACCTTTCTATTGCACAAAGAAGCGTTCATGGAGTTCCGTCCAGATAGTGGAAACTCCTCCCCCACACACGACGTTAAACTTGCCTCAGCTAAAAAAGGACAATCTCACCCCTTCAGAAGAGTACTAATGGTAAGCCCTTTTTCTTTTTCTGATGGCCTTGCACTATTGTTTATTTCCTTCCTTGCTTAGCCGAGTCTTTCACCTTTATGCAGAAAACTTATGACCAATCTGGCCAAGGCTCTTCATCTTTGTCGAAGCAAGTCCCTTAGCAGCAAGAAACGATAAGCTATTCTACTATATTTTACCGAAAATTTCCATTACCATGTCGAGACTGGCAAAACTCCTCCTTTGTTTGCAGGCCCGGGTAGAAGAGGAGCAGCCCTGAGAAATTGGGAGAAACTTATTCGATGATGAGGTTCTCATGCCCTCCTCTCCATTGCATCAAGAAGCGGGGGCTCTGCTAGTTGTAACTAAGAAGCTTGCTCAATACTTTCTGTAACCCGGTCCTCCCCAAGCATCTTGTTCTCCTATCAATGATCAGCTAGACAGGGTCGAGGCTGCCCTAGTTGGGGTAAGCTCAACGGATATGACCCAAGTGGTTGGGCTGAGGTCCCTGCTTTTCAAACTTGTAGATCCAATGAAGTGTCTGAGTTAAAGAAGAATGTCTTCAAGCAAATATCCCTTTACCTCAACGACATTTCAATCCTCTTCATCAAGGCAAGGACCAATCATGGTGCAGCTGAAAACTCTTTGAAGAGGCTTGCCGACCTGCAGATTCAAAAAGAGGGCTACATGAAGGTCTTCTTGGCCTTAGACGAGGAAAATAAGGCTATGTTGGCCGAGAAAGACAAGGTCAGCAACCGAATCCAGGGTATCAACGAAGCCATAACTCAGCTGTTGAAAGAGCTTGAAACCGTTAGGCCCCAGCATGAAGAAGCCAAACAAAAGCTTAATGATTTCCTCTTAGAGTGTAATCAATTGTTCCACCACAGCTCGGCTCTTGACCCAGAGTTAAATGCCCTCAAGCCTCAAAAAGAGGGTTTGAAATCGACTTGCAGAAGAGTCATGATACACCCTACAAAAAAACAGCGCATTAGCGACGGATTTTTCCCTCGCTAATGCCTGTTTTTCCCTCGCTAATGACTGTTAGCGACGGAATTAGCGACGGACCAATTCCGTCGCTAAAAAGCTGGTCGCTAATTGGGTAGCGAGGGAATCCAATCCGTCGCTAAAATTAGCGACGGAAAATCCGTCGCTAAAATCCGTCGATAAACACTGTGCACACTGACCGTTGCAGTTGATTTGACAGTGACACTGACCAATTTTAGCGACGGAAATCCGTCGCTAAAATCCGTCGCTAATCTCTTTTTTTTTTAAATGCTAATCTCAGATAGAAAGAGGGAGAGATAAGGGGTTGGGGAGGAAAATGGAGAAGGAAAATAATTGAAAGAGGATGGTGTGGTGGTGGTGGTGGTGGTGGTGGTGGTGTGTTGAAGGATGAAGATGATGGTGGTGGTGGTAAGAAAAAATGAAAGAGGAAGAGGAAAATGGAGAAGGAAAAGAAATTAAAGAGGGAGAGGAGGAAATGAAAGAGGATGGTGTGGTGGTGGTGGTGGTGGTGGTGTGGTGTGGTGTTGAAGGGAGAAGATGATGGTGGTGGTGGTAAGAAAAATTGAAAGAGGAAGAGGAAAATGGAGAAGGAAAAGAAATTAAAGAGGAAGAGGAGGAAATGAAAGAGGATGGTGTGGTGGTGGTGGTGGTTTGGTGTGGTGTTGAAGGGAGAAGATGATGGTGGTGGTGGTAAGAAAAAATGAAAGAGGAAGAGGAAGAAATGAAAGAGGAAGAGGAAAATGGAGAAGGAAAAGAAATGAAAGAGGAAGAGGAGGAAATGAAAGAGGATGGTGTGGTGTGGTGTTGAAGGGAGAAGATGATGGTGGTGGTGGTAAGAAGAAATGAAAGAGGAAGAAATGAAAGAGAGGAAAAAACGGAGAAGAGGAAGAAATGAAAGAGGAAGAGGAAGGATTCGGGTTTATAAAAAAAAATTACCCGTTAGCGACGGATTTAGCGACGGATTTCCCTCGCTAATGTCTGTCACGTGTCAAATCAACTGCAACGGTCAGTGGCACAATTTTCCAAACATTAGCGACGGATTTAACGACGGATTTCCGTCGCTAATTCGAACCAAAATTTTCAAGTTTCGCGCCTTGTCAAATCCGTCGCTAAATGAGTGCAATTCCGTCGCTAAATTAGTAAAATCAATTCCGTCGCTAATGGAGTAAAATTCCGTCGCTAATTCTTTTTTTAGCGACGGACCAATAGTCCGTCGCTAAATTCCGTCGCTAATCAGTCATTTTTTTGTAGTGACAAGGCAACACCTGACCATTTTTTATGTGTGGTAAATTAGGGCTCCATTGTTACTTTGATACATCTGCTGCCAATATATGGTTACCCTTCAAACAATGGAACCATGGGACGTTTGTTTTCGGGCGCAATTTTCATAACCTTGAGGACAAGGTTGATTTTGAAGAGTGGGTTGATTATATGAATCATGTTGTTTGGACTCAGTGTTTGTTGGCTAGGATGCTTATCAATTATGGAACAGTTTGCATCAAGGTTTCTATGCACGGAGAGTTTGAGAGGTTATGGTCTTGTTTTTTTTTTTATGGGTGGAGAGATTATAGCAATGGTGATAGATTTTGGAGCTGTCAAAATTACCACCTTAGTAAGCAAAGCAGAAGCAGAAGCAGAAGCAGAAGCAATGAGACCTTGTGGCTACGTTACACCGGTGAGAATTGGAAAAAGCGACAATGGGATCCCGACGGACATCCAAGTACTTTTATATTACACAACTAATAATTGACACGGGAGGGGGAGGAATTGGTATGAGTGATTGTGTGAGTGTGGTGTAGTGCGGAGTAGTGTGGACTGGGTGCAAATTATATTTTTCAAGGTGTGCAAAATATTTTTTTAGTGGGGGTATAAGCCTAATTTTATTTTTTTAAGAGGGTGCGCTTTACCACCCTCATTAGAGGGCAAGTCTGCCCCTGTTTACAATGAACCAGGGCATGACATATTTCAACTGTGGAACTACTCTTAATATCAGCAGAGAAACTTTAGTTGAGATCGAATAGGGAAGCCCATATTGTGATTGTCATTTCGTCTTGGCAGTAGGAAATATTAATGGGTGTTGTCAATTTGGTACTCCTCATTTTGGTTTTAGGTTTATCGAAGTTTGTTTTGAGGGATGTTGGAGACGAGGAGATGAGTCGTTGTGAATGTGTACTCTATGACCAAGAATACACGACTATAGAGGGAATTAGTGATGTCTAAAAGGGCTTAAGAGTTTCTTATGGTTGTTATAGGAGAAATCAATTTCGTTTGTGCTCTGTCTAAAAGAAGAGGTTATGACCTTAGACTTAGGGATGTTGATATATGAGAAATCGCGTCGTTTGTTGTGAAGTTACGCCGCATTGACCTAACCTTAGTGGGGAGAAAGTTTAGTTTGTTCCAGTCAATTGGTATAATTAAGAGTCGCTTGGATCAAATTTAAGTTTTCAGAGATTGGATAAATGCTTAGGTTGATATAAGCTAAGGGGCCTTTATAGGGAGGAGATCCTCTAATTTTTATCCAGGAAAGTTGGAGTGACTTTCCCTCTATCTCTTTTCCATTATTTTCTCTCTCATCTTTTCCTCAAATTTTCCCTCCAATTTTTGGGAAGGAGTTTTGTATCTTTAAGGCGGGTAAGGTACTGTGGGATCTGGATTAACTACAGTCACTGCTTTGTGCCGTCATTGCAGTCAGCTAGTCCGCCACCATTGGATTGGTTTCTCTCACACTAATAACCCTTGATTTGCTTTGTAAAAAAAAAGTGTAAGTAAAGAGACAATGGTAGATGACTGAAGCTAATCTCCATCCAGGTACCGTGTCTTTGGCCCATTTTGTGTCTATATCTTTCATCTATCAATTTCTCTCTCATCTTATCTCACCTTTCTCTCTTCTACAAAAGCATAAAGTCACATAAGATATCCATTATCAAAGACACCTAATCCAAATCCCACAATTTTACCACTTTTCCTCTCCTTTTTTTGCCAAAAGGCACCATGGCTTTCCACTTGGCTTTTTACATATTAGTTAAGTTAGGAATTGATTTGTACTGTCAGAGCCGACATTATTGCAACGACCGAAGGTCTTCTAAATCCGGTTGAGCATGGCAGATGAGGGTGTACCTACAAACACTCAAATGCCAAAGTCAGCAAGAGAGAGTGAGAGGCAAGTAATGATTGAAGCGTACCTGATTCCCGAGTGGGACCATGTAATTATAGGTATCGTTGATTGGCGAAGAGTGGGCCTTCGTAGTGCGTGAGTGGGCGCCTGTGAGGGCGTGCCATATACGATCAAACTGGTAGACATGACAACCGGGCGAGTCAGGGCGGGTTTTTTCTCCTTCGTCCCCTCCCTTATCATCAGAGTTGGGTTTACCCGTCCTATCCCCGCCCCAAACGTGGCCGGGTTTCCCCTTTTGTCCCCAATTCCGCCACTATTTATAAACAAAAAAATTATATTTATGAGAATAGAATAAAATAATAATTACTATACACAATGATAAAATAAAAGCTAAAAACATTAAAATAGATTTTTCTATTGAAAACAGATCAAAATAAAAAATAAACAAAATAAATGAAACAAAATGAATGAGTATATATGTATAAAATAAAATAAAAAAATTATTACAAAAAAAAACTAATAATTAATGTTTACTCGAGGAGTTCAGGGTGGGGGCGGATATCGACAACCCCAAACTCGCCACCGTCCCCGGTTAAAGCGGTTGTCGGAGTCGGGATTGGATCAGTACCTGCATGTAGTGAAGTCTAATTTGGATTGTGCACCATCTCATTCCGGAACAGGAACTATATATTTCTCTTAATTAAGAAGAGTAAAAACTAATATAAATTGTGCTAATTAGCTGCTGTAAGCCGGTAAGTCCATAACAGATATAAAATTTGTTTTTTTAACAAATTTGATCAGATTTGATGCAAATTTGAAACATACAAAGCAGCAAAGAATCATATATCTAGCTCTGCTTATTTAGTAAGTGAGTTTATTAATCAACTTGTGATTCGATTCCAATCTCATCACCCAGCATCATGTCGACCACAACTCTAGAAGGCATAATAATATAGTAATATTTTTTTTATTTTATAGAATTGTTGGCTACTCACGGAGTGTCCGAACGCTTTCAACAAATGACAAATCTCCGCTCGTGCTTATGATCAAATTTCTCACTGACCAACACCGATAGTTTAAGCCACTTAGCCAACGATGTTGATTAATAATATAGTAATATTAATAATATATATATATATAATAATAATAATAATAATAATAATAATAATAATAATAATAATAATAATAATACTAATAATAATAATAATAATAATAATAATAATAATAAAACATAAAATTCACAGACCCTGACGAGAAGATTTAGTGCTTTACTAGACATTTTATTAAACTTAGATGAGGTAGAGGAACAATCGGACAATATATGCCAAGGTGCCTTCCTTCCTCATCTTCTCAAGGCCAATTTGTTTATTTAAGAATTAATTAAGAGTGCTGCAGTTCTTTAAATGAATGGATCGAATCCTTCTGTGAACAACTGACTTAAGATTTCTTTAATTTATTCACAAAATTTAATAAACAAACAAAGGAATCAAAGATTCGTCTGAATTAGTTAATCCGGGAATTTGAATTTGCTGTTATGGTATGTTTTAGGGGTGGATCTGTGTGTATGTATCAAGAGGGTCAACTGCACACCTAAAATAAAAATAGGTGTATTTGTTACATTATAAAAAAATTATTTTGAACCTCATTAATTTAAATTTTTGTACCTAGATCCATGCATAAATTTAATTTAGTGTGAGATGTTGCAATGTATCACTTAAGTTATATAGATGAACGATTGTCTACCGACTTATATTAAGAGAGATGTATTCAATTATGTTCTTGTATATAAAATGGGGGTGATGCCACCTTTAAGGATATAGCATTACTAAGGGCGACCTCCCAAAATACATGAACCAAGAGTCTCTACAACAACGGTGAAATGGTGTGCTAGGGTATGAGAGATCACCTTACCTTAGGAGGGGGTCCTCCTCATATAGCAAAAGTGTGGACCAATAGTGGATAGCGGACCTCCTTTTAGGCCCAATTGTAATTAGCCCAATAGTGACTAGCCTTATGGTGCTCTACATTACATGGTATTATTGTCCGTTGTCTGTCACCAAGGTGGTGGGAACAGTATGAGCCAATGGTCAGCTGCCACGTCTTCCTCATTTGTCTTCTAGTCGGACGCGTCCCGTCCTGTGCATGGTTTGTAGGACGATGCATACGGTACGGGCACTCCCTTTAGTACTGTCTATGCTTACTCGGGTGTCGATTGCACTCCTCAGTCACTTCTCCTCGGCCTGGTTGGATGTCGACGCACGGGGTTTTCCTTGGTCTTCTAGGGTAGGGCCTAGGTCGGTATTTTCCAAACACCCTTGCTACACAGCCCTTCCAGCTCTGAGCCCTTCAGGGCGAAAGTGCTCAAAGCCCTTCTGGGTGGCCGACTTGTGGTGACATATCTTTTCCTTGATGCTTTTGCTATTTATTGTTGCTTGTCATGCCGCCTTCTTCATTTATGAGGTTTGCCCCCAACCTTCTGGTCAGAGCATTCGATGGTTCCATGTTTTCCTTCGAGTCTTTATTGCTAGCTTGAATGTACGTTTCTCACCCGCCTCTTCTTGGCTTGTGTATAGATAGGATCGATCATCTGGTTGTGTTGTTATTGCGGTGTTTTAACTTCAGGCTTCCTTCTGACAAGTCTGGCATGTGTATAAGAAGGACGGAGGCCGACATTGATGCGTGTATCTATCTTGGTCCTTGGGGAGTCGTCCTTGTTTACCGTGAGCTTTTCGTCGTTTTTGGGGTTTGCCTGGTCGGGCAGACTGGACTCATCCGGTATACAGCCCTTCGAGCTTCAAGTCCTTCAGGGCGTAGATGCTCTAAACCCTTCAGGGTGACTAGTTTTCGATGGCTTCTCAGTTTCTCGATGTCCTCGTCATGTATTTATTGTTGCTTGTTCATGGAGATATTCCCCTTTAACGCAGTGTGTTTGAGGCTTCTACCAACTCTGGTCTTTGTCCTCTTGAAGATGTCACTACAAAAAATTGCCCATTAGTGAGGGATTTTTCCCTCGCTAAATGCCCCAAATTCCGTCGCTAATTCCCATTAGCGAGGGAATTAGCGACGGAATCAGTCCCTCGCTAAATTGTTCCTCGCTAATGGGAATTAGCGAGGGAATATTCTGTCACTAATTCCCTCGCTAATTAGCGAGGGATTCAAATTCCGTCGCTAAGTCTGACAGCCACATTTTTTTTATATCAGCCTATTTTTTTATATAGTTATTATTATTATGGTGTGGTGGTGGTGGTGGTGGGGAAGGGTATTAGGGTAGAGAGAGAAGGAGAAGACTAAGGGAGAAGGAGAGAGAGAGAGAGAGAGGGAGAGAGAGAGAGAGAGAGAGAAATGAGCTATGTGGTGGTGGTGGTGAAGGGGTATTATGGTAGAGAGAGAAGGAGAGAAAGAGAGAGAGAAATGAGTGGTGGTGGTGGTGGTGGTGAAGGGTATTAGGGTAGAGAGAGAAGATAGAGTGAGAGAAGAGTGTGAGCAGGTGGTGGTGGTGGTGTGGTGGTGGAAGAGTGAAGAGAGAAGAGTGTGAGAGGAGGTGGTGGTGTGGTGGTGGAAGAGTGAAGAGAGAAGAAGAGTGCGAGGAGAGAACAAGAGAGAAGAGTGTGAGGAGAGTAGGAGAGAAGAGTGTGTGTGAGAGGATAAATAAGCTGAAAAGTCAAAAAATTAGCGAGGGACCAACAATTTCGTCGCTAAACACCTGCACAGGAGTCCTATCATCTGAAAACTGTCAGAAATTAGCGAGGGACTGACAATTCCGTCGCTAATCACCTGCACGAAGGCCTACGATCTGAAAGCTGTCAGAAATTAGCGAGGGAATTAGCGAGGGACTGAAAAATCCATCGCTAATTAGCGATGGGCCTAGAAATCCGTTGCTAATGACAGAATTAGCGAAGGACTAAAAATTCCCTCGCTAATTCTCTTGCTAATAAGCTTTTGTTTTTGTATTGTGTCCTGTAAACTAGATGGGTATTTGCGAGCAAATATCTCTGATGCATTTATAACAATTTCCTCTATCTTCTAATCCAAATGAGAAAAGCAAGGTTGGTGTTTGTGTGATTTGGGGCTTTGAAAATGAAGGAGCCATGTTAAGGGGAGAGATTCACGATTTCAACATGGAAAGGTATAGGGAGAAGAAAACTTCATGGTTTTGAAGTTATGCTCTCCTAAAGGTTTCACCTTTTTGCAACAAAACTAGGGGAACAACTTCACGCTTTTGTAAAAAGAATGAGGAAAATGGCTTCAAGCTTTTGCGATGAAAATAAGGAGGATGGCTTCACCCTTTTAAACAACAGTGAGTTAAAGCTTGTGTTGGTGATGCCTTTGGAGAGAGCAGTGAAGTGTGAAAAGGCGATTTCAACTGAAACCTTCCCATTTCCATCTCAGCTAGGAACTAAAGCTCTTTGACGGTGAGGCAGTGAGGAAGGAGTTTTTACCGTGGCACCACGATGGGCGCCAATGTTCTTGTATATAAATTGGAGTGGTGCAACCCTTATGAATATAGTCTTACTAAGGGAGACCTCTCAAAATATATGAACCAAGAGTCTTTACAACAATGGTGAAATTGTGTGCTAGGGTATGAGAGGGGGCCTCCTTATATAGCTAAAGTGTAGGTCAATAATGGATACTGGACATCCTTTTAGGCCCAATTGTAATTAGCCCAATAGTGACTAGCCCTTTGGTGCTCTACATTACGTGGTGCTATTGTCTGTTGCCTGTCATCAAGGTGATGGGTCACTCACTATTTCGATACGAGTCAATGGTCGGCTGCCACGTCCTCTTCATTTGTCTTCTAGTCAAACACGTCTTGCTCTGTGCATGGTTTGTATGACGACGCACACGGTACACACGCTCCCTTTAGTAATGTCAGAGCGACACATACATCCCTTCCATCATTGTGAATCACAATATCCATTCCCCAATCCCCACCATCCATCCTTAGAATGATCCCGTTAATGTTAAATGAGGTGCAGAATTGTTAGAGCTCATTTGAATTCCAAGTTTGTTGCAATATGGAGGTTATATATATATATATATATATATATATATATATATATATATATATATATATATAAGATCTACAGAGATAAATTAAGGGATCATAAGTTATAGCTAATTATAAATTAGAGATAAGTGAAGTACTACATTTGAACTTTAAATACAAGGACCGCGTGGATCAATTTTTAATCATCTTCTCTCCCCTCTCGCCTTTATATTTTGTGATGGAGAGAAGGAGAAGATCCAAACACTCCTTTAAAGGTTGATATAGATATTCAACGCATGGATATTTCTGCTAACTAATGCTCATACAAAGTCCATTTTGTTTCAGTATAAAAAAATCCATTTTGTTATTTAAAATTCGTTTGCATTCTTTTTTAAATTAATAATTTATATACAATGTGGGTGTATTAATGTTTTACACAACTGACCGATCATAAGTGAAATGTCATTAAAAATAAGTGACTGAACTCATAACCACCTTATTTGTTACTAATACTACGGAATTAGGATTGATTATTAGTGTAAAACAATTTACACGGATGGTGCGTACCAATTAGAGACTTCTTATTTATTTGGTAATAAAATTCTTTGGCATTCTAATCTCCTATATTTGAACTACTACAGGTCCATGAATGTGGGATCGACAGTATACTGCCCACATCATCATGTTTAACATAATAATAAGAGGAAAACGAAGGAAACTTCTGTTCACACAGATTCTAACTTACACATTCGTGACACCCTTTAATGTATGATGAAGTCCTTGATCCAATGCTCCAGGGAGTTTGTGGTTAAATGAAGAGCTTTACCCACGTGTATATATAACAGACACAGCAATTATTTATCCTTAGAAGAAGTAGTTTTTGTATAGTCTTAATCATTAATTTTATCTTTAGAATTTTGTTTTGAGTGGGTAATTAACTAACTATTCAGTCTTAATTCTACCACACATAAAAACTTTTGGAAGCATATGCATGTTTTGACGAGTGACAATTCATACACAAAGACGGGGAGGGGGTGAGGCCTAGCATGTAGGTCTTTGTTGGCCTATACGACCCAAACCATCTTTCCATAATTCAGCAGCATCATCCCCCACTCATACTACCTGATATTTTATTTCTCAATAATTAATACAGAGTTAACTTAGCTGACAATTTTTATAAAAGTGTTTTAATTTAGTCTTTCGATTATATTAATTTAGTTGCTCTATTTTAAAAAAAAATGTTTTAAAATGAAATATTTATAAAAAATCAGGAACTAAGTTAATTTATTATTAATGTGAGGATCAAAATGTATTTTAAAATTTCAGAACTAAATTGACCAACAACTCAATAATATTAAATAATATTATTGTAGAATATAATTAAATAAGAAGAAAAGCCCAAAACTATTGAAAGAAAAAGGAGAATGAAAGACAGGCTCCAGGAAGAACGCGAGAAAGCGCTTGACCCTTGAAGAGGTAAGGTCCACTGTAGTCTTCCTATCCAGTTTTAAACTTCCTTGTTTCTTTTCAACTTCAAAGCCGAAAATTTAACCATTAAACCTCATTTTTTATTATAACAATTACTTATTTAATCTGTACTTTGAAAAAGTTAAGGATCATTAAATTAATAAATTGTGATAAAATTAGATAATTTTCTTCATCAGCATCACCTTGTTTGTTCATATACAGTAATAGGATGATACGAGTGAGTGCGGCGAGTTGTTCATTTTTAGTAAATAAATAAATAAGATAAAAAAATAATAATAAGAAAAGGCTAGGGAATTATTCATTACTACCTGTATCTGTATTTCTACTACTGCGCATGTGTGTTTCTTATCTTTTTCATCTTGAAGAGTAGTGGCTGTCTCTGGCAGCAGCAGAAGAAGTTAGAAAAACGCAGTCATGGAGGAAATGTACGGATTACCTTCGACGGCGGAGTACGCGGACAAAGCTCTGATGACGCCGGAGAATCTGATCTTTCCGGCAGACTACAATAGCTTCCTCATGTCCACTTCCACCGCAGGTCGGATTCCTATGTTCGGATCGGAAGAAATCTTCTCGGCTGAACCCTCAACCGCCGCCGGAATTCAAGATGACGTGGCATCTACTATGATGAAAGCGAAAATCGCTTCTCATCCTCACTACCCTCGCCTCCTCCAAGCTTACATCGACTGTCAAAAGGTAAGTAAAACTATCAACTAGTTATAACGCATTCGAATTCGTTTAACCGTAACCGTTTCAAAACGGTTAATAATTATAACAAACTGAACAAATTTCTGTTAGGTTGGAGCGCCTCCAGAAATAGCACGTTTGTTGGAAGAAATCAGGAGAGAAAATGACTTGTGTAAACGAGATGCTGTTACCACGTGCTATGGAGCCGATCCCGAGCTTGACGAGTTCATGGTCCCCCCCTTCACTTCCTTCTCTTTTGTGTTTGCCCGCGCACACGCACACACACACTCAAATATTTATTTATTTATTTATTGAAACTAAAATATATAACTTTTGTCACTGATTGAGATCGTGTTGTGTTGTATTGGTTTGCTTTTGGTTACAGGAAAACTACTGCGATGTGCTGGTGAAGTATAAATCAGACTTGGCTCGTCCTTTTGACGAAGCAACTACCTTCCTCAACAAGATCGAAACGCAACTTAGCCATCTCTGCACTGGTGCTTCAGTTACCACTCTTTCTGGTTTGTTCTTCCTCCCTTTCTTTTTCTCTCTCTGGTTCGCTGGTTGAGTAGCTGTAGCACTCCCTCACTGGTAGTTTAGTTTTGGAACTCGATGTTCCTTGATATCTGTGCTTATGCTATTGCTACCTCTCTTTTTATTATTTATCGCGCTTTTTTTAAGTAGAAACTAGTAGTAGTTGTTCTTTGATCCAGTTCAGTTCTTATCCTATTGTGGATTATCTTGCTGTTTTTCCGCTGAGAGAACATAAATAATAGTGGCAGATAAGCTAATTTACAATTAATAAACAAGATACACAGCTTTCGAAGTAAAATAAGGAAAAGAATGGACAAAAAAAGAAGAAAGCAAAACCCTAACTCACAGACTTTCTCTTTCTTTCTTTGCCTTGGTGTTTATGCATGATGAATGTGCAGTGTGTAATTTACTTTTTATTTTTTGTTATGTTTTCAGTTTTCACTGTTAGACTTGTAATCCATGTTTGTTTGGTTGTAGGAGAAAATAAAAAGGTTTGCATTTTGTTTGGTCATTCATGGGTTACCTTACCAGTGCTGTTCAAATTTTCATCTTTAATCAGTTTCATCTTTCTACGGATTTTCAATTAAATGCTTAGGTTACTTGGACTTGTCTTGTATGGACATTTGAATTGTTTTGCATCACACACTCTTCATATATAGTGTTCTTATTTTGTCTGGTTTTTGGTTTCTGCTTCCTGCTCGTGAATGTCCAGTTGCATCTATCTGACTTTTTAATTTGAGATAGCAGACGTTTACTACATCTCAAACTAACAAACTGTTGCCTCGATAAAATACACTGACCGAACAATAGATATTAGATGAGATGAACCCATATTCTTAAAAATGGGCATGGGCTTCTTCTTATTTCTTGCATCTGCCACCTATCAAATGGTTTCCTCTATTATTTCTTTTTATTCTAATAATCTTTTAATGCCTTCCTGCTCAGTCACACGCACACACTGATATCATGCTTATTCTGGTAAAATTTCTGTGAAGGAAAATTTACACACAAAGTTCATTCAAGTACTGTAATACTTATGCCTGCAGTCTATTAAATGATGCATGACAGTGGTTTATAATAAGCATGTTTATAGCATTTGTTTATCTTTTGTTCTCTGCAAGTAATTAGTTTGCTTCCTAAAAGCTATTTTGAAGAGATTAATTTTTAGTGACTAGTATGGTAAATTTAAATTCTTATCTGATAATCATATGCCAAAGTTAACCTTTTTTACTATCATGAGAAAGAGAGGAGAGATGCAGTGTAAAATTTGTTATATTGAAAAACTACAAATTACATGCATTTTCTTCAAATGATACATCAACACATGTAGTTCATCACGTGGATTGGTGGTTGGTGTAAAAACTTGCTTCTCATGTAATATATATATATATATATATATATATATATATATATATATATATATATATGTATCCCTTTTAAGATATCTGCAAGTCTCACTTATAATTACAGATGGACAATTTTCTTCATTCTTATTGCACCATCTAATCTTGCCATTGAATTTTCTTTTTCATTTCGTAACTCACTAATTTTGTTAGGATTTTACATTTTTAATTGTAATTTAATGTCTATAAAGTACATGTGGATATGAAATTTTTATATCAAATTTGAACATCAGAAAATATATTTCCATAACACAAATGCTTTTCTTGTGAAATGACAACTATAATATATAGTAAGCTTCAAATCTACCTTTTGGATTAGATGAACACAACATGATCTGACAGTAATGGCATGCGATGATTCTGTTTTCATACTTTATATTGAATATTAATAATTAGTAGTATTTTACTCACGGGTGATACTGTATGGTCGGTGTATTGTCATGAAGTCATAATAGTAATTTGGAAGATAATCATAAGTTGTGAACAATGTCCAAAATGTATGATTTGAAATTCAAAGTAGAAAGAAATTGACAATTAGAATTACATTGATCCTTAATAATGTATTTGGACATTAGAGGTAAAATATGCATCCTCGTTGACCCTCCTGTTAGCGCTCTCGTTGCCACTCCCGTTGCAGCTCCCATGCTGTCTCTCGTTACCTCTTTTAGTGGTTAAATTGATAGATTTTAATAGTTTTAATAGAGAGATTATAGTAAATAATATATTTTAGATGGAGTAAAAATGAAGAAAAATGAAAATAAGATTTTTTAAAATATGCATTCACGTTAGCGCTCTCTTTGCCTCTCTTGTTCCCACTTATGTTCTCGTTGTCGCGCTCGTTGTCACGATGAAACTTTAAATCAAATTTTTATGGATATGATCCGACAGTTTTGTGGATATGAAATTTTTATATCAAATTTGAACATCAGAAAATATATTTCCATAACCCAAATGCTTTTCTTGTGAAATGACAACTATAATATATGGTAAGCTTCAAATCTACCTTTTGGATTAGATGAACACAACATGATCTGACAGTAATGGCATGGGATGATTCTGTTTTCACACTTTATATTGAATATTAATAATTATTAATGTATTGAGTTCCAATAGAGCACAACTGATTCATGTTATTGGTGGAAAAAAATGCTCATTGGGAATTGTCTAAGGAGCTGATAGTCTGTCTCCAGCTTAAGTAATGTCAGTTTTTCTTTAACAATTAAATAAATGGAAAGTGGCTTTGGTTTAGTAAAATTAGAAGAATAAGCTCAGCATTTTGTTGACTTCAGAAAATTAATTTTATGAATTTACTAATTTTGAAGGAATGTTTTAAAGGAGTCAGCAGCTTAGAATATGAAGGCTTACTTATTTAAGATCTAATTCTTCCTCATTGTCTATTCAATCCGTCATTGGGTTTCTTTATATTACCTTCTGTAAAACATACTATGCAATCTAACACACAAGTATATGTGTTTTGTGGTTATATATCAACTTTGTTTGTTTAGGATTTCATTTTTGTTATTGAACTTTACCTATGCTAGAAAATCAGTTACAATTCCCATACTGATTTTCTGATTGAGGAAGCCGGCACATAATATATTCTACTACATTAGTTTTGAAAGAATATTTTATGCTGTAAAGCAAGGTGACTGATCAGGTTGGTTTTGGTAAATATCATTGTTTATTCTTCAAAGTACAGTTTACCTTTTCAATTTTTAGTAGTGTGATATTTTAATTTGTTAATTAATGGTTTTGTAGTGCATCCTATTATATGGATTCTCTCCTTCATTATTCTTTTCGCAAATCTAAATTCCTTTAACCTTTGCCTCAAAAGCAAAGTTGATGGGATTTGCAGTCTTTTGTTTCCAATTTCCTTTTTTATTTTTCTTTGATTTCATTCTTGTTGTCGTTAGAAGCAAGTTTTAATATGCTTGGACTGCCTACTCCTTTTCCTCTTGGATTATATACAAGCAGCATTGGCATTTAGGCTGTGCTTTTCAATTTATGCCATTTTCAGATCTTCCCAAACGGCTTGCATATATCTAAGTAAGAAAATCTATTGGATGTTATCCGATCCCCAAATGTTCCATTTGGATAAAGATGATATAGTTGTTCATAGTTTTAAATATTCTTATACATTCCTTGGAATAACATTATTCTAAGTTTAATTGATGACAACTAGAATCACCTCAATGTGAAGCCCAAGTGTTTTTGCTCTAATGATGTACTAAAAATTGTACTAAATCAAGTGTTGCTTGATGTTAAAGCCAATTTTGCACTGATTAGGAATCTTAGATTAGTTTATTTAATTTTATTGGTTTCTCATAAAAGTGAGTTACACTTCCCAAACTACCCTTAGTCATGGGAAGCGGGTCATTCTCCGCACCAGGCAAATAAAAAACATTTGAGTAAAATCGAATGAGTCACTATAGGTTTCTATTTTGAATCCACAATTACGGTGTGAGTTGTACACCCTCTACCCAATGGTTCTGATTTATTTGTAGTGAAATCGTGAATTTGTGACTTCAAGTTTCAGGATGCGCTGTGTTATTGTGAATTGCGTATGTATTTTTTTTGGTCTTGACAAGGAGATTGGATGTATTGACCTTTTTGTGAGTGGTGTTGTTTTGTGCTGTTTCCTTCATGCGTAGTGCAACATTGCCTAAAGCCTTGGCGTGTGTATAAATTAAAGTAACATTTCATGCTACTAGGCTGGTGCTATTGGTTACAACGAAGTGCAAATTTGGAATAGAAAACTAAAAAAGTTTACATCTATACTAAGATGCGTTTAGGGAAGAAACAGAAGTTGTCCGATCTCCAAAATAATTTGGAATTTTCAGATTCTAATATGACTTCTTTCCAAAACTGGGATTTGGATAAACTACTACATGAGCATGAGCAATTGAGCGTGAAATGGAACGAAGGGGACGACCTTGGGGGATGTTAATGGGGCATTATAATATTATATATATAGAGAGAAAGGGGAGAGGATGGTGATTCTGGTGATTACTGATTATTAAGACCTTTTAGAAAAATCCCGTGTACAGCGGGTGATCTAAAACTTGAAATTTTCACATGCACTCCCGCAGTTTTCGCTGTGTTTTACAACAGCTTTTTCTTTGGGAGAACGTTCAAATGCCATGAATATAAATATGTATCTTCCTCACGCACTCTGCTAGCTCCTGCTCACTCTTTTGTTAGTTCTTGTCATTGCCATTTTTTGATACTTTGTTTTCATGTTGTCCATTATGGGTCTGTGTCATTGCCCTTTAGGTCATTGGGGGATTCATAACACTTGTCAAACTCCAAATGCTCTTTCTTTTACATAAGCAGGGTCTCTCTTCGTAAAAGAAAGCTATCTTATTCTTTTTTTCTGCCTAGTTAAAGCTGACACTCTTGTCTCGTTTGTGTAGAGTTTAGGGACAATTTTCGTTCACATTTAATTAATGGGACAAGTTTAGAGAAATAGAATTAGTAGTATTAGGCCTGAGGAGCTAGCTAAACTTGGTTCATTGTAAACTTGGAGTTTGGGACATAGTGACAATGGATGGAACCAGGCACTGACACTGTGTTTCTTTTTCTTTACACTTTCTTTTCTTTCTTTCCAACCTAAAGTCTGCCATGATCTGACGTGTACAGTGTACCCTCATGCGATGGTCAAATCCTTGTCGGATTCGGTGGGTGTCAGAACCAATTTATGGATCCTCGTGGGCTACTAGCCTACTAGCCCTCAATTGAAAATTATTCGCCATTTGATATAAGCTGGTCAGAAAAATGATGAGTGCCTAAAGTTTCTTCCAACATTAATTTATAATTTATTTTTGGGTGCCATTAAAAAATAGTTTTTTTTTACTTTTAGTTATACTCTCTCGTCGCAAGTTGTTTGCCGAATAAGGTTTTGACACCCTTTAAGAAAAATAATAATTGAGAGTCTAAATTTTTTAAATAATGTTGTTTAATTTATCATTTAATTATTTATCTGTCTATATAAAAAAAAATGTGAATCATTTATTAAATGTAAAAAATTATTATTATTAATATGATTATAAATAGAAAATAATATTAAAATTTACGATGAAATTCCAAAACAACAATTTTACTAAAATAACAAACATATTGGGATGGAGGGAGTAACTTTTTTCCATAAAAAAGTTATAATTACATCTTTTTTTGAATGATGTCTATTTTAAATTTTTTTTTTAAATAACTAAAGTCTAGGTGAGTTATGTTTTGTGGGCTCACAAGATTTGAACTTGAGTTTCTTGGAATTGCATCCCTATCAATTGGATCAACTTTCCTGGTCTCTGATTTTACATTATATTTTAAATAATTTTATATGTTATCATTATCAGTGTTTTCATTTTAAAATTTTTAGCAGAATTCTACTATAATCATTCAGTTTTGATGGGTATCATACTTGTAGGCAAAATTAGTGAAATATTTGAATTTAATTTAAAATATTTAAATATACAAAATAGATGTCGTTGAGTATCATACCCAATAAATTTCAATGGGTACGAGAGTGCTCACATTTATTTTATATTTTTGTACTATTGTTGTATCAAATATTTTTGTACCATTGTAACATTAATCTAAGTCGTATTACTATAATGATTTTGATATTGGCATATTTGGCTAGATGATGGGGGCGTGTCTTCGGACGAAGATCATAGTACTGGAGATGGTGATGTTCAAGATGGACAATCAAGGGGAGAAGATCGTGAGCTCAAGGATAAGCTTTTACGCAAGTTTGGAAGTCACATTGGTACATTAAAATTGGAGTTTTCAAAGAAGAAAAAGAAGGGTAAGCTTCCGAAGGAAGCAAGACAAATACTGCTTCAGTGGTGGAATGTTCACTACAAATGGCCTTACCCAACGGTAAATATATATTTCATTGCTTCCATCTGTTTGTTTCTGGAAACTGGCGAATTTCATTTCCTTTAAGCTCACACTAAGCATTCAAATGATCATAATCTTATGTTTTTCTTGAAAATCCAGGAAACTGATAAGATTGACCTGGCTAAGTCAACGGGGCTAGACCAGAAGCAAATTAACAATTGGTTTATTAATCAAAGAAAACGTCATTGGAAACCATCTGAGAATATGCAGTTTTCTATGATGGAAAATTACACTGGACGGTTCATTGCTGATGAATGAGATAAATTTCCACGACATTCTCAAATGTATATCCTGAGCAATTGTTGCTGCTATTTTCTTCTGTAAATTGTAAACTGAATGCAGATTATTGACAGAAAAATGCTTATTTCCCCACAAAGAGAGAGGAAGATGATCATAGCATTTTGCTTCACCTCTATTCTTGATGAATAACTACTGACATTGTGAATGAATGCTTATACTTGGCTGGTTGCTGTTGTTGTATTAATTTGTAACTTTGTATGAAAAATTCTTTAGTTAGAATAAACTCATAACTTTACTCTGCTTTAGTGATCCGGCAACCAGCCAAGGCTATGCATGGTCCTCTAAAGAATTTTTCATACAAACTAATGCAACAACAGCAACCTTTAGTAATCCTTGGTTAGTTCCTCTTGTTGCCTAGTTTGTTGTTCATTGTTGTTGTTGCTTATTCCAACTTAGTAATCCTTACTCCAAGGTTGTAGGCTTTCGTAAAAAATGGTGAAATAGGTTTTTTATAAGGCTTTTAGGTCTTGTTAGACTTTCAAAAGGCCAAGTCAAGCCTCAAAAGTTGGTCTATTACAGGCCAGACTCATGCATGAGGTTTTCATTTCAGGCCAGACTCAGGCCATTCAAAGCTCAGCTCTCTTAGTTCTTTGTCAACTGAATCACTTGAGTTATCTAATGGCACGTTAGGCTCTCTTCATGGGGAAAAAAGAATGGCTTTGTTGTTAAAAATTCAAATGAGTGGTTAGTTTTTGATTGACTGAGAATGAACTAAATGAATGATATGAGAGATGTGTCTCATATACTCAATACCAATTTCTTAAGCTTTTCAGTGTGGAGTCTAAGTCTCTTGGACTAGTCATCAAGACCGTAGTTTGGCTCACTAGAGGGAAGTCGAGATTGGTTTGGATCAAATCTCATGATGTGGGTAAGTCATTCTTTAGGAGGAGATTGTTGGGAGTTACAATGTGAGTAGTTAGTTGGTAAAATTCCTCCTTTAATTGTGGTGCACAAGTCACAATGCATGGGGAAATGGGGATGAATTATTCCAAGGTCTTGGAATTTAATCCTTGGACCATGAGACATGTACAATCTACTTTGACGAATGAATTGGGAGTTTCTGGATCTCATTGAAATTTTCATCTCCATTTATCACTCTTTTGGGAGAAACCACATTCATTCCCTATAAATAGGAGAACTTGTGAAGATTTGAGACACACAATCCAAGTGAAAAAATCCTACGTGTAACACCCCGATAATTCTAATATGTAGAATTTCCGAAATGCATAACATGTTATACATCAGAGTAACTTCTTGTTAATGAAATATTGAACACAACTAATATTTTCGATATAAGTATCGATGGTTCAATGAACCTCCATGCATAATCGGAAAGATCTGAAGTCTTAAGACTTAAACATATATTATCCTGGTGTTCAATACTCAAAACATGAAATTTGCGGAAACGATTTATAACTTATACATGATAGTTATACAACCGATAACAAAAGTACTACAAAAGGGCAATGGCCTAAAACATGAAACCTAGACTCTCGGACTCCTCGGGTCACACCGGCTAACCATGAACTTTCGCCTTTGCTTTCCTTTGCTTCTCTGAAAAACCACAATACATAAAGGGGGAGATAAACATTATCTCAGTGAGTCCTATCGAGACCCCTGTCCAACTCTAACGGTTTATTATACTTGAATCTGAACTCGTGGCCCTAATAAGCGACCACGTGAATACATGATGTTTTCTCGTAACTTGTAGCCCCAATAAGCGACTACTCGTTACATTTATGATTTTTCCTGATGTAGCCCTAATAAGCGACTACGGATCATATTTTATCATGAACTTAGCACAACACCTCGAAATCCGCCTTAGCTAAGGTTAGGACGTCTCAGTGAACCCATCCCCACTAATCCAAGTGAGCAACATGAGAGCCTAGGTTCTGGGGCTCATGACTTCCCCTCCCCTAGTATGCTAATAACTGGAGGATCGTCATACTCGATATACACAAGGTATACCATCTACCTTTCCCCGAGGGAAAGTAACTTGAATCGTGTTTACATGAATTGAGAGTTTTTATGTCTTTATAGACTTACAATCAATTAGCTTACATGACATGATGAACTTGAAGTTCATGATCTTAACATGATTGGACTCAAGGTCCGTTAACATTTCTCGACTTGTGTTCTCTTGCGTTCTCTAAGTACGGTTCTCCGTTACGTTCATAACACCCAAGTTTTCTATCAAACATGTTCAATTTCATGATATCAGTATCTTTACATTGTTGGGGAACCATGAGGAATGGATTAGAAGAGGATTGGAATGGATAAAAAGGTACTTTGAATTTGAGGATCAGAAGGTCTCACACGACCCGTGCGGGTAGGGTGCACGATCCGTGCGCTATTGAACAAAATTGTAGAAAGTTTCAGAAAGATACGCACGACCCGTGCGACTAGGCACGCGATCCGGGCGCTGTTGAATAAAAGTTTCAGAAGGATACGCACGATCCGGGCGACTAGGCGCACGATCCGTGCGTGTTTAAAAATTCATTTCGTGTAGCATCAGATGGGGGCACACGACCCGTGCACGGAGGCACACGATCCGTGCGTCTCCATCAGTTTTCCAGAAAACAGACTTTTCATGAGTAAATTCCATTCCGTTCCGATTCCAATTTCCCTTCCGATCGAGACTCAAACTTGAATACACACAGAACAGTCTAACACAGCAATATATTCAAATCAAACCAGCACATCCAAACAATTACACATGCAATTGATCAATTTAAACTTGTAGTTTTCTGAAAACAGTTTTTCGACCTTACTTCTTTTCGAGACCAATTGAACACAACACTGGTTTTCGAAACAGAGAACTCAGAACACACAAAATCCCTAAGCGAGTTATAGAACTTACCGGTTGCGATGAAAATCGCAAAATCAACGAATCCGCGAGATGGAACGATGAAATGACTTCACGAACGGCTTCGGACTCGACTCCACGCTACTCCAAACGCTCCAAAAACTGAACCGATAGAGCTTGGCCTCTACCACTTCGAACTTCAACTCCCAATCTACCCTATGAGGGTTGCTACTCACTTTGTGGCTCCCAAAATGAACATGCAAACTGTATTAAGCTATTAGACTCCATTTTTGGAGCTTGGAGCTTCATATGGACAAAAATGGTGATTTGGAGTTAAGGTGGTTGTTTGCTTAGAAAATGGGGTTAGTGGGAAGAAGAAGGAAAATGGTGGAGGGTGATGGATTCAGATTGGACATGCAAGGAAGTTTGAGGTAGGATCCCTCTCTTTCTTCTCCACTCTCTCTCTCGAGCTCTCTCCTCCTCCTCTCTACCTCTTTTCTGTTTTTCAGCTTCAATAACACAAAGTGTTTGGGTTTTTATTTTTTTTGAGTTTCAGCTGGGGGGCTTAAGTGGGTTGGGGAAAAGATCCATTTACCCTTCAGCTGGTACTCTCCTCCTAAGGATCCCCATGAGCTCTAGGTGACTTAACTCAACAAGATTAGCTTAGAACTTAGGCATAATAAATCATCCACTTAAAGCCTCACATAATTTTAACAATGCTTGTCAACTAACCATTTCATGATAACCTCTTGGGCTAAATATTTCATTTAGCTAATAATTCACTTAACCTCTTGCTAAACTAATTAAATTAATTTAGGTAATTAGGGGATGTTACAATCACCCCAACTTTTAAAATTTTGTCCTCAAAATTGACAAAACGTACCTCAATCGAACAGATAGGGATATTTCACCCGCATGTTCTCCTCTACTTCCCATGTTGCTTCGTCGGGTGAAGCACCGTCCCAAAGCACCTTGACAATAGGAATTGATCTTGTCTGGAGCGTTTTCTCACCACGTTCAATGATCCTGATTGGAGTAGGCTGATAAGACAAATTCGGTCTGATGTCGATCGCTTCATAACTTAAGGGTTGATTCAGATCATGAATATACTTCCTTAACTGCGATACATGAAACACATCATGTAATCTGGACAATTCTGGAGGTAATGCAATGCGATATGCTACCGGCCCAACTCGCTCGATAATCTGGAAGGGTCCGACATACCGAGGACTGAGCTTCTTCGCTCGCAAAGCGATACCGGTCCCGATGGTTGGAGAAAGTCTCAAAAAGACATGGTCTCCTTCTTCGAATTCTAACGACCTTCTTCTCTTATCCGCATAACTCTTTTGTCGACTCTGCGCGGCTTTCATCCTTTCTCTTATCTGACGGATCTTCTCCGTAGTCTCACGGACCAAATCCGGTCCCAACAATCTCTGCGCACCTATGTCCCACCAACACAATGGTGTTCTACACTTCCTTCCATACAATGCTTCATATGGAGCCATTCCGATACTAGAATGGTAACTGTTGTTGTATGAAAATTCCACCAATGGAAGATGATCCTCCCATCTGCCTCCACTATCGAGTACACAAGCCCTCAACATATCCTCCAATGTCTGAATTATTCTCTCAGTCTGCCCGTCTGTCTGTGGATGGTAAGCGGTGCTAACACACACCGTTGTTCCCAACGCCATATTCAATGCTCTCCAAAATCGAGATGTGAACTTGGGATCTCGATCACAGATGATACTTGTAGGGATTCCATGCAACTTCACAATATTCTTGAGATACTCATCTGCTAACCTAGCAACCTTGTGATTCGAACGCACCAGAATAAAATGGGCGGACTTGGTCAGGCGATCCACCACCACCCAAATAGAATCATTTCCGGCTTGGGACCGTGGCAATCCCATGACAAAATCCATAGAAATGCTTTCCCATTTCCATTCAGGTACATTTAACGGCTGTAACTGGCCACCTGGCTTCTGGTGCTCTATCTTAACCCGTTGACAAGTCAAGCATCGAGACACAAACTCTGCAATATCTACTTTCATACCCGGCCACCAGTACAATTGCCTCAAATCTCGATACATCTTGGTAGACCCAGGATGTATTGAGAACTGACTCTTATGAGCCTCTTGTAAAACTTGCCTCTTCACATTCTCATCATTCGGCACACAGATTCTACCATCAAAACGAATTACGCCATCACCGTCTTCGGTGTAACTCGGCAATCTCTTCTGCGCTTGCAGCTCTACATCACCTTCTTGGGCTGAGCGAATTAGATTTCTCAAAGGACTCAAAATCCGAATGTGACTCAACACCAACCTGTTCCTTCTTGACTTAACTCTCAAATTGAGGTCTCTAAATGATTCCAACAAAGACATCTCGTGCATCATCAGCTCTGCAGTATGGATAGACTTTCTGCTCAAATCATCGGTGTAACACCCTAAATGATTTAATTAAGTAATTGATTAAATTACTTAAAGTGTTGCACTAATTTTGATTAAATTATAATATAGCATTTTATTTAATTGAAGGGGATGGCATTGGAAATACCGGAACTGCAAGTAATGGCCCAAGAAGCCCAAGCCCATTGGCTTAGGCGCTCCTTAGGCGCTGGGGGTCTAGGTTTCGCCTCAGTTGTGCCAAAAGAGAGAAAGAAATCGAAGGAGAGGAGAAGAGAAAGAAAAAGGCGATCTCAAGCTAAGGAGTTAGGGTTTCGTTCATCTTGATCCTAGGTAAGAGTTCCTAGTCCTTTCTTATTCGATTTTCCTTCTCTTTCAAGTGTTTAAGTTTTCGATTTCCTAACCCTTACTATTGTGATCCTTCGTGATGGTCCAAGAGAGAGAGAGAGGGCGCGATCGTGAGAGAAGGAAGAAGAAGGAGAAGATTCTTTGTTGCGGTGGTTTGTCGGTGTTTCGGTGGAAAGAGCTCTATTTTCGGCATAATCAAGGTAAGGGGAGTCTCACTCTATAATAGAGAGTATAATAGGTTGTATGTAGATCATAGGGTCTTATTTGATGTTATTTGATAATTGTTTGATTGTTTGGATTGGTTGAAATTGATGAATTGTATGATGAAATCGATTTCCTATGCTGAGGTTAGGATTTCATACCTTGATTTTGTGTCTTGATGTGTTCTTAATGTAAAGTGTGAAATTGAAGTTGTTAGTATGAGCATAACATGTTTTATGATTGTTGTTGAGATTTGATTTGGAAAAAAATTGGGAATTTGATGTTTGGTGGGTGTTGGGACGCATGGGGCGCCAAGTGCCTAGGGAAATGGCGCCCTGTGTACTGTAGCAGTGGGTTTGTGTTGTGTTGTGTATGTTGGTTGCTGCCTGGGCGCCAGGTTGCTGGGAAAATGGCGCACTGGGCACTGTTCTGGTTGCTGGGGTGGCGCCAAGATGCTGCCCGTGTCTAGACAAGGCGCACAAAGGGTGTTTTTGGGAAAAACTCAATTTCTAAGCATATTTTCCCGAGCCAAATTTTGTATTCACCTGCCCAAATTGTATTTTAAGCACTGTGGCTAAGGAATTTTCAGTTTTGCACGCGTTGTTTTGAAATGGTCCTATTGGGCATAGTTTTAGCTTGTGTAAAGGGGGCTTTGTGTGCAAATCAATTTCTAAGCATATTTTCCCGAGCCAAATTTTGTATTCACCTGCCCAAATTGTATTTTAAGCACTGTGGCTAAGGAATTTTCAGTTTTGCACGCATTGTTTTGAAATGGTCCTATTGGGCATAGTTTTAGCTTGTGTAAAGGGGGCTTTGTGTGCAAATCAATTTCTAAGCATATTTTCCCGAGCCAAATTTTGTATTCACCTGCCCAAATTGTATTTTAAGCACAGTGGCTAAGGAATTTTCAGTTTTGCACGCATTGTTTTGAAATGGTCCTATTGGGCATAGTTTTAGCTTGTGTAAAGGGGGCTTTGTGTGCAAATCAATTTCTAAGAGCATATTTTCCCGAGCCAAATTTTGTATTCACGTGACCAAATCTCATTTAAAACATTTTGGCTAGAGTGGTTTCAGTTTTTCACGCACCGTTTTGAAATTGTCCTAGAGGGTGTTGCTTGACTATGTCCGTGGCGCCTAGGAGTGTGCTGTGAGTTCTAAGCACAATTTTTGTGCTATTTTGGTTCCTAGGTGACAGATTGGTCACTAAGTGCTAGTTTGGTCCTAAGTGGTGTTTTAGGTCCTTGTGAGAGGTTCTAGTCCTCTAGTTGAGTTTAGTCCTAGAGACGTGATTAAGATGAGATAATAAATGAGTTGATTGATGATGAGGCCATGGGGGCTACAACTAAGACTAATAAAGAGGTGATATATGATGTATGGACTGTGTCGTTAAGAATTGTGATTGTGATCTTTGTCATGGAGTCTCATGCATACATAAGGCTGAGGTCTGAGTTTATATTGTGATGATAAGGCTGCGGTCTGAGTTCTATATTGTGATGATAAGGCTGCGGTCTAAGTTTGATATTATGATGATGAGGCTGCGGTCTGGGAAAATGGTACCACATGCATAACTGTATTGCATACATTCTCATGATAAGCATGTGAGTTGTGGGTTGTATGAACTATGCTAATGTGTGACTGTATGAGTGTGATACTATGATAAAATATACTTCTTATTATAGTCTTTATTATGTAGTTGAGACTCACCCTTCTGTTGTTGTTTACCACAGGTAGCCCTGAGTGAAGGCTTACTCCCTTCATTCCCGAGTCGGTCTGCTCTGATACGTGACACCTAGGGGGTGGGCTTAGGATTCTAGTGTTATTCCTTTTGCTGTTGAACTATATATGTATTGATTTAATGATTTTGATGAGGCTGTTGTTCGACACTTTTGAGATTATCGCATTTTCCGCTGTGTAACATTCATTTTCTAGTGCGTGGATTTTATTGATGAATTCTTGAGTATTCCATCCCATTCAAGGGTGTTGCGTATCATAAAGATGGAATGAAAGCTTATGCTGATTTTGTCGTTGTTAGATTAAAGTTATGTGTAGCATTCCATTGAAATGAAATTTTGAAACTCTGATTTTTATGATAAATAGCCGGGTAGAAATGGGGTGTTACATTAGTGGAGCGCTCAATTGGTAGTGGGAGGTGTGTTTAACTTGCACTTATGCCTCAGGTGCAAGGTTCGATTCCCACGGAAGGCAAAAATTCTACAAGAGGGGTAGAGAAGACCGTGAGGTAATAGTGCCGGGGTGGCCAATGCGTTGGACCTGGGCTGTTACAAAAAAAGGCGCCTTTTTATGTAACAGCCCAGGTCCACCGCAGCGGCCACCCCAGTCCCACTGTTACCTCACGGTCTTTTCTACCCCCCTTGTAGAATTTTTGCCTTCCGTGGGAATCGAACCTTGCACCTGAGGCATAAGTGCAAGTTAAACCCCCTTCCCACTACCAATTGAGCGCGCGCTCAATTGGTAGTGGGAGGTGTGTTTAACTTGCACTTATGCCTCAGGTGCAAGGTTCGATTCCCACGGAAGGCAAAAATTCTACAAGAGGGGTAGAGAAGACCATGAGGTAATAGTGCCGGGGTGGCCAATGCGTTGGACCTGGGCTGTTACAATCGGCCACAACATTAGCCTTACCTGGATGGTACTTCAATTCAAAATCATAATCTTTCAGGAACTCTACCCATCTCCTCTGTCTGTTGTTCAGCTCCTTTTGGTCAAACAAATACTTAAGGCTCTTGTGGTCACTAAAGACTTCGAAACGAGACCCATACAGGTAATGTCTCCAAATCTTTAAGGCAAACACAATCGCTGCCAACTCTAGATCATGAGTTGGGTAATTCTCTTCACGCGGCTTCAACTGGCTGGAGGCATAAGCAACTACTTGTTGATTCTGCATTAGGACACATCCCAAACCCTTACCAAAGGCGTCGCAATAGATTTGGAATCCTACGGACGGATCTGGCAGAATAAGGACTGGTGCAGAAGTCAAACGATTCTTCAATTCCACAAAACAATTATCACAATCTGAGTCCCAATCAAACGGCTGACCCTTGCGAGTTAACCGAGTGAGTGGAAGGATCAGCTGGGAAAATCCTTGAATGAATCTTCGATAATACCCAACTAATCCCAAGAAACTTCTTACCTCAGTAACCTTGGATGGTTGTTCCCACTCTACCACAGCTTCAATCTTATTGGGATCCACTGCCACACCCGCCTGAGATATCACATGACCTAGAAATTTAACTTCGGACATCCAAAAATCACATTTGGATGGCTTAGCGTACAACTTCTTCTCCCGGAGTACGTTCAGAACAATTCGGAGATGTTGCACATGCTCCTCAATCGTCTTAGAGAACACCAAGATATCATCAATGAACACCACAACAAACTGATCCATATAGGGGTTAAAAATCCGATTCATATAATCCATGAATACGGCTGGAGCATTGGTCAAACCGAAGGGCATCACTACAAATTCATAGTGTCCATACCTCGTACGGAAAGCGGTCTTCGGGACGTCCAAAGCTCGAACCCTGATTTGGTGATAGCCGGACCTCAAATCAATCTTTGAAAATACAGAAACTTCTCTCAATTGGTCTAACAAATCATCAATTCTCGGTAGAGGGTACTTGTTCTTGACAGTCACCTTATTCAATTGACGATAATCGATACACAATCTCATACTTCCGTCTTCTTCTTGACAAGCAACACTGGAGCACCCCAGAGTGAGGCACTCGGCCGGATAAACCGTTTGGAAATTAGCTCTTCCAATTGGACTTTCAATTCCCTCAACTCTAACGGCGACATTCTATACGGGGCTATAGAAATAGGTCCAGTGCCCGGAACCAACTCTATAGAAAATTCCTCCTCACGATCCGGAGGTAACGAAAGAACTTCATCGGGAAACACATCAAGAAATTCATTAACAACTTGCACAGAAGATAAATCCTGACCTGTCTCAGTGGATGCAGACAGCATCATGACATAAGCTTCTGCGCCTTGGAACAGATAGTTACTGGCTGAAGTGAAAGAAATAACAGCTTCAGAATTGGGCGGTTGTAGCTCCACTGACTCGGAGGCGAAACCAATAGTTCGATGAAAAAAATCTATAGTCACATGGTTGGCTGTCATCCAACTCATTCCTAGGACGACGTCCATACCCTTCATTGGTAAACAAATGAAGTCTACCACAAAATTCCTGTCTCCAATGGATAGAAGACAGTTTTCACATATCGCTTGGGTCTGAACACCACCGTCAGCAGCAGTCTTAATGGAGATTGGTTGAGGAAAAGGAGTTAAAGCCAATCCCAACCGCTCAGCACAAACTTTAGATATAAAACAATGGGTCGCACCCGAATCATATAAAATACTAACGGAGTTATTAAAAGAGATCCCATATCCCTTAATAGATTATCTGATGGTGTGACCTTCTGGGCGTCCAAGGTGTAAACCCTCCCATGAGTTGTAGTAGCGGCACCATCCTCCTGACCCTTCTTCTTTGGATAGTTATTTGCATAATGTCCCTCCTTCTTGCAGTAGTAGCACTGATTCGATCCCACTTGACACTTACCCTGATGGTACCTTCCACAGTTGGAGCACGTACTGAACCTTGGAGAATTAGACGACTGAACTTGCTTCCCTTTGTTGGAGTTGTACCTGGGACCCATTTGATTGTTGGACGATCCAACATTCTTCTTACTCTGATTGAATACCTTTCTACTTGCATACAACCTCTTCAAATCACTTTCAGCTATATAAGCTTGCTGAACCATGGCCGCATAATTGGTATATGCAAAAGAACTTAGACTTTGAGCAATGTCTTCCCTTAGCCCATACTTGAACCTTTCGTTTTTCCACTTGTCATTGGGAGCATACCCGGCCAAACCGAAGAATTGATATAACTCTTCAAACTTAGACGCGTACTGACCCACAGTTGCACTTCCTTGAGTGAGAGTCAAAAACTCATTCTCCTTGTCAAACCTCATAGCTGTCGGAAAGAACTGCTCCAAAAATACCTGCCTGAAATGTTCCCAAGTCTGGGGAGTACCCATAGTTGCCATCATGGCTTTGGCGTTAGTCCACCAGTTGTTAGCTTCTCCCTTCAGCATATGTGTCGCCAATCTCAGCTTGTCCTCATCAGTGACCTGTATAGCTGAGATAAAACCTTCTCTATGTCATCCAACCAATGATGGGCTTCCATGACATCCGGTCCTCCTTTGAACTCGGACGGCTTCATTTTCAGAAATTCAGAGAAAACCCTCCTTGGGTCAACGTGAGGCTCAGGAATTTGCTGAGGCAGAGCTTGAGCATTCTGCTGCATTAGCAACATATCTTCCATCATCTTCTGTTGTCTCTCGATCACATTCTGCATCCATGCAGAATGCGGATCAATTGGTGGGTTATTCCTCGGTCCTCCTGCCATAATTCTGCAAATGATACACCAAGTATTAAGTTGATCAGTCTCAATGTCTCTTAGCATCACAAGAAGCAAAATAGCAGAATTACTCGAGGAACAAAACCACCCTAACTGTCTAAGCCCGACTAGGTCGAACTGCTCTGATACCATAATGTAACACCCCGATAATTCTAATATGTAGAATTACCGAAATGCACTACATGTTATACATTAGAGTAACTTCTTGTTAATGAAATATTGAACACAACTAATATTTTCGATATAAGTATCGATGGTTCAATGAACCTCCATGCATAATCGGAAAGATTTGAAGTCTTAAGACTTAAACATACATTATCCTAGTGTTCAATACTCAAAACATGAAATTTGCGGAAACGATTTATAACTTATACATGATAGTTATACAACCGATAACAAAAGTACTACAAAAGGGGAAGGGCCTAAAACATGAAACCTAGACTCCCGGACTCCTCGGGTCACACCGGCTAACCATGAACTTTCGCCTTTGATTTCCTTTGCTTCTCTGAAAAACCACAATACATAAAGGGTGAGATAAACATTATCTCAGTGAGTCCTATCGAGACCCCTGTCCAACTCTAACGGTTTATTATACTTGAATATGAACACGTGGCCCTAATAAGCGACCACGTGAATACATGATGTTTTCTCGTAACTTGTAGCCCCAATAAGCGACTACTCGTTACATTTCTGATTTTTCCTGATGTAGCCCTAATAAGCGACTACGGATCATACTTTATCATGAACTTAGCACAACACCTCGAAATCCGCCTTAGCTAAGGTTAGGACGTCTCAGTGAACCCATCCCCACTAATCCAAGTGAGCAACATGAGAGCCTAGGTTCTGGGGCTCATGAATTCCCCTCCCCTAGTATGCTAATAACTGGAGGATCGTCATCCTCGATATACACAAGGTATACCATCTACCTTTCCCCGAGGGAAAGTAACTTGAATCGTGTTTCCATGAATTGAGAGTTTTTATGTCTTTATAGACTTACAATCAATTAGCTTACATGACATGATGAACTTGAAGTTCGTTATCTTAACATGATTGGACTTAAGGTCCGTTAACATTTCTCGACTTGTGTTCTCTCGCGTTCTCTGCGTACGGTTCTCCGTTACGTTCATAACACCCAAGTTTTCTATCAAACATGTTCAATTTCATGATATCAGTATCTTTACATTGTTGGGGAACCATGAGGAATGAATTAGAAGAGGATTGGAATCATTTGGAATGGATAAAAAGGTACTTTGAATTTGAGAATCAGAAGGTCTCACACGACCCGTGCGGGTAGGTGCACGATCCGTGCGCTATTGAACAAAATTGTAGAAAATTTCAGAAAGATACGCACGACCCGTGCGACTAGGCGCACGATCCGGGCGCTGTTGAATAAAAGTTTCAGAAGGATACGCACGATCCGGGCGACTAGGCGCACGATCCGTGCGTGTTTAAAAATTCATTTCGTGTAGCATCAGATGGGGGCGCACGACCCGTGCACGGAGTCACACGATCCGTGCGTCTCCATCAGTTTTCCAGAAAACATACTTTTCATGAGTAAATTCCATTCCGTTCCGATTCCAATTTCCCTTCCGATCGAGACTCAAACTTGAATACACACAGAACAGTCTAACACAGCAATATATTCAAATCAAACCAGCACATCCAAACAATTACACATGCAATTGATCAATTTAAACTTGTAGTTTTCTGAAAACAGTTTTTCGACCTTACTTCTTTTCGAGACCAATTGAACACAACACTGGTTTTCGAAACAGAGAACTCAGAACACACAAAATCCCTAAGCGAGTTATAGAACTTACCGGTTGCGATGAAAATCGCAAAATCAACGAATCCGCGAGATGGAACGATGAAATGACTTCACGAACGGCTTCGGACTCGACTCCACGCTACTCCAAACGCTCCAAAAACTGAACCGATAGAGCTTGGCCTCTACCACTTCGAACTTCAACTCCCAATCTACCCTATGAGGGTTGCTACTCACTTTGTGGCTCCCAAAATGAACATGCAAACTGTATTCAGCTATTAGACTCCATTTTTGGAGCTTGGAGCTTCATATGGACAAAAATGGTGATTTGGAGTTAAGGTGGTTGTTTGCTTAGAAAATGGGGTCAGTGGGAAAAAGAAGGAAAATGGTGGAGGGTGATGGATTCAGATTGGACATGCAAGGAAGTTTGAGGTAGGATCCCTCTCTTTCTTCTCCACTCTCTCTCTCGAGCTCTCTCCTCCTCCTCTCTACCTCTTTTCTGTTTTTCAGCTTCAATAACACAAAGTGTTTGGTTTTTTTTTTTTTTTGAGTTTCAGCTGGGGGGCTTAAGTGGGTTGGGGAAAAGACCCATTTACCCTTCAACTGGTACTCTCCTCCTAAGGATCCCCATGAGCTAGGTGACTTAACTCAACAAGATTAGCTTAGAACTTAGGCATAATAAATCATCCACTTAAAGCCTCACATAATTTTAACAATGCTTGTCAACTAACCATTTCATGATAACCTCTTGGGCTAAATATTTCATTTAGCTAATAATTCACTTAACCTCTTGCTAAACTAATTAAATTAATTTAGGTAATTAGGGGATGTTACACTACGAGAATTAGAGTTTTTTATATTCCTCTTTTAGAGAAAGCGAGAGTTCCATATATAGAGAGAAAATTTTGTATATCAGGCGAGAGGGTGAGATTATAGAGATATACTATGATATTGAGAGAAACACTTTGTAATCTGTAATGCCCAAAGTAATATTAGATTACTTTAAGTGATTGTTGTTTTAATCTTGATGCATGGTTGTTATGAATTGTGGAAATAATTGTATGATTAAATGATAATTGCATGATTTAATTGGCTAAATAGAACACTTGTATGAATTGAGTGTTTATTTGGTTAATTAAATGTAGTTTAAGTGAGAAAGTGGAAGGGAAGGGCAAAATAGGAATTTTACATTCCAAACATACACTCACCTTGCTTACTCTCAGCTGAACAAAATAATTACAACACACTCTCACACACTTTACTCATTTTTCAAAAACACCAAGATTTCCTGAGAGAGAGAGAGAGAGAGAGAGAGAGAGAGAGAGAGAGAGAGAGAGAGAGAGAGCGAGAGAGAGAGAGAGAGAGAGAGAGAGAGAGAGAGAGAGAGAGAGAGAGAGAGAGATGAGAGAAAAGGGAGAGAGGAACATTTTCAAAACCCTCACTCCATTCCATTGTAATAACTGAAATCCAAACTTCATCTCACTCTCATTCACCCTACATTTCGAAACCCACCATTCAAGAACAATCAAGAGCCAACAATTTGTACAAAACCACTTTCTACTCTCTTGATTCTTGATGCATGTCGCCATTGGAGGGTTGGGGCTCCATTTCTTAGCTTGAATGTTGGTTTAGGAGCTTGAAAAAGGACCAATAGAAGCTGCATTGAGGATTAGAAAGTTCAAAGTGAAGGTTTGGGAGTTTGGGGTCGATTGTGAGAGTTCTAGGGGTTGTAGTGTGAGGAGAAAGCCATAACTCAACTTGCATTGTGATTTACTCAACCTTCCATGTGAGTTCTTTGCCTTGGGTTTTGTGATTGTATGGTTTTCCTTTAAAAATTGAGTCTATTCTGAAATGCATATAATGCATGTGGTGTTTTGGATAGTCTGGATATTGTGTTTGCTTGGAATTGTTGTTGTGCTGAAATGAGGTGTTCATATATGTTGCTCATTGTTTTACACTACAAAAAAATTGTCCATTAGCGACGGAAATTAGCGAGGGACCCTCGCAAAAACTGGAATTAGCGACGGAATTTGCGAGGGAATTGGGGTTGTCGTATTTTTTGAGAATTAGCGACGGAATTTTGAAAATTAGCGACGGAATTTTAGTCCCTCGCTATTTCCCTCGCTAATTTTTGACAGTTTTCAGATGATGGGACTCAGTGCAGGTATTTAGCGACGGAATTTCAGTCCCTCGCTAATTCCCTCGCTAATTTTTGACAGTTTTCAGATGATGGGACTCGGTGCAGGGGTTGGTAAATGTGCAGCAATTAGCGACTGACAATTCCGTCGCTAATTCCCTCGCAAATTTTTTTATTTTTGTCCCTTAAATCCGTTTACACCCTCACTCTTCTTTCTCACTCACAACACTCTCACTCTTCTTCTCTCCTCTTCACCCTTCCTCTTCCCTTACTTTTCTTCTCACTCACACCACCACCACACCACCACCACGCCACCACCACACCACCACCACACAACCACCACGCCACCACCACACCACCACCACGCCACCCTTCCTCTTCCCTCACTCTTCTTCTCTCCTCTTCTTCTCACTCACACCACCTTCACCACCACCACCACCACCCCACCTTCACACCACCTTCTCTCATCTTCTTCTCACTCACACCACCTTCACCACCACCACCACCACCACCCCACCTTCACACCACCTTCTCTCCTCTTCTTCTCACTCACACCACACATCACCACCACGCCGCCTTCACCACCACCACTACCACCACCACGTCACCACCACGCCACCTTCACCACCACCACCACCACCACGCCACCACCACTCTCACTCCTCTCTCTCTCTCTCTCTCTCTCTCTTTCTCCCTTACTCTTCTCCTTCTCTCTCTACCATCCACACATCACCACCACGCCACCTTCCCCACCACCACCACCACGTCACCACCATGCCACCACCACTCTCACTCCTCTCTCTCTCTCTCTCTCTCTCTCTCTCTCTCTCTTTGGAAATAATAATAATAATAATAGTAATAATAATAATAATAGTAATAATAATTAAAATAATATAATAATAAATATAAAAAAAAAGCAGATTTAGAAAAAAAACAGAAACAGTCAGACTTAGCGAGGGAATTAGCGAGGGAAAATTCCCTCGCTAATCCCAGTAGCGAGGAGGGAATTAGCGAGGGAACCATTCCGTCGCTAATTCCCTCGCAAATGACCATTAGCGACGGATTTAGGTCATTTTGCGAGGGAAATTTCCCTCGCTAATGACCAATTTTTTTGTAGTGTTAGTACTAATTGTGTGCATTTTGAGTATGTTCGGCCTAAGTTCAATGTCTATTTGTAGTTGGATTAAGTTGATGTTGGATAGGAGAAAGTTTGGTACCAAAAGAATGGACTTTTACATGAGAAAAACAGAGTTTTGTGGAGCTGTGCAGGAGGCCCGGTCCGTGCGTCCAAGGGGCCCGGTCCGTGCCACTATTCAGGAGGCCCGGTCTGTGCCAAACTTTCTGTTACCCTATTTTAAAGTCACTAATTCCCTATTCCTTTTGGTACCAACTCTCCAATCCCTTCCTTAATCCATCTCAAGGTATTCTAATCATGTATGAGACATTTACATGTATGTTTTATAATGATGGTTGGGTTTTTGGTTTACGGTTTATATTTTGAATAAGTAATACAAATAGATTGGTTAATACAGTGTAAATAAGTCTCAATTTCAGTTATAGATTGGTTAAAACACTGTTTTGCTTCTGTTTGAATGAGCAAGAATATAATCTCATGATGTGATGAATTACTAGGATTACTCTATGTCAAATACGTGTGAGAAAAACCCAAAAGTTTAAGTAATTACATAAAACACCATGGGGGGATGACAATCCCGAGTTAAGAGCATACTTGGTGAAGGGAAGTCATGAGCCCTAAGCCAAGGCCCAAAATAAGTTGACTCGGCAATAGCTATTGTTAGGTGGGTTCTCCTGGGGGAGTTGTGTAGTAATTTCCCGGGTTATGCTAAGAAAAGAGAAAAGATAAGTAAAACACCGAGAGTATAAGGTAAGGGGTCTCGAAAGAACTCATTGAGATTGTATCTCATTGTATATGTTGTGGTGTTTGCAGGGCAAGACGAAGCAAGTAGAGAAGAAGTAGTAGCTGCTGAACTGTGTTACTAAAGTTTAAAGGATCCTTAGGGTCAAATTTATATTTTCTTAGTCTACCCTAAATATGTATTATGTACTATTTTGAGACTTTCACCTTTGATTGTGTAATCAAAGTTGTCCTGACATGTAAGCTGTACTTTCGGTTTTGAACAAGTTATTAAAAATGACTCATGTTGAACTGATATCAGTTATGATATCAGTTATGTCATTAAGTTTTCCTTTTGGTATTTATACCTCTTGGAGTAAGTTTTTGATGGTTCATCCCGTTAAACTGTTATGTTCAATCCTTAAGTAGGTTTAGAACTCTGATTTGTATGAAATGTTAATGCTTTTTATATTTCTTCGAATGTTGAAATATTAAGATGTTACATAATCCTACTTTTGTCGAGGAGATCTTTAACTGGACTAGGTCCCGTGGTTTTTCCCATGAGGGTTTGCCACGTAAAAATTCTGGTGTGATTCTTCTTCCCTACACCTTTATTTTACGCTTCCGCATAATGCCCATTTTGCATTCACAAAGGAAGGAATAGGTACCACTCTTTCCCAATATATAGTGGTATCAGAGCTATTGGTTCGAAAAGTCATTGTCCCGTGCAACTCAAGATGGAAGGAATATGTGCTCACGACAGAGACATGTTTAAGCTAACTGCAGATAACAATTCCTATTGGAAGAAGATGATGGAAGACCATCAATACTACAAGGATCTTTATGAGCCACTCACAAACGAGAACATGCCTGTAGGGAAGACTGACAAAGAATGAGAGATTCTTAATCGAAAAGTTGTTGCTATGCTTCAGAAGTAAAAGAAAATATCTTATTTGAGCATGTATCGACTTTACTAATGTGTATGAGTTATGGGCGAAGCTTGAATCTATGATTCAAAAGAAAACTCCCAAGAACAAAGCTCATCTTGTCAGACAATTGGTGATATTAGAGTACTCTTACAGCCAAAATATGACCAACATTTGAATACCTTCAAAGGTATTGTGAATCAATTAATAATAGCAGAAAAGAAGAGTGATGATGAGTTGCAAACTCTTCTATTCCTTAGTTCTCTACCTGAGAGCAGGGACACATTGGTTGTCACTCTCAGCAACTCAACACTAGAAGAAAAACATAGCCTGAATACTATTACAGATAGTTTGCTAAATGAAGAGTCCTGACGAAAACAAAGATGATTGAGTAGTCACTCAAAAGCCAGTGTTGTTGAGAATAGAGGCATGAGTGAGCAAAGAAGAAAAGGAAGCCATAGGAAGTCCCGAGGAAGATCTAAGTCTCGCCACAGAGGTTTGTCCTGTTTCTAATGTGGACAAGATGGTCACAAGAAGCCAGAGTGAAAATTCTTGAAGAGAGATCAAAAGGCCGGAACAGTCCATCTTGATTAGATAGATCATAAAAAGAAGTTGGAAGAGAAAACCACAACAGAAGTCGCCTCAGACAACAACAATGTGTTTCTTGTTGGTGATAAATTGTGCTTTTGATGATTGCATTTGTATAGTTGATACCAGAGCATCTTTCCATGTCACTCACTCCTCATGAAGGATTCTTCCCATCTTATCAAAAAGGAGATTTTGGAACAGTGAATAGAAATCATTTCACAAGCAAGATTGTGGGCATAGGAGAAGTGACTCTGATGATAGAAAATGGAAACAAACTTGTGCTGAAGGAGATGAGATATGTAACTAGGTTGTGCCAAGTTTTTACTAAAAACTTAGGGATAGCATATAAAACTAAGTTTGGAGGTGCATCAATTATATTAAGGCTAAGTATAAAGATTTTATGTTTGTTGTGTATTGTACAAAGTCAATAGTGGTGAATAATGTTGCAATTGCCTAATAAAAAAATACAGAAAAAGAAAATGAAAAAGAAAACAAAAGTATTCAGTAAATTAGGCATTGTAGCAAAGTTGTTTGTCAAGTTATTGATGCAGTAGCACCAAATGCTGCAGCATTAAATCCGAGTCAAGTTAATAGTAGTGCACTGACCAAAGATCTGAAATGCTTAATCAAGCCATTTGCTGTGCTTTGGAGCCCCCTTTTTTTTATGCTGAAGTTGTTAGACTACCATTCTTTTGAAAAGTCCTTGGCATAACTAAAAGAAAACCATTCTTTCTCAAGCTAGGTGAAATTTTGAATTTTGCTAAGAACTGAACTTAACACACACACACACACACACACACACACACACACACACACACACACACACACACACACACACACACACACACACACACACACACACACTTTGAGCAGGGGTACTTTAAGAAATCTGGAAGAATTTAAGGGATATGAATGAATGAGTATCTGAAATTTAAGCCAAATTTGATCATTTTTGAAAAATCTGTTGAATCAACTTATGCAGCTGAACATTGCCTTGTTTTGTAGTTGTTTGTCTTTGTCAAGTGTCATTACTTGAGGACAAGCAATGGTTTAAGTTTGAGGGTGTGATAATGTTGCGTCAAAAACACACTTAGAGCAAGTGTACTCTCTCGCAGAAGTAGTATAAAAGATATCGTCTCCACATGGATTAATTAACAAGTACCAAACCACTTATGATTAATTATTATTTAGACGAACGAATGTTTGGTGGTTATAGAAACTAAAATAAAAAGAAATAAATAGCAAGAATTAAAATGTAAGGTTTAACTAATAGAGAGAATCCTAGGGTCACGGTTTCACTTGCAAGCTTCGATTCCCCTGTCAGGAATATTGGCTTGATAATATCTTCCTTATCAAAGAATAAACGCTAATCCCTATTTATAGGGAATACAAAGACTCAACCCCAAATAAGTATATCAAGAAACAAATAATACTCATAAATACAATTAATGGAGATCAAATCAACTCCTAATTTGTCTAGCCTAAAATAGGAAAGCTAATAAATATAATTGCAGACACAGATGATTTAATTCCTGATTCATCGATTTATTCCCGATTCACATCCCCCCTCAAATTGATGCGGCTCTTCAAGGAGCATCAATTTGCTAACAATGGGGAACAATTTTTGTCAAAATATTTGCAGCTCAGAAGAGTTGAGAAACAACGCCACTCAGAATTCAAGAAGTAATTTGAGCATAAAGAACCCGTAAGAACCAAGAACATTAAAAATCACGAACACCAAGAAGCACACACACCAAGAACCAGTGAGAACCAAGAATACCAAGAATCGCGAACATCAAGAACACTAAGAATACCACGAATGCTAAACACGAAGACTATGAGCATTTCACTCATAGGCTACATTCTCTCTTCGTTGTAGCAAACGGCCCGAGACTATGAGTTTTTTTATGGCTCATAGAATGCATTATCTCTTCGTTGTAGCAAACGACAAACACGACTGTGAGCATATAGCCCATAGGCTGCTTTATCTCTTCGTTGCAGCAAACGGTACTAGGACAAGAGCGACCAAGGGAGATGCCGCTGAACGCACAACGCGTTCGAAAAGAGGAACATGACGGCAGAAAGCAGAAACAGGTAGAAATTGAGAAATTGAGAACCGATGTCGCCGCTGGCAGCGGTGGTGAAGCACGAAAACGAGGTCAGAATATGAGAAGTGGTTTTGATACCATGTCAGGAAAATTGGCTTGATAGTATCTTCCTTATCAAAGACTAAATGCTAATACCTATTTATAGGGAATACAAAGACTCAACCCTAAATAAGTATATCAAGAAACAAATAATACTCATAAATACAATTAAGGAGATCAAATCAACTCCTAATTTGTCTAGCCTAAAATAGGAAAGCTAACAAATATAATTGCAGACACGGATGATATAATTCCTGATTCATCGATTTATTCCCGATTCACATCCCCTATGTCTAATTCTACCTGAATTCCTTTATTTTACTCAATTACCAATCCCTTTACAAAAGCTATTAATCCGTTTGGTCATTTGCGATTAATATTCTTTTTCCTAATGTAATCCGCTTGGGCCTTGACATTGAGGTGGTATATACCAAGTTGACGTCTCTAAATTCCTTTGTTCTCGTGCTTCTCTAATGTAATCTCCAAGAGTTTTAACCATGATTTAAACTTTTCTCTGCAAAACAATGTGAACTGCAACAGGTCTCTTGGGAAAATGTTAGCAATATATATATATATATATATATATATATATATATTAATAAGATATAAAAAAGACAAAATTTAAACTAAAGCATAACATAAAGTCTAAAGCAATGAAAATCTCTTTCATTTAATATTGCTAAATTAATCCCCGGCAACGGCGCGAAAAACTAGTTGCGTCAAAGACACACTTAGAGCAAGTGTACTCTATCGCAGAAGTAGTATAAAAGATATCGCCGTTAATTACCAAACTACTTAAGATTAATTATTATTTAGACGAACGAATGTTTGGTGGTTGTAGAAACTAAAATAAATTAAAATGTAAGGTTTAACCAATAGAGAGAAACCTAGGGTCACGGTTTCACTTGCAAGCTTCGACTCCTTTACAAAAGCTATTAATCCGTTTGGTCATTTGCGATTAATATTCTTTTTCCTAAATTAACCCTTGTTTTTTTTTTGACAACTAAAATAACCCTTGTTTGGTCATGCAAGAAATTATATTCAAGAAAAGCATAAAGAACAAAAATGTTGAATGATTGGAAGACTAAATTAAAGTTTGGTCATGCATTAATTATAGCCCCAATTATCCTATAGGTCCACCAACTAATTGCAGTACGGTCGCTGATCAACTAATTGATTATGAACATGCAAAGGGTTGTCAATCCTAATTATGTGATAAAAGTAATAAGATAATATTAATTGAAATAAAAGCGGGGAATTCAAAGCATAAATTAAAACATAGAAAAGTCTCTAGTCTTGCAAGATCCACCTAGACCCTAGAAGATGATTTAGCTATCCATAGAGACTAAGAACAATGAAATAAAATTAGGAGTCATGAATTACAGAGATAAAAATAACCCGAAAGATGGAGGAAATTCTGATCTTGAGTATTCAGTCTCCTTCTCTGCTCCAAAGCTCTCTCACGGTGTCAACAACGGTACCTCAAAAACTCTTTTTCTCCTCTCCTTTGTGTCGCCGTCGACGTGCTTTTTATTATCTGTGAGGTGTGTGCGGCCTCTCTCAATTGATGCCTTCAACACCTTTTATAGATAGCTTACGTGATTGCCAAGTTTCCAACTCAACTCACGACACTTTTGTTTTATGGCTAGCTTGCATAACCTAATTCAATCATCAAAGCCCAAACTTTCAATAAATTCTTGGCCCACTCTTCTTATTTGCCAATCTTATGCACTTCTTGCTTGGCTTCATCCTTCTTTCTTCAATCAATTCCATAATATCATCAAAACCCATATATATATATATATATATATATATATATATATATATATATATATATATAACTTTGACTTTTAATTGGCTTTATATTAGAATTTCATTCTTTTTGTCATTTTCTTCTTTTCTGCAAAATAAAGAGCAAACTAAGTCAATGATATAAAATTAGTAATAATTGCTCTAAAAGAGACTCAAAATTATCTTTAAAAATGCACAAAATTGGAGTTTATCAACTCCCCCACACTTAATTTTTGCTTGTCCTCAAGCAAATTTTCTGACTCAATAAAATTTTTAAATAAATAACAGAGACAACCAAATAAGGGACCCAAAATTAGAAGCACAATGACAGACAATAGACAATATAACACATATGATTGTAACATCCCCAATTAGCTAATTTAATTTATTTAAATTAGCAAGAGGCCATAATTAATTAATTAGCTAAATAGAGTATCTTTGGCATAATTGATTTATTATGTGTTGTCTAATTATATTCATGAGAGAGAATAGTGGTCAAATGAGTAGAAATATAATTGGGGTGTGAGTAAGTAAGTCTCAATGGGTGGTATTTTAGAGTCAATGGGGTGCAAATAGAGTACTAAGGGTGATACAGTAATTTCACATCATCAAAACACCCCAGCTGACCCCAAAACACCCCACACTTCAGAATCAAAACATTTCAAGTTTCAAAAAAAAAAGGAGAGGGTTTGAGGGCATGAGGGGTGGAGAGGAAAATTCTGATTCTTGATGCATGTTCAGTTGGAGACCATCATTGTTATTCATTTCTTCTCCTCTTCCTATTGATGCCACTTTCAGCCTCTCATTCCTCTTCTGCCAGCTTCCACCATTGTTGAAGGTTGAGGTTCCACCTTGATAAAACTTGAGATTTTGCTTTGCATGTTGTTGTCCAAGCACAAAGAGTGAAGTTCCAAGCCTTATATATATATATATATATATATACATCCGAAGCAACACTAGCCTACATTACTAACCACATCTCGAATTATCCAGAAGATATGGGTATAGTAGTTCTGTTTCGAGTGTTTGGGTAGTTGCTGGACACTACAAGAAAATCGACGATTTCCGACGGCAAAATCCGTCGGAAACGCACTGATTTTCGTCGCAAATCAACGTTTCCGACGGACTTTCCGACGGACGAATTTTCGTCGCAAAATCGCTCGTCGGAAATAGTTTCCGACGGATTTTTTCGTCGCAAATGTCTCCGTCGCAAAGTCGTCGGAAATCCGTCGCAAATATCCGTGGCAAATTCGTCGCAAACTCTGATACCTTTTCGTCGCAAATCCGTCGGAAATTTTTAAAAAAAAATTAAAAAAAAATTAAATCCAACAGTCGTCCTTATACCCTCACTAAACCAAACTTCTATTGCAATTCCTTCTTATACACTAGTAATTATCAAAAAATCAAAATCCTTAATGCAAACTTTTTTCAACCACAATGAACTATTAACTAAAAGCTCAATTGCTAAATGAGCATTTCATTGGATTAAAGGAATTATATACTAGCAGGCATCAAACTGAAGCAATTAAAGGAAGTCAACAGTAAAGAGAGAATTACAAAGACAATTATAGAATCGCTACTGATGATCAATTTTACAAATGAGTTTAACAACTAATAAAACCAGACTAATTTCAAGGCCTGATGGTGTGATATTTTGCATCAACAGCTCAATTCAAACAACTATAACATCATTCAAATATAATAAACATGTGCTAATACTGTATTAAATTGAAAAGGGATTTTCATAATGCATGTTACTTATCAATCCTTTAGTGTTGGCAGCCTCATCAACCTTTCTCCTGTAAACTTCTAAGCATTCCCTCTCCAATTCCATCAACATACGATCTTTGTCCTTCTCGCTCTCCCCAATATCGTTCCATATTTGCTGCACACATAAAAGGAACTTCTGTCAACCCAAGAAAGTAACAAATAAAGAAGAAAGTAAAAAAGAAAACATAAAGGAACTTGTTGTATAAAAACATTTTTTTAAACCTTCTTTTTACTATTTGCTTTTCTCTTTCTCAGCTAAACACAAAGAAGCAAATCAATAATATTATTAGGAAACAAAGCTTTTTAACCTATTAGCAACCAAACCATAGTCACCCTAAAACCCCATAACAAGTATTGAATTGGTAATTTCCAAAATTTGTTAAGAAAGAAAACCAATCAAACCACTGGAAAATTTTAATGATCCTTATACGCAACCAGAAGATCAAGAGTGGAACGGAACACCCGGCCTAAAGCCTCTCCTGGCAATTGATCAGCTGGAAGTGACAGTAACGATGTTAAACCAATGCAGCAAACTTTCTTGTCATGTTCTCTGCATAAATATTGCCGAAGTTTGCAGTAATTAGACTTTTAAATTGTTACACAACAACTATATTACTAGTCCTGACACTTGATCATCTAGTCTGAAGGAATGTCATTGTATTATACTAGTAAATTGTAGAGTAGTTAGTGAGTTTCCTATATGATTTCAGTGTATCAGACTCAGGCAAATACTTGTCTACTGTGGTTAGAAATAGATTGAAGAAAAACGGAGCATGGGGCTTAAGAGGCAAGGGAAATAAAAACAGTTATTTTACCACAGATTTTCTTGCAAGAACTTCAGGTAGAAATCGATTTTCTTTGTTCATGGATTGACGAGCTCGTTGTGTTCGAACAACGGCCTGAGTTCTGTTGGTGACTAATTCAATCAACAGGCCAGCATGCAATTTTCTGTCTATGAGGAACCATGGCAATTAATCAAAAACGGAAGAAAGGAAGTTTGGATAACAGATGGGCGACAGATCAGTTGGTAATATAGTACATTCTTGGACTATAGCAAACATGAAACATGCTTTTGGTGGATATTGCATTTGCCACAGAAGAAAGGAAGTTTGGATAACAGTTATGGTTACCAACAATTGATTCAGGAAGACCATTTGTATGTCTAACAGCTCTTCTGATTCCCAATCTCAGTTATCCATTTTCACCCTAAAAAGACATCAATAAACAGTAATGATTTGAAAACTACTAGAAATTTCTCCATACAAAACACTCACACAGATATAAAATATGTAGATGGAATAGATATTTACCTTAAAAAGAGCACTGCATCACCAGAAAAAAGATTCTTTTGGCTTACAAAAATACTCCAACTAGTAGTTAGTAGATACCTCCTTGGCTGACCTGATAAATTAGGACATCTATTTTGTGTACCAATTAGTCAACATATGAAATCAATTAGGACATCTAGTTAGTAGATGCCTTAACTCACAATATCTATAACCAATAGTTATGTTACTGCTATTTCCTACTTCCAAACAGACCTAAAATTGTCATAGACAAGCTACAGGCTTTATTCCCTGTTTCAATCCTTATAAATCAATTAAAAAATCACACATGTGTCTTGTAGTATTTAGAACTCCAAAAAACAATACCTTCCACGCCGAAAGATAAAAATGCAGGAAATCAAATGTGTTTAGCAAAGATAAACATCCAAAGATAATAAGGTGCATCCAAGTGCATTGAAACCCATCAACTAAACTAACATTATAAAAATGCATTAATGATTAGAGAATGATTCAAAGGATCCTTTAGCTGAGCATAACAGCTATTTACACAATTAGTAATTAGTTAACATAACAGGTATTAACTAACTAAGAGATTTGGTTGCAACAACTGTGAACCACCAATTGCGATTTGTGAGTGCTTAAAGAGCCTTGTACAAACAATATCTAACGAGACAAATCAGTCAAACACACCCCTCAAAACTTCATTTTCAACACCATTTTTGTTTCAGGGGCAGGGGAGGCTCTTTATGTTTTCTCATCTCAGAGTAAACAACTAAACATGAAAAAATCCTTACTTATCTACGGACAAAATTGTACAAGTGAAACATTACATATTGTAACAAAAATAACATGCATGAGAAGTCACATACCTTGTTGACACTAGGAACCAGTTCCCGCAAAGCCCTGATTCTTTCAGCTATTCTTTCTTTGTGCAACAGTTATTTAATGGCAAGATGAAGAATAAAGAAACATTAGCTAATCCAGAAAGTTCCTGTTAAATGTTATCCTTGTTAAATGTTAAGCATCATAACAAGCAGAAATTCTGTATTCATGAAAATGAGTGACTGATTCATAGCATAAAGGGAATTTATAGCACACTATTACTAGGTAACCTTATGTCTGAAAAATTTATAAAATTCAATGGCCATCTTGTAGAATCCAAAGGTGACAAAACAAAGTAGAACAATACCCAACTCAAGAATTAGCAACAATATGTTCATTATCATTGTTTCATTCGTCAACTGCTAGCTCAAATCTACACACCTAAAGATCATATGCATGATAAATATGAATCTGAATACAAATATTACCTTGGAGTATGATCACAATGCAGAAGACGAAAGTGAAAACCAAGGCAAACATGCTGCTACTGGAACCGGAAGACTGCGAGGATCTATATGTGAAGAAAACTTCTACTGATAAACACTTGCTGCTGTGTACTACTGAAGTATTCAGATCCAGCCATTCTGCCATATGATGACTCCCATCGACTAATTTTTATACCACCATATGCAAAATGAAATTCAGAGTTAAAGTTCGCAATTAAATCCACGTTAAAATCTACCAATGGATGACAGCTACACCAGATCATGGAGATCTGTAGCTCAGTAGCAAAGCAGAGAAAGACAAAGTCGGCTTATCAGTGAGAAATTAGCTCTACAGATAGCTACACAGACTCAGCTGTGAGTATAGATAAAAATATAGTTAATTACCAGACAATTTCTGTATAAACAATTTGGTTTATTCGCACCTGGATAATCCACGATATTTTGACAGTCCTCTTGAAAAACCACTGCTCTTCCTGCATAAAGCATCTCAGGTAAGCAGCAGTATGGTTACATGGTAGAAAGCATTTTGGTCAGAGATATACACACCGACGTAAAGATGCAAGGTATTCTTCTCTAGAAAGATTCTGCATTTCTTCAAGATCTCTTGTGTAATCAGTCACCTACAGCACACAGATCAAACTTATTATAAAAATTACTGTATTTCCAAGAAGATAATAGGCAATACCCTTTTTCTAATCAATGCGATATGCCAGGAGAAGGCATCTAACATACTAACAAAGATACTTAATAGTTAAAATGTAAAATTAGAGTTAACTTTAGAGTCTACTCGTAGGCCCACTAAGAAGTGATTGGTTAAATGACAAATTTGAGCCAATTCCTCACCATCTTTTGATGAAATACGAAGCATGAAATAAGTAGACACCGTGTTTTTATCTAGCAACAGAGGAAAACTAGACAGCATATTTGAACTTACACATCAAAATCAATATAATCATGCAAGTAATAATCTTACAGGAAAGTTAATGAGAGTCCCAGGACCCCAATATTTCAGAGCAGCAAGATCATACGCTCGGGCTGCTGCTTCCTCATCATCATATGCCCCTGTTGAAAACCCATCAGCATGATAATAAAAAACAACAACATTAAAATTATTAAACTTTAAACAAAAACAAGAAACAAGCAATTGAAGCAATGAGCATGGAAGAAACTCACGAAGCAATGAGCATGGAAGAAACACCAAGCAATTGAAGCTTCTGTCTACTTAGGTCATTCAACGAAAGAAACCTATCTATGTAAAGAACACAAAGATAAAGAGTATCTGAAACAAGCTTGTATTCTTCAGCAACTTCAAGTAACCAATCCACAAGAACACCCCTCATACTAGCGTTAATATCCTTCTGAAATTTCTGAATGTAATCATGTAATGGTCTTTTACTAGGATCCACCTGAATCATAAACACAAAAATTAAAAACCCTAATTATAATGCCAATCCCCAAATTGAAAAATAGAACCCTAGTAATGAAATTAAATTGAAATGAACTATTGCAGTACCTCCGATTTACGAAGGTAATCGTAAATATCAGAAGCCTAGGGGAAGAAAAAACGGAAGAGAAACGGAGGAGAAATGGTTGCCGGAGAAACGGAGGAGAAATGGTGCGAGCGCGAGCGAGACTATCTTCGTCTCTATGGAGCACGTTGAGCGGCGGCGGCGGAGGGAGGAGGAGGGTAGAGGGCGAGGGAGGTCGTGGGAGGAGAGACCGAGGGAAAGAATGAGAGTGAGGAGAGTGTGATTATGAGGGAGAGAACGAGACTGAGGTTATCTTTTAATTTTGGATTCTTGGTTTGCGACGGATTTTAAGGGGTTTGCGACCAACAATTCCGTCGGAAATTTGCGACGACTCTGATTCCGTCGGAAACTTTAGCGTGAATTTGCCCGCCTTTTTATTTTAACAGTTGCGACGGTGATTTTGGTCGCAAATCCGTCGCAATTTGCGACGGAATATTTTTCGTCGGAAATGTTCGCAGGAAACAAGCCTTATTCTTGTAGTGGGAGATGGAAGTCGAAGTTGAAGTTGAAGTTGCAATTCCCACAAAATCTGGGAGAAACCCATTTGAACCATGTTCAGTGTTTAACCGATATCTCTCTGTACACGGCTCACATGAACGTGATTCTTGATGATTTAGAAACTAGACAAGAAATGCTTCGAAATAGGCACAAGAATGAACCGATTTCATTGAGTATGGTGGAAGAAAAAGGAATTACAAGTTTCAGTTTTTGTATTAGAGTCAGTTTTAACCCAGCCCCTTGTTTTCGTGATAGCTATCTGAGTACTGGGTGCATGCGTTGAAACCGAAACCACATGAAACTAGATAAAATTATCTACACAATGGGTACTGGTTTGAAGGGTTTTGGCCACGATTTGACCAAGATACACTTGTTACAAAACTGCTCAGTGATGCTAGAAAACGGATGTGGAAATGGAAATGTTGGTCCCTCAAATTTCGGATCGAATCGCCAAAGTTCGAGAGACACCAATTCCGTAGGCAAGAAGGAAGTTCAGTAGCTGGGATTTGTGTTTGGTTGCTGTTCCGAAGTTCAGTTTCGAGTATCGGACGAGTTCGGTGCGAGTACGTGATTACGGGGATCGTTCGAGAGGTTACGGTTCGGTCGTTTCATGTGAGGACGTGATTTCTCGCGAGGTCGTCAAATCGGTGAGTTCTATACTCGCTTAGGGACGTTTTTGATACTGAGTCATAATGTTTTCTGAAATGATATCCTTTAAAATCTGCTTTGTAAAAATTTGCGGCGAAACCGTTTTTATCGAAAAACTGTTAATTGTGAATTGTTTGAGTTGATTGAATTGTTGATTGATGATATGATAATATGTGTTGTTTGACTGTTATTTGGACTGGACTGTTGTTAAAATGTTAGGATATCGACCGGAACGAAATTGGAATCGAAACAGACTTGGAAACAATGACACGAAACTGGAAATTTTGCTACTGTCATGGACGCACGGATCGTGCCTCACAAGGGCACGGGTCGTGCGCCTGGTTCGCAGCTAGCCTAAAAATGAATTTTTGATACAGCACGGGTCGTGCGCCCCTGGGCACGGATCGTGCGTCACCTTCGCAAAACAGGTTTTTAAAACTTTAAGACACGCACGGGTCGTGCGCCTTGGTGGGGCGAATCGTGCGCCCTGTAACATTTTTTTAAACTGAGTTTTTATTGATACGCACGGGTCGTGCGCCTCCAGAGCACGGACCGTGCGGATCCTTCTGTTACCCTAATTCAAAGCCCTTTTTAATCCGTTCCAAGCGATTCTGATTCCTTTCTGATTGATTCCCCAATGTTTCCCAAGAATGGAAACACACTTATGTCATGAAATGAAGGAAGTTTATGGTAAATCTCATAAGTTATAAATGTTAAGGAAAAATCGTACATTAGTAAGACGCGAGTGTACACACTTTAATTCATAAAGGTCAAGGTAAGAAATGTTAATTCACGGCAAAATACCTTCCCTTGTGGAAGGGTAGACGGTACATGAATGAATTCTAGACGGCCCAATGCGGGTACATGCATTTATATATATATATATATATATATATATATATATATATATATATATATATATACAAGAGATTAAGGGTGACGACCCTTAGAGGATTAACATACTAGGGGAGGGGAAGTCATGAGCCCCAAAACCTAGACTCAAAAAGGTTTCGCCCACTAGTAATAGCGGGATGGGTTCACCGAAGCCAAAGAAGTGCCTAAAAATAGGTAGGCTGAGGTGTTATGCTAAGATAATGGAATGAAAAGAATTGTAATGCGTAGTTGCTTAGTAGGGCTACAAATTACAATAGGTAAAATATGATATGCTTCATGTGTCGCTTAGAAGGGCCATGAGCATAAAAGTTACATGAAAATAATATATGTCCACGTGGTTGCTTATTAGGGCCACGAGTTCAAACCAAAGGAAATAATGAACCGCTAGAGTTAGTAAGGGGTCTCGATAGGACTCACTGAGATAATGTTTATCTCACCCTTCATATTTGTGGTTTTTACAGAGAAACAGGGGAAAGCAAAGGCGGCGAAGCACGGTTAGCCGGTGCGACTCTTGGAGTCATTGAAGATTGAGTTTCATGTTTAGACCTTTGTCCCATTTACTGTTTCTATGTTATCGATTGTATAACGATCATGTATCAGTTGTAAATCGTTTCCGCTACTTTATGTTTTGAGTATTGAACACCAGGATTATGTACAAGTCTTAAGTTATGAAACTTAAGCATTTTAATGAAGTTAAGTACGGTTCGGAGAACCATTTGATATGTATTATCTAAATTTTTAGTTTGTGTTCAATATTCATTAACATGAAGTTACTCTGATGTATGCCATTTAGTGCATTTCGGTAGATCTACATGTTAGAATTTATCGGGGTGTTACATATGAGGTGTCTAAAGGTTGCCCAATTAGAGGCTCATGTCCCTGAAGGATACATTTTTCTGAACAAAGGCACTCGCTCCCAATCTCTCTAAGTGTTTAGGGACTAGGGAAAAATACACTCAAGTTTCCACAAAATGCGCATTACCATATGCTTGTAATTTGACCAAATCTCCACTAAATAGTTCACATGCATGTAAAAGATTGGGTGTTATGGGTTGTAATGGGGCCAGAGTGAATTCATGCAAGGTAGGAAATAAGAAGGAACGGATAATCAAATGGCTAAAAACAAGAAACACATAGTAACATTTGAAACCAAATATGGAGCTCCTATCTATTTTACAAGTTTTGTCGAGACTCCAAATTAATTTCACTTCCTTCTTCACTCATTTTTTATTGAGTCACCTATTTTTGATTTGCATTTTCTCTTGAGTAACCTCTCTTTTTTGTTCTTTTTCCATTGAGTAGGCTCTTTCATTTTTTTGATTTGCCTTTTTTTCTCCTTCTTGCTTTCTATTTTCACTTTTTTTTTTATATTTTTCTTAGGAGGAAAAAGTAAGCACATGAGTCACTCCTATTTTGTTTCCTTTGAAAGAAAAGATACTTGTAAGCACATGAGTCACTCCTTTTTTTTTTCATCCTGACAAGATAGACAACTAAAGTATAGGACGAAATTGTAACTTTCAATAGTTGCTCCACATTTAATTTCAAATGGTTACCACAAACAAGAAAAGAAAAATTATATTAATCCTGTGTTTTTTATATATCAGTGCAGTTATCCCGTGTTTTTTTATGTATCAGTACAGTTATCACATCGTTTTAATTGATTATTTTAGTTGATTAGTAGATTATAATTGATAGTAAAAGATAGAGATAGTAGATTATCAATAAGGAATATTTATCCCGTGTTTTTTTATATCTCAATGACAATTATTTGTTCATTTTTATGTCTTAGTGACAAATATTTGTCACGTGTGTTTTAAATATTAATCAGTTTAAATAGTCCTTAAGCCTTCTTGTTTTTTTAGATAGTAGGTTTATAGTAGCTTCAAAAATTATATTTATCAAGGACAAATATTAGTCTCGTCTTTTTTTATATCTCACTGCAGTTATCCCGTGTTTTTTTATATATCAGTGCAATTATCTCGTAGTTTTAATTGATTATTTTAGTTGATTAGTCAGATTATAGTAGATAGTAAAAGTTAGATAGTAGATTATCAAAAAGAAATATTTGTTTTATATATCAGTGCAATATTTGTTCTTCCAAAAAAGTGTTAGTTTGTTTTTTTTAGTGTGACTCATTTACATTTTTATAGGCAATTTTAGTAGAGTAGTGTTTGTATAAATTTAGAAATTTAATTAAAAAAACTAAAGTGAAGTGATAAGAGAAAGAGAATAATTGTTTATGAGAAAAGTAAAAGTAAAGTAAAAAGAAAAAAGTAAGAAAGAGAGTGTAAGAAAAGTGAAAAGGAGGAAAGAAAGTGTGTAACATCCCTAATTTTTAAAGACTCGTACTATGATGCCTAAGACCGAGTAATTATTTGTGGGAATAATTAATCGTGTCTCGGGGATTAATAGTCGAGGAAAAGTTCAAAGAAATCCTACTCTACATCTAATCGTGGCATAGTCATAATTTAAATGAACAATTCAGCTGAAGGGTAAAATCGTCATTTACACCTCACATCGAAGATTTATCAATTGATTGAAATAATTAATCGCAACTCGAGAGAGAGGTAGTCGAGAAACCTTTGCCGAATAGAAAACCATAGGATTTTAGGGGTTCTAGTACCAAAAACCTTGGATAGATGGGCCAAGGGCAAAATGGTCATTTCCTCACCATTTAACCCTCAGACCTTATTCTTACCCCAGCTGAGCTCCTCACTTCACTAACACTTTCAGAACTTAGAAAGAATAAAAAAGCAAAACTGAAAATTTAGAAGAAAGGAGGACAAGGGGGCATGAGAGAAAGTGGAAGAAGAAGGAGGAGGGCTTACCAAGACCTTCATGCATGTAAGTATCCTCACCTTCCCTCCACTCCATTTTTCATGCTCTTCCCATTGAGCCTACTTTCTGAACCAGAATCTCCCTCATCCAGTTTGTACCATTTTCGAAATTAGAAGCCCCAAGCTTGAAGAAATGGAGTTTTGTCACTCATGAAGCCTTGCATGTTCACTATGAGCTAGAGGAGAAGTGCATCTGGACACATTTTGTGGATTAGGAAGTGTCTGAAGGTTGTAATGTTGCTGGTACAGAAGATTAAAGCCCAAATTCGTGGTTGCAATTGATTTGGGGTTGATGATCCAAGTTAAACAGAAATTCTGGGTAAAATCCGTTTTACCCACCTTCATTGTTTTCATCGTATATCACTGTACACTACTCCGATGATCGTGATTCTTGTCCCTCTGGAAACTAGACACAAAGATCTTAATTTTGGGCACAAGAACCGTATGATTTCATGGAGAAATGAAGGAGATATCATGTCCCCAAGTTACGGTTTCAGAATCAAACACTGTCCTGGACCAGTCACCTTGTCTTGGTGATATCTCCCAAACCACTGAATGCATGCGTGTGAATTCTTGACCATCTGAAAGTAGACGAAATTACCTTCACAATGAGCACCGGTTTGGATAGTTTTGGTCACGGATTGACCAAGTTATGCCTGTTGCAAAACTGAATCATGTTGCTGGAAAACTGAAAGAAGAAGCTGGAAATGTGATTCGTCGGATTTGGGATTCGAGTTGTCAAGTCGCGCGAGACGTCAATTCTATCCACCGGAGATGAGGACAGTAGCAAGAGGAGTGTTGGCTGTTGAGTTCAGTTACGGAGGCACTCAGAGCGTGTTCGTGATTACGGGGATTGTTCGAGTGGTTAACGGTCCGGTTGTTCGAGCGAGGACGCGACTTCTCGGGGACTCGTCAAACCGGGTGAGTTCTACTCACGGATTAGGGAAAATTATGTTTTCTGAAATTATAATACATTTTGATTCTCGGCGAAAAACTGATATCGAAAAGAATTTCGGGTCGAAAACCGTTTTTGAGCAATATCGCGTTTTTACGGTTTTTATCAAAATGTTGAGCATTTTATGAAATTGTGATTTAAACGCTTTCGCTGGAATATAGTCTGGAATGTGGCCTGTTAAATTTGTTTTAGGTTGGATTACGATCGGAATTCGAAATGAGCGAGAAACGGAAAAGCGGAATGAGAAACGGATTGGAAATAGAGAAACAGAACCGGACGCACGGATCGTGCGCCCCTGGGCACGGACCATGCGCCCTCTTCGGGTTGGTTGTGTGATTCTGGTAAATCACGCACGGGTCGTGCGCCCCTGGGCACAAACCGTGCGTGAGCTTCTATTAGCGATCCTCGATTTCTCATTTCGTCGCTCCTTTCGATCCCAAACCACTTCTAATCTTCTTCCCAACCAATTTTAAGGATATTGCCTCACTGAAAACCGTATTTTGAACTTGTTCAACTCATAATTTTGAAAAAGAGCTTCGAAAGCATATTTGATTGAAAAACCCAAACCCTAGTATACGTGTGGGTACACCGTCTGATGGACTGATTGAATATATATATATATATGTTTATATATGTCAATTGAATAGGATTATAATGCCGGAGGCCTAATTTATAAATTCCTCAAAACGAATTATAGATCGATACGGATATTGTTTATCCAATTATTATGTGAATGATCCTTTGGTGATCGAAAAGATATAAATTATCTAACTCTCGAGAATTTGATGCGTATTGTCATATGTATCGCGTTGGGTGACGACCCGACAAGTAGCATACTAGGAAGGGAAGTCATGAGCCCTCACCCTAGTCCCTGTATACGTCTTGGCGTGGTCAATTCGTGGGTTACCGGGATTAGCAGGCGTTGTGCAGCCGGTTTGTGCTAAGTTAAACACATGGTTACCGGGATTAGTAGATTGTTGTGCAGCCGGATCATGTTAAGTTCAGTTCACGATTCGCCGGGATTAGTGGTCGTTGCACAATCGGCGTTTCGATTAATAAAATTAAGAACACGAATTGCCGGGATTAGCAGTCGTTGTGCAGTCGGCATTTCGAGTAATAAATAAGACATTGTTATGTCAGCTATAAAATCATGTTAAGTTCAATTCATGAATTGCCGGGATTAGCAGTCGTTGTGCAGTCGGCATTTCGATCAATAAATAAGACATTGTTATGTCAGATTTTGTTGTAACGGTTTAATAATTGAACCGAGTGTCAGTGAAGGGGCACGGTAGGACTCACTGAGACAAGTTGTCTCACCCAATCCATATTTGTTGTTTTTACAGAGAACAGGTTATAAGGACAGCAGGCGGCACAATTAGTCGTCAGGCTCGAGGAGAAGTTGGAGATGTAATCTTCCATCTAGGTTTTGGATTCTTCTGATGTAGTTTCTGTATTCGGTCTTATGACTCGAACTTGTATCATGTTATATTTTTGTAGTTTCCGCTGTTTCTTGTAAAGATGAATATCTGAACAGGAATTTTTATACTCTGATTTATACCAAATTGTATATTTAGGTGTTTCTTTGTTAAAGAAATACTGGGGTGTTACATTTGGTATCAGAGCGGTTCGGCTTTGTCGGACGTAGTGACCTTCAGGTCGAGAACATAGGATCGAGTCAGCTAGGGACTTAGATAATTATATGTCAGACCTTTTTAGTATATTATGTGACGTATTGAGTCAGGATCCACTCAATGTTTCATGTAAGTTACTGAAAATTATGACAGATAGTTGCCTCAGCCCCGAAAATGTCCGAGACCCTACACCATAGGATTCTCAGCCTTCTCGTTTCATCAGAACGTGCAGCGGCAGCAGAGGGCTACATATTACATTTGGAAACAAGGATGGGCATCCGCGATGGTTTGAGGAAACTGTGGGCGGCTGTTCAGTAATCAAATCTGATGCGACTAGTGAGTCGCGGCATGAAACGTCTTAGATCTTATCGAGAAATACAAATCAAGCGAAGCCATTGTGCGGCAGTAACGTCAGTGTACTGAAATCTGTCAGATTAGTTAACACCTGAAACCCTGACCTTTATTTAGTCAGCATATCAGTTTTTGAAATATCGTTTTCATCATAAATCTCACCTTCTGGAGTAAGTCAATCCCAGTTTAGGTATCAGTTGAGGAAATCCCTCCAGAAAATTTCAAGTACCAATCCCGATTATTCTTCTTCAAAGTCACCCTATGATAGGTGATAAAGCCAATCGAGTAAAAACAGTCCATCGTCAATATCGTCTAGCAGGATCACGAAGTAACGATCAGGTCAAGTCCCGATCAGGAATTGTGAATCGAATCCTTCAAAGCAAGTTAGTATGTGAAATCGGTAGAAGTGGCCTTATTTCAATCTGCTGCTGGAAGCATTCCGATCACGGTCTGTGAGAAATTCTCGTTAGTCTTCCGACTCATTTGTTCGTAACTTCTGCTCCGGAACTCCGATTTTTATGTTTCGGGAGGCGTTGGAAAGCTAACAGAAATATCTACACTGATGAATGGGTTGTGAACCGTATCTACAATTGTATTGTGAAGTTTATTTTTGTTTTAAATCTGAACCGTAAACTCTGAGCATCCGTGGAATGTGAACCTCCCTGTTGTACGGGAAATTGGTAAAAGGATCTCCAATCAGTCAGTTTAGACTCCTAGATACCGATTCAGGATAACGTTTGTTGTATTCTCTTTTCCAAGAAACCTACTTCCGGTAATTTCCATTAGTAGTGATGGCCATTCAACCACTAGAAGTGATTCTGAAATCTTAATCCATAATACCTCGATAAACCGGTTGGAAGGACGGGGAGCTTAAGGTCTCCTACGTGGCGAACAAGATGTTGTCATGGAAGTAGAACCCGTCCTAAAGCTATATTGATTAATGTAATGTAATAATTATGTCTGGATAGTCGCGGAGGTTCGGAAAGAGGCTGGGCCAAGGAAATTCTAAAGGATAAATCCAATTTCAACAAATCAATACGAAGACACTTATGATGTGCTCGTGTGATTCCCGAAATAACTTTTGTTTTCAAAAATTCCCTGGTGCCACCGCAATTTCAATTTCGTGACTAATCCGAGAATAATTGCTACGCTGAAGTTAATCGAGAAACCAAGGATTGCCTAGAATGACTCTAAATCTCATCTTCGAAAGAAAACCTTATGTCAATCTAGTAAGATTCCTAATATCGAAATTCACGTCTCCTTAAGATCCGAGTAATCAATATCTATGAAAGATAGGTATCAAAATTCAAAGCCTAGTTGATCTAGAAAGACAACTGAGAATGGATAAGTCGTTGACTTAGACATTCCTGAAAGACCCATAACCTGTATAAGGGCACCGAACTGTAGGTTTGAGTTCTAAGACAACCGAAGATGTAAGTTACTCAAACATCTACTCTGAAGTAATGGAAGACTGGATAACACGCGGATATAATTGCTAGTTGGAGAGGTGTCAAGCCAGATTAGGGCAATCATCTTTCGGCAGTTATAGTGTTCAAGCTTCCGCTACCGAGTTAAAACTCTATTCGTAATCTGGATCCCGTTAGGGTTGACAGTAAGTTGTTATGACTTTGATCCATCGGATGGATCGAAGCTAGTTTCACCATTCTAATAAATCTATCGGCAAGATGTCAATAAACCAAGTATGTACTGAATTTAGAGTTGTCTGATTTAGCCAGTACACGAGGCTTTCTAAGAATCCGATGAGTTGGGTACGTGTAGCGCTTTTCCCTTTTCACCCACTACACCCGTATGATGGAAGAATGTCTGAGGATGAACCGTATGTCGGTCTGAGACTAAATGATTGGACAGTGAGTGTATCACACATGAGTCCTTGATAGTGAATCCTATAACCATTGAGCAGTCTCTTGAGACAATTGAGTCGTGTCTATTTTTGTCACGAAATACAAGCCTTTGTCTTAACCTCGAAGTTTTATCTTGGACTGATTCGAGAAAGGAATCGAGGGGAAATGAATTGAATTGAATCGAATAGAATAGCGGCTTGGGAAAATTTTAAAACAAACACCCGCTTTCCCTTTCGGCTCAATGTCCTTCCCGATCCCTTCCTCGAACGAACCCAATTGTTTTGTCTTAACGGAGCCGAACTCAAGCACGATAATAGAAGTTTGTGAGATCTTGATCGCACAAATGGCTGGTTCCAACAAAGTAACACTTCTACTCTCACTTTCAAACTCGTAACTTTTAAATATCAGAGAATGAGATTCCGCTTTGTTGGAGCGTCGTGCATTGAGTAAGGTCATCTATAAGTTGGGGTGAATTAACCTTTTGGGATAGTCGTATTTTCAAACTATCGTCATTAGAAACCCCATTGAAAAGAATTTTCATTCAAATGGAACTATTGTACTTTCAAGTTTTAGAACCGATTTAATGAAAGAATATTTTGCTATTATTTTAGAGTTTTTCCTGGATTCGGTTGCAAGGAAAAATCGTTCTAGATTCCTTGGACTGAAAGTCAACCTGTTTTATAAAATAACTCTGTTTGCTTCAATCGAGATTTTAGTAAAATGAGTCAAGCGCCTATGTGAGCGTAACTAGGGAAGAGAAGAAAACTTTTCTTCTGGATACCGTATGGTTTGATTCCAAAGAAATTCTCTTAAAGTCATCGTTTCGTTCCAATTCAAGCTACGGCTAGGCCGAAACCTTCCGAGTTCCTGACTTCGATAGTGCAGGATGTGTGGATACCATAACTATGAGTTCGTATCCTCAACAGATTGTAGGCATTCCATTGTCCATAACAACTAGTGCCAGCTTTCAAGAGGTCAGAATAGTTAATTTCTGAAGAAAGTTTGTATCTTCACGATGTCTTTCACGTGTCTCAGTTGACAAAATGTTTTCCCAATCCACTTCAGCCGTTGAGCGTTAAAACGATCGATCTTCGACCGGATTTATCATTCCAACCTTATCCTAGTCATATCCTAGGGCGTGGCGTGAAGACATTGAGGTCAAGGACTATTCCGATTGTCAAGGTAGTCTGAGAAGGCTTCTCAGTCGAAGAGGCTACTTGGGAATTGGAAGAGGACATGATGACCCGATATCAATATCTTTTGCTTAAGGTTCGTCTTGTCAATTTTGAGGACTAAATTTTTAAAAGTTGGGGTGATTGTAACATCCCTAATTTTTAAAGACTCGTACTATGATGCCTAAGACCGAGTAATTATTTGTGGGAATAATTAGTCGTGTCTCGGGGATTAATAGTCGAGGAAAAGTCCAAAGAAATCCTACTCTACATCTAATCGTGGCATAGTCATAATTTAAATGAACAATTCAGCTGAAGGGTAAAATCGTCATTTACACCTCACATCGAAGATTTATCAATTGATTGAAATAATTAATCGCAACTCGAGAGAGAGGTAGTCGAGAAACCTTTGCCGAATAGAAAACCATAGGATTTTAGGGGTTCTAGTACCAAAAACCTTGGATAGATGGGCCAAGGGCAAAATGGTCATTTCCTCACCATTTAACCCTCAGCCCTTATTCTTACCCCAGCTGAGCTCCTCACTTCACTAACACTTTCAGAACTTAGAAAGAATAAAAAAGCAAAACTGAAAATTTAGAAGAAAGGAGGACAAGGGGGCATGAGAGAAAGTGGAAGAAGAAGGAGGAGGGCTTACCAAGACCTTCATGCATGTAAGTATCCTCACCTTCCCTCCACTCCATTTTTCATGCTCTTCCCATTGAGCCTACTTTCTGAACCAGAATCTCCCTCATCCAGTTTGTACCATTTTCGAAATTAGAAGCCCCAAGCTTGAAGAAATGGAGTTTTGTCACTCATGAAGCCTTGCATGTTCACTATGAGCTAGAGGAGAAGTGCATCTGGACACATTTTGTGGATTAGGAAGTGTCTGAAGGTTGTAATGTTGCTGGTACAGAAGATTAAAGCCCAAATTCGTGGTTGCAATTGATTTGGGGTTGATGATCCAAGTTAAACAGAAATTCTGGGTAAAATCCGTTTTACCCACCTTCATTGTTTTCATCGTATCTCACTGTACACTACTCCGATGATCGTGATTCTTGTCCCTCTGGAAACTAGACACAAAGATCTTAATTTTGGGCACAAGAACCGTATGATTTCATGGAGAAATGAAGGAGATATCATGTCCCCAAGTTACGGTTTCAGAATCAAACACTGTCCTGGACCAGTCACCTTGTCTTGGTGATATCTCCCAAACCACTGGATGAATGCGTGTGAATTCTTGACCATCTTAAAGTAGACGAAATTACCTTCACAATGAGCACCGGTTTGGATAGTTTTGGTCACGGATTGACCAAGTTATTCCTGTTGCAAAACTGAATCATGTTGCTGGAAAACAGAAAGAAGAAGCTGGAAATGTGATTCGTCGGATTTGGGATTCGAGTTGTCAAGTCGCGCGAGACGTAAATTCTATCCACCGGAGATGAGGACAGTAGCAAGAGGAGTGTTGGCTGTTGAGTTCAGTTACAGAGGCACTCAGAGCGTGTTCGTGATTACGGGGATTGTTCGAGTGGTTAACAGTCCGGTTGTTCGAGCGAGGACGCGACTTCTCGGGGACTCGTCAAACCGGGTGAGTTCTACTCACGGATTAGGGAAAATTATGTTTTCTGAAATTATAATACATTTTGATTCTCGGCGAAAAACTGATATCGAAAAGAATTTCGGGTCGAAAACCGTTTTTGAGCAATATCGCGTTTTTACGGTTTTTATCGAAATGTTGAGCATTTTATGAAATTGTGATTTAAAGTTTACACGCTTTCGCTGGAATATAGTCTGGAATGTGGCTTGTTAAATTTGTTTTAGGTTGGATTACGATCGGAATTCGATTTGGGCGAGAAACGGAAAAGCGGAATGAGAAACGGATTGGAAATAGAGAAACAGAACCAGACGCATGGATCGTGCGCCCCTGGGCACGGACCGTGCGCCCTCTTCGGGTTTGTTGTGTGATTCTGGTAAATCACACACGGGTCGTGCGCCCGTGGGCACAGACCGTGCGTGAGCTTCTGTTACCGATCCCCGATTTCTCATTTCGTCGCTCCTTTCGATCCCAAACCACTTCTAATCTTCTTCCCAACCAATTTTAAGGATATTGCCTCACTGAAAACCGTATTTTGAACTTGTTCAACTCATAATTTTGAAAAAGAGCTTCGAAAGCATATTTGATTGAAAAACCGAAACCCTAGTATACGTGTGGGTACACCGTATGATGGACTGACTGAATAATATATATGTTTATATATGTCAATTGAATAGGATTATAATGCCGGAGGCCTAATTTAAAAATTCCTCAAAACGGATTATAAATCGATACGGATATTGTTTATCCAATTATTATGTGAATGATCCTTTGGTGATCGAAAAGATATAAATTATCTAACTCTCGAGAATTTGATGCGTATTGTCATATGTATTGTGTTGGGTGACGACCCGACAAGTAGCATACTAGGAAAGGAAGTCATGAGCCCTGACCCTAGGCCATGTATACGTCTTGACGTGGTCAATTCGTGGGTTACCGGGATTAGCAGGCGTTGTGCAGTCGGTTTGTGCTAAGTTAAACACATGGTTACCGGGATTAGCAGATTGTTGTGCAGCCGGATCATGTTAAGTTCAGTTCACGATTCGCCGGGATTAGTGGTCGTTGCACAGTCGGCGTTTCGATTAATAAAATTAAGAACACGAATTGCCGGGATTAGCAGTCCTTGTGCAGTCGGCATTTCGAGTAATAAATAAGACATTGTTATGTCAGCTATAAAATCATGTTAAGTTCAATTCACGAATTGCCGGGATTAGCAATCGTTGTGCAGTCGGCATTTCGATCAATAAATAAGACATTGTTATGTCAGATTTTTTTGTAACGGTTTAATAATTGAACCGAGTGTCAGTGAGGGGGCACGGTAGGACTCACTGAGACAAGTTGTCTCACCCAATCCATATTTGTTGTTTTTACAGAGAACAGGTTATAAGGACAGCAGGCGGCACAGTTAGTCGTCAGGCTCGAGGAGAAGTTGGAGATGTAATCTTCCATCTAGGTTTTGGATTCTTCTAATGTAGTCTCTGTATTCGGTCTTATGACTCGAACTTGTATCATGCTATATTTTTGTAGTTTCCGCTGTTTCTTGTAAAGATGAATATCTGAACAGGAATTTTTATACTCTGATTTATACCAAATTGTATATTTAGGTGTTTCTTTGTTAAAGAAATACTGGGGTGTTACAAAGTGTAAGAAGAAAGAGGAAAAAAAGTAAGAAAGAGAGTGTAAGAAGAAAAAGAAAGAGAGGGTAGTGTCATTTTTACCCTTAAATTAGATATGTGTCTTGTTAATAAAAGAGATCCAAATTGGTAATTTCATAGGGGTTTGTTTGTATAAATAGATTTGTACTATTTGTATAAATAGATATTAGATTATTATAGATAGATTATAGATAGATTATATATAGATAGATATTATAGATTATAGATAGATATTAGATTAGATTAATTTGCTTCTTTAATTTGTTAGCCAAATTAAGTATTTATTGAACTCCAATCCTCGTGAGAACGAACTTTACATATCACTTACTACTTGTTGACTGTGTATATTTGCACATTGTTTTACTCAATGAGTTTTTCAAAATTCTCTTAATATATACAAAGCTGAATTGACTCCCGTACGATGCATGAGTTATGGTTATTCAAGATGTATATAGTATTGTACATATTTTTGATTAAATAGTTTAGAATAATAATTCAGTTCAATATAATTATGTTGGTCAATTATTTATTCAATTATTTTATCAAATATAAAACAACAAAAAAAATCCTTAATAAAACAAAAAAAAATAAATAAAAGAAATTACTCAATATAACTAATATAAAAAAAGTCCGAGAAATCAAATTGCAGTGCATGTTAGCCGAATTTATATATTATATCCACATACAATATTTCATTATATTCATTGAAAAAAAGTTTTTCTGAAACAATATTAGCAGTGGAAAATAGTTTAGTGACATATATCGGGGTTCGATCCCCGCCTTGGGTACGGAGCAGCGTTAAAACTCTGGGCCAGCTCTTCTACCCCTCGAGGCACCTCCAATGAGTGAGAGAGTAGTCACTGTTGTCCGTGCGGTGGATACTCGGGTTTACCCAAAAAATATATCGAGGTTAAAGTTTAAAATAAAAAAAAGTTCACTAGTAATTTGACTTAAAAGAGAAAACCAAAATAATTTATTTTAGGAAAAAAATAAAGTTATTATTTTTAATCTCCCAATTATTTTAAATTCGACATTATAATTACTTTTTTAATTAAATGTCTAGTATGTTCCTAATGTTTCAATTAAACTGTCTAGATTTTTTGAACTAAATCAGGAGTCATTTAATTCCATTTTCATTTTCTAAACTGTGTGTACTAATTGGTCTAATAGATCAATTGGTAGTGGGAATGCATTGAGATTGTACTTGAGCACTAGGGTACAATGTTCGATTCCCACGGAAGGCAAAAACTTTACTGGGGGGTAGAGAAGGTCATGATGTACAGTTCTGGGGTAGGCTGTTGCAAAAAAATGCGCCTTTTTTTTCACGATTTTTTTTACCAAATCAGTTATTGAGGAACGATCTTCGCCTATTTGAACATCCATAATTTTTTCTGACCCTAAAGTATTCAAAACACACTGCTTAGCGTCACACTTTTTGTATTTTGTCACAAAATTAATATTTGGAGAGTTGTAATGTTACCAAGATACTCCTATAAAGTATGGTAGGCTATACTTACAATGATTACATTTTTTTTACTACAAAGCAAGCAAAAGATAGTTGAAAAATAAAGAAAAGAAAAGGCAAACTTGGCGCCTAAATAACCAACACTGTTGGCCCAGTGGCTTAGTCTACCCTGGGACACAGGGAGTCGACTCGTGCTCCCGGGTTCGATTCCCGTAGTGGACAAACTCGGTGTTGGCTAGTGCGAAATTTGATCCTAAGCACGAGCGGAGATTAGTCTTTTGTTGAAAGTGTTTGGACACTCCGTGGGTAGCCAGCCATGGTCCGAACCAAAAAACTTGGCGCCTAAATTCTATTTCATATTCAATTTTGCTTTTAGATTAAAAGATGCCAGATATAAAAGCATGGATAACTCTTATTTCCAAGTATAGCAGGAGTACAAACAAAACATTATGGGATTTGGAAGAGGAATTGAGGTGTAAAGTGATTACCAATGATCCTTATTTGTGCGTTGCAACACCAACAAAACCCGTCTTATTTTTGTAAGACTAAAACATACGAACTCCATAGTTAATGATGCTCGACTTCAAACATATATATGAGATGAGTGCCCTTTTAACTAGTTTGCCAAAGTACGTGTGATGCAGGAAAATTACATTGAAGAGGCTCATTAGTTTTCGGAGATTCTAAAAAGTAGACCATACCTTTAGGCAACACACAAATACTTAAGGTGGATTGCCTCAATAGTTTCCATGAAGGAACTTTGAAAATCAACGACATTGGAAAATCATTAACTAATGATATTATAAGCTAGATCACTTTTGATATGAACTTGTAGCTCGATAAGATCAAATTATATGATTCATAGGTTTTTTTAGTCTGCAAATACTATTAAACACCACGCGTAAACTCACACACAAAGTAGAGCTCCAAATTTTAAAATTGGATAACCACAAAAAATGTCATAGCTAACAACGCCGGCTTTACCAGTTGTGGTAAGCCTTACGGACATTACTTAATGCACATTTTTTTTATATTTGAAATAGAGATATCACACCGTAGGTGTTTATTTGAGTAAAAAAAAGGCTTTCGGGCTTTATACAAGCAAAAAATAAATCATAAATCGATGGCCTGAAATCTAAGTAAAAATTATCAAATTCAATTCTATTTAATATCATTGTTTCAAAAATACCCTTTTAATTATTTTAACCCACTTTTTATATAAAATCAAAAACAATTAAACAAGCACCATAATCTATATAAAGTTTGATCTCTACTGTATCTCCAGCCTTGTATCCGATCTTAGGTACCAGGTCCAATCCGAGATAGTTGGTAGAAGTGTCCTTGGTCAATTCGAGTTGTGCTCCGATCCGAGGTGGGGTGGTGCCTGCAATGATACTCTGATGCTCAAGTCAGCAAGTGAATTAGTGGCCAAGCAAGAGAATTGGGAAATGTGTACCTTTAATGCTAGCATTGAATGCTTATTTATAGGTTTTGGGGATCAATGCGAACCATTGGATTTAGGTCTTTGATCTCCACCATTGGTTAATGGATTTGGCCTTTGGTATTGGGCCTTAGTGAAAACTGCTTAAAGGCCCAATCCGTAACAGTTGCCCCCCAAGTCGGGTTTCCTTGGGGCGAGCCAGACTTGTTACCTGTTCCGGGTTTGAAGCACCCTCTGAGGCCGGGCTTGTGCCCTCGTTATCCGGGTTGGATATGTTGGTTCGGAGACCATGGCGAGCTTACGAGACCGGGCTTATACTCATGTTAGTGTTTTTCCCCAACCTCAGAGGTATTGAGATTTAGGTCGTGTTCGTTTTTAGAAAAACGAGCTTACAATGCTCTGCTCAAGCTCGAATTTGGGTGCCTGATAAATGTGATGACCTTCTGAGGCTGGGCTTGTACTCACCTGAGTGTTTTCCCTCAGCCTCGGAACGATCATTGAAGGAGAACCTGAGTGACTCGAGGTATTCTCTTTATGGCTGATGCTTTGATTCCAGCGCCTGACATCAATGTCATTGACGGGGCGCGTCGTTCGAAGGTGACTGGAGTAATGATGGCTCTTCGTTCCACGCGCTTGTCACAGATGCTAGTGATTGAACGCGTCGCCTAGGCCCAGGCCCAATTCGTAGCCTTTGGTTCCCTATATATATGGGTGAGAACCTCCTTCATTTGCACTGGTTTTTGCAAACTGCTCTGAGCACCGATTCTAATTAACATCGTTACTTAGTGCCTTCTTCTTCCGAACTTCTGATCCAACATACCGTGGCGAGAGTCTTAGCCTTTCGGTTCAGCAAGATCGTCAAAGCATGCAATCAAGTTCAGTGACACTGAGCTTCCGACTTCGAGGTTATTAGTGTCTTTTTATTTGTTCATTTTTCGCCTTATGCTTTAGCCGGAACTTCTTCAAGCCCGTATCTATTTATACAGAGTGGGGGTTGTCACGTCGGGTTCTGACTTGGTTGTGGACCTACTGTTTAGCACTCAACTTGACTTGGCATACCCCCATTTCTGCAGGTCCGATCTGGCTAGGACAAAACAAACCCGCAGGGTTGTCAGCACAGATCGTCTAAACATAGCCAAACTGTTGGCTTCTGATCCTAGAAACCCAGATGAAGTACGCGCTGGAAACTCCGAATCGGCTGGTCCCGAAGATCAGGAAGGACTTGATTCCGCTCCCCACAGCTTTCAAGTGGAAGATCGCTCTCCTGCGGTCCCCAGCAATGAATTGCTGGAGGAAGGTAAAGAAAGTGAGCGCCGCCCTGGGGAAGTGGTGATCCTTGAGTCGGATGAGTCTGACGCTGAGCGGAACCTGGAAGAGCAGGGAAGCACAAGCTGGAGCTCCGATGACAGTGAGACCGAAGCCGAGGTCGGTGTGGAGGGCTTTCCTGAAAGCCGAAACAATGAAGGCAATTTAGGAAACAGTGGAGGTAATCCTGGGAACGAGGGAGATCCCGGACACAATGAGGGTGATTCTGACGAGTATTCTAGCACCAGATTCGGGCCAGTTGATGTCCCCTTGATGATGCCTTTAAATATCCCTTGGGAATATTCCTGGGTGTCGGAGTCGTTGAGGGAGGTCCGATCTTTATACAAGGCCAGAGATGACCTGAGCCATGTTGTTAACCAGATTTCATGGAAAAGGAATCAGATATGGAACGTGGAGGGCATTGGAGAAGATCAACACGTAGCTGTCTGGGCACGAGCTCTCAAGTTCGTGATGTACGAGGTGACGATCTTCGACATGAAGATCAACCCCCCATTTACCGCCCTTCAGCAGGAGGTATTGGGAAGCTTGAACCTCTCCCTCTCACTGATTCACCCCAACGCATGGGCCTTCATGCGGGCTTTCGAGTTGATGTGCATTCATCTGGAGAGACTGATATCCGCCTGTTGCACCCCGAAAAATCCCCCGGTTGGGTTTCTCGATGTACAACGTGGAAAATTTTGGAGCCGCCACCAATATTTTAATTTTAAGACCAAAACATTGAAAAAAGGTCTTTTGGATAAGGCGGATGGTCTTTGGAAACTAGAGATATAGGTTCGGGGGTCGATTACGTGCGAGGAAGGTGTTAGCACCGCGCACGTCCTTTCTATCGAAAGGGAACCTCTAATTAAATGTGTGGTTTTAACGTTTGATTTGAAAAATACCTAGATTTGCCTATTTATTTCTTGTTTGAAGATGAATGGGAAAACTTACTGGAAATTTTATTTTTGGTGAGAGAGGGGAAAAAAAAGGGGTTTTTAGAAAAAAGTGCTTGACGGGACATGGCCCGCTCCTACGTATCTCCCGGTGCGATGGAGAATTCAAAGCTACGTAGTTCTTGGGTAGAAAATGTTTGTGTGTTGGTGTTTTTTAATATAGGGGTCTTAGGATTGTGTGATCTGTGTTGAAGGACCACTGGGGGTCTGAAGGGCCGCTGGGGGCTCAAGGAGCGCTGGGGCTCTGAAGGACCACAGTTCACTTATCCTAAAACGATGATTAACCCGGCCGGACGACCGACTTAATCCCCTACTTTGAAAATAAGATTTTTGATTTTTGTTTTATGAAAGAGATGTGTTTGTATTTTTTTAATTTAGAAAGTGTTTATTTTTGCGCTTGACAGGGGAGTGGCCCTGCTCCTACGTATCTCCGGGTGGAGAATCAAAGGCGACGTAGTTCTAGGTTCTTTTTTGAAAAGTTTTTGTTTTTTTTTATCTTTTTTAGTGAGTTTTTTGAAATAGGACGAGCATTAGCAAATGATTAAACTAGCAGAGGCTATGATGAATCACTGCTAAATGCTCAAAAAGAGTTGTACCGCTAATCAAACAAACAAAGGTTCTGATGGACTATTGATAACAACTTGTTTTTATTATCTTCTTGAAAGTGATTTTCGAAAAAGATTAATTTGCACAATGATCAAACTAACAAAGGTTATGATGGATCATCGTTTATTATTCTTATGAGAAAAAGACATTGCCACTAATAGCCAAACGAACAAAGGCTCTGATGAGCTATTAGCAACAATGGGTTTGAAAATGATTCTTGTTGTTTGTTTTTATGAAAATAATTTGTTTATGGTTGCGAAAGGATTTTTATTTGTTGCGCTTGACGAGAACGTGACTCGCTCCTACGTATCCCAAACGGGAATCAAAGCGACGTAGTTCTAATGAAATTGTTTTTAAAAGGGTTTGAAAGATTTTTGGAAAAAGGGTGAAGGCACTATCAATGATTGATTACAAAAGTTCAAGCACATTCACTAATCACGAAATCATGCATATGTTGAACATTTAATCAAGACTAAACATGCCAATATGATCAAAAGACCCACTTATCAGGGATGCAAGGTAAAGTTCTCAAAGCAAGTGTGTGTGTAGGAAGGGGTGTATTTACCCTAATGACTCTATGCTACAACAGGCATGTAGACTTACGTGTTCATTAGGAGGTCATACAAAGCAAGTGTGTGTGTAGGAAGGAGTGTATTTACCCTAATGACTCTATGCTACAACAGGCATGTAGACTTACGTCTTCATTAGGAGGTCATACGCATGGATGGAATGGCATATTGAATTGAGACATTTAAAATGCATAAAAAACAAGCAAGCAATTGATCATAGGCATAGAATGGTCTTAATTAAACTGAGGAACATATGAGCACGATTTCTCAATAATATGAACAAAAAGGGGAAATTGCATCAAGGCTAAGGTAAGCCTATCCTTTGCATTCATGAATAAGTGCCCAAAGGCTAGTAACACAATCAAAGAGGAGGGAGCATCAAGGTTTTGGGTAACCTATCCTTTGCAATACCCCATGGACCTTAAACCATAAACCTAACTATCTTTTATTCATTAAGAAGTTAAAAAGGGGGAGGTTGAATCATCTGAGACCATCTTCACCACTTAGAACATGATGCACTAGGCATAAGTGGGAATCATGTGGTTCATCATCAACAATGGCACTATAGCTAAGTCAAATCACATGGATCACAATAACTAAATATTAACAAATGAAAAGACTGAAATACCTCTGATGAAGGCAGATACTACAACTTTGAAGAACGCAACTCCAACTAACTCTTGCAGTAGATCAGCTCTGACGGACCAACGGAACGAAGAGAGCACCAATAAAAAATAGGAGAGCTTTTCTGAAAAGATGAGATTTGCGGAAACTGCCTCTGATCTCGTGAAAGAATCTCTGGAGCAATTCTTCTCTGATCTTGTGAGATGTGGTCTCTGTGTGTGAAAAATCTGTGAAAAATCTGTGAAAAATGTGTGTGTTCTCCTCTCTGATCTCGTAAAATCTCCCCTTCTTAATGTGATTTGAGGCTGCCTATTTATAGGCTTAGGAAAGCGTAGAATTTTTTAAAAAACATTTATTGCAAGGATGAATCGATTGTTTGATGAAGTGTAACAAGTGCATAATCGATTCCCTGCCTTTGAAAAGTCACATGAATCGATTCCAAGCTTAGTTAAAATAGTGGGAATCGATTCTTGAGCCTTTGGAAATAATAAAGAATCGATTCTTGGTTCCTTTGAAAACAAGAGGAATCGATTTTCAGGACATCCTAAATAGGTGAAAATCGATTCTTCACTTAGTTAAAACAATTAGGAATCGATTCATGGCCTATGGAAGAGCCTGAAAATCGATTTCAAGGCCTATGCATGAAGAGGGAAATCGATTTTCAGGACATCCTAAATAGGTGAAAATCGATTCTTCACTTAGTTAAAACAATTAGGAATCGATTCATGGCCTATGGAAGAGCCTGAAAATCGATTTCAAGGCCTATGCAATATACTATCAATCGATTCTTGGCCTTCGGAACAAAAAAGAAATCAATTCTTGCTTTCCACAAAAATGCTTTTAGGTCTTTGCCACGCTTGCATAAAATATTTTCCAAAGCTTGCCATGCATGCACAACATATCTTTCAAAACCGTGCATTCTGACCCTAAAAATGATTTCAAAAACTTTGGAGCGGTTTCTAGGACCCAAAATGCATAGTTTATTTTTGTGTGGAAAATTAAGGTTTGGACCTAAGCCGGACAAAATTGGGGTATGACAGCTGCCCCTCTTTATTTGTATTTTACCAAGAAATATGAATTGCGCGAGACATATTTCGAAGGTAAAATAGAAATAAAGAATTCAGAAATTATACAAATTTTGTCCACTTGGGGAAACCCGAATTTTCCTCTTTTCTTTTTCTATATTTTTTGAATAGATGGGCTTGAGAACAAACGGGGAACGGTTAACACTTGGCGCATTAACCGAGAGAGAAAATGACGGATCACTCGGGATCTGAAGGAGCACTAAGGCTCTGAAGGACCACTCAGGGTCTGAAGGAGTACTAAGGCTCTGAAGGACCGCTCGGGGTTTGAAGGAGCACTAAGGCTCTGAAGGACCACTCAGGGTCTGAAGGAGCACTAAGGCTCTGAAGGACCACTCAGGGTCTGAAGGAGCACTAAGGCTCTGAAAGACCACTCAGGGTATGAAGGAGCACTAAGGCTCTGAAGGACCACTCAGGGTCTGAAAGAGCACTAAGGCTCTGAAGGACCACTCAGGGTCTGAAGGAGCACTAAGGCTCTGAAGGACCACTCAGGGTCTGAAGGAGCACTAGGGCTCTGAAGGACCACTCAGGGTCTGAAGGAGCACCAAGGCTCTGAAGGACCGCTCAGGGTCTGAAGGAGCACTAAGGCTCTGAAGGTCTATTTCGCAGTCGATGCTTGGCGCAATGATTAGAGTTAAACTGAAGGACCGACGAGGTCTGAAGGGCATGCCTAAGCCTGATGAACCAATGGGTCTGATGGAGCGCAAACTAGCAACGGTACTAGTGAAACGGTCTGCTTGGGGGTGGCCTTTTCCGAGCGGCCAGGATGGGTCAAGATCAGATCCGGAACTAATATGTTAACCATGAAGGACGTCCACTGTGTCTTAGGCTGACACAACTAGTCTGAAGGACCACTCGGGGTCTGAAGGACTTACCCGCAGCTTGAATGCGAGGTGAAGTCTGCTTTTGAAGGGACACTTGGGTCCTGAAGGGATTCACGAATCCTGTTGGTTGATTGATTGAAATGTTCAACTAAAGCAGACAGAAAAGTAAATGGGCACTTGGCGTGCAAACAGAAAAGTAAATGGGCACTTGGCGTGCAAACAGAAAAGTAAATGGGCACTTGGCGTGCAAACAGAAAGGTAAAATGGGCACTTGGCGTGCAGACAGAAAGGTAAAATGGGCACTTGGCGTGCGGACAGAAAAGTAAATGGGCACTTGGCGTGCAAACAGAAAGGTAAAATGGGCACTTGGCGTGCAGACAAAAAAGTAAATGGGCACTTGGCGTGCAAAGAGAAAGGTAAAATGGGCACTTGGCGTGCAGATAGAAAAGTAAATGGGCACTTGGCGTGCAAACAGAAAGGTAAATGGGCACTTGGCGTGCAAACAGAAAGGTAAAATGGGCACTTGGCGTGCAAAAAGCGGTAAAGAAAGCAGTAAAGAAGGAGCACTGAGGACTCAGGATGAGCGCGGAGGGCTCAGGATGTGCACAGAGGGTTCAGGAGGAGCACAGAGGGCTCAGGATGAGCATAGAGGGCTCAGGGTGAGCACAGAGGGCTCAGGGGGGGAGCACAGAGGGCTCAGGATGAGCGCAGAGGGCTCAGGAGGGAGCACAGAGGGCTCAGGATGAGCACAGAGGGCTCAGGGGGGAGCACAGAGGGCTCAGGATGAGCGTAGAGGGCTCAGGATGAGCGCGGAGGGCTCAGGAGGAGCACAGAGGGCTCAGGATGGGGAGTGCAGAGGGCTCAGGATGAGCGCAGAGGGCTCAGGGGGAGCACAGAGGGCTCAGGAGGAGCACAGAGGGCTCAGGATGAGCACAGAGGGCTCAGGGGGGAGCACAGAGGGCTCAGGATGAGCACAAAGGGCTCAGGGGGAGCACGGAGGGCCCAGGAATTCTGCTGATTGGCTGATTTGAAATGACCGATGCTGCTGCACTGGATTGAGGTACCTGCATACGTCAGTTGATGGCAAGGAATAGTGCATGGAGTATGGGTGCATGTTATGCAAGGGCATGTTATGCATGTGCATGCAATGCTATGATTTTGGTGTAATGATGAATGTGGAAGATGCGGTTATGCAAATGTAATGCAGATGTATGCTACGTGGATGCATGTGACGCTGATGCATGCAATGCTGGACGCTTTTGATATTCTCTTTTGGCTTTCCTTGATGGTTGCTTTTTTTATTTATGAAGTGCGGGTATGCAAATGCAATACTTGAGAGTTGTGAAATGCCTTGGCTTATTTGATGGAATGCTAAATTATGGACTTGACAACGAGTCTGGTTTATGGGCCGACAAGCCTGGTTTATGGAGCAATATGTGTCTGCATATTGGTCTGATTTATGGACCCTAAAGGTCTGGTTTAAGGACACAAAGGTCTGGTTTGACCGCATGGAATGCCAGTGTATGCAATGGAAGGCTTCGTTTTGTTTTTTCTATGAGATGCATGATGCAAATGCCATGACTGCTATTTTCTTTTTCTTTCTCTTATGATGAATGCAAATGCCTGAATTTCTCCTTTTCTTTACTTTATTATCATTATTTTCCTGCCTTATAAAATGCATGATTTTATGCATGACTGTGTTTGTTTATTGCCTCTTTTTTTTTGCTTATATTTTATTTTTGCTGGTTCAGCCAACCTGCGACACTCATAACACGAGACTGAGGAACCTGTTGGACTTGCGGGGCTCATGGGCCGAGTGCATGTTGGTCTTGACTTTGCTGGTTTGAAGCAATCGTGGATGTAGTTGCTCTCTTGTATGATTGACTGATTTTGAGGATGTGCTTTCTCTCAGGACTCTTAAGAATCTCGTAATGATTTGCAATGCTCTATGAAATATGCACATGTTTTACAGTTCAGGACCATCATCATCATAAAACGTTTATTTTGAGCAGAAAAAGCAGAAAATAAAAGAGTGAACAGATACGAGAAATTTGAACTTTATTAATGCGGAAACCGGTCGCACAAGAAGTTACGCCGATTGTTTATTGCATTTGAGAGTTTAAACTATAAAAAGACACGAAAAAAAAAGGAGAAACTAAATTCTGACTGTCCGTCTCTGTGGAACAGTGCCAAACATCTATGTCCTTGACCTTGACCACCCCCTCATCCAAGCTTGTAGGAGAGTTGTATGCCTTTCTTTACTTTTCATGCCTAAGTTTTTAGACCCTAATTTTTGCCTGGATCGCCCTTTGCGGGTTTTCAATCCACCGGGTCGCTCTGATTTTGCCTAGGCCGCCCTTTGTGGGTTTTCAACCTAGCGAGCTAATTCTTACTTGGCTTGTCTTTCTCTCTTTTTTTTTTATATTTCTTTCAGGCATAATACTTCTTCACTTAATCTGAATTGACTGGATTCCTGAGATCTTCGCCGTCTATGAGTATCGGCGCTCCTCTGGAAAAAGCTTTCTTGACTTCACATGGACCGTCATAAGTGGGTATCAACTTCCCACGGAGTCAGTCTGGATAGGTAGGATCTTTTTGAGTACAAGGTCTCCTTCGCCGAATTCTCGAAGACGGACTTTCCTGCCGAAAGCTGCCTTCATCTTTTGTTGGTACAACTGGCCATGGCGCAGGGCAGCAATTCCTTTCTCTTTAATGAGATTCAGTTGATCTAGACGAGCTTGGACCCCCTTTTGCTTCTTCTAACTTGGCCTCCATGGCTACTCGTGGAGAAGATATCTCAACCTTGATGAGAAGAACTGCTTCTGACCCATACACTAGAGAAAAAAAAGGGTTGCCCCTGTATGATTTCAATGAATGTGAGTGCGACAAGGGATGAGATAGGTGTAGGATCAATTTCCCCAATTGTAGGAGGGGTGAAGAGCGACAGGATTCCCCCACTTGGCATATTGTAAACAAATGAATTTACTTGTCCTTGACCTAAAACTTTGAGAAAACAACAGCAATCAATCATTGATCAGAATGGACCTTTCGGGATTGTGGTGTTTCGTGGAGGAGAGATGAGTAGGCTTAATGAGGTATTTGGGACTAATGGCAGGATGGTTTTTATTCGGTGTTGGCTGTCGATCGATGATTTATGATGGTTAACTGGCTTGATGAGGTATTAGGAAATTTTATTCCTGGCTAAGGGTCTGTGGAAATGAGAAAGTGTTTGAAGGTTTATTGAGACGAGGACCTCTTGGGTTTTGTGGTAACATATATCAACTCACTATTTACATCTCTTTTGTATTTTTCTTTTGGTTTTGGGATTTTCCTTTTGAATGATTCTTCCTTCTTTGACTTCTTCTTTTTCTTGAGCTTGGGTGAACTGATAAAGAACGATGCACTGTTTTTTTCGAGGTGGTCATTGTCTAAGGTGACTTTTGGATTTTTGGCTTTTTCTTGGCTTAAGATGGGTCGGAAAGGATTATGTTTTTCTCTTTGGGATTTTCTTGGCTTACGGTGGGTAGGAGAGGATTTTGTTCTTGGATATGGAATGGTGGTCCAATCTTCATTTCAAATCATGATTGCTTATTTCCTCACAAATTAACTCTGGGACAATAATTCACTTATTTTCATGCACTTTCCCTTCTTCTTTATTTCCCTTTTGAGCTCTAATTTTCCTTTATTGAAACACCCATCTTGACCTCTTTCTTGTTCTCAGCGGTCCCCAAGTTGATCACTTCAGCGGATTCCCCGTGATGCTGAATAACCCTTTTTCCTTGCTTCATTAACTTTCTGGAGGATTTTCCCAGTCTTTCTCTACGTCCCCCTCTGCCTGATTAATAATGTGATCAAAGTCAAAATATGGACTGTTGGCACTGTTATTTTGAGAGACAATTGCTGTGGATTTGCTTTTTGCCGAGGCGAAAAAGCAGAATGGAAGGTGAGACATGCAGGCAAAAATAATAAAGAAAAGAAGAGACACATGAAATGAAAAAGAATTGATTTTATTGATTGGAATTCAAAAACAACGTTTTTATTGATGATGATGATTTAGAAAATAAAAACATGTGCGCCCCTAACAACTGGTCCTGTGGCCTTGGGCAGAGCCTCAGGGTTGCATTACGAATGACTACTTTAAATCAAAGGTCCCAGGAGGATCAACAGTCGTCCAATTCTTTAATTCTTTCACCAACACTGCAGCGACAAACCAGGTTTGCACCACCCTCTTCTGACTTAGTACCATCATTGATGACAGCAATTTGATCGTGTTGTTCCTCTTCCTCATCCCATCCTGTGGGCTGGATGTCTTCCATTTGGATTTGAGCACTCTCGGGAGCGTCATATCTGACCAAGTAGTCAAACCTTCCGCTGGACTCCCCTAGGGTATCCCAACATCTCTCTTTCATAGGCACCGCTATTACTTCCTCATTGATTTCTTTTTCATCTTCAATATCATGGGTCCCCATCTGAACCACGCACCGATCTATCAGGTCTTGCAGGATCACCTTAAAGCTTTCGCAATTCCCCACGCATGCGGAATCAGCACGTCCTTCTTCATGGCAACACCCCTTTTTAACCACTGCAGCATGACATAACTCAGAGTAGATAACATCCAACGGGGTCATAACCTTCTTCACGTCTTTTACCAATTGCCCGACAGAACCTTCTAAAGCATTGATAGCTGGCCTTTGATGATCTGGCACTGGATCAGTCGTTGTGCTTGGGCTGTCCTGTTTGAACGAGATCCACCTAGCATCTACTAGGTCTTGCACTACATGCTTGAAGGCTTTACAGTTCTCCACGACATGCCCCACCGCTCCCTCATGGAAGGCACAGGTACTGTTAGGGTTGTATCCTCTGAAATATGGTGGTCGGACGGGTTTCATTGGTCTCTTGCTTGTGATGAGGTAGTTAAAGAGATCTGTGTATGGCATGGGGATGGAGTCAAACTGACGCGACTTTCTTCGTTCCCCTATAGCATTGTTGGCGCCAATAGGATTGCAGGGGACTCTTCCTCTTTTTATCTCGACTTCGAGTCTTGCCCCTACTCTGATCACATCTGAGAAGCTTGAAGGTCCCCTTCCGATCAGACATTTGTAGAAAACAGCTGGGAGGGTATCCATGAACATAGACACTATTTCCTTCTCAGTCAACGGGGGCTTCACTTGTGTAGCTACACTTCTCCACCGCTGGGTATATTCCTCAAAAGACTCACGGTCTTTCTTGCTCATAAACTGTAACTGAGACCGGCCTGGAGCTGGGTCCAAGTTATGCTGGTAGTACTTCAGAAATGCTTTAAAGAGATTCTTCCAACTATGAATATCGGAGGATGGCAGCTGCATATACCAGTCTAGAGACGCTCCAGTCAGACTGTTTTGAAAGAAATGGATCAGCACTTTATCATCATAGGCATAAGCTGCCATCTTCCTAATATACATCTTCAGATGGTTAGATGGACACCCAGTGCCGTGATATTGATCAAAGTCAGGTACTTTGAATTTAGGAGGAATGAAAGTAACAAATCCTTCAGGATTTTCAACAGCAATAGACCCAACAGCGGCCTCACCCCTCTGCAGCATACTCATTTCCTCGGTTATCTGTGCTTCTTCAGCTTTAGTCTTCGGAGCTTGACTCTCCCGATCCAGCTGCTCAGGATTAAGAACCTCTGCAACTAACTCCTCTTGGCTCCGGCGGCCCTTATTCTTAAGATTCCGATTACTAGCCATCAACCTTGATTGCAGACGGGTGGAGTATCGGTGTTGGTGAACCAGCTTGCCTTTTGTTTCTCTCTGATGATAGAACATTTTTTATGAGTACAAGTATGAATGCGTAAATGAATGCAATGCATATGGTTTTATGTTATTTTTGTATTTAGATGCATGAGGAATGCTGTATGAATTTTTCAGAATTTTGCTTATGTAATGCATGCTGTTATGATGTAAAATGCGGGTGATGAGGATGCTTGTTAGAAAGACAGATATTTACAGGTGGGGGTTTTGAAATTTTAGGGCAGTATACCCTATATGCCACCTCATATAGGTATTCATGAAAGAGAAGGAAAAACATATTCTTTTTTTGATTTTGTTGTTTTTTTTCAAAAAAATGTTGGCGGAAATGAACTAAACTAGATGTAATAATGCAACACACAATTTTGGAAAAGCCCTTATGACCTAAAAAAGAGGTGAGACCTATGATCTAGGGCAATTTAAAGGGTAATCCTTCCATGTAGCTCTATTCACTCCCTCACAAGGCCACCAGAGCTACAGTCCCTTTCACAAAATTCCCCACAAATGCAGCAAACTGCTAGGTGTGAGGCATCATGAAAGAGCACAACTCTGGTTGAAACTTTCGTAAGTAGCCAAACGGACAAAGGTCCTGATGGGCTCTCACTACTCGAATCCACTCTCCTAAGTTTTTGCAGACCTGGGTTATGGTCCCACTCAAAACACATAGTCACAGGATATAAGTGTAGTGTGTGTTAAGGGCATTTTCCCTAGTACTACCCCCACCTGAAATGAAAACCAGAGCGGTCCAGACAAAAGCAAACAATAACAAGTTATCTACCCTAGGGTTCCATACCTAGAATATCTATAAACAAGGATAATGCTCACCTTAGGAAAAGGAGCCAAGAAGAGGGGATCATGGGGATTGAAAAAATGCATGGGCATAAGCGATAAAAGAAAGGAATAAAAGATGAGACAGGGAACAACATAGAAGAACACAAATGCGTACGCCTACAATTAATGATAAGAAAGAAAGGCAAACAAGGTTTTAATCAAATCAACAATACATTAAACCACACATTTAAATTAGTTAGGCTTGACCCTCGTCTTAAAAACTCCCCAGTGGAGTCGCCAGCTGTTGCACCCCGAAAAATCCCCCGGTTGGGTTTCTCGATGTACAACGTGGAAAATTTTGGAGCCGCCACCAATATTTTAATTTTAAGACCAAAACATTGAAAAAAGGTCTTTTAGATAAGGCGGATGGTCTTTGGAAACTAGAGATATAGGTTCGGGGGTCGATTACGTGCGAGGAAGGTGTTAGCATCGCGCACGTCCTTTCTACCGAAAGGGAACCTCTAATTAAATGTGTGGTTTTAACGTTTGATTTGAAAAATACCTAGATTTGCCTATTTATTTCTTGTTTGAAGATGAATGGGAAAACTTACTGGAAATTTTATTTTTGGTGAGAGAGGGGAAAAAAAAAGGGTTTTTAGAAAAAAGTGCTTGACGGGACATGGCCCGCTCCTACGTATCTCCCGGTGCGATGGAGAATTCAAAGCTACGTAGTTCTTGGGTAGAAAATGTTTGTGTGTTGGTGTTTTTAATATAGGGGTCTTAGGATTGTGTGATCTGTGTTGAAGGACCACTGGGGGTCTGAAGGGCCGCTGGGGGCTGAAGGAGCGCTGGGGCTCTGAAGGACCACAGTTCACTTATCCTAAAACGATGATTAACCCGGCCGGACGACCGACTTAATCCCCTACTTTGAAAATAAGATTTTTGATTTTTGTTTTATGAAAGAGATGTGTTTGTATTTTTTTAATTTAGAAAGTGTTTATTTTTGCGCTTGACAGGGGAGTGGCCCTGCTCCTACGTATCTCCGGGTGGAGAATCAAAGGGGACGTAGTTCTAGGTTCTTTTTTGAAAAGTTTTTGTTTTTTTTTTATCTTTTTTAGTGAGTTTTTTGAAATAGGACGAGCATTAGCAAATGATTAAACTAGCAGAGGCTATGATGAATCACTGCTAAATGCTCAAAAAGAGTTGTACCGCTAGTCAAACGAACAAAGGTTCTGATGGACTATTGATAACAACTTGTTTTTATTATCTTCTTGAAAGTGATTTCGAAAAAGATTAATTTGCACAATGATCAAACTAACAAAGGTTATGATGGATCATCGTTTATTATTCTTATGAGAAAAAGACATTGCCACTAATAGCCAAACGAACAAAGGCTCTGATGAGCTATTAGCAACAATGGGTTTGAAAATGATTCTTGTTGTTTGTTTTTATGAAAATAATTTGTTTATGGTTGCGAAAGGATTTTTATTTGTTGCGCTTGACGAGAACGTGACTCGCTCCTACGTATCCCAAACGGGAATCAAAGCGACGTAGTTCTAATGAAATTGTTTTTAAAAGGGTTTGAAAGATTTTTGGAAAAAGGGTGAAGGCACTATCAATGATTGATTACAAAAATTCAAGCACATTCACTAATCACGAAATCATGCATATGTTGAACATTTAATCAAGACTAAACATGCCAATATGATCAAAAGACCCACTTATCAGGGATGCAAGGTAAAGTTCTCAAAGCAAGTGTGTGTGTAGGAAGGGGTGTATTTACCCTAATGACTCTATGCTACAACAGGCATGTAGACTTACGTGTTCATTAGGAGGTCATACAAAGCAAGTGTGTGTGTAGGAAGGAGTGTATTTACCCTAATGACTCTATGCTACAACAGGCATGTAGACTTACGTCTTCATTAGGAGGTCATACACATGGATGGAATGGCATATTGAATTGAGACATTTAAAATGCATAAAAAACAAGCAAGCAATTGATCATAGGCATAGAATGGTCTTAATTAAACTGAGGAACATATGAGCACGATTTCTCAATAATATGAACAAAAAGGGGAAATTGCATCAAGGCTAAGGTAAGCCTATCCTTTGCATTCATGAATAAGTGCCCAAAGGCTAGTAACACAATCAAAGAGGAGGGAGCATCAAGGTTTTGGGTAACCTATCCTTTGCAATACCCCATGGACCTTAAACCATAAACCTAACTATCTTTTATTCATTAAGAAGTTAAAAAGGGGGAGGTTGAATCATCTGAGACCATCTTCACCACTTAGAACATGATGCACTAGGCATAAGTGGGAATCATGTGGTTCATCATCAACAATGGCACTATAGCTAAGTCAAATCACATGGATCACAATAACTAAATATTAACAAATGAAATGACTGAAATACCTCTGATGAAGGCAGATACTACAACTTTGAAGAACGCAACTCCAACTAACTCTTGCAGTAGATCAGCTCTGACGGACCAACGGAACGAAGAGAGCACCAATAAAAAATAGGAGAGCTTTTCTGAAAAGATGAGATTTGCGGAAACTGCCTCTGATCTCGTGAAAGAATCTCTGGAGCAATTCTTCTCTGATCTTGTGAGATGTGGTCTCTGTGTGTGAAAAATCTGTGAAAAATCTGTGAAAAATGTGTGTGTTCTCCTCTCTGATCTCATAAAATCTCCCCTTCTTAATGTGATTTGAGGCTGCCTATTTATAGGCTTAGGAAAGCGTAGAATCTTTTAAAAAACATTTATTGCAAGGATGAATCGATTGTTTGATGAAGTGTAACAAGTGCATAATCGATTCCTTGCCTTTGAAAAGTCACATGAATCGATTCCAAGCTTAGTTAAAATAGTGGGAATCGATTCTTGAGCCTTTGGAAATAATAAAGAATCGATTCTTGGTTCCTTTGAAAACAAGAGGAATTGATTTTCAGGACATCCTAAATAGGTGAAAATCGATTCTTCACTTAGTTAAAACAATTAGGAATCGATTCATGGCCTATGGAAGAGCCTGAAAATCGATTTCAAGGCCTATGCAAGAAGAGGGAAATCGATTTTCAGGACATCCTAAATAGGTGAAAATCGATTCTTCACTTAGTTAAAACAATTAGGAATCGATTCATGGCCTATGGAAGAGCCTGAAAATCGATTTCAAGGCCTATGCAATATACTATCAATCGATTCTTGGCCTTCGGAACAAAAAAGAAATCAATTCTTGCTTTCCACAAAAATGCTTTTAGGTCTTTGCCACGCTTGCATAAAATATTTTCCAAAGCTTGCCATGCATGCACAACATATCTTTCAAAACCGTGCATTCTGACCCTAAAAATGATTTCAAAAACTTTGGAGCGGTTTCTAGGACCCAAAATGCATAGTTTATTTTTGTGTGGAAAATTAAGGTTTGGACCTAAGCCGGACAAAATTGGGGTATGACACCGCCGACCTGTTCTTCTGTCTCTTCGAGATAAACAGGAGGCATGAGAACGGATCTAAAGATCGGTGGGAACATGTGAGCTTCCGAACTAGGAGGGGGCTTAAGGTCTTTATGCCCTATACCGACTCTTTGAAGGGAAATTAGAAAAATAAATACTTCTTCATCGAGCCTGTGAACGACGGAGACGTAAGGTACGTCGGAAAGTATAGTGATGATGGACGATCCCTGGAGTCCACAAAGTTTCCCATTGGGTGGTCCCTCTCTCACTTCAATCGCCCACCCCATGCACACACGGTTAGCTTGAGCAGATTAAGTGTTGTAGACCAGAAATCCTTGGCGATCCAGGTCAACTTCGTCGGCCTGATCCCCCACAAAGATCCCAAGAAATTCGGAATTGACACGGCGAAGTTGGTCGAGGCGGGCTCGAAGTCAAAGGTGTTAGTCGCGCTTGGTAGGGTCGGATGCTTGATAAGGTGTCTTTATTTTTAATTTTATACTTCTTCAAGATCGGTTCCCCTAATGTTTTTCAAATTTGTTTGTTTTGCAGAAAGCATGGCTCCCGACAAGTTCGCTATTCTGAGGGCAGCGGCAGAAAAGAAGGCCGGTCTACAACAGAGTGGCTTCGATTCTCAACAAACTCCCCAACAAATCCCTCGCCGGGACGGGCCTATACGAGCCGTTCCTCTCAACACCGTCACTATGGCGAGTGTTGCGAGTGCTGAAGATCTGGTCGCCGACCTTCAACATCAGAAACGGCAGCAGATTTCAGCGCACTTAGATCATGCTTCCCCCTCTCAAGCCCCGGGAAAGCGGGTGTGATCCGGTCGGGGTGGTTCTCCCAGGGCGTCGAAGAAGAGTCAACACGAGAAAGACGGATCGAGAAAGTGCAAGTTTTCAAGATCTTCAAGCATTTCGATTGATGGCGATTTCTTGAAGAAGAACCTGGAGGAATATCGGGTCGACCTAGTGGAGGCCGCAGCGAAGCTATTCAGGCACCTGGCCGATGTCTCCAAGTGGTAGAAGGAGGAAGCTGAAGCCCAGGTTAAAGGTAATAGAGGGAAATTATAGCCCCCTTGACTTGTTGTTTCTAATGGCTCCGTTCCTAACGTAGCATTATTTACTTCCTTTTATTTCAGGGGCCTGAAAGAGAGGGACGAGGAACGAGCTCTGAGGGTAGAAGAACGGAAGAAGTACGAGTCACTTTCTTCCACTCTTGCAAAGGCCCAGCAAGACCTCTCCGACCTCTGAAAGGAGAGAGAGGAGCTTGTGACAGAGTGTGACTCTACTCTCAACAAGAACAACGAACTCCCAAATACTGAGTTGGAGACCCAAGAGAAAGAGGTTGTGGAACTGGTTACGACCTCGAGGAGTCGGATTTCCGAGCTAGAGGGCGAGATGCAGAAGGCTAGAGAGGAGAGGGCTAACTCCAGCACGGACCCCCAAGGTCGACTTTCTGAGCTTGAAGAGAAATTGAGGCCGGCCGAGGAGAAGGCCCGGAAAGCCGAGCTTGAAACTGCCACCATAGCAGAGATGGCTCTTGGAATGGCCGGGGAGGGTTTTGAAGAAGCCCTTGCTCAAGTCATCGTGGTTCACCCTTCATTACCTCTTGATAAAGAGATGCTGAACGTGGATCATGATGTAGAGGGGGACGAGATCGTCAAGACCGACTCCGTCACCAAGGAGCGTATCATTATTTACCCTCGCACGTCCGATGCTTAGCCAGTTACTGGGGAGTAACATTTCTGTGAATGGTTTCCGGTTGGAACCGGTGGCAAATAGGTTTCGGGTTCCAGGAGGAACCGACATTTAATTGTGTAATCTGAAAGCATTCTTGAAATTGAGGACCCGGCCATATCCGGGGTGGCCTGTAATATTTTGCTTATTTTAATTGCTTGCATTTTCGGTTTTAAATCACCTCGGTTATGCTTTATTTCTTTCATGTTAGTATTGGGCACTTGCGTTTATTTCGCTCAAGTAACGTACGTCGCCTTTAGGGCAGTTTACTGGGACTCGGCCCAGATCGAACTCGCCATTTAGGGTAATGGCAGCCTTGGCCATTGATCTTGGTGATCTCGAATCCCAAAGATCTTTGCAGCTCGTTGAATAGTTTACCGGGACTCGGCCTAGATCGAACTCGTTCAAGGAGGGTCTGCGACAATCTCAGCCGCAGATTATTTCGAACATTGTGAACCGGGTTCCGGTTTTAATAAGGGACCTCGACGCGACCATGACTCGACGCGACCATGAGATCGTTCCCAGAGGGCTCCCCTTAACCTCAGAACTCCGGACTAAAGTCGACAGCAATAATGGATAATAATGAAGAGTAATGCAGATGTATTTAGATGAGAATGCTTACAAGATCTGAATACAGTTTGCTCTTTAAGGCAAAAATTAACTGTAGTACTTTTTCAGTTTGGTCGCATTCCAATTCCTTGGGATCGCTTTCCCTTCTAGGGTCTCCTAATCGAAGGCGCCAGTACCGGTCTTGGATATGACCCGGTAAGGACCTTCCCAGTTGGGAGCGAGCTTCCCTTGAGCGTCATTCTTTAAGCCGACGTCGGCTCTTCGGAGCACCAAATCACCGACCTCGAAATCCCTCAGGACAACTTTCGAGTTGTACCGGGTTACTATCTTTTGCTTGATCAATACTTTCGAGTTGTACCGGGTTACTACCTGGTTATTTTCCTCTGGCGATTTTGGATGGAGGGTTCTCCAACTCAGCTCTCCGATCTCAACTGGAATTACAGCCTCGCTCCCATATGAGAGTCAGAATGTTGTTTCCCCCGTCGTACTCTGTGGGGTGGTCCTATAGGCCCATATTACATAAGGCAATTCCTCGACTCAATTACCTTTGGCCTCGTCAACCGTTTCTCAATCCATTGATGAGTACCTTGTTAGCGGCCTCGGCCTGCCCATTAGTTTGAGGGTGCTCTACCGAGGTGAACTGGTGTTTAATCTAAAGATCGGACATGAGCTTTCTGAAGCCCTTGTTAGCAAACTGGGTTCCGTTGTCAGTGATCACTACCTCGAGGATCCCAAATCTGGTCATGATATTCTTTTTGAAAAACTTGTTGCAATTCCTTGCAGTGATAATGGCTAATGGCTCAGCTTCAACCCATTTTGTGAAGTAATCCACCGCCACCATTAGGTATTTGACCTGGCCGGGGGCAGTCAGAAATGGCCCCAGGAGATCGATCCCCCACCACGCAGAAGGCCATGACGAGGTGAGACGTCTAGTGAGCTCGGCAGGAGGCGCCACATGAACATTGGCATGGATTTGACATCTCTTGCATTTTTCAACATGGTTTTTCGCATCGGTTTCCATGGTTGGCCAAAAATATCCCGCCCTTAAGGCTTTCCGAGCTAGCGACCGACCTCCGAGGTGTTGTCCATAAATTCCTTCGTGAATCTCGGCCAGGACATAATCTGCTTCCTCTCCATCAATGCATTTCAATAATGGTGCGGAGAGGCTTCTTCTGTAAAGTCTTCCTTCAATCACGGAGAAGGACGAGGCCTTTCTCCTGATCAATTTGGCTTCACGAGATTCAGGAGGCTCGTCCCCCGACTCAATGTACTTCATTATTGGCGTAATCTACCCTTTGCTTTCCTCAACCACGTTGATAGAAAGGGCGAGCTCCAGGATAGGGAGCACACTGGGTTTATTCAGCGTCTCCTGGATTATAGATCGGTGGTTTCCAGGAACTTTGGTGCTTGCGAGCTTGGATAGAACATCCGCCCTGATATTTTCCGTTCTGGGAACGTGTTTAACTTCTGCGATTTCTACAAGATCGGGTCCTTTGCTTAGTATTGCTTTCTGATCTGCGAGACTACCAGTAAGGAATCAGTGTTTAAAGTGACCCGAGTAACTCGGAGGTCAAGGGCGAGTCAGAGCCCTGCTATGCATGCTTCGTATTCTGCTTGATTGTTTGAGGTTGGGAACCCAAAAGTGAGGGATACCTCGATTATGACGCCTGCCAGACTTTCTAACATCAACCCGGCACCACTTCCTTTTGGATGTGAGGATCCATCTACATGGAGCGTCCACCACTCACCTTCGGGGTCGGCGGGGGTCATTTCTACGACAAAGTCGGCAAGTACCTGAGCCTTCATTGCCAGCCTGGACTCGTACTTGATTCCGAACTCAGAGAGTTCTACTGCCTATTTGATCATCCTGCCCGCTAGGTCGGGTCGGTGTAAGATCTGACGGATAGGGTGATTTGTCCGTACCATGACCTGATGAGCGACGAAGTAAGGTCGGAGGCGACGCGCCGCGATGATGATAAGCCGCAAGTGCACGGTCTTGTCGCGTAATAAAAGAGTTATCGATCCACAGGGAGAGCCTAGGTGATTACCAATTTAATTTTCCAAAGTTGATTAACTGAAAAGAAAGTCTTTTTAGAAAGAAGGAATGTTTTTGTTGATGTTTTAAAGATAAAAAGAGACTTGGGGTATTAGTTTCATCGAAATGATAAGGTTTCCGTTATTAATCCTTTCGACTATTTTCCAGTTTAAAGAACGATATATTTCTTAAGACAAGGCGACGGTTGTAGCAAGAGTTTCCTTTCGGAATACAAACGTGTGTTCTAAACTAATTATCAAGCCTATTTTCATGGTTGATTATTATTAGAACCCATTAAGCAAAGACCTTTTTGTGTCTCAATAAAACCAAAACTATTTTCATGTGTTGATTTTATTGTCTAATTTCATAGATCCAACAACCACACTTCCCCTTTCAGTACATCGTGTGGTGTTTTGAAATAATAATGAAAACTGATGAAATTAGATTTAAAAATACAAAGCGATTAAGGTGGAGAATAGTCTCGGGAATTAATTAGTAGGAAGCCATCATTTGATGGTTGCCAAAAACCCCAAGGCTAAGAAAGTCTACTCACTCATGATCATTGTAGACAAAAGAGGAGAAGACGAAGATTTTTTAAATTGCAAGAATTGTAAAGAAAGCGATAAGTGCGAAATGCGTAAATGAGTTAGGAATTAGATGTTAGAATGGTAAGAAAATAAATGTTAGGAATTGAGAAAATTGCAAAATTATAAATAGCGGAATTGTAAATGACAAGAAAGTAAATTGCTTAAAAAGTAAATTGCAAGGAATTTAAATGACTTGGAAAATAGAAGAGCAAGAAAGTAAAAGGGCAAGAGAACAAATGGGCAGGAAAAGTAAAGAGCAAGAATTAAAAGAGCAAGAAAATAAATGGGCAAGAAAATAAATGGGCAAGAAAAGTAAAGAGCAAGAATTAAAAGAGCAAGAAAATAAATGGGCAAGAAAAGTAAAGAGCAATAATTAAAAGGGCAAGAAAGAAAAGAGCAAGAAAATAAATGGGCAAGAAAAGTAAAGAGCAAGAATTAAAAGAGCAAGAAAATAAATGGGCAAGAAAATAAAGAGCAAGAATTAAAAGGGCAAGAAAGTAAAAGAGCAAGAAAATAAATGGGCAAGAAAAGTAAAGAGCAAGAAAATAAATGGGCAAGAAAATAAAGAGCAAGAATCATAAAGAACATGAAGAGTAAATTGAAGTCATGAATCTTAGAGAGTTTATTGAGAGTGATTTTTCTCACAAAATTCAAGTGTGCTTACAAGTGAGGATCAAGGTCCTATTTATAGGAAAATATGAGGGAAGGGGCAAAATGGTCATTTCAAGTTTTGGCAAAGATAGCCATCAACAAGTGGACAAAGCAAGTTGGCAAGGATAGCCATCAACAAGTGGACAAAGCACTTTGAGTGGAGGGGCAAAATGGTCAAAAAGAAGTGAAAAATCAAGTTGGCAAAGATGGCCACAAACAAGTGGCCGCAGCCAAAATTGACTGCTTTTTGGCGCCCTTGGCGCCCTGTCCTGCGCCAGTCCTGCGCCAGTTTGCGTTGTGCTGTCGAATCTGGGAGACAGATGCTGTCGAATTCTGGGAGACAGATGCTGTCGAATTCTGGGAAACAGATGCTGTCGAATTCTGGGAGACAGATGCAGTCGAATTCTGGAAGACAGATGCAGTCGAATTCTGGGAGACAGATGCAGTCGAATTCTGGAAGACAGATGCTGTCGAATTCTGGGAGACAGATGCAGTCGAATTCTAGAAGACAGATGCAGTCGAATTCTGGGAAACAGATGCTGTCGAATTCTAACCTGCTGAGACAGAAGCAGTCGAAATTGCTTCAAAATAAAACCTGAAGATAAAAAGTAAACATTTGTAGTTAAATAGCTCAAAAATATAATTAAAATACCAAATAAACCTAATAAAAATAAGGCTTAAATATGTTTTAGGCCCCTGCAAATATAGGGTGTTTTGGTTTAAGCCCCTGCAAATTTTTTTTTTGTTAAAAGCCCTTGCAAAATGAAATATTTTGTTATAAGCCCTTCTCAACATATCCAGCAATCATAGCATTCCATGTTAAGGCTAACATTTTAGTCATAGAAGGGCTTATAACAAAATATGTCATTTTGCAAGGGCTTTTAACAAAAAAAAAAATTTGCAGGGGCTTAAACCAAAACACCCTATATTTACAGGGACCTAAAACATATTTAAGCCTAAAAATAACTATTAAAAAGACTCTAAAAATAGACTTATCAGATGAGCAGAGAAAAAGCGATTTTTTCAATTTTCTGGTATCTAATTTCAGGTCCTTGTAGAGCTTTGCTACAAAGTATACCAGGCTTTGACCGGCGTTCATTTCCCGAACAAGAACGGCGCCAAGCAGTTCCTCCGAGATTGCTAAATACAGGTATAAGGTTTCTCCCAGGTTTGGCCGAGTTAGGATTGGTGGCTCGGACAGAACCTTTTTAAGCTGGGAGAGGGCTTCGTCCCGCTCCGGGGTCCATTCAAATTTCGCTTCCTTCTTAAGTAGTTTAAACACAGCATTGGAAATGAAGCGAGATAGTGCGGCGATCATGCCGTTAAGCTTCTGAAGCTTCGTTTTGGTAGTTTGGGTGCGCATCTCGGTCACAGCCCGAGACTTATCCGGGTTGGCTTCGATGCCTCTCTCTGAGGTAGAAACCAAGAAATTTCCCAGCTTGGATTCCCAAAGTGCATTTCTCTGGGTTCAACCTCATCTTGTTCTTTTGGATTTCTGCAAAGATCTCTTCAAGATCGGCTACGTGGAGGCTCTCACCTTCACTTTTTGCGATCATGTCGTCGAGGTAGACTTCTACATTTCGCCCGATCTATTTATGAAAAACTCTGTTCATCATCCTCTGATAGGTAGCTCCCGCATTTTTCAAACCAAACGGCATAACCCGGTAACAGAAATTACCGCGGTCAGTCTTGAAGGCGGTCTTCTCTTGGTCGGGAGGGAACATCGAAATTTGGTTGTATCCGAAGTAGGCATCCTGATCAGTGTATTTTAATGCACTATTTATAGCTTTTCACTTGGTGATTTTAATTGTGCTTTGTGCCTAATATTTAGGTCTTAGCACGTTTTTAGACTTTGGGTCTTAATTGAGCAATATAACAATTTCTTGATTAATTCTTGTTTTTATTGCATATTGACCCCTGTCTATTCTGTGGGACATAACTTTGGCTGTGCTAATCTGATTGAGGCGTGCGAAGATGCGTTGGAAAGCTAAGGAACAGAGCTTCAATTCTTCTGTTGAGCTCGAAACCCAATTCTGAAGTCTGGGAGGCTAAAACTGCGAAATATCGAAGCAGTACTGTGTAAAACGGGTTTACGGGCCAATTTACTATTTTTATCGGGCTTTTATCATAGAAGCCGTTGAGAGATTTAGGTATTTCGTTTTCTTTAAGACTAGATACACTTTTCAGAGCCGTCTTGGCTCTCTAACTCATTCCTACTTTCAATTTTACGTTTTGTGCCCTAACCTCCATGGAAGCTTAAAGCCCTAGATCAATCTATTGGTGAATGGTGTTGCTGTAAGGATTTTGAGGTTCAGTGCTTCATGTTTATTTTGTTTTTATGGTTTTAATTCTTTCTCTATCAATTTCATTTTTGCTCTTAATGGTTGCAATTTCAGTTCTTATTTCGCTTGAATCATTTGAATTCTGTTTTTGCATACTGCGATTCATATGTGTACGCGCTTGCTTGTATACAATCTCGTTTCGTAACTTTTGATTATTTTGAGTTATTTAGATGCTTAATTTTTTTAATTCGAATTGAAATTGATAGAGGATTGACATGAATTCTCTTATGATATTGATTATGCTTTGAACGGCGCTTCTCCGCTTTCGTGACCGATTGAACCCACTGTTTCGGCGCTTACCCGAAACTGTGTGAATTCGTATAAACTAATTAACACTTTTTCTAGTTAGTTTATATCAATCTAGAATTGGAAATCCTTAGAGACGTTATTTTTTAGAACCTATGATAAATCTGAGAAGCGCACCCCAAAACCGGTGAATTGATTGTCTCTCTAAATTGCTTTTCCCCTTAAACATAACTTGTTTTCTACAAAAACACCCCCCTTTTATTGTTAATTTCGTTCTTGTTGTTGGTAATCTTAATCTTAGAGGTCATTGTGAGACGACCAAGGTTAACTCACCCCTTGATACTACATTTTAATACTTTCAAATTATTTTGACCCGCGTACGACCGCTGATCACATCCATAAAAGATAGTAAACGAAAACCTGAAGCATTATCGACGAGGCGATCAATGCTAGGAACATGGAAGGCGTCTTTTGGACAGGCCTTATTAAGATCGGTATAATCAATGCACAAACGCCATTTTCCATTGCTTTTTTTGACAAGTACAGGGTTGGAGAGCCAAGTTGTATACTTGACTCCCTTTACAAAATTGGCATTAATTAAATCGTCAACGGCTTTAGCTGCAGCATCCGCTTTCTCCTTGCTTTGAGCTCTCTTGCGCTGAGCGACCCACTTAGCACCAGGGTTAATAGTTAATTGGTGACAGGCGACTTCTGGGGGAATCCCGGGCATATCTTCTGCTGACCAGGCAAAGAGGTCGGCATGAGCTTTCAAGCATAGGGCGAGCTTCGCCTTAACTTCGTCAGAAAGATCGGAGTCGATCTTGACAGCTTTGGCTGGGTCATCTCCCATTTGGATTTCCACGAATTCTCCGTCAGGTTGAGGTCGCCTGATTTTCTTCTTCAGTTCTCGGGCAAGATCATCATCGCTCTCTTCTTCGGGGCTGACAGGGTTGTACCTCGCATCAAGGTCTGTCACATTGACATCAGCAGCTCTGCTTTTTCTTCTCTTCTCGGAAACCTTCCGGGCTTCTTCTTCTTCGGGGGGGAACCCCCTCCTCCGTGGCCTTCTTATCCGCTTTCACGTGCAGATAAAAACATCTCTGGGCAGACTCGAGGTCGGCATCGAGGGTAATAACTTTGTTGTATAAATAGTGAAATTTCATCTTCAAATGAACTGTTGAAGTTACCGCTCCGAGCCTTCCTAGGGTCGGCCTTCCAATGATACAGTTGTAGACAGAAGGGCACGATAAAACCAGGAATTTGGTCTTGACTGTCCTCTCCAATGGCCCTTCGCCATAGGTGACCATCATTTCCAAATAGCCGAGTGGTTTGGTCCGGGACCCGATGAAACCCGAAAGATCCGATCCCCTGTAAGGGGTGAAATCTTCTTCAGAAATTTGCATCTTTCTCACGAGATCGATAAAGATGATATCTGTCGAGCTTCCTTGATCAACAAGAATTCTTATTATTTCATGGTTGGCCATCACCGCTGTGATCAAAAGAGGCACATGCTTGTTGGGCTTGCCATCTAGCAAATCCTGATCACCAAAAGCTAACGAAGGTCGGACCGGAACTGAGGTTACCGCCGAGGTGGAAGCAACACTCATGATCTCCTTCCACTTTCTCTTCATAGTCTTACCTGATGCTTCATCGAGGTATGCTCCTGAGATGACCATCATTACCGGCTGACCTTTAGACTTTCAAAAATCACGCTCGTCCTCCGATCTTTCTTCCTTCTCTTGTCGAGCCTTACCCTTCTTTTTAGGGTCGTCATTTTCTTCTTTAACCTTTCCTTCTTACCGAGGTGGCTTAGTAACGTACTGGCTCAATTTCCCCTTCCTGATCAGATCCTCAATGTCATCTTTCAAAGCATTGCATCGATTGGTGTCATGTCCTTTACTTCGGTGATACCGACAGTACCTGTTAGACCGCTGCCCCGGCCTATGTGAGAGTGGATCAGGGAACTTAACTTCCTTGAATTCTGCATTCAAGCATTCTGCTAAGATTCTAGCTCTGGACTCGTTGAGATCGGAATAATGCTGGTGACGGTTGCGAGACCTGGGTTTATTATCATTCTGAGTCTCCTTCTCACTCCGAGGTTTAGATCCTCCTGGCTCGGCGTCTGACCTCCTTGCAATTGCTCCTTCTTCGTGGTCGATGTATTTCTGAGATCACTGGAGAAACTCAGCAAGCGACTCAGTCTGATTAACTCCAACATCAATTTGGAACAGACTTCCCTCACGGAGGCCGGCCTCCATGAAGTAAAGTCGGAAAGAGTCATCGATGTTCCGGACCTGAGTGGCCTCCTTGTTGAGTCTCTCTATATAGTCCCGGAGTGACTCATCTTCCCCTTGGCAAATTGCCTGCAAGACCTTCCGAGATTTCGGCTTCATTTTGGAGTGGGCGAAATGAGCAGAGAATAACTTGGCTAGTTGGTCCCAGGAAGATATTGAGTTTGGCCTGAGAGCTCTGAACCAATCCAGAGCCATCTTCTCAAGAGTGAGAGGGAAAATCCGACATTTAAGTTCGTCTGGGACCTTACGGTACTGCATCACCGTATCAAAGTAATCGAGGTGGTGATCAGGATCGCCAGTCCCATCATGCATCTTCAAACCTTTCGGGGGGTTTCTCAAGATGTTTTGGCACCGGAAAGTAGTCGATCTCAGTGGTGAAAGGTCCTTTCTGAGCTGCCGATTTCTCCCGCGGGCCGGGGAGATCGTTGATCACGGTGTTTAACAGGGGACCTTCGAGAGTGAGGTCGTCGACGTTCATGCCTCGGGGATCTTTCCCGGCTTATAAAACTTCGCCTCGGAGATGAGGATGCCAGAGATGAGCTTTGGCGAGGGGAAACCTTCAGGATAGTAAGTAGTATCATCAAGGGTTCGGCTTGGGGGAGTTCCAGATCCTCGTCCTCCTCTCCGACGAGGTGGGGGTGCGATGGTGGTGTCTCCTCCAAGCCGGAGATCAGTGACACCTACGACTAGAAGTCCTTCTGCTAGAAGGATGGCATTGAGGGGAAGATCGTTCTGGGATGTTGCGAGCCCGGGTCTCGGCAATCTCAGCCTCCAACTGGGTGTAGCGTTGGATCCTCTGCTGATCAGTCTCGGCTTGCCTAGTTAGCAACTGGACGAGCTGTTGAACAACATCGACCGGTACTTGGACAGTCCGGGGAGGTGGCAGAAGTTGATTATGGGTCAAACTCCTGGGAATAATAGCCCTGGACGAGTTACAACCGTGTGCCGAGCTAGGGGGTAGGGTGACTGCCACGCCTTCGGGAGTTTCCTGCTGCGGATCTGGTCTCACTATTACACTTGAGACGTTCCTTTGACGTAACACCGGAGCCATCGTTGACCAAGGAGATGGGAGAGGGACTAGAGCGCAAGATTCTCCCACTGTGGTCGCCAATGATCTGTACCGTATCTCCTGCATTGTATCCGATCTTGGGTACTAGGCCAGATCCGAGATAGTTAGTAGACGTGTCCTTGGTCAATCCGAGTGGTGCTCCGATCCGAGGTGGGGTGGTGCCTGCAATGATACTCCGACGCTCAAGTCAGCAAGTGAATCAGTGGCAAGCAAGAGAATTGGGAAATGTGTACCTTTAATGCTAGCATTGAATGCTTATTTATAGGTTTTGGGAATCAATGCGAACCATTGGATCTAGGTCTTTGATCTCCACCATTGGTTAATGGATTTGGCCTTTGGTATTGTGCCTTAGTGAAAACTGCTTAAAGGCCCAATCCGTAACAAAGTTAAATAATTTTGTCCATATTAAGATTAGTGAAGTAGAGTAAGTTGCTTCTCTCACTTTTCTCTTCATTCTTATTCATATACTAGAGATGAGTGTTTTTTTATCATAGTTTTAGTCTAGAGTCACCGATATTCATCGTTTTTCTTATATTTTTATCTAAATAAATAGTTTCCGAACACATCTAATAATCTGTGTCTGACATTGTTTTGTTGGTTGATTTTATTTGCAAAAAAATAAAAATGAAGGAGTAGACAACAACATATTCGTGAGGGGAGAACCACAAGGTTTCTGATTCGAATCTTGGGTGTGGCAAAAACTCTGTTGGGAGGGGAGAACCACACGGGCCTGCAAAGCCGGAAACTCGTGGCCAGCTGGGTTCCCCAGCGTAGATTAGTCACCGACAAAACCAGTGAAAACTACGCACCAATGACATGGTAAACAAAAACAACATAAGACACGTCACACAAGTCACTAGTGTCTTTGTGTGGGAGATCTAATCTAATATCTAATACCTAATATATAATAATAATATCTAATATAATAAAAAGATATGCTAGCAAAATAATAATAATATTCTAATATAATAAAAAGATGTGCTAGCAAAATGACATTTTTAGACATTCTACCAAGATGCCACATGTCCAATTTTAAGGGCAATTTGGTCAAAATGCCACTAAAAGATATCTAATATAATAAAAAAATATGCTAGCAAAATGACATTTTTAGACATTCTACCAAGATGCAAAATGTCCAAATTTAAGGTAGGGTTTCGCCAAAATGCCGCTAAAAGACAAAACATCTTTTCTACATCACCTAACTTTTTTGCTTTTTGCACCATTTTAGTAGGACTCAATTTCCACCTCTCTCTCTCTCTCTCTCTCTCTCTCTCTCTCTCTCTCTCTCTCTCTCTCTCTCTCTCTCTCTCTCTCTCTCTCCCAAATACCCAACTCTTCTCACTTTTATTTATTTAACTCTCCTCCCTCACACACTTCAATTTTTTAATACTTTCAAATATTAAAAATATCAAAATATTTACTATAACCTATTAAAATTATTAAAACAAATCAATTTAACTACTAACAATTAACAACGGGAGAGGCAATGGGAACGGCTGCTAAAGCAGCAACGGGGGCGGCTGCGAAAGCAGCAGTGGGAGCAGCAACGGGAGCGGCAACGAGAGTGGCAACGGGAGCAGCAACAGGGTGCATATCTTATATTAAATTGATCATTTCTTTTTTTCTGATTTTTACTCTATTATTAAAATTAGAAGAACATACCAATTTTTTTTTAACTTTTTACAACATAAGTATTTTAAGAAAATTATATAGTCTTTTTATCGAATTTTTCATTTTTCTTTTATTACATTTAGCAATTTTCAACGTTTTTATAATTTGGCTTAATTACAGTTTTGGTCTCCCTATTATGACCAACTCACGATTTTAGTCCCTAAAGTTTTAATTTGACGATTTTGATCCCCCTATTTTCCCAATTTGTAAAATCAAGGTCCCCCTCTTAATTTGGTCAAAATTAAAACCGAGTTTGACTTTCAATCCTACATGGCAGTCCACGTAGACTGCCACGTAGGCAGCACTGTTCATCTCCCTCTCTCTCTCACAGCCCTCTCCCTCTCTCTCACAGCCCTCTCCCCCATCGTGACCCCCCTCCCCTCCCCCCACCGTGACCCCCCCTCCCTTCCCCCCACCGTGACCCCCTCCTCCTCCTCTGCGATCTGGATCTGAACGGCGAGAGAGGGAGAGCGATGAGAGAAAGAACGGTGAGAGAGAAAGGAGAGAGAGAGAGCGACGAGAGAGGGGGAGCGACGAGAGAGAGAACGGCGAGAGAGAAAGGAGAGAGAGAGCGACGAGAGAGGGAGAGCGACGAGAGAGGGAGAACGACGAGGGGGGGGAGATGCGAAGAGGAGGGGAGGTGCGAAGAGAGAGAGAACGGCGAGGGGGGGAGGTGCGAAGAGAGAGAGAGAGAACGGCGAGGGGGGAGGTGCGAAGAGAGAGAGAGAACGCCGAGGGGGGATGCGAATAGGAGGGGAGGTGAGGGGGGTGGGGAGGTGTAACGCCCAAATAATTTAATTATTTATTTAATTAAATTATTTAGGTATTTTATTAGTATAGTTATATTAAAATAATAATATGACGTTTTATTTTAAATCAGGGAGTGGTGTTTAGTAATTAAGCTGAGTAGTAGACGGGGCCCCGTGATCCAGGGGCCCAATGGCATAGGCGCATAGGTGGAGGCATTGGCTAGGGTTTAGTCATTTGCGAATTTTTGAGAGAAAAGAAAGAAAGTTGCGAAGAGAAGAGAGAAGGGGGGGAGGCGCGAAACCAAGGAGAAAGAGGAGAGGAGCTCTGTTGCGGTGGTTCTTTGGAGACTTCGTGCAAGGAGATCTCGTATTCGGCAAACCTAAGGTAAGGGTGGGTTGTAACACCCCTTTTCTAATAACTTTACTTTTAATAAAATCAGAGTCTCCTTTTTTTTTTTGAAAACAATTAAAGTGAGTGCTACACTTACTCCATAAAAATCAAGATACATAACACCATAAGAAAAAGGTTTAGTTCGCATCAACTAAATCCAATCACCATCAGCAGCGGAATAATAATCAGTTCAAAATTAAAGCCAATACATCACCAATGAAAACTAACAGTTTTAGGAAAATAAAGCATAAACATAAGGACACCCCCCCCTGGTGCTACGTATCAGAGCGTGACACTTCCTACCAGACGAAGGCATAAGAAATCCTTCACTCGCTATTACCTGCACGTTGCCGACATAAGAAGCAACATAAAAGCAGTAGGGTGAGTCTCTTTTCATAATTAATAACATATGAGAATTAAGCACTGCATAGGAAAAGGAAACCAGGCACACCAATTCATAACAATAGGAAACAATCGCATCAGCATACTAAATTCCAAACAGCACTATATAATATATGATTATGTATGTAATGCAACCCAAACTCCACGGGTACATGCATGTCGGATCCGTCACCAATACAAATAGGCCGTAGCCTCTGCTCACCAAATCAAACTAGGCCGAAGCCTCTGCTCACCAATTAAAATTAGGCCGTAGCCTCTGCTCACCAATAATGCATATGTCCATGAGATGCTATGGGAATGCATTACAACACACCAAGTCCAAGCAATTTATCATTTAAAATTCATGATCTCACCATTGTATATTAATCAGCTCACCAAATTAAAATTAGGCCGTAGCCTCTGCTCACCAATCTCACCCTATCACACTCACCAATTCAGCTCACCACTCACACCAACACCAATTCAAATAGACCAGCTTAGGACATTGACACAACATAGGGAAAGTGGGTAAAAATAGCCATTTGGACACTTGAACACCATCAGCCAGAAACACCAGTGAAAATAAATTATTTTTGCATAAAATTGAGACTATTGGATAGGCACTGAAATTAGCTTCAAAACGCATTTTGAACCGTTGAATTTGGATAACCGAGTCAAAAGTTATATTAAAAACAGTTTAGGAAAAATGTTAGACATTCTGGAAACAGGCGCATGGGCGCTGGGCGCCCAGGGGCAACACAGCGCTTGGCGCATGGGCGCTTGGCGCCCAGGAGAGGCAACACGCAACAGCGCACAGGCGCATAGGCGCTTGGCGCCCAGGAGCAACACGCGCAACAGCGCACAGGCGCTAGGCGCCCAGGGGGAACAAGCGCGCAACAGCGCACAGGCGCTAGGCGCCCAGGGGGAACAACACACACACAGGCGCATTGCGCCCAGCACAGCAACACGGCGCCCAGGCACTAGGCGCCTAACACCAACTTGAAACCGAACTCATTTTTCTTCGAAATTTATTTTACACGAGCCAAATGCTCAGGACATTAAAACCCAACAAAAATTTTATCAAAATCTGAACATTATTTTTGGCGCCCATGCACTAGGCACCTAGTGAAAATACGCAACTCAACTCCTTTGTTGACCAAAATCAGTTTTCATGAGCCATTTTACCCAAGTATAAAAACCTGAAAACAGTTTTCGCAAAACTATCACCAGAACTTTGGGGCCCTTGGCGCCCATGACTCAAGCAACAAGTGCCAAAACTGGCAGCACAGGAACACAGGAGGCAACACAGGCAACAGGGACAGCACACTGCTGGGCAACACAGGCAACAGAATTTTTGGAAAACTGGCACAGCACACTGCTGGGCACTTGGCGCCCATGACCATGGCGCAAAACAGAATTTTCAGCAACAATCCATATGGCGCCTAAGGCGCCTAGGGGCATCCAAACAGAAATTTTCCCACTCTCAATTACCAATTAAAATTCACCAAAACGCCCAATTACATATATGATACTAAGGTTCACCATGATCCTCCGTTTTCAACAAACAAGTGTCAACAAGTCATATATTCAAACATATGACATACAATTCACATTTTGCAATAATCAAACATCAATTCATGCGATTTTCAACATAGGCAATCCATGATCATATATTACAACACTACGATTAATTCAATCAACACGCAATTCATTCATATGATTTATCCTAGAACCTAACCCTAGGCACTACAATTCGCATAAGCCATTAAAGATAAAAAGAGGACCCCCTAACCTTATGGAAATCGAATTTGCTAGCCAAGCTCCAAGTGAAGAATGCGCACCACCAATGAGCCTCCTCCTCTTCTCTTTGAGCTTCGCCCCTTCCTTCTCCTTCTCTTCGCAACTCTCCTCTTCTCTCCTTCTTACGTTACTTTTTCTTTCTTTTCTCACTTGGGTGAATTTTGCCACTCACTCCCTAGACCCCAAATAATTCGACTCCTATGCCAAAGAAGTGGGCCACGGGCCTAATTGTGGATCACGGGCCCTTGCTCGCACCACTTAAATAGTAACAGCACCTCCTAATAAAATAAAATAAAATACTTAAACTCGAATTATTTAATTAAATTAAATAAATATTGTAAGCCTTAAATAACTTAATTAAATAAATAATTAAATTATTTTGGGGCGTTACAACTCTCCCCCACTTAGAATATTTCGTCCTCGAAATTACCTGAATCAAACAACTCTGGATATGCTTCCCGCATCTTGCTCTCCAGCTCCCAAGTCATACTCTCACCAGCAGCTCCTAACCAAACCACTTTCACCAAAAGAATTTCTTTTCCTCTCAGAATCTTCACTTCTCTATCTTCAATTCGCACAGGCATAGTCTCAACCGTGAGATTATCCCGTACCTCTACTTCGTCCATCTGAATTACATGAGACGGGTCCGGAACATACTTTCGAAGTTGTGACACGTGAAACACGTCATGCAAGTTCGAAAGATTAGGTGGCAAAGCCACCCTATAGGCAACACTTCCCACCCTCTCCGTAATCTGATACGGACCAATGAAACGGGGAGTTAACTTCTTAGATTTCAAGGCACGCCCAACACCAGTCACCGGAGTGACTCTCAGGAACACATGATCACCTGCCTGGAACTCTAAATCCTTCCTTCTCTTATCATGATAGCTCTTTTGTCGACTCTGCGACGCTTTCATCTTCTCACGGATCAATTTTACCTTCTCAGTTGTTTCTCGCACAATTTCAGGCCCCAACACTGCACTCTCCCCAGATTCATACCAACACAACGGAGTCCTACATCTCCGACCATACAATGCCTCAAACGGTGCCATACCAATACTAGAGTGAAAACTGTTGTTATAGGTGAATTCTATCAACGAAAGATGAGAATCCCATGAACCTCCCTGCTCAAGAACACATGCTCTCAACAAGTCCTCTAATGACTGAATAGTCCTCTCCGTCTGACCATCTGTCTGCGGATGATAAGAGGAGCTCAACCTCAACTTAGAACCCAAAGCTTCCTGCAAACTTTTCCAAAACTCAGATGTGAATCTTGGATCTCTATCAGACACAATACTAAGCGGAACGCCATGCAACTTCACAATAGTCTTGATGTAGATTTCTGCCAACTTTGGAACTGGATAAGTCATATTAATTGGTAAGAAATGAGCAGACTTAGACAACCTGTCCACAACCACCCATATAGCATCAAACCCTCTCACTGTATTTGGCAAACCAGTTACAAAATCCATGGAAATGCTATCCCATTTCCATTCCGGAATCTCCAATGGTTGCATCAACCCCGCAGGCTTCTGATGCTCAATCTTAGACTTCTGACAAGTCAGACAAGAATACACAAACTGAGCCACATCTTTCTTCATACCAGGCCACCAGAACATTTTCTTCAAATCTTGGTACATTTTCGTAGCCCCTGGATGAATACTCAACTTGCTCCTATGGCTCTCCTCAAGAATCATTCTCTTCATCTCAGCATTGTCAGGAATGCAGATCCTATCTCTGAATCTCAATACACCTTGGGAATCTAACTTGAAATCTCTATCCACACCTTGATCATTCACAACCAACAGGTCTACCAACTTTACATCTGACTTTTGGGCTTCTCGGACACTGACCAAAAATTCATTGCCAATTTTCAACATCCCCAATCTGACACTCTGCGGTGTCACTTCACAAACCAGACTCATGTCCCGAAACTGCTCAATCAACTCTAACTCTTTCACCATCAAAGCCGACATATGCAAACTCTTCCGACTTAAAGCATCAGCCACGACATTAGCTTTGCCGGGGTGATAGTTCAAGCCGAAATCGTAATCCTTCAGCAACTCTAACCAACGTCTCTGTCTCATATTTAGCTCCTTCTGATCAAACAAGTATTTCAGACTCTTGTGGTCACTAAACACTTCAAATCTGGTACCATACAGATAGTGCCTCCAAATTTTCAGCACAAACACAATTGCAGCTAGTTCCAAATCATGAGTAGGGTAGTTCTTCTCATGGGTCCTCAACTGTCTGGACGCATAAGCTACTACCTTACCCTCTTGCATCAATACACCTCCCAAACCCATCTTGGAAGCATCGCAATATACTACAAACGGTCGATCAGGAACAGGCAAAGTCAAAACGGGCGATGTGGTCAACCTCTTCTTCAACTCATTGAAGCTCTCCTCACAGCGTGCATCCCACACAAAAGCTTTTCCCTTACACGTCAATTGAGTCAACGGAAGTGCCAACTTCGAGAAACCTTCAATAAATCTCCTATAATAACCAGCTAATCCCAAGAAGCTTCTGATTTCTGTAACTGACTTCGGGCTCTCCCATTGAGACACAGCATCAACCTTGGCTGGGTCCACAGCTATACCATTACCAGAGATAATATGACCAAGGAAACCTACTTCATTCAGCCAGAACTCACACTTAGACAATTTTGCATACAATTTCTTTTCTTTCAGCACTTCTAGCACTAACCTCAAATGTTCTGCATGCTCCTCTTCTGTCTTAGAATACACCAGAATGTCGTCAATAAACACAACGACAAACCGATCCAAGTAACTATGGAAAGTACGATTCATGTACTCCATAAACACACCCGGCGCGTTGGTAACACCAAACGGCATCACAGAATACTCATAGTGCCCATATCTCATTTTGAAAGCGGTTTTCTGAATGTCTTCATCCTTTACCTTGATCTGGTGATAACCCGACCTCAAATCGATTTTACTAAACACCTTAGCACCTACCAACTGGTCCATCAGATCATCAATTCTGGGAAGCGGATACCTGTTCTTTATTGTCACTTTGTTCAATTGCCTATAATCGACACAAAGTCTCATGCTCCCGTCCTTCTTTTTCACTAACAATACCGGAGCACCCCACGGTGACACACTTGGCCTTACAAATTTCTTCTCAAGCAGATCTTCTAATTGCTTTTTCAATTCAGACAACTCTGAGGCTGACATTCGGTACGGTGCCATAGACACAGGCCTAGTACCAGGTATAAGATCAATGGCAAACTCAACCTCCCTCTCTGGCGGAACACTTGGAATTTCATCTGGGAACACTTCAGGGAACTCACACACTACTTGAACCCTTTCAATGATTGCCTGATTTTCAGCAGACAATGACGCCATCAAAGCAAACAGATGAACTCCCTCCTTCATTACCTTATGCAATTGATCAGCAGGCAACAACACCGATTCTTCTTCCTCGGGAGGAAGGAAACTCACAGATCTACGGGAACAATTAATATGCACATGGTTATGCACTAACCAGTCCATACCAAGAATGACATCCAACCCTCCCAACGGCAAACAAATAAGATCAACAAGAAAATCTCTGCCGAATATTGACAGAGGGCACTTAGCACACACAAGAGAGGTAGTTACTGAACCCTTAGCTGGAGTGTCAATAACCATCTCCCTCATCATAGAAGATAAAACAAGGTCCAATTTCTCAGCACACAAGGCAGCAATAAATGAATGCGTAGCACCAGTATCAATAATAGCAATCAAAGGAATACCATTAATAAAACATGTACCTCGAATCTCATTAGTGTCCTCTGATCCTGCGAGAGCAAACACCTTCCCATGGGACTTCTCTTTCTTCGGCTTAGTACACTTAGTACTAATATGACCTGATTCCCCGCAATTGTAACACACCACATCCCTTTTCTCACATTTCGCAGCCACGTGACCTTCCTTACCGCACTTGAAACATTTATTATCTGAGCAGTCAAAACTCTTGTGACCCGGCTTGCCACACCTGTAGCACACAACCTTCGCAGGGGCATCTCCCCCACTTGTTTTCTTATTATCAGCATACCTCTGCTTACCCTTACCAGCTGGAGCCTCATACGGTTTACCCCGGTTCTGAAATTTACCCCTCAGATTCTTCATGACCCTGGAGTGAGCATTACTATCATCCTCATATATCCTGCAACTGTCGATCAAATCAGCGAATACCCGAATCTTCTGGTACCCTACAGCCTTCTTAATATCAGCCCTCAGCCCATTCTCAAACTTGATACACTTTGAGAACTCAGAATCAGCATCCGCATAATGGGGATAAAACTTAGCCAATTCAGTGAACTTGGCAGCATACTCTGTCACTGACATGCTTCCTTGCTTCAGCTCAAGGAATTCTATTTCTTTCTTACCTCTCACATCTTCAGGAAAATATTTCCGCAAGAACTCTCTACGGAAAACAGCCCAAGTTATCTCTTCATTGGCAGTCTCTAACCTCTGCCTCACCTCCATCCACCAATCATCAGCTTCCTCTGCCAGCGTATGGGTACCATACCTGACCTTCTGCGCATCATTACAATCCATGACCCGAAATATCCTTTCAATCTCTTTCAGCCATGCTAGAGCACCATCTGGATTATACTTGCCCTTAAAGACAGGTGGATTCTCTCTCTGGAACGTGGCCAAACTGCGAGTCCCAGCATTTTCAGCACCATTCTGCTGGTTCCCAACAGCCTGGGCCATAGCCTGCAAAGCAGCAGCAAGAGCAGCGTCGTTCCTCCCAGCCATTTCAAACTATCACTGCAGCACAAACAGAAATTTAGAACTAATCTAACAATTCTATTTGTCATAAGACACTATGACAGGACGACTTGGCCGGACAGACCGAACTGCTCTGATACCACTAATGTAACACCCCTTTTCTAATAACTTTACTTTTAATAAAATCAGAGTCTCCTTTTTTTTTTGAAAACAATTAAAGTGAGTGCTACACTTACTCCATAAAAATCAAGATACATAACACCATAAGAAAAAGGTTTAGTTCGCATCAACTAAATCCAATCACCATCAGCAGCGGAATAATAATCAGTTCAAAATTAAAGCCAATACATCACCAATGAAAACTAACAGTTTTAGGAAAATAAAGCATAAACATAAGGACACCCCCCCCTGGTGCTACGTATCAGAGCGTGACACTTCCTACCAGACGAAGGCATAAGAAATCCTTCACTCGCTATTACCTGCACGTTGCCGACATAAGAAGCAACATAAAAGCAGTAGGGTGAGTCTCTTTTCATAATTAATAACATATGAGAATTAAGCACTGCATAGGAAAAGGAAACCAGGCACACCAATTCATAACAATAGGAAACAATCGCATCAGCATACTAAATTCCAAACAGCACTATATAATATATGATTATGTATGTAATGCAACCCAAACTCCACGGGTACATGCATGTCGGATCCGTCACCAATACAAATAGGCCGTAGCCTCTGCTCACCAAATCAAACTAGGCCGAAGCCTCTGCTCACCAATTAAAATTAGGCCGTAGCCTCTGCTCACCAATAATGCATATGTCCATGAGATGCTATGGGAATGCATTACAACACACCAAGTCCAAGCAATTTATCATTTAAAATTCATGATCTCACCATTGTATATTAATCAGCTCACCAAATTAAAATTAGGCCGTACCCTCTGCTCACCAATCTCACCCTATCACACTCACCAATTCAGCTCACCACTCACACCAACACCAATTCAAATAGACCAGCTTAGGACATTGACACAACATAGGGAAAGTGGGTAAAAATAGCCATTTGGACACTTGAACACCATCAGCCAGAAACACCAGTGAAAATAAATTATTTTTGCATAAAATTGAGACTATTGGATAGGCACTGAAATTAGCTTCAAAACGCATTTTGAACCGTTGAATTTGGATAACCGAGTCAAAAGTTATATTAAAAACAGTTTAGGAAAAATGTTAGAAATTCTGGAAACAGGCGCATGGGCGCTGGGCGCCCAGGGGCAACACAGCGCTTGGCGCATGGGCGCTTGGCGCCCAGGAGAGGCAACACGCAACAGCGCACAGGCGCATAGGCGCTTGGCGCCCAGGAGCAACACGCGCAACAGCGCACAGGCGCTAGGCGCCCAGGGGGAACAAGCGCGCAATAGCGCACAGGCGCTAGGCGCCCAGGGGGAACAACACACACACAGGCGCATTGCGCCCAGCACAGCAACACGGCGCCCAGGCACTAGGCGCCTAACACCAACTTGAAACCGAACTCATTTTTCTTCGAAATTTATTTTACACGAGCCAAATGCTCAGGACATTAAAACCCAACAAAAATTTTATCAAAATCTGAACATTATTTTTGGCGCCCATGCACTAGGCCCCTAGTGAAAATACGCAACTCAACTCCTTTGTTGACCAAAATCAGTTTTCATGAGCCATTTTACCCAAGTATAAAAACCTGAAAACAGTTTTCGCAAAACTATCACCAGAACTTTGGGGCCCTTGGCGCCCATGACTCAAGCAACAAGTGCCAAAACTGGCAGCACAGGAACACAGGAGGCAACACAGGCAACAGGGACAGCACACTGCTGGGCAACACAGGCAACAGAATTTTTGGAAAACTGGCACAGCACACTGCTGGGCACTTGGCGCCCATGACCATGGCGCAAAACAGAATTTTCAGCAACAATCCATATGGCGCCTAAGGCGCCTAGGGGCATCCAAACAGAAATTTTCCCACTCTCAATTACCAATTAAAATTCACCAAAACGCCCAATTACATATATGATACTAAGGTTCACCATGATCCTCCGTTTTCAACAAAAAGTGTCAACAAGTCATATATTCAAACATATGACATACAATTCACATTTTGCAATAATCAAACATCAATTCATGCGATTTTCAACATAGGCAATCCATGATCATATATTACAACACTACGATTAATTCAATCAACACGCAATTCATTCATATGATTTATCCTAGAACCTAACCCTAGGCACTACAATTCGCATAAGCCATTAAAGATAAAAAGAGGACCCCCTAACCTTATGGAAATCGAATTTGCTAGCCAAGCTCCAAGTGAAGAATGCGCACCACCAATGAGCCTCCTCCTCTTCTCTTTGAGCTTCGCCCCTTCCTTCTCCTTCTCTTCGCAACTCTCCTCTTCTCTCCTTCTTACGTTACTTTTTCTTTCTTTTCTCACTTGGGTGAATTTTGCCACTCACTCCCTAGACCCCAAATAATTCGACTCCTATGCCAAAGAAGTGGGCCACGGGCCTAATTGTGGATCACGGGCCCTTGCTCGCACCACTTAAATAGTAACAGCACCTCCTAATAAAATAAAATAAAATACTTAAACTCGAATTATTTAATTAAATTAAATAAATATTGTAAGCCTTAAATAACTTAATTAAATAAATAATTAAATTATTTTGGGGCGTTACATGGGTTCTATCCTTATAATAGGGTGTATGATGGGTGTTATGTGGGGGATAGGCTCTATGTTGTCTTTTGATTTTGCATGATGTGTATTTGGGATGTTTGAATGTATTCATGATGATTACAATTTGGTGTTTGGTGATTGATCATGGTGAAAACTTGGTGTTTGGTGTTTTGTGCAATTTGGTGTTGTTGTCTTAGTTACTGGAAACGGCGCCCTGTCACTGTTTTTGGTTGTTGTTGGAAGTGGCGCCCTAGGCGCCCAATACTGTTTTGATGTTGCTGGAAATGGCGCCCTAGACGCCCAGTGTTGTTTCGGTGTTGCTGAGAAAGGCGCCCTAGGCGCCCAGTGTTGTTCCTGCCATGTCTGTGTCACTGCCCCTGTGTGTTCTTTGCTGAATCGGGCGCCCTGTTGCTGGGCGCCAAGTCTGTTGTTGCTGAGACAGAAGCTGTCGAAGTTGCTGAGACAAAAGCTGTGGAAGTTACTGAGACAGAAGCTGTCGAAGTCACTGAGACAGAAGTTGTCGAAGTCACTGAGACAAAAGCTGTCGAAGTTGCTGAGACAGAAGCTGTCGAAGTTGCTGAAACAGAAGCTGTCGAATTTACTGAGACAACTGCAGTAGAATTTACTGAGATAGCTGCAGTGGGTGACTCATGTGGCTGCCTCGTGGTGTTTGGCACAGTGGGCGCCAGTTTCTGTGTTATTGGCCTGCTGGGCGCCCTCCTCCTGGGCGCCATGTCAGTTTTTGTTGTCGTTGTGCTAGGCGCCCTGTTGCTGGGCGCCAAGTCTACTGATGCCACTGTTGCACTAGGCGCCCTATTGTTGGGCGCCAGTTCCTGTTGTGATGTTGTTGCACTAGACGCCCTGTTGTTGGGCGCCAGTTCCTGCCAGGTCTAAAAATGCTGTTGCTGTCACTGTCAAACAAATGTTGCTGTCTTTTAAAAATGCTGTTGCTGTCACTGTCAAACAAATGTTGCTGTCTTTTAAAAATGGTGTTGCTGTCACTGTAAAATAAATGTTGCTATTTGTTGTAAATCTATTGGTGTTTTTGGTGTCGGTGGTTGTTGATGTTACGGTCAAGTTGTTAGACTGTACTATAGGTGTTGGTGTTATCGGTGATGATGTAATAGGTGATGTGCCTATTTCATGGGCTAAGGTGATAGGTGATGGGTCTATGACCATTTGATGATATTGTTGTTGATTGTCTTTGGTGTATTGTTCATGGTGTCTTATACATTCCATATGCATTGTTTTGGTGATGAAGGCTTCGGCCTTGGAGCTATAGGTGATGATGGTGATGCTCATACAGGTGATGTTGCCCTTATCGGCTAATTTATTGGTGATGATTGGTACCACATGCATATACCCGTTGGTGTGGGGTACATCTCATATACTTACTCATGATGTTGGTGATAATTCTTGGCGATTTTGTAATTTGATGTTGTTGTGAAACGGTAGATATAGTTGTCGTAACTCTAGCATATTGCCTATCATATATGCTATTATAATGTTAGATATCTCACCCCTTCTGTTTGAATGTGTAACATCCCTAATTTTTAAAGACTCGTATTATGATGCCTAAGACCGACTAATTATTTGTGGGAATAATTCGTCGTGTCTCGGGGATTAGTAGTCGAGGAAAAGTCCGAAGAAATTCTATTTGTTGGTTAATTATGACAGCCATGGTTTAATTAATGTTTTGGGCTAAAGGGCAAATTCGTAATTTCGCACCCTTTAGTGTATCACCCCCCCTTTAAGTACCTGAACCTATTCAGCCTCAATTCCACACTTAACCATTTCATATTCAGAAAAGAGAGAAACAGAAAACTGAAGAAAAGAAGAGAAGGAGGGGCGAGAGAGAGAAGGAGGAAGAAGGAGATGGAGAAACCACAATTGTTCTTGCATGTAGGTGTTCAGACCTTCCTTCCACTCCATTTTCAATTTGCTTTCCATTGAACCCAAATTCAGAACCAGATTCTCTCTATTCCTCTCAATCCCATTTTCGGTTGTGAAGCTTCAATGGGGAAGCCAATGGAGTTTTGGAGCTCCTATCTTCTTGCATATTCTGTTTGCTGGCAATAAAGAGGCCTTGTTCTTGTATTTCTGAAGTGGAGGGTGTTTTAGGGTTTCAGTAGCTGCTGGTGAAGAGGATGGAAACATTAAATTCGTGGTTGCAAGCATTGAGGTTGATGATCCTTGTTCATTAGAATTTCTGGGTAAAAATCCGTTTTACATACCTTCATTGTTTTCATCGTATCTCACAGTACACTACCCCGATGATCGCAATTCTTGTCCCTCTGGAAACTAGACAAAAATCTCTTCATTTTGGGCACAAGAACCGTATGATTTCATGGAGAAATGAGAGAGATATCCGGTTCACAAGTTTCGGTTTCAGAATAAAACACTGTTCTGAACCAGTCACCTTGTCTAGGCAATATCTCTCAAACCACTGGATGCATGTGTGTGAATGTTTGACCATCTGAAAGTAGACGAAATTATCTTCACAATGGGCACTGATTTGAGTAGATTTGGTCACGGATTGACCAACTTATGCTTGTTGCAAAACTGCTCCTTGATTCTGGAAAAAACTGTAATTCTGAATGCATCTTCAAGTCAAGAAGGTTGTGCTTTCACTCGAATTTGGAAGAGGATGTACCAGTGGATTTGCTACTTCAGAATGTTCAAGCAAGTGAAGCTTCTGTTTCAGTAGTTCAGCGAGGAGGGTTGCTGTCTTGCTCTTGTTGGTGCCTATCGATGTTCGTTCGTGTGGATTGTATTTCGGTCATCGCGTGTCTCGGTTGGAGCACCTAGAACGATCGTCAACCGGGTGAGTTCTACTCACGGATAGGGATATTTTTACATGTCTTGAAAATATATCGGTTTTGAGTCATAAGGCATTATCCGTTTTCGAAAGATTTTTGAACCGAAAACCGTTTTTGAGAAATATTACGTTTTACGGTTTTTATGGAATTGTGGAACAATTTATGAAGTTGTGATTAAATTGTTGAAATAAAATGATTTGTAAACTATCTGGAATATTGGAATTTTCTGAGTTTCAGGTGGAACGGAAATTAGGAATCGAATCGAGAACGAACGGAGAGCGATAGTGAGAAAAGGTGTGAGTTGAGCATCAGTACTGGGTTCTGTCCACTTGCGCGCCGTTCACCGCGGGAGTCGCGCGCCGCGCGTGATTCTGGGCTGCGCTTCTGTCAAGTCGCGCGCCAGTCACGCGTGGGTTGCGCGCCGCGCGCCACTGTGACCCTTTTGATGCGTAATTCCGTTTTTCTCGTTTCAACGCTCCGTTCAATCCCGAACCTTTCCTAATCCCTTTCCCAAACAATTTTAAAGCTACTAACCTATTGAAAACATACTTTCAAACCGTTCAAACTATATTTTTGGAAAAGAGTTTCGAAAACCTATTTGATCGAGAACGAAAACCATAGTGCGCGTGTGAGAACATCGGTTGATGACTACTGAATATGTATATGTTATATATGTCAACTGATTATGATTATAATGCCGGATGTTTTATATTATTCATCAAACAGGTTATAAGTCAATAATATGTTATAACAAGATTATAATGCCGGAGGTCTAACTTAAGAATTCCTCAAAACGGGTTATAGATCGAAAGATATAAATTATCTAAAGAATTATGTGAACGATCCTTTGGTGATCAAAAATATATAAATTATCAAATAAACATATGTGATAGATCCTTTGGTGATCAAATAGATATATATTATCTAACTCTCGAGAATCGATATGTATTGTAATACATATATCGCGTTGGGTGACGATCCGACAAGTAGCATACTAGGGAGGGTAGTCATGACCCCTTACCTAGGCCCTGAATGTGTTTTGGCGTGGTCAACTCACGGGTTGCCGGGATTAGCAAGGATTGCAGTCGGCTTATGCTAAGTTAAAATTGTAAGTTAACATTGCCGGGATTAGCAAGGATTACAGTCGGTTTATGTTAAGCTATAGCTACCGGGATTAGCAAGGATTGCAGTCGGTTAAGCTATGGTGTTAAAAGACTTCTTAAAAGCTGCCGGGATTAGCACGGATTGCAGTCGGTTTATGCTTATAAAAATAAGACTTCTTACTGAACACGATTTGCTTGGCATTTCGATTATAAGCTCATGGTAGCTAATAATTTTTTGAAAACGGTTTGATAATTGAACCGAGTGTCGGTGAGGGGGCACGGTAGGACTCACTGAGACAAGTTGTCTCACCCAATCCATATTTGTTGTTTTTACAGAGAACAGGTTATAAGGACAGAAGGCGGCACAGTTGGTTGTCGGGTTCGAGGAGAAGATTGAAGATTGATTCATTTATAGTTGTCCTTGTCCTTCTGTAGTTGTATCTGTATTCGGTCGTATGACTCGAGCTTGTATTATTTTATTTATTAGTTTCCGCTGTTTCTTGTAAAGATGTGTATCTGAACAGGAAATTTTATACTCTGATTTATACCAAATTGTATATTTAGGTATTTCTTTGTTAAAGAAATACCGGGGTGTTACATTTGGTATCAGAGCCGTTCGGCCTTGTCGGACGTAGTGACCTTCGGGTCGGAAACATAGGATCGAGTCAGCTAGGGACTTAGACAATTATATGTCAGACCTTTTTAGTATATTATGTGACGTATTGAGTCAGGATCCACTCAATGTTTCATGTAAAGTACTGAAAATTATGACAGATAGTTGCCTCAGCCCCGAAAATGTTCAAAACCTCACACCATAGGATTCTCAGCCTTCTCGTCTCATCAGAGCGCACGACAGGAGCAGAGGGCTGCATACGACAATCAGAAATAGTGATGGGCATCCGCGATTATTCGAGGAAACTGTGGGCGGCTGTTCAGTAAACGGATCGCATGCGGCTGCGAGTCGTGGCATGAAACGTCGTAGATCTTATCGAGAAGTACAAATCAAGAGAAGCCTTTGGGCAATAGCAATGTCAGAGTACTGAAAGCTATCAGATTAGTTAACACCCAAAACCCTGACCATTGATTAGTCAGCCTATTAGTTATCGAAATATTATTTATATTATTTTCACCGTAAATCTTACCTTCTGGTGTCAGTCAATCCCAGTCTAGGTAGCAGTGGAGAAAGTCCCTTCGGACAGTTCCAAATGCAGATCCCGTTTATTCTTCTTCGAAGTCACCCTGTGCTAGGTGATAAAGCCAACCGAGTAAAGATATTCCCTCATCAATATTGTCTAGCAGAATCACAAGGTACCGATCAGGCTAAGTTCCGATCAGGAATTGTGAAGCAAATCCTTCAAATCAAATCAATATGTGTAATCAGTAGAAGTGACCTTATTTCAATCCGCTGCTGGAAGCATTCCGACCACGGTGTGTGAGAAACTCTCGTTGGTCTTCCGACTCATTTTGTTCGTAACTTCTGCTCTGGAACTCCGATTTTTATGTTCTGAGAGGCGTTGGAAAGTTAACGAAAATATCTACACTGATGGATGGATTGTGAACCGTACCTCCAATTATATTGTGAAACATACCTCTGTTTTAAATCCGAACCATAAACTCTAAGCATTCGTGGAATGTGAACCTCCCTGTTGTACTGGTAATTGGAAAAAGGATTCCAATCACTCGGATTAGACTTTTGAACATCAGTTCTGAATCACGTTTACTGTATGTTTTTCCAAGAAACCTACTTCCGGAAATTGTCAGTAGTACTGATGGCCATTCAACCGTTATAAATGATTCCGAAATCTTAATCTATGATACCTCAGCTAACCAGTTGGAAGATCGAGGAGCGTTAAGTCACCTGCGTGGCAAACGTAATGTTGTCGTGGAGTAGAAACCGTTGAAACTAGATCGATTAATGTAATGTAATAATTATGTCTGGATAGACGCGGAAGTTCGGAAAGAAGCGGGACCGGGGAAAATTCTAAATGATAAATACTCCAATTTCAACGAATCAATACGAAGACACTTATGGTGTGCTCGTTTGATTCCCAAAATAGCTTTTGTTTTCGAAGTCCCCTGGTGCCACCGCAATTCCAAATTCGTAACTAATCCGAGAATAATTGTTGTGCTGAAGTTAATCGAGAAACCAAGGATTGCATAGGATGGCACTAAATCGTAACTTCTGAAGAAAACCTTATGTCATTCTAATAAGATTCCTAATATCGGAATTCGCATCTCCTTTGAATCTGAGTGATCAACGATCTATGAACGATAGATATCGAAGTTCAATGCCTGGTTGACCTAGGAGGACAGTTGAAACTGGATAAGTCGTGGACTTAGAAAATTCTGAAAGGGCCATAACCTGTGTGTGGATACCAAGCTGTCGGTTTGAGTTCCGAGGACCGAGTCATAAGGGTCGAAAGACACACTCTTATTAGTATTTTGGGTCAGTTAACAACATCGTTGGTACCGATGACTGCCTAAAATACTAGAAATGTTCCAAGATAACCGAAGATGTGGATTACTCAAATGTTTACTCAGAAGTAATGGAAGACTGGGTAACACGTGGATATAATTGCTAGTTGGAGAGGTACCAAGCCATGTTTGGGAAATCATCATTTGACTGTTTTAATGTTCAAGCTTCCGCTACTGAGGTGAAACTCCAATCGTTAATCTTGAATTCGTTAAGATCAACAGTAAGTTGTTGTGACTTTGATCCGTCGAATGGGTCAAGGCTAATTCTCTATTCTATTAACCTATGGTTGGACGTCGATAAATCAAGTATGTGTTGAATTCAGAATTGTCCGATTGTGGTCTAGCACACGATGTTTCTCTAAGAAATCCGATGAGTTGGGTGCGTGTAGCTCATCTTCCTTTTACCTACTACACCTGTATGATGGAAGAATATCTGAGTATGAACCGTAGGTCGGTCTGAGACTAAATGATTGGACAGTGACTGTATGACACATGAGTCCTTGATAGTGAACTCTATAACCTTTGTGTAGTCTCTTGAGACAATCAAGTCGTGTCCATTTTTCATCATGAAATACGAACCTTTGTTCTAATCTCGAAGTTTTGTCATGGACCGATTCGAGAAAGGAATTGAACGGAAATGAATTGAATCGAGTGGAATAGCGGCTTGAGAAGAATTTTTAAAGCAAATACCCGCTTTCTTTTCGGCTTAATGTCCTTCCCGATCCCTTCCTCGAACGAACCTAATTATTATTATTTTTAACGGAACCGAACTCAAGCACGATAAAAGTTTGCGAGATTTTGATCGCACAAATGGTTGACTCCAACAAAATAACACCTTTATTCTCACTTTCGAACTTGCAAATTTTAAAAATTTGAGAATAAGATTCTGCTTTGTTGAAACGTCGTGCATCGAGTAAGGCCATTTATAAGTTGGGGTGAAATAACGTTTTTTGATACTCTTAATTATCGAGGTATCATTATTCTAAAACCCCACTGAAAAGAATTTTCATCAAAGTAAAACGATTGTGCTTTCAAGTTTTGGAAAAGGATTAACAAAAGAATGTGTCGCCACTATTTTATAGTCTTCTTGGTCATGTTACGAGAAAAGTATCTTTCTACTTTCAATTGGACTGTGAGTCAAATTGTTTTATAAAAATAACTCTGCTTGCTTCGGTCAAGATTTTAGTAAATTGAGGCAAGCGCTTTTGTGGGCATAACTTAGGAAGGGAAGGAAACTTTTTCCGTCTACCGCGTAGTGTGATTTCCAAGTACTCGCCTCATAGGCGTCGTCTCCTTCTAATTCAAGCTACGGCTAAACCGAAACCTTCCGAGTTTCTGACTTCGATAGTGCAGCATGTGTTGGTACCATAACTATGAGTTCGTGTCCTCAGCAGATTTTAAGCGTTCCATTGTCCATAACAATTAGCGTCAGCTTTCAAGAGGTCGGAATAGTTAGTTTCCGAAGGAAGTCTGTATCTTCATGATGTCATTCACGCGTCTCAGTTGAGAAAATGTATTCTAGATCCACTTCAGCCGTTGAGCGTTGATACGATTAATCTTCGATCGGATTTACCATTCAAATCTTTTCCTAGTCATAGCCTAGTGCGTGGCGTGAAGACATTGCGGTCAAGGACTATTCCGATTGTCAAGGTAGTCTGGAGGGCTTTTCAGCCGAAGAGGCTACCTGGGAGTTGGAAGAGGACATGCGGACTCGCTATCCATATCTTTTCGCTTAAGGTATGTCTCGACAATTTTGAGGACAAAATTTTTAAAAGTTGGGGTGATTGTAACATCCCTAATTTTTAAAGACTCGTATTATGATGCCTAAGACCGACTAATTATTTGTGGGAATAATTCGTCGTGTCTCGGGGATTAGTAGTCGAGGAAAAGTCCGAAGAAATTCTATTTGTTGGTTAATTATGACAGCCATGGTTTAATTAATGTTTTGGGCTAAAGGGCAAATTCGTAATTTCGCACCCTTTAGTGTATCACCCCCCCTTTAAGTACCTGAACCTATTCAGCCTCAATTCCACACTTAACCATTTCATATTCAGAAAAGAGAGAAACAGAAAACTGAAGAAAAGAAGAGAAGGAGGGGCGAGAGAGAGAAGGAGGAAGAAGGAGATGGAGAAACCACAATTGTTCTTGCATGTAGGTGTTCAGACCTTCCTTCCACTCCATTTTCAATTTGCTTTCCATTGAACCCAAATTCAGAACCAGATTCTCTCTATTCCTCTCAATCCCATTTTCGGTTGTGAAGCTTCAATGGGGAAGCCAATGGAGTTTTGGAGCTCCTATCTTCTTGCATATTCTGTTTGCTGGCAATAAAGAGGCCTTGTTCTTGTATTTCTGAAGTGGAGGGTGTTTTAGGGTTTCAGTAGCTGCTGGTGAAGAGGATGGAAACATTAAATTCGTGGTTGCAAGCATTGAGGTTGATGATCCTTGTTCATTAGAATTTCTGGGTAAAAATCCGTTTTACATACCTTCATTGTTTTCATCGTATCTCACAGTACACTACCCCGATGATCGCAATTCTTGTCCCTCTGGAAACTAGACAAAAATCTCTTCATTTTGGGCACAAGAACCGTATGATTTCATGGAGAAATGAGAGAGATATCCGGTTCACAAGTTTCGGTTTCAGAATAAAACACTGTTCTGAACCAGTCACCTTGTCTAGGCAATATCTCTCAAACCACTGGATGCATGTGTGTGAATGTTTGACCATCTGAAAGTAGACGAAATTATCTTCACAATGGGCACTGATTTGAGTAGATTTGGTCACGGATTGACCAACTTATGCTTGTTGCAAAACTGCTCCTTGATTCTGGAAAAAACTGTAATTCTGAATGCATCTTCAAGTCAAGAAGGTTGTGCTTTCACTCGAATTTGGAAGAGGATGTACCAGTGGATTTGCCACTTCAGAATGTTCAAGCAAGTGAAGCTTCTGTTTCAGTAGTTCAGCGAGGAGGGTTGCTGTCTTGCTCTTGTTGGTGCCTATCGATGTTCGTTCGTGTGGATTGTATTTCGGTCATCGCGTGTCTCGGTTGGAGCACCTAGAACGATCGTCAACCGGGTGAGTTCTACTCACGGATAGGGATATTTTTACATGTCTTGAAAATATATCGGTTTTGAGTCATAAGGCATTATCCGTTTTCGAAAGATTTTTGAACCGAAAACCGTTTTTGAGAAATATTACGTTTTACGGTTTTTATGGAATTGTGGAACAATTTATGAAGTTGTGATTAAATTGTTGAAATAAAATGATTTGTAAACTATCTGGAATATTGGAATTTTCTGAGTTTCAGGTGGAACGGAAATTAGGAATCGAATCGAGAACGAACGGAGAGCGATAGTGAGAAAAGGTGTGAGTTGAGCATCAGTACTGGGTTCTGTCCACTTGCGCGCCGTTCACGCGGGAGTCGCGCGCCGCGCGTGATTCTGGGCTGCGCTTCTGTCAAGTCGCGCGCCAGTCACGCGTGGGTTGCGCGCCGCGCGCCACTGTGACCCTTTTGATGCGTAATTCCGTTTTTCTCGTTTCAACGCTCCGTTCAATCCCGAACCTTTCCTAATCCCTTTCCCAAACAATTTTAAAGCTACTAACCTATTGAAAACATACTTTCAAACCGTTCAAACTATATTTTTGGAAAAGAGTTTCGAAAACCTATTTGATCGAGAACGAAAACCATAGTGCGCGTGTGAGAACATCGGTTGATGACTACTGAATATGTATATGTTATATATGTCAACTGATTATGATTATAATGCCGGATGTTTTATATTATTCATCAAACAGGTTATAAGTCAATAATATGTTATAACAAGATTATAATGTCGGAGGTCTAACTTAAGAATTCCTCAAAACGGGTTATAGATCGAAAGATATAAATTATCTAAAGAATTATGTGAACGATCCTTTGGTGATCAAAAATATATAAATTATCAAATAAACATATGTGATAGATCCTTTGGTGATCAAATAGATATATATTATCTAACTCTCGAGAATCGATATGTATTGTAATACATATATCGCGTTGGGTGACGATCCGACAAGTAGCATACTAGGGAGGGTAGTCATGACCCCTTACCTAGGCCCTGAATGTGTTTTGGCGTGGTCAACTCACGGGTTGCTGGGATTAGCAAGGATTGCAGTCGGCTTATGCTAAGTTAAAATTGTAAGTTAACATTGCCGGGATTAGCAAGGATTGCAGTCGGTTTATGTTAAGCTATAGCTACCGGGATTAGCAAGGATTGCAGTCGGTTAAGCTATGGTGTTAAAAGACTTCTTAAAAGCTGCCGGGATTAGCACGGATTGCAGTCGGTTTATGCTTATAAAAATAAGACTTCTTACTGAACACGATTTGCTTGGCATTTCGATTATAAGCTCATGGTAGCTAATAATTTTTTGAAAACGGTTTGATAATTGAACCGAGTGTCGGTGAGGGGGCACGGTAGGACTCACTGAGACAAGTTGTCTCACCCAATCCATATTTGTTGTTTTTACAGAGAACAGGTTATAAGGACAGAAGGCGGCACAGTTGGTTGTCGGGTTCGAGGAGAAGATTGAAGATTGATTCATTTATAGTTGTCCTTGTCCTTCTGTAGTTGTATCTGTATTCGGTCGTATGACTCGAGCTTGTATTATTTTATTTATTAGTTTCCGCTGTTTCTTGTAAAGATGTGTATCTGAACAGGAAATTTTATACTCTGATTTATACCAAATTGTATATTTAGGTATTTCTTTGTTAAAGAAATACCGGGGTGTTACAGAATGTTACCCCTATGTTGGTAACGTGCAGGTGATTGCGAGTGAAGGCATGTCTACCTTCGCTAGTTGAGTCAGTGTCGTCGCTCTGATACGTAGCACTCGGGGGGATGAACGCTAGTTTTTATTAGTTGCCTTTATTATTTAATTTCTGAAGTTTTATGGTGATGTTATATTTATTCAATTGAACCTTGATTTTTATTCCGTTGCGTGGTGATGCTATGACGTGCTATGTGTCGCACTATTTTAATGGTGAAATTTTATTGTTGGCGTGTGATGTTTTAACGGTGTAAATGTGGCATCCCTTGTGGGTGTATTGAAAAACGTTTTCGAAAACTCTAATTTTTGTCAAAAATTTTCCGGGTAGAAAAGGGGTGTTACATTAGTGGTATCAGAGCAGTTTCGGTCTGTCCGGCCAAGTTGTCAAGTTATTGTGTCATTGACGATCAAGTATTGTCAATTAGATCTAACTGTTGCTTATGACTGTAGTGATTAGTTGAGATGGCTGGAAGGAACGATGCTGCTATTGCTGCTGCGTTGGCTGCTATGGCTCAGGCTGTGGAGGGTCAGCAGAATGCTGGGTCTCGGAGTTTGGCTACCTTTCAGAGAGAGAATCCGCCTACCTTCAAGGGCAGGTATGATCCCGATGGGGCTTTAGCTTGGTTGAAAGAGATGGAGAGGATCTTTCGTGTGATGGACTGCACTCCGGCACAGAAGGTCCGTTATGGTACGCATATGCTGGCAGAGGAGGCCGATGACTGGTGGTTAGAGGCTAGGCAGAGATAGGAGACTGCAAACGAAGAGATCACTTGGGCTGTTTTCCGCAGGGAGTTTATGAGAAAATATTATCCGGAGGATGTCCGAGGTAAGAAAGAGATTGAGTTCCTAGAGCTGAAACAAGGGAATATGTCTGTGACAGAGTATGCTGCTAAGTTCGTGGAATTAGCAAAGTTTTACCCGCATTACAGTGAGGCTACTTCTGAGTTTTCCAAGTGTGTTAAGTTTGAGAATGGGCTGCGTCCTGAGATTAAGAAGGCTATTGGTTACCAAAAGATCCGTGTTTTCTCCGACTTGATTGATAGCTGCAGAATTTATGAGGAAGACAACAATGCTCACTACAAGATTATGAATGAGAAGAGGAGCAAATTTCAGAGTCGTGGTAAACTGTATGACGTTCCTGCTGGTAAGGGTAAACAGAAAGCTGCTGTTGGCAAGAAGACTAGTGGGGGAGATGCTCCTGCTAGCATTGTATGTTACAAATGTGGCAAAGCTGGTCACAAGAGTAACGTGTGCAAAGCTGAAGTGAAGAAGTGTTACCGTTGTGGTAAGGAGGGTCATGTGGTGGCTGAGTGTGAGCGTAAGGAGGTGGTCTGCTACAACTGTGGTGAAGGAGGGCACATTAGTACTCAGTGTCCGAAGCCGAAGAAAGAAAGGTCCAGTGGAAAAGTGTTCGCTTTAGCAGGTGAAGAGCCTACTGAAGATGATGGACTTATTAGAGGTACATGCTTCATTAATGGTACTCCTTTAAAATCTATTGTTGATACTGGTGCTACTCATTGCTTTATTGCTGCTGATTGTTCTGAGAGATTGGGTCTTGTATTGTCTGCTATGAATGGAGAGATGGTTGTCGACACTCCAGCTAAGGGGTCGGTAACTACTTCTCTGATGTGTTCTCAGTGTCCCTTGTCGATCTTCGGCAGAGACTTTGTTGTAGATTTTGTTTGTTTGCCGTTGAGCGGATTGGATGTAATCTTGGGTATGAACTGGTTAGAGCATAACCATGTCCATATTAATTGTCGTAGCAAGTCGGTGAGTTTTGAAGGGGAGGAGTCTGGTCTGTTATCCGCTAGTCAGTTGCGGAAGTTGATGAAGGAAGGAGTTCAGTTATTCTCACTAATGGCATCATTGTCTGTTGAGAATCAGGCTATCAATGAAGAGCTGCAGGTGGTGCGCGAGTTTCTTGACGTTTTCCCTGATGAGATTCCAAGTGTACCGCCAGAGAGGGAAGTTGAATTCTCTATTGATCTTGTACCTGGTACCAAACCCGTTTCTATGGCACCGTACAGGATGTCCGCATCCGAATTGTCTGAGTTGAAGAAGCAACTTGAAGATCTGCTCGAGAAGAAGTTTGTGAGGCCGAGTGTATCGCCGTGGGGAGCTCCTGTGTTGTTAGTTAAGAAGAAGGATGGTAGTATGAGACTCTGTGTGGATTATCGGCAGTTGAATAAGGTGACAATTAAGAACAAGCATCCACTTCCGAGGATAGACGACTTGATGGATCAGTTAGTGGGTGCTCAAGTATTCAGTAAGATTGATTTGAGGTCGGGTTATCATCAGATCAAGGTGAAGGACGAAGATATTCAGAAGACGGCTTTCAGAACCTGTTATGGTCATTATGAGCATTCGGTGATGCCGTTTGGTGTTACCAACGCACCAGGAGTATTTATGGAATATATGAATCGTATATTTCACACTTACTTAGATCGGTTTGTAGTGGTGTTCATTGACGACATTCTGATTTACTCTAAATCGGAGGAAGAGCACGCCGAGCATCTGAGGTTAGTATTGGAAGTATTGAAGGAAAAGAAGATGTATGCGAAGTTGTCGAAGTGTGAGTTCTGGTTGAAGGAAGTGAGTTTTCTCGGTCATGTCATTTCTGGTAGTGGTATTGCGGTGGATCCGTCGAAAGTAGAAGCAGTGTTGAATTGGGAGGCTCCGAAGTCGGCAACTGAAATTAGAAGCTTTTTGGGATTGGCCGGCTATTATAGAAGGTTCATTGAAGGTTTCTCTATGTTAGCACTTCCGTTAACTCAGTTAACCTGCAAAGGAAAGGCTTTTATTTGGGATGCCCGTTGCGAAGAAAGTTTCGTAGAATTGAAGAAGAGATTGACAACGTCTCCTGTCTTGACGTTGCCCAATCCGGAAGGGTCGTTTGTGGTGTATTGTGATGCTTCGAAAATGGGTTTAGGTGGTGTGCTTTTGCAGGATGGGAAGGTTATTGCGTATGCATCGAGACAGTTAAGGGTTCATGAGAAGAATTATCCTACGCATGACTTAGAACTAGCTGCAGTGGTCTTTGTGCTGAAGGTTTGGAGGCACTATCTCTATGGTTCTAGATTTGAGGTGTTTAGTGACCATAAGAGCCTGAAATATTTGTTTGACCAGAAGGAGTTGAATATGAGGCAGCGACGGTGGTTGGAGTTGTTGAAGGACTATGATTTCGGTTTGAACTATCATCCAGGCAAAGCTAATGTCGTGGCTGATGCTTTGAGCCGGAAGACCTTGCATATGTCGGCAATGATGGTTAAGGAGTTAGAGCTAATTGAGGAATTCAGAGATATGAGTCTGGTTTGTGAAGTGACACCTCAGAGTGTTAAGTTAGGGATGTTGAAGATTGGTAATGAGTTTCTGAACAGCATCAGAGAAGCCCAGAAATCAGATGTTAAGCTGGTAGACTTGACGGTCGGGATTGATCGATCTGAGAATGAGGACTTCAGGTTGGATTCCCAAGATGTGTTGAGGTTCCGTGGTAGGATTTGTATTCCTGATGATGCAGACATGAAGAGAGCCATTCTTGAAGAGAGTCACAGAAGTAAGTTAAGTATTCATCCGGGAGCTACAAAGATGTATCAAGACCTGAAGAAGTTGTTTTGGTGGCCTGGTATGAAGCGAGATGTGGCGCAGTTCGTTTATGCATGTTTGACTTGCCAGAAGTCAAAGGTTGAGCATCAGAAGCCTGCTGGGTTGATGCAGCCGTTAGAAATACCAGAGTGGAAATGAGATAGCATTTCAATGGACTTTGTGACGGGATTGCCCAATACTGCGAAAGGGTATGATGCAATTTGGGTGATTGTTGACAGGTTAACAAAATCGTCTCATTTTGTTCCTATTAGCATCACATATCCAGTGTCGAAGTTGGCGGAGATTTATATCCGGGAGATTGTGAAGCTTCATGGAGTTCCTATGAGTATTGTTTCGGATAGAGATCCGAGGTTCACTTCAGATTTCTGGAAGAGTTTACAAGAGAAGTTGGGGTCTAAGTTGAGATTGAGTTCGGCATATCATCCTCAGACAGATGGTCAGTCAGAGAGGACAATTCAGTCATTAGAAGATTTGTTGAGGGCTTGTGTTTTGGAACAAGGGGGTTCGTGGGATTCCTACCTTCCACTGATAGAGTTCACGTATAACAACAGTTACCATTCTAGTATTGGAATGGCACCTTTTGAAGCATTATATGGTCGGAAGTGTAGAGCCCCGCTGTGTTGGTATGAGTCTGGAGAGAGTGTGGTGCTTGGACCGGAGATTGTTCGAGAGACAACTGAAAAGGTGAAGGCTTCACAGAGTCGACAGAAGAGTTATCACGACAAGCGGAGGAAAGATTTGGAGTTTCAAGCGGGTGAGCATGTATTTTTGAGAGTCACTCCAGTGACCGGTGTTGGACGTGCCTTGAAGTCGAAGAAGCTCACTCCTCGTTTTATTGGTCCTTATCAGATTTCAGAGAGAGTCGGAAATGTTGCATATAGAGTGGTTTTACCGCCTAACCTTTCGAATTTGCACGACGTGTTTCATGTGTCGCAACTTCGGAAGTACATTTCAGATCCATCTCATGTAATCCGCATGGATGATGTGGAGGTACGGGATAATCTCACGGTAGAGACGATGCCTCTACGAATCGAAGGTCATGAGGTGAAAATTCTAAGAGGCAAGGAGATTGCGTTGGTGAAAGTAGTCTGGCTAGGAGCTGCTGGAGAGAGCATGACGTGGGAGCTGGAGAGCAAGATGCGGGAATCCTATCCCGAGCTGTTTGAATCAGGTAAATTTCGAGGACGAAATATTCTAAGTGGGGGAGAGTTGTAACGCCCAAATAATTTAATTATTTATTTAATTAAATTATTTAGGTATTTTATTAGTATAGTTATATTAAAATAATAATATGACGTTTTATTTTAAATCAGGGAGTGGTGTTTAGTAATTAAGCTGAGTAGTAGACGGGGGCCCGTGATCCAGGAGCCCAATGGCATAGGCGCATAGGTGGAGGCATTGGCTAGGGTTTAGTCATTTGCGAATTTTTGAGAGAAAAGAAAGAAAGATGCGAAGAGAAGAGAGAAGGGGGGGGGGGCGCGAAACCAAGGAGAAAGAGGAGAGGAGCTCTGTTGCGGTGGTTCTTTGGAGACTTCGTGCAAGGAGATCTCGTATTCGGCAAACCTAAGGTAAGGGTGGGTTCTATCCTTTTGATTTTGCTTGATGTGTATTTTGGATTTTTGAATGTATTCATGATGATTACAATTTGGTGTTTGGTGATTGATCATGGTGAAAATTTGGTGTTTGGTGTTTGGTGCAATTTGGTGTTGTTGTCTTAGTTGTTGGAAACGGCGCCCTGTCTCTGGGCGCCCTGTCACTGTTTTTGGTTGTTGCTGGAAGTGGCGCCCTAGGCGCCCAATACTGTTTTGATGTTGCTGGAAATGGCGCCCTAGACGCCCAGTGTTGTTTCGGTGTTGCTGAGAAAGGCGCCCTAGGCGCCCAGTGTTGTTCCTGCCATGTCTGTGTCACTGCCCCTGTGTGTTCTTTGCTGAATCAGGCGCCCTGTTGCTGGGCGCCAAGTCTGTTGTTGCTGCTGTTGTGCCAGGCGCCCTGTTGCTGGGCGCCAAGTCTGTTGTTGCTGAGACAGAAGCTGTCGAAGTTGCTGAGACAGAAGCTGTCGAAGTCACTGAGACAGAAGCAGTCGAAGTTGCTGAGACAGAAGCTGTCGAATTTACTGAGACAACTGCAGTCGAATTTACTGAGATAGCTGCAGTGGGCGACTCATGTGGCTGCCCCGTGGTGTTTGGCGCAGTGGGCACCAGTTTCTGTGTTATTGGCCTGCTGGGCGCCCTGCTCCTGGGCGCCATGTCAGTTTTTGTTGCCGTTGTGCTAGGCGCCCTGTTGCTGGGCGCCAAGTCTGCTGATGCCACTGTTGCACTAGGCGCCCTGTTGCTGGGCGCCAGTTCCTGTTGTGATGTTGTTGCACTAGGCGCCCTGTTGCTGGGCGCCAGTTCCTGCCAGGTCTAAAAATGTTGTTGCTGTCACTGTCAAACAACTGTTGCTGTCTTTTAAAAATGCTGTTGCTGTCACTGTCAGACAAATGTTGCTGTCTTTTAAAAATGGTGTTGCTGTCACTGTAAAATAAATGTTGCTATTTGTTGTAAATCTATTGGTGTTTTTGGTGTCGGTGGTTGTTGATGTTACGGTCAAGTTGTTAGACTGTACTATAGGTGTTGGTGTTATCGGTGATGATGTAACAGGTGATGTGCCTATTTCATGGGCTAAGGTGATAGGTGATGGGTCTATGACCATTTGGTGATATTGTTGTTGATTGTCTTTGGTGTATTGTTCATGGTGTCTCATACATTCCATATGCATTGTTGTGGTGATGAAGGCTTCGGCCTTGGAGCTATAGGTGATGATGGTGATGCTCATACAGGTGATGTTGCCCTTATCGGCTAATTTATTGGTGATGATTGGTACCACATGCATATACCCGTTGGTGTGGGTTGCATCTCATATACTTACTCATGATGTTGGTGATAATTCTTGGTGATTTTGTAATTTATGTTGTTGTGAAGCGGTAGATATAGTTGTCGTAACTCTAGCATATTGCCTATCATATATGCTATTATAATGTTAGATATCTCACCCCTTCTGTTTGAATGTTACCCCTATGTTGGTAACGTGCAGGTGATTGCGAGTGAAGGCATGTCTACATTCGCTAGTTGAGTCGGTGTCGTCGCTCTGATACGTAGCACTCGGGGGGATGAACGCTAGTTTTTATTAATTGCCTTTATTATTTAATTTTTGAAGTTTTATGGTGATGTTATAATTATTCAATTGAACCTTGATTTTTATTCCGCTGCGTGGTGATGCTATGACGTGCTATGTGTCGCACTATTTTAATGGTGAAATTTTATTGTTGGCGTGTGATGTTTTAACGTGTAAATGTGGCATCCCTTGTGGGTGTATTGAAAAACGTTTTCGAAAACTCTGATTTTTGTCAAAAATTTTCCGGGTAGAAAAGGGGTGTTACAGGAGGTGCGAAGGGGAAGGGGAAAACAGGGGGGTCACGGTGGGGGGAGGGGGGGAGGGGTTCACGGTGGGGGTAGGGGTGAGGGAGGAACAGATTTAAAAAAAAAAAGGAACAGTGCGCCTAGGTGGCAGTCTACGTGGACTGCCACGTAGGATAAGTCGGTCAAAATTGACTTTCAATTTTGACCAAATTAAGAGGGGCACCTTGATTTTACAAATTTGGAAAATAAGGAGATCAAAATCGTCAAATTAAAACTTTAAAGACCAAAATCGTGAGTTGATGGGAACCAAAAATATAATTAAGCCTTATAATTTCATAACAAATAATAACAAATACACTCGCAGTGCCCAGGTAAAATACTACTTTGCTATGAAAGGAAGACACGAGATATGATCGTGTGGAAATGTGAGCAGAATACAGAGATGTCGACTCTCCTTCCTTATCCTTCCTCCACTTTCCGACCAACATGGATTCGCTGCTCCAACGAGCGCCAGGCGCTGTTTAGCCGCATTGCTCCTGTGTATGATAACGTGCGCCACTCATCCCTCTCTAATCTTCTACTCTCACTTACCTCTTAAATAAACGTCATTTCATTGCCTCTTTGAACAGCTAAATGATTTGCTGAGCTTGGGTCAGCACCGGATTTGGAAGCGAATGGCAGTTTCTTGGACTGGGTATCTTCGCTTCTCTTCACTCCATTTACTTCAACACATCATTTTTTTTAGATAAAAAATAAAAAATTTAATTTTTTGTTTATGTGAATTTGGGAACAGAGCAAAAAACGGAGACCGTGTGTTGGATGTGTGCTGTGGAAGTGGGGATTTGGCGTTTCTCTTGTCCAACAAAGTTGGCTCCCACGGCAAGGTGCTCCCTCCCTCCTCTCTCTCTCTCTCTCTCTCTCTCTCTCTCTCTCTCTCTCTCTCTCTCTCTCTCTCTCTCTCTCCCTCCCCAACAAAGTGGGGATTTGGAGGGATGTTAGTTTCGTGTGTTTGAGCCTTCAACCTCCTTTTTATCTTGCTTTGATGTCTCTTAGCTGGTCAACTTGAACTAAAACTACCTACCTGCTTGGGACACTAACATTGTGTTGTTCACGAATTCAACTACCAACTTGGGACATTGACATTGTGTTGTCACATATGTCTCCAATTGACATTGTGTTATTACATATGTCTCCAAACTGAATTGCAGGACCTATTATAAATATTCTTGTTACAAAAAACATTAGGGAAAAGAACAATGCGGCTGATCTCCAACTGAATTGCAAGACACTTTAATGCCAAGCAAAATTAAGCTTAAATGTTGAACTGTGCATTTATCATTATATTGAAAAATCTGTTACAAAATAATTGTTGCAATATGAGTAGGAGGAGAAGATTAGATTAGTTAAGAGATAAAGAGCGAGATAAGAGATAAAGCGTATTTATGTAGTCTTGAGCGTGTCCAAGTCCAACAAAGAACAAACTCTTCATTCTGCTTCCCTATGGAAAGCTCGTGCTACTTCTATTCTTTTATGGTACCATGCTCGAGAAAGCGAATTGGCTAAACAAGCCACGGATTTGGAGAATTAGAAGAGTGTCTTTTGGGAGTACATTGCCAATTTATCGTTGGAGGTGAATTGAACCAAAGCGAAATTTGTCGAGGAGTAGAAGACATCTGAGGAAAATGACAAAGGCTGAAGAAAATTCTAAGGTTGGAGTATATCTCCAAACAACTTGTTGAGAAGGAGAAACTTCTTGCTTCCTCTAATAAGAAGGTTGATTCTTTGGAGGCCGACAAGAAAAGGGTTTCCTGGGATGTTACTACCCTTCAGACCAACTTCAACAAAGAAAAATACTAATAAATTTTAAAGGGGAAGTCTTTGATGGATACAAAATCTACTCTAGAGACCAACGTAGATGTTGGGATGCAGAATTCGAGGGAGAGTTAGCCATGTTGGACAACCTTATGGTGGGTCTGGGACGAATATGTTAAAAAGCTGTCTACCAAAGCTGCCTTCTGAGTCTAGGGGTTCACTTCAAAACTAATGGTATGCATTCTGATGGTAAAGTTCATGATGGTTGTATTGTGAATTCAAACTGAGGGAATCATGTTGATCCTAAGGAGTCTGTTGCCGATAATCAGACCATTACTCTAGGCAAAATAACCAAAGAAGCTTCAGCCTGAGGCTAAGCAGGGCGACGTACAGGCCAAAGAAAAGGTTCACGGTCTTCCAACAAGCAATAAAGCGGTGGAGAAGGATGGCGTGAAGAAGAAGAAAAAGAAAAGGCACGGGGAGGAAGAAGCAATAGGAGTTCACGTACTGTTGGCTGTCTCCATCCTTCTTTTTGGCCATTGGATCCGGGCTACTAGAGGGACACTAGGTGCTAGAACTAAAGGGTCAGGGGAGACGATATTTTTTTGAGATATTGAAAAAGACAATAAATTCATTGGGTCGAGTTATTTTAACATTATATCAAGGTTTTAATTGGTTATGTATGTTCATAGACGTGTTTGCACAAAATTTACTCCAATTTTTGCAGTGACCTAACCGCTTTGTAACTCTTTTGGGCTGTAGGTCACTGGTCTTGATTTCTCAAAGGAGCAGCTATTGGTCGCCTCGTCTCGGTCACTTTCAAAGAACTGCCTCAAGAATATTGAGTGAGCATCGGTAACTTTTGCAGTATGCAGACATTAGATTAGATGATAGCCTGAAAGTTTCTTTTCCTTGTTCTCTAGTATTAAGCTAAAATATCGTGTTGTATCTTAGTATATTGGTGATAATATAACCGGGAGGCCGTAACCATTTGTTGCATTGTAGGTGGGTTGAAGGTGATGCTCTTGACTTACCATTTTCTGATGATTGGTTTGATGCAATCACTATGGGCTATGGTCTTCGAAATGTGGTTGATAAACAAAAAGCCATGCAGGAAATTTTACGTGTCCTGAAACCTGGTAGGTTCTATATCTGAACTCATTAGTATGGTGATTAATGTTCATATAATTTAAAATTTGAGACATGCTATGCTTTTTGCTTTCCAGGTTCCACAGTGTCTGTCCTTGACTTCAATAAAAGCAATGAGCTACTAACTTCTTCAATTACGGTATATCTCAGCGTTACTAACTATTGCTTTATGTTTCACACTGCCTAAGTTTAGAATTTTTTTTACTGTCCACATGTATAAATGAATATTAAATTACAATATATTCTATAATTCGGATTAGCTTGCTTTTGTCTTTTGATTTTCTACTGTGAACTGAAGGTCTAACTCCCATGTGTTCTCTCTTGCTAGGAATGGATGATTAACAATGTTGTTGTCCCTGTAGCCTCTGTTTATGGCCTTTCGGAGGACTACAGATATCTCAAGAGTTCAATAAGAGAATTTTTAACAGGTTTGATTTCAATTGAAGGCTTTTATTTGAACCAAGTTACGTTAGAAATTTGTCATTTTGATTACCTAATTTAAGAATCCTCCTTTGAAGCAGGGAAGGAATTGGAGAAACTTGCTTTAGATGTAGGATTTTCTACTGCTCGACAGTATGAGATCAGTGGAGGCCTCATGGGGTGCTTGGTAGCTAAACGTTAGAGACGATTTTACATATCATCCTTGTCTACCAATAAACCTAAATTCTGTTGCTAGTTCAAATTCATTACTAACAAAAGAACTGTAGCTCTTCTATTGCCTAACATTCTGCTGTTAATTCTGTTTGCAAATATAAATGTTTAAAGGAAACTTCAGAGTATTTTTCTCAAATGATGGTTCTGTCATGATTGTTCAATTATTCTTTTGAAAATAAATAATAGGCATAGGCATCAGTAACATATCAGATCAATCAAAACTCTGTAGTAAATGTTAATCATGGCACTATACAGTATACATTCTTTGCTTCCCATAATGGTATTGGAAATTTGACTTCAACATTTCCATTTGCCTGAAGCATATATTTTAAATAGCAATTGCTCAGATGCATTGTTAGCAACCTTCTCAGGTCCAAGCCAGGCAAAGGTTTTTGCCATCTTAAATAAAGCTGTGCTATAGAGTTGCTGTGTGGAGTGGTTTTCTCTGCATTCTCATGGTCACCTAGGATGAAAAGAGCTATTAGATACAGTAGCTATTGAATCAGCTGCATTGAGGGAGTAAAATGGGTAGCCACTTGTGTCATGGACTTCCATGGTACTCTCATCTAGGAAAGGTGGATTAGAGGGAGCAACAAGATTCTCCTCCTTCTTGGTTAGCATCTGTAATGCCTTTGACATAGTTGGTCGTAATGAAGGGACCTCTTGTGTGCATAGAAGTCCAATTTGAATCACTCTCAAAATCTCATCCTTAACATTGCTATTGTTGTCTTCATGCAACTCTATATTCGAATCAAATAATTTTTCCGCAGTCCCCGACTGAAAATGCTTCCATGTCTGATATTGTGAAAGAGAAAAGAGTTGGTTTAGTACTTAATTTTGTCCTAACCAAGACTGGTGTGCAGCTGAGCAAAAATCAGAACAAAACAACTAAGGAATCTACAACTCACCACTGTAACCAAGCTGTCTGTATACTCTAATGCTTTGCTCCTGTTGTTCTGTTTACCAGTAACTATCTCTAACAGTAATACTCCAAAGCTATATACATCTGCTTTTTCTGTTAACTGCCCATGAACTAGATACTCTGGAGCCATATAACCCCTGCAGGTCCAGGAATAAAGGAGTACATGAATATAATTTGTTCAAAAATGTTATTACTATTTACCAAAAAATGCGTTATTAGTGAAGTTACTTACAAAGTTCCTGCAATGGCTGTACTTATATGGCTCTTGTCTTCTTGAAAGGACCTTGCCAAACCAAAATCTGCAATTTTAGAACGAAGCTTTGCATCCAATAAGATGTTGCTGGCTTTTATATCTCTATGGATTATCCTGTTGTTGGAGTTCTCATGCAGGTAAAGTAATCCTTCTGCTGTTCCAGTGATAATTTCATATCTCTTTTCCCAGTTCAGTTCTCTGCCCTTGGTTTTATCTGTAATGTATAAATTAAGAAGTATTATATTTTGGTTAAGATAATGATAAATTGATAATCACTTGCATGTGTTCAGAAATTAAATTACCAAAAATGAAGCGATCAAGACTTCTGTTGGGAAGATATTCATATACAAGCAGGTTTTCAGGTCCTGAACAACTGCATCCTAAAAGTCTAACTAGATTCTTGTGTTCTACACTACTAATTATGTTGACTTCATTGTAGAAATCTGCTGCTCTATGTCTGTTGTTGAAATATAACCTCTTGATAGCAATCTCTCTTCCATCAGCTAGAACTCCCTGCAACAAGAACAAAATTGTTTAGAGTGGCTTTGATATGTAAAATGGTGGGATATAGGTTTTCAGAAAAGAGAAATACTTTATAAACCGTTCCAAATCCTCCTCGTCCTAACTTGTTATTCTCATTAAATGATCCAGTAGCTTTGTCCAATGTAGAGTACTTGAAATTCAAGCTTTTATGCTCAAGAGTCTTTGCCATCTTTTCTGCATCATTTGATCCTAGAAACCAGAATGACAATTTGAATCAGTAAACATTCTTTAATTAGTTGTGTTATCACTGCTAATGATTCCACAATTTTCTTTAGAAGGCAAAGTGAACTTTGTAAAAAGAAACAAGTTACTAAATAAGTCAAATACCTCTTCTTTTCTTTCTAATATATCTTTGTTTCCAGATATAAACCCCAATAGTCACTCCAACCACTGCAACTATTACGGAACTGACAACTGCAACCACTACCACTACTACATTTACTGCACAAATAAGCAAATTGAACTCATACTCAAAATCTATATAGTTCCGACACTTCCGGTTGAAGACGTGTATTGTGTCGCACATTGACACTGACAATTCAATTACTTATACTTTTCAAATTAAAATCGGTGTCTGCGTGTCTGTGTCTGTCCCGTGTCCAGTGTCCGTCCTGTGTCCAGTGTCCGTGTCTGTGTAGGTGATTCATAGCTCAAAAACTTCACCACATCTAAGTGTGTTAATTTTTCTTAATACATGAAGTTGTATCCTATCACAATATCTTTAGTCCACTAAAAAGTGTCAAGAAAGGGAATTTATTTACCTCCTGAGCTCCCATTTTCAACTTCCTTGTTAAGAAAGTCTTTGTCTGAGTACCTCACAAAGCACCCAGTGTTAAGTGCTCGTCCTTCCGACCAAGGAAAACATCCCAAAATGGAAGAAGAAGCATTCTCCAGACATGCTTTACAAGACCTAGTGTCCAAAGTCTTCCAACAATCAACCAAAACATAAGCAGATTCATTTACTGTTCCTGATACAGCAGCTTTCCCTCTAGCATACCCTTTATTATTAGGTGCATCTAGAACTGCTTTTAAAACTGCTTGCTTTGCTGCTGCTTGAAAACTTGAATTCTTCTTAGTTGTGTTTCCACACACAGCTCTATCTCCTGATCCTACAGACTCATTAAAGAAAGGATAATTCTCCGACCTCATGAAACAACCATCGAGGTAAATGCGGCGGGAAATATAAGGGTAGCACTGGGGAAGAACGACACGCGCCTCTGAATAACATAAAACACAGTCAAGTAATGAAAGATCTCCATAGCATTGTGCCAAGCCATAGTTAGTATCAGGTTGTGTTCCTGTGACTGCTGTGCCAAATCCAGTATTACGCATCTGCTCGCTGATTTTGTCCATACCACTGTGCCAAGCCATAACAAAGATGCTCGTGTTGTGCGCTAGTTGATGGCCACATGTTATGAGGACTGTCTTGGCCCTTGGTTCTGCCATTACTGTTTTTGATAGTAATAGAATTATGATGAGAAGTAGCATGAGGCATTTAGAAGATATGAGAGAGACTAGTTTCTTCATTTTTTGGGATGATCCAATTTGAATCACTTTCTCTGGTTGGCTATTTACAAGAAACTGTTGAAAAAGAGGTGAATTTAGAATCTCTGTGGGAATATATTAGATCTAAAGTTTATTGCTTGCTTATGATTTTAGTATTTTCTAGGAAAGAAAATATTGTTAGTGAATTAAAGCAAGTAGGAAGTTTACGTTGGGGAATTTAAGTGTGAGTGATTAGTTCCACATCGATCAGGAATGAGTTAAGTGAAAGATATATAAGAGAGTGGACTGACCCATATACCCATTTCCTTAGGGAGGGGGATTTGGGAGGGTTTTGGAAGAGAGGGTTTTGGATGGCTTGGTCTGTATTTTAATATCTAGCTGAGATTTTAAAAAATTGAAAGAACATATTAGAATATGATAAAACATTGTTAATCACTCTTCATTTTTGTTTAAGAACATTTTATAACTTCCTCAATTCAGAATTAAAAATCAATCCCTCGTCTCCCAAACCCTCCATCCAAACATACCTTTAAGGTTTTGGGTGGAGATGTGGCGTCCAAGTCTCTTGGTGCTCCGATTCATTGGCTAGCTCATTTTTACTCCTAGTGCTCGCCCGGACTCCCCAGCCGTTTATATATTTGTTATAATTTCTTTTTATGCTTAAGCTGAAAGAACACACCAACACAAATTCTAGTTCATTGATGTGAGATTCCAAAATTTTTCTCTATTCATGAATTGAGAAGAATGGGAAGAAAGTTGAAAATTTATTTGCATTGCAGGTAGTAGAACGAGAAGATTGATGAACAGAGAGAGGTTAAAGCATAAATGCAACAACGAGTCAAACACGGACTATTGATAGTGTAAGGTGGACTTTGAAATCGCTCCGTTGAAAAAACAGAGCATCAAATTATTCAAGAAGACTGAAACTGTGTGTGTGGGTCGTCTAGTAAGTTACCCGGTAATGTTTTCTCTTGCCCTGAATGACACTCAAGGACATCAATTTCCTCTCAATTTACTAATCTATCCTACTCCTACACTCAAGGACTTTTACTTTTATTTTCTCAAATTAATATCCAAGTCCATAATGGTTCTGTAATGTCAAGATTGTTCAATTAATTGTTCAAGATTGTTCAATTTACTTCATAGTATCTTTCTCAAATAATGGTTATGTTCTGTCAAGATTGTTCAATTATTCTTTAGAAAATAAATAATAGGTGTTGAATCCAAACCAGTAATTATGAGCCTCTAAATAGGTGTTGAATCCACACCAGTAATAATCACTTTTAATATTTTTCTTTCATGAATACTTTAATTTTTTAATAATCTCTTAGGAGTCTTGACAAGAAAATGTTAATTGTTTTTCAAATTAATTATATTTATATTTTGTTTTTGATTTTCATCGGGGAAACGTTAGATGTTATTGTTAAATTTTCGTATTTTTGATTCTCGATGGCGAAATATTACACGTCAGAATACAAATACTTTATATTTTATTTCCACAACTATCTTTATTTTTTATAAATGATAATTTTACTTTTGAGTCTCGACAAGAAACAATTACACATTGCTGATATAACTATTTTCGTATTATGACTTCATAACTATCTTTACGGTTATCATACGAATGTGTTATTACAACATGTTCTCGGATCTAACTTCTACTCTCAAAACTGGATCAATCTCTATTTTATCCATTGATATTTTTTGCCATTAGAAATAAAGTATTTTGATTACTCTTGATTTCTTACGGATAAATCATACTTTTTTGGAATTATTTTTTATGGGTTTTTTTCATACTGATTTGATATTTTAAATTTTCCCTCATTTGCAGATAAAAATTTACTACACAAAATTTAGATTTACTTTTTTGTTGAATAAAAGAAAAAGAGGAATTTAGATTTACTCAAAATTTATTACTCAAAAACAAGAATGGGGTCTTTTTATACAAATTCTTTTTTATATTTATGTGTTAACAATATCTATTTTTTATAAATAAGTATTTAGCTTTTGAGTCCGGCCGGATTAAGAAGCATTCTTTGTTCTCGGTATGTTTTTTTCGCCACAAGCAATTTCTAATAAATGGAGTTCTACAATCTACTTAATCAAAATACCTAATACCAAAATCTCTATTTTACATGTTTACTAGGGGAATACCCGTGCGTTGCACGGTTTCTTATAAAAAAATTATTTTTTTGGAGTTTATATGTAAAAATGTGTAAGTTGTTAATATAATTATGTCTATTAAAAAATCGTATTATATAAATATGTTGTTGTATTTTTATTTTACAAAATTATTTATTTTATGCAATTGTCTTATATATATGGCTAGATGCGTTTTTTAATATAAATAATGGTATGTAAATTTTATAAGGTTAATTATTGAAAATATAATTCTAATAAGTGACACGAATTTAAAAAGTTCGTTGAATATTTTATTGTTGAAAATTTGTAAATTTATTTTCATATTATTTTTTAGAGTAATTACAATATATTCTTCATTATACTTAATAATAAGAAGTAAAATATTTTTGATCAAAATGTCAATTACTGTTGCTACACTATAATAGACAACCGTTTGCAATTTAAATTTAGAGTATAAAATAATGATTTTCATGAAACAATAAACTGGCTAAAGAGAATTTGTAATTCAAGTCATTTCCCCTATCGGCCATTGATGTTGCTCTATACAATAATTCAAATATTGTCTTTACTTTGTCAACTTTGGGATGTAGAGCAAAGTGTGTGATATTTATTTTTTCAAATGAGGAATTATCTTATTATCGCAGTCTTCCTCATTCACTATTGTGTCAAAAAAGAACTCTACCGTTGATGAATTCTCTTCAACCACAACATATTTTTCTTTATTTTTTTACACTCCAAATTTCTCAAAGATATATATTTTGTCTTCTTGCAAAACTTGCTTGAATGTATGTGCAATGTTCCTTCCAATAGTATCATGCATGTAATTTGCTACTGAAAAATATTCTAGATAATCAACAACATTATTTAAATTAAAATTAATTTGGTAACCATCATATAAATTGGTACATTTTCATCAATTAACACAATGTCTGTGTTGATTATTTCTTTTCTTTGATGTATATTCAAGATATCCCACATTCTTGAAATTCTTACTTTGATGTTGCACCCATCAATGGTGATGGTGCATCTTTCAGTGGTGTTGGATAGTGGTTTGGAAAACTAACAACAACATTATTTATAACCTTTACTTTTTTCTGTGCATTCTACCTCTTTTCGTGAAACCCACTCATTTCTTTTGCTCCTTGTTTTTCATAATGAACTTTTTGTAAAAACCTCTCCCCTCACCATCCAAAATTGCCTCTTTTAAATAGTTATTTTTTGCTATAAACGACTAAAACTCTATCTCTCTCACTCATATTCTACTAACTCATGAGTGCGTTGTCAATTAAGGAAATAATTCATATGAATGTGAAACCCCCCTTTCAATATATGTTACATAAAAAAATATTATAAAGGTCAACTAATTATTTTTTATTTCAGAAACAACTTATATTAATTTTGACTCAAAAGGGAAATACATGTGTATTGTAATATTTTTAATTCATCTACACTATTATAATTGGTAAATATGTTTCTTCATTAAGTTCAAATTTCACAAATTCTAATAATAATAATAATATAATTTCTTTCTACATAAAGAAATTATTTTCAGAAAAGAACACTGAGATTATTTATATATATATATATATATATATATATATAGACACGTTTTGAAAAATGATAAGAAAACAATAAATAAAAATTTCATCTCATAAATTTATAAAAAATAATAATTAATATAAAAAGCAAAAATTGATTTTAATATTTAACTCTATATTAAAATTTAAAAATAATCTCTCATTCATATATTATAATTTAATATAAATATAATTAAAGATAATGGGGAGCATCAAAACTAAAGTCTTCCTTATATGGAAATTATAAATAAATCTTAGATTAAATTAAAAATAGAGATAGTCATATTTTAAGTATTTTGATACTTGAAGTAACATAAAAATTTTAATTGTTGTATATTTAGTCATATTTTAAATATTTTTTCCAAAAAATAAATATTAATAATGCAATTTTATTAAGCAAATTTAATTTGCGACAGAATATTCAAGATATTTGATAATTTAAAACAACCAAGATAGTTTTTTTTATTAAATAAAATATTATTTAAGGCATCAACACTAATGTATTAAGAGTAATGAATATTATTCTTAATAAAATATTATTTAAGGCATCAATACTAAGTAAAATATTATTTAAAACAACCAAGATAATTTTTCAATTAATTTATAAGGGTAATTGAAAAGTTTTAAATCATGAATCAAATTAATTTGTATTTGGAGAGACCAAATGACAACAAATTCAAGGCATCAACACTAATGCATTAAGAGTAATGAATAAGGGATAAAGTTTTTTAAAAATTTAAAGTAAAAATTATGAGATTCATTGTGGAGGCTGCATTGACACTTCCTTTATATATATACTAGGGGAATGCCCGTGCGTTGCACGGGTTGATATATTAATTTTTTTTTAAATTTATAAAGCCTTTATATAAAGATATATAAGTTGTTGATATAAATGATGTATTTTAAAAATATAGTATTTCATAAATATATTGGTGATTTTTATATTCAAAAATCATTTATTTTGAGTAAAAATCTTATATAGTGTATTATTTTTATAAATATAAATAACTGGCAATATTTTTATGAGCTTAATTATTGAAAAAGAATTTTATTAAACTTCATTAGACTTAGAAATAGTAATTGTAATTCTATTTTATATGTAAGTTTATGTGCACAAATTTTAATAGTAAATGCAGATGAGTATGGCAAAACATATATCATAGTAAACAAAAATATATTGATTTTTATTATTTTCTTTCTTTGATTTTTAGCACCAACTAATAAATCATAAATTGAAAGTAAAACAATAAAAAAAATTAAAATAAAAGTTTAAATAAATTTATTTTAATTTTAATTTATAAGAAGAAAATAATCAAAATAAAATCTATTCTTTATTTTTACTTTTTATAATGATATGAAAACGAAATCATGACTTCTTTATGCTCATAACTTTAACGAACAATATTAAAATTACATAATTTCTCAATGCCTATAACTTTACGCATAAATTGTTGCATGAATCACTAAGTGATCCAAATTTATTTTTCTGCCTCTTTGTCCACTTCAAAGCTGTCAAGAACATGAAACTCTTTATCTTTTTGTGTATTCTACATTTTTTCGCGAAACTCGCTCATTTCTCCTACTTCTTATTTTTCATTATGAATATTTGTTTGGCAAAATCTCTTCCATGACCATCCAAAATTGTCTCTCTTAAATAGTTATTTCTTCCTATAATTGACTAAAACTCTACCTCTTCCTCTCATATTCTACTAACTCATGATAATATTGTAAACTAAAGAAATAATTCATATGAAAGTGAAACCCCTCTCTTTCAATGCATAATTGTTATATAAAAATTAATTTTAAAGGCCAACTAATTAGTTGTTATTTCAAAAACAACTTATATGAATTGTGATGAAAAAGAGAAATACATGGTATTGTAATATTTTTATTTCATGTAAATAATTATAATATATAAATATATTTTTTCAAATAATTTATTAGATTTTTACAAATTTTAATAACATTATAATTTCTTTGTGAATAAATATATAACATCGAATCTCAAAAAAATATATATAACTTCAAAAACTATGTTGAGATTTATCTCTCTCTCCCTCCCTCCCTCCCTCCCTCCCTCCCTCCCTCCCTCCCTCCCTCCCTCCCTCTCTCTCTCTCTCTCTCTCTCTCTCTCTCTCTCTCTCTCTCTCTCTCTCTCTGTGTGTGTGTGTGTGTGTGTGTGTGTGTGTGTGTGTGTGTGTGTGTGTGTGTGTGTGTGTGTGTGTGTGTGTGTGTGTGTGTGTGTGTGTGTGTGTGTGTGTGTGTGTGTGTGTGTGTGTGTGTGTTTTGAATATATATAAAAGAAATCAATAAATAAAAGTATCATCTCATAACTCTTGTGTCAATTGAAAGAAAAATTTTATGGTAAATTTTAACGTCAACTAATTATTTCTTATTTCAAGAACAACTTATATTAATTTTGATTAAAAAAATAAATACATGTGTATTGTAATATTTTTATTCATCTATACTATTATAATTGGTAAATATTTTTATTCAACTAATTTATATTTTTACCAATTCTCATAATAATATAATTTATTTGTAAATAAAGACATAATTTCAAAAATACGTTAAGGTTTATATATATATATATATATATATATATATATATATATACACGCTTTTAAAAATAGAATGAAAACAATAAATAAAAACGTTATCTCATTAGTCTCATAAATTTACTATAAATAAAAACTTTTTCTTATATATATATATATATATATATTTAATTGTATATTTTGAATAAAAATGGAAGCTTCATTTATATAAAAATTACAATAAATAAATATAGGTAAAAATAATGAGGAGTCTTATAACCAAAATCTTCTTTATGTGTAAATTATAAACAAAATATTAGATTACATGAAAGATAATCATAAGTATTATATATATATATATATATATATATATATATATATATATTAAATCACCTTAAGGTAACCAAAAAATAAAAGAAAATAGCATTAGATGGAGGGGTTCCTACACACAAAAAAAATGAGATGATAATATTTTATGTCAATCATTAGACACAGGCTAAATAAAAGATAGGAAGAGAACCGAAGAAGAATTTGAACATCCTATAATCTAAGTTACATCAATAATCTTTTCATATATGTTACAATTACAACAACCAGACCATATGAGTGACAACCTCAAAATTATATCCTAAAATTTCACCTATTTACTAATCAAACTTCAAGCTACTACATGTAATAGCTCTAATCTCCAATTCCATACATACCCCTATATTCTACAAATTAAAACCTCCAAATCTCATAAGCCTCATGCACCAAATACTTTCCATGCATCATTTGCTTATGGAAATACAAATCACAACCCATTGTAGCTGATGTGCTAATGAATCCAATTGACAACAACGTTCAAGACTTTATTGTTTATATAGCCACTATTTACTTAAATGATCAATGTAACATTCCTTTTTACCATTTAAAAAATGTAACATTCATTTTATTTTTCAATGTGTTTGCCTTTTTGTCTTACTATTATTCATTGTGGCTACTTTATGGTTCATAATTAAATGGATATGAAAAGATGCATGTTTAGACAATAATAAGTCTTAATTTTGTTTTTTTTTAAGTTTTATTGACACCTATAAAATTAATTTTCGTTAAAAAATTTGATATAAAATAATAACATCTTATTTTCTTCCTACTCTATGGAGTATATATATTGTTATTAATTTTTTAATAATTTTTAGACCACCCTTCTAAAGTATTTATAGTATTTCTTAAAGAAGACCTAAAGTGAAGGAAAATGAAAAGATTGTAACTATATCTCTATTAAAACCCAACTATAATAATTAGGACTAATTATAATAATAATTTAGAGACACTAAAAGACAACCAAAATCAAAACATAAAGTAATGAATTAAGAGTAATCAATAAAAGAGGAAGTTTTGAAAAATTAAAAAAAAAAGAGGAAAACTCACAATTCAAGAGTCGAGCTTCTTTTATAAAAATTAATATTAATGTTGCAATATGTTTATAATATAAATAATAATATTAGTTCCGTTAAAAATGTAATAATTATTTTTAATATTTTAAAACTAATAAGTTCTACAGTAATAATATTTTTAAAAAATTAATATTATCAATTACGGTTAAATTAAAAATTTACAATGATATTATACCATTAATATGATGTATATGCAATACAATTAAATCAATTAAATATATAATAAAATTAAACACTAATAATAACCTGATAAAAAATACTAATATATTTGATCAAATATATATATATATATATAGATATAGATATATTATATTATATTATAATATAATATATTATATTCAACTTAAACTATTTTTAGTTGTTATTATCAACTTCTATTTTAATTTGAAAATATCATCATTTTAATGTAAATATAAAATATTTATTTGATATTCCACTAAGATAATCATTTAATAAGTTAGTGGCAATTATTAGCTTTCATTAAAATTAAATTCCTCTTCATGTATAATTTATAAATAAATATTTTAATACACAAAAATATTGAGATTCATTGTGGAGGCTCCATTGGGTTCTCCTTTACATATATATATATATATATATATATATATATATATATATATATATATATATATATAGAGAGAGAGAGAGAGAGAGAGAGAGAGAGAGAGAGGGAGGGAGAGAGAGAGAGAGATGTTGAACCAAGGGTAAAACAGTCCTTTATTTTGAATGATAACAAATTACATCATATCTACTAATGTTTCAAGTTGAGCAAAGTGCAGGACTTAATTTAAAGAGAAGAAGACACAAAAGAAGAGAAGCTTGAAGAAGAAGCAACATATGAAGTTCAAAACCCTAATTTGTGTCTAAGCCTTCTTTAGGACACCTTGTAAGGTCCTATCACCTAAAGTGTATGACACTTTAGTTATTGAGAGAGATGACTTTTCAAAACATGCATGATGCATAAAAATAGTTTTTGAAAAAATATTTTAAAATTGCATGCATGCATATGGTGGAAACCAAAACCCTAAAAACTATTTTGTGGAAAGTTTGAAATCCTATCATTTTATAAAATATATAATCGATTATCTTATGTTACTAAGAGGTACAGAATCGATTATATAACTTCACAATGTTTTAATATATATGTATATAATCGATTATGCATTCCTTCTCACCATGTAATAATCGATTATGAAGCAAATCACACCTTCCATTTTTAGAACCAATAATCGATTAGTGACTCAAATGGACTCCATACCATAATCGATTATTGTCCTGATTGAAGGCAAATAATCGATTACTTGCTCAAATCCACTACAAAAGATAATCGATTATGAGCCTATTCCTTACCTTCCATATTGAGCCATAATCGATTATCACCAATTTGCACTACATGAAACAATCGATTATCTCAAGCCATAAATGATTTTGCAAAAATTCGAACCTCACCTATCACTATAAATAAGAGCCTGATTTCACTTCTCAAACAACCTCCAACAAATCTTCATCTGACAATTTCTTCTCTGCTCTCTCATATTCGAATCTCTATAGATCTATTACTCTTCATTGTTTTATTTTTATAAGCTTTTGATTTTAAATTGTTATATCTTTTTTTCAAAAGCTGTTTATAGATCTAGATCTGAGATTCTGTGCTCCAACTGTTTTGAATCTTGTTTTTCAAAAAGCTTTGTTTTTAAATCATATCTATATTTTTAAAAAGCTTTCAAGCAACCTCAACTTCTATTGTTATATCAATTTTGAAGTGGTTGCAAAAGCAAGATCATCCCTCATCTTATAGAGCATCTATAATATCCTAAGATCACTCATCTCTCTCAGTTTCTAAATTGACTCATTCTCTGAAGTGATTGGATCATAGAACTCTATTGTGTAATTTATTTTATTTCAAGGTTATTTTGAAATCCTGGGCTTTGTACTTGGGTCTCTCAATCAAGGAATTGAGTTGGTGTTTTGAAATCCTGGGCTGTGTACTTGGGTCTCTCAATAGGGTTATTGAGTTGGTTTAGAAATCCTTAGCAAGAGTGCTTGGGTTCTCAATTCAGGGGAATTGAGATTCACTTATATTGGGGTCGACTGTTTGTATCAAACTCTCTTCAATATAGTGGTTACTATGTCCAAGGGTTGAAAAGCCTAAGGCCGAGGACGTAGGGGTTTTATCCCGAACCTCGCTAAATTGCTGTGTCTCTCTCTCTTCTCTATCTCTTTATATTTTGCACTTTATTTGCTTATAATATTGATATTATCATATACTTGATTTAACTGCTTATCATATTCTCAATATAACTGTGCAAATATATCATGTTGTAATCTTATCCAGATCTCTCTATTTTATTGCTGTATACAATATTGATCTGTCCATAATCTCATTCTACTCATCTTCTCCTTCTATATTGGTCAAATATTATTATTCCGCATTTAATCCAAACCAATATCGAAAAAGTTTTTAAATTGAAAAAAGGATCCATTAATCACCTATAACCTTATTCACCCCCCTCTAAGGTTACTTTTATAGACTCTCAAGTCTAACAAGAGAGAGAGAGAGAGAGAGAAATACGTAAAACTCACAACAACATCTCAATTACACTTCCACCATTCAATCAAGAAAACTACGATTAATAGTTGAGGATATACACCAATACCAATCCAAGAAGAGATAGTTGCTTCTAATTACACACTATAAAAATATGATGAATACAACTTGGAACCTATATAACAAAGTCAATACTTAATCAACAATCCATAAAAGCTTACAAATAAAAGACAAAGTTACACAATTTTTTTTTTGAATTCCAACTACTATAATGACTTTCTTCAACCCTAAATATTAGTGATGTAAATGCCAAAAAATTTACAAAAATGATGTAAAAACCAAACAAAAGTGAAGTGAAAAATGAAAAGATATGTGGCGACCTCTCTTATTAGATATTTATAGTATTTCTTGAAGAAGACTTAAAGTGAAGGAAAATGAAAAGATTGTAACTATATCTCTATTAAAAACCAATTATAATTGTTAGCACTAATTATAATATTTTTTTTTAATCAAACAGGAAGTCAGCCCGAATTTATTAATAAAATAAAGAGAGATATAAAAAGCACAAGGAGGGACTAGACCAAAACCCTTGGTAATAAGGACAATAATAGAATGCCCAACAAGGCCTCTAAAATAAACAACCATAGAACTCTAATGGAAGAAATTCTAAGCGAACAGAAAACCCGAAAGGAGGCAGGGCAACACCTGAGAGTCCCCACACAACCTCCACCCACCACCTCCTGAACTCACACTCCAAACCACAACAGCCTGCATCACCTCGCTATCCTCACATTAAGCACATCACAAAGTATCGAGGTTAGAGGTGGAGGCCCGGAGACACCAAAAGGCAACCAAAACCAAAATATCAAGTAATGAATTAAGAGTAATCAATAAGAGAGAAAGTTTTTAAAATAAAAAAGGAGGAAAACTCACAATTCAAGAGTCAAGCTTCTTTTATAAAAATGTAATAATAATGTGGCAACATGTTTATAATATAAGTAATAATATTATTTTCGCTAAAAAATCAAATAATATTTTTTAATAGATTAAAGCTAATAACGTCTAAAGTAATAATATTTTTTAAAAATTAATATTACCAATTACAGTTAAATTGAAAATTTGCAATTACGATATACCATTAATATGATGTATATGCAATACAAATAAATCAAATAAATATCTAATAAAATAAAATACTAATAATAACCTGATAAAAAAATATTAATAACCATCACTAATTCACATATGTACTTCAAATGCATAAAGCTTATAATAGTAATAACAATATGGTTGGTAAGGTATATTAAAACGTAATCTTAGAAGGCTAAAAAATAAAAAACTCAAAACATTTCAATTTAAAAACTATTGCAACTTCATGACAAATTAAGTAATAATATTATTTTTGTTAAAAAAGTAATAATCTATTATTAATAAATAGAAATTAATAAGGTTAAAGTAATAATATTTTTAAAGTATTAAAGTAATAAATTGAAGAAAAAATTAACAATAATAATACTTATTCAAGTGAAATAGATATATAATAATAAAATTGAAGTAACAAAAAACCGTTGCATTTCTTATATATATATATATATATATTGTTAGTTATTATATATTCGACTCAATATTATATAGTTAGTTGTTATTATCAAGTTCTATATTTCAATTAGAAAATATCATTTTAATGTAAATATAAATAGTTATTTAATATTCCACTAAGAGAATCATTTAATAAGTTAGTGGCAATTATTATTATCTTTCATTAAAATTAAATTCCTCTTCATATGTAAATTATAAATAAATATTTTAAAACACAAAAATCTTGAGATTCATTGTGGATGCTCCATTGGGGTTTCCTTTACATAGATATATAGATATGAAACCCCTCACTTTCAATGCATAATTGTTACATAAAAAAGAATTTTAAAGGTCATATAACTTAATTATACAAAAAATAATCTTTATTTTGTTTACAAATTTTTTTTAAAAAATATGTACCTAGATTGGAAGATTTCAACAAATATTGAGTCGAATGATAAATTTTAATAAATGTACGAATATACTTATTTGTAGGTTTTATCACTAAATTATATAATAACTAATATATAAATATGTTTGTGTGTGTGTAAATTAAATATATTAAATTTATTTGATAATAAGTAAATTAAAAAATGAGACATTAATTTTGAATTAGTTTAATAATATTTGCTTTTTTAAAACTAAATTATAATGCTGGTTTTAAATAAAAAGTATGAAACGTGTTTAATATTATATCTAACTTTTATTTATTGTAATCATTGGCATAAAATATTTTTATCTCATGAAGTTGTTTGTGTATAAAGCCCTTCATCTACTACAATGTATTTTTATGTTTTTGGTTACTATTAATGTCATCTAATATATATATATATATATATATATATATATATATATATATATATATATATATATATATATATATAATTAATCTAATAAAATGTAGTTATTTATTATAATTGACACATAAGGAATATAAAAACTAATATATATATATATATATATATATATATATATATAATAGTTATCATTATTATTAATCTAATAAAATGTAGTTATTTATTATAATTGACACATAAAGAATATAAAAACTAATATATATATATATATATATATATATATATATATATATATATATATATATAAGAAGCTTGACTCTTGAATTGTGAGTTTTTTTCCTTTTTCTCCTTTTATATATATATATATATATATATATATATTATTTTAATTGTTAGATATATATATATATATATATATATAGATGTAGATAAATTATATTATATTATATTATATTATATATAAACATATTGTTAGTTTTTATTATTATTTAATATTCCACTAAGAGAATCTTTTAATAAATTAGTGGCAATTATGTTCTTTCATTAGAATTAAAGTCTTCTTTATGTGTAAATTTTAAATAAATATTATAATAGATAAAATTTAATTATGAGAAAAATTGTGGAGACTCCATTGGGGTCTCCTTTACATATATATATATATATATATATATATATATATATATATATATATATATATATATATATATATATATATATATATATATATATATATATATATAGATACTTCTTGCTTTGGAGTCTTGACGGTTAACAATTACACATTATTGCTATAACGGGAAAACGTTACATGTTAAATTTCCTTGATTTTGATTCTCGATGGGGAAGGATTACAAGTTATCGGAATACAAATATTTCATATTAATATGCTCAGAGATCTGACTAAACATTTTACACGGTATTTTACTAATCTACTTCTATTGTCTATTTAATCTAAACACTCACTAATAAAATCTCTATTTTATCCATTGCTATTTTTTGCCACATCACCATATTATACGTTGTTGAAATACAAATACTTTATATCTTATTTTCACAAATGTCTTTATTTTTTATAATGATTATTTTACTTTTGACTCTTGACGGGAAACAACTTATACGATTGGCCTTTTGCAACAATTAATAGAGGCATATTCCTAATTTTTCAAATCATTATTTAAGCTTTTCGCTTAACACTTTTAAATCAAAACTGTAACTATTTACTTAGTGATCAAACTACCAAAAATATAAGTACCTCGATGGGTGGGGTGGGGGGCGACAGGGAGCGACGATGGGGGACGACGACGGGGAGCGGCAAAGAAGGGTGGCTACGGAGAGCGATGATCGTGATGGTTGCAACGTCGTTGGATTCACTTTAATCGTATCTCCTTCCTCTCTCATTTGCATATTCCTCTATCTTATCTTCATCTCATTTTTTTTCTGATTTTTACTCTATTTTTTAACACTTGAAGAATGTACCAACTTTTTTTTAACTTTCTGCAACTTGAACTTTTTAGGGCGTAGTGGTAGCTACGGAGGCGGCCACAGGGAGCGGCCTCAAGGTGAGGCAATCGCGGTGGTTGCAATGTCGTTGGATTTACTTAAATGTGTTTCTTCTTTTTCTCTCATCTGCCTATTCTTTCATCTTATTTTCATCTCACTTTTTTCTAATTTTTACTCTGTTTTTAAGATTTGAAGACAATATTGACTTTTTTTATTTTTCTACAACACAATTTAAGCACCTTGAAATAAATTGTTTTTCATTAGCTTATGTCTTTTTCTTTTATTACATTTTACAATTTTCAATGTAATTATGGATTTTTAGCACATTATAACAAATATAGTATCACCCGTGCGGATGCACGGGTATAGTACTAGTTCTTTAGAAAATAAATAATAGGTGTTGAATCCAAACCAGTAATTATGAGCTGCTACATATCAGATGAATCAAAATTCTGTAGTAAATGTTAATCATGGTACTATACAGTATACATGTTTTGCTTCCCATAATGGTCTTGGATATTTGACTTAAACATTTCCCTTTGCCTGAAGCATGCATATATTTTAAATAGCAGTTGATCAAATGCATTGTTAGCAACCTTCTCAGGTCCAAGCCAGGCCAAGTTTTTTTCTTTTCCATCTTAAGTAAAGCTTTGCTATAGAGTTGCTATGTGGAGTGGTTTTCTCTCATTCACATGGTCACCTGGGATGAAAAGAGCTATTGGATATAGTAGCAATTGAATCAACTGCATTGAGGGAGTAAAATGGGTACCCACTTGTGTCATGCAGTTCCATGGTACTCTCATCTAAGAATGGTGGATTAGAGGGAGAAACAAGATTCTCCTCCTTCTTGGTTAGCATATGTAATGCCTTTGACATAGTTGGTCGTAATGAAGGGACCTCTTGTGTGCATAGAAGTCCAATTTGAATCACTCTTAAAATCTCATCCTTAACATTGCTATTGTTGTCTTCATGCAACTCTATATTCGGATCAAATAATTTTTCGGCAGTCCCCGACTGAAAATGCTTCCATGTCTGATATTATCAGAAAGAATGTAAAATCAGAACAAAACAACCAAGGAATCTACAACTGAACAACAATCATAAGAAAGCAACTAAGGAATATATAACTGACCACTGTAACCAAGCTGTCTGAATACTCTAATGCTTTGCTCCTGTTATTCTGTCTACCAGTAACTATCTCTAGCAGTAGTACTCCAAAGCTATATACATTTGCTTTTTCTGTTAACTTCCCATGAGCTAGATACTCTGGAGCCATATACCCCCTGCAGGTCAAGGAATACAAGAGTACATGACTATCTCAGATATAATACACTTGTTTTTGCCTTTTACTATAATTTGTTCAAAACTGTTATTACTATTTCCCAAAAAAAACACGTTATGAAAGAAGATACTTACAAAGTTCCTGCAATGGCTGTACTTATATGCATCCAATAAGATGTTACTGGCTTTTATATATCTATGAATTATCCTGGTATTGGAGTTCTCATGCAGGTAAACTAATCCTTCAGCTGTCCCAGTGATAATTTCTATCTCTTTTCCCAGTTCAGTTCTCTTCCCTTGATTTTATCTGCATGTATAAATTAAGAAGTATTATATTTGGTTAAGATAATGATAAATTGATAATCACTTGCATGTGTTCAGAAATTAAATTACCAAAAATGAAGCGATCAAGACTTCTGTTGGGAAGATATTCATATACAAGCAGGTTTTCAGGTCCTGCACAACTGCATCCTAAAAGTCTAACTAGATTCTTGTGTTCTACACTACTAATTATGTTGACTTCATTGTAGAAATCTGCTGCTCTATGTCTGTTGTTGAAATATAACCTCTTTATAGCAAAATCTATTCCATCAGGTAAAACTCCCTGCAATAAGAGCAAAATTGTTAAGAGTGGCTTTGATATGTACAATGGTGGGATATATGTCTTCAGAAAAGAGAAATACTTTATAAACCGTTCCAAATCCTCCATGTCCTAACTTGTTATTCTCATTAAAAGATCCAGTAGCTTTGTCCAATGTAGAGTACTTGAAATTCAAGCTTTTATGCTGAAGAGTCTTTGCCATCTTTTCTGCATCATTTGATCCTTGAAACCAAAATGACCATTTGGATCAGTAAACGTTCTTAATGTAATTGTGTTATAACCTGTGTTGCACCGACAATTCCAATTGGAGACGTGTCTTGTGTCCGACATGTATCGTGTCAGACACCGACACCAACACTTCAATTACTTGTATTTTTCAGATTAAAACCGGTGTTTGTGTCTGTGCTCCTGTGCCGGTGCTTCATAGGTTTTGACCGCTAATGATTCTACAATATTCTTAAGAAGGAAAATTGAAGCTCTTTGTAAAAAGAAACAAGTTACTTAATTAGTCAAATACCTCTTCTTTTCTTTTGAATATATCTTTGTTTCCAGATATAAAACCCAATAGTGGCTCCAACCACTGCAACTATTACAGAACTGACAGCTGCAACCACTATCACTACTACATTACCTGCACAAGTAAGCAAGTTGAACTTAAACTCAGAATTCACCGCATCTAAATTTATATCCTAGCACAATTTATTTCTTAATGCATGAAGTTATATCCTAGCACAATTTATTTCTTTAGTCCCCTAAAAAGTGTCAAGAACTGCAATTTATTTACCTCCTGAGCTCCCATTTTCATCTTCCTTGTTAAGAAAATCTTTGTCCGAGTACCTCATAAAGCACCCAGTGTTGAGCGCTCGTCCTTCTGACCAAGGCAAACATCCCAAAATGGAAGAGGAGGCTTTCTCAAGACATGCTTTACAAGACCTAGTGTCCAAAGTCTTCCAACAATCAACCAAAACATAAGCAGATTCATTTGTTTTTCCTGATACAGCAACTTTCCCCCTAGCATACCCTTTATTATTAGGTGCATCTAGAACTGCTTTTAAAACTGCTTGCTTTGCTGCTGCTTGAAAACTTGAGTTTTTCTTAGTTGTGTTCCCACACACAGCTCTATCTCCTGGTCCTACATACTCATTAAAGAAAGGATAGTTGTCCGACGTCATGAAACAACCATCGAGGTAAATGCGGCCCGAATTATAAGGGAAGCATTGGGGAAGAACGATATGCGCTTCAAAATAACATAAGACACAGTCAAGTAATGAAAGATCTCCATAGCATTGTGCCAAGCCATAGTTAGTATCAGGTCCTGTTCCTGTTACTACTGTGCTAAATCCAGTATCATGCATCTGCTTGCTGATTTTCTCCATAGCACTGCGCCAAGCCATAGCAAAGATGGTCGTGTTGTGCTCTAGTTGATTGCCACATGTTATGAGGACTGTCTTGGCCCTTGGTTCTGCCATTACTGTTTTTGATAGTAATAGAATTATGAGGAGAAGGAGCATGAGGCATTTAGAAGATATGAGAGGGACTAGTTAAACATCATTCTTCTTAGCCTAATTGGCATTTTAATTAGCTGCTGTCCAAAATGATTATTGATAGTTAAACAATCAAACATCATTCTTCTTAGCTGATTTATTTCCGACAGTTCGTATTCCTTTTCCAAGCTATAAGTGTAATTAGGTAGTTAGTTAGTTAGTTGATACTTGGTTAATTAGGTAGTTAGTTAGCCATTGATGTAATTCTATATAAACCTAATCATATTCTCTACCATTTAATAAGAATTATAATTTTCTTTCTTTCTTCCTTTTTCAATTCTTCAAACAGCAGGCCCCACACATCACAAATGGCAACTTGCTAGACATGACTTCACGCCTAAACTCAAGTGGGTACTACCTAGCTAATAAAAGACAAGTACACTATAACAAGGTAGTAAGAAGAAGAAGAAAAAAGAAACTAATGTAACAAGAAGTGGTTAAAAATGTGGTTGCAGAAAGAGCGGTGATTAAAGAAATCCAAAAATGTGAGTTTGTGTTTGCCTAACAAATTTCTGAGTTTGTTATACGGTTATAACTAATAATAACACAACAATGGGAAGGAGATTCTTACCTTACCCGTGTCCTGCTCTGAACTGAGAAGAATGGGAAGAAAGTTGAGAATTCATTTGAAGGTAGTCGAACAAGAAGATTGATAAATAGAGAGGTTGAAGTATACAGTATGCACTACGCAAATACAACAACGAGTCAACAAGTGCATTTTACATATCATCCATGCCTTAAAAAAGCAAACAAACTGCAGCTCTTCTACTGCCTAACATTCTGTTGTTAGTTCTATTTGCAAATATAAATTTTTAAATGAAATGTTTCCAACATGTTTTCATCAGACTTCATAGTATCTTTGTCAAATAAATAATAGGTGTTGAATCCAAACCAGTAACTATGAGCTGCTACATATCAGATCAATCAAAATTCTGTAGTAAATGTTAATTATGGCACTATACAGTATTACAGTATACATTCTTCACTTTCCATAATGGTATTGGAAATATGACTTCAACATTTCCCTTTGCTTGAAGCATATATTTTATATAGCAATTGATCAGAAGCATTTTTAGCAACCTTCTCATGTCCAAGCCAGGCCATATTTTTTGCCGTCTTAAGTAATGCTGTGCTATAGAGTTGCTGTGTGGAGTGGTTTTCTCTCCATTGTCATGGTCACCTGGGATGAAAAGAGCTATTGGATACAGTAGCTATTGAATCAGCTGCATTGAGGGAGTAAAATGGGTACCCACTTGTGTCATGCAGTTCCATGGTACTCTCATCTAGGAAAGGTGGATTAGAGGGAGCAACAAGATTCTCCTCCTTCTTGGTTAGCATCTGTAATGCCTTTGACATAGTTGGTCGTAATGAAGGGACCTCTTGTGTGCATAAAAGTCCAATTTGTATCACTCTTAAAATCTCATCCTTAACATTGCTATTGTTGTCTTCATGCAACTCTATATTTGGATCAAATAACTTTTCAGCAGTCCCTGACTGAAAATGCTTCCATGTCTGATATTGTCCAAATGTAAATGTAAAATATTAGATAAAAAAATGAGTTGCTTCAGATTAGTGTACAGACAAATTCAGAACAAAACAACTAAGGAATCTAGAACTGACCACTGTAACCAAGCTCTCTGAATACTCTAATGCTTTGCTTCTGTTGTTCTGTCTACCAGTAACTATCTCTAGCAGTAATACTCCAAAGCTATATACATCTGCTTTTTCTGTTAACTGCCCATGAGCTAGATACTCTGGAGCCATATACCCCCTGCAGGTCCAGGAATAAAGGAGTACATGAATATAATTTGCTCAAAATTTTTATTACTATTTACTAAAAACAATGCGTTATGAATTAAGATACTTACAAAGTCCCTGCAATGGCTGTACTTATGTGGCTCTTGTCTTCTTGAAAGGACCTTGCCAAACCAAAATCTGCAATTTTAGCCCGAAGCTTTGAATCCAATAAAATGTTGCTGGCTTTTATATCTCTATGGATTATCCTGGTGTTGGAGTTCTCATGCAGGTAAACTAATCCTTCAGCTGTCCCAATAATAATTTCATATCTTTTTTCCCAGTTCAGTTCTCTGCCCTTGATTTTATCTGTCATGTATAAATTAAGAAATATTAAATTTGATTAAGATTATGATAAATTGATAATCACTTACATGAGATCAGAAATTAAATTACCAAAAATGAAGCGATCGAGACTTCTGTTGGGAAGATATTCATATACAAGCAGACTTTCAGGTCCAGCACAACTGCATCCTAACAATCTAACTAGATTCTTGTGTTCTACACTACTAATTATGTTGACTTCATTGTAGAAATCTGCTGCTCTATGTCTGTTGTTGAAATATAACCTCTTTATAGCAATCTCTCTTCCGTCAGCTAGAACTCCCTGCAACAAGAACAAAATTGTTAAGAGTGGCTTTGATATGTAAAATGGTGGGGATATAAGTCTTCAGAAAAGAGAAAATACTTTATAAACTGTTCCAAATCCTCCATGCCCTAACTTGTTACTCTCATCAAAAGATCCAGTAGCTTTGTCCAATGTAGAGTACTTGAAATTCAAGCTTTTATGCTCAAGAGTCTTTGCCATCTTTTCTGCATCATTTGATCCTGGAAACCAGAATGACCATTTGGATCAGTAAACATTCTTAATGTAGTTGTGTTAAGACCTCTATAGCATCGACACCTCCGATTAAAGAAATGTCTGGTGTTCGACATGTATCGTGTGAGTGTCAGACACCGACACCAACACTTCAATTACTTGTATTATTCAGATTAGAACCGGTGTCTGTGCCTGTGCCTGTGTTGGTGCTTCATAGATTATGACTGCTATTGATTCCACAATATTCTTAAGAAGGAAAATTGAAGCTCTTTGTTAAAAAACAAGTTACTAAATAAGTCAAATACCTCTTCTTTTCTTTTGTATATATCTTTGTTTCCAGATATAAACCCCTATAGTCACTCCAACCACTGCAACAATTAGAGAACTAACAACTGCAACCACTATCACTATTACATTACCTGCACAAGCAAATGTGTTCATTTTTTTAATGCATGAAGTTGTATCCCAGCACAATAAAATGTGTGAAAAACAGAAACTTTATTTACCTCCTGAGCTCCCATTTTCAACTTCCTTGTTAAGAAAATTTTTGTCTGAGTACCTCATAAAGCACCCAGTGTTGAGTGCTCGTCCTTCCGACCACGGCAAACATCCCAAAATGGAAGAAGAGGCTTTCTCAAGACATGCTTTACAAGACCTAGTGTCCAAATTCTTCCAACAATCAACCAAAACATAAGCAGATTCATTTACTGTTCCTGATACAGCAGCTTTCCCCCTAGCATACCCTTTATTATTGGGTGCATCTAGAGCTGCTTTTAAAACTGCTTGCTTTGCTGCTGCTTGAAAACTTGAGTTCTTCTTAGTTGTGTTCCCACACACAGCTCTATCTTCTGGTCCTACATACTCATCAAAGAAAGTATAATTCTCCGACCTCATGAAACAACCATCGAGGTAAATGCGGCCGGAATTATAAGGGAAACACTGGGGAAGAACGGTACGCGCCTCAGCATAACATAAGACACAGTCAAGTAATGACAGATCTCCATAGCACTGTGCAAGGCCATAGTTAGTATCAGGACCTGTTCCTGTTACTGCTGTGCCAAAACCAGTAGTACGCATCTGCTCGCTGATTTTCTCCATAGTTGCAACGAAATTCGGAACAAAGATGGTCGTGTTGTGCTCTTGTATATTGCCACATGTTATGAGGACTGTCTTGGCCCTTGGTTCTGCTATTACTGTTTCTGATAGTAATAAAATTTTGACGAGAAGTAGCATGAGGCATTTAGAAGATATGAGAGGGACTAGTTTCTTCATTTTTTGGTATGATCCAATCTGATTCACTTTCTCTTGTAAGCTGATTACAAGAAACTGTAGAAAAATAGGTTAATTTAGAATCTGTGTGTGGCTATATCAGATAAAAAGTTCATTCCCTTGTTTATGATTATAGTGGTTACTAGATAAAAAGTTTCTTCGTTGATGTGAGATTTTTAAACTTTTACTCTATTCCTCTGTTGCGATCCTTCAAGTTTCAAAAGAACTTTTGCATCATGAATAGAATTTAGAAAGGTTGACTTTGGTTTTCTACCAATTTTATGTTTATAAAACTGTGGTTTCACATTTGCCGATAGTTTCAAGTTTCATGACAGGTAGATGATGCTGAAATAATATTAAGTTACAGAACTATATATGGCTTCACATTTGCTGATACTTACATGACACGTAAATGATGTTGAAAACTATATTAAGTCGCAGAATTGTATAATAATATCAATGATGAATTGAAGCCACACTAGACCCCACTTTTGACTTTGTGCCATGTTAACAAGTGCGTGAGGACCACTACTTAGAAAATTATAAAAATGAGTATATTATTTTCTGTTCTCATTTTTACTGTTTCTGGTACAAAATTTTATAAACAAAAATGAATTTAAAATTGTTATTTTAATTTTAATACAGATATAATAATGAAGAAGTTTGTTGGGAGAAAGGTCCTAAGAGACTGTCTCCACGAACTTTCACAGCAAGCAAGCAACCAACGCGATTTGTGTTTCTCTTTTTGTTTGCTAATGAAGATAAAAGTAAAAGGCTTCTAGATAAAACGTCGGTATTAAAGTTGAAAACCCGAACAAAACCTACCTCATTAATTGTTCAGAGAGTAGGCCCACAAATCACAGGTGGCAATTGGCAAACCATGACTTCGCCTGAAAATCAAGAGGAACATTTACATGTTTTTTTGTTTTCTGAGATTTCACCTAGATAGCTAATAACAGAAACAAGGTAAAGATAAGAAGAAAAAAAGAAAGGATAGTAACAAGAAGTGGTTGAAGAAAGCGCGGTGATTAAAGAAATCCAAACAAGTTTCTGAGTTTGTTATACGGTTATAACAATAATAACACATCAAAATTAGTCGTATATACTTCTTGCAAATTCAACATGGGAATGGGAAGATTACCTTACCTGTGCCCCGCTCTGAATTGAATACTAATACTATTACTATCTGACGTCGTTTCGTCGGTGAGATGAATGGGGAGAAGGTGGGGATTTTATTTGTAGTTGCAAGTAGTGGAGCGAGAGAAAATTGAGGTTAAAGCATACAGTATGGAACAACGAGTCAAGCACGGATGATAGTGTTTGGAAATCGCCTCGTTGAAAAAACAGAGCATCAAATTATTTCAAGACTGAAACTCTGTGTTGTGTTGTGAATGTGAAGTCTATGTTACGCGGTAATGTTGTCTTGTCTCTTGCCCCTTAATGACACTCAAGGACATCTCTCATTTTACTATTCTGTCCTATATCTTCAGTTTTCTAGCTTACACTTACTACTTGCACCATATTTATTTCTAGGCTCCCTACAATGTACACTATTCAAATTTGTATCTTAACATATATGGACTCGGGTCCCGGATCAAATTTTGGTTAGCGGTAGATATGAGTCCGATCTAGATCAAATGGTCTATATTTCAATTATACAAATCAAAGTTAAAATATACACTGTTTGATCTTGATCAGATGATCAATAATTGTTTGAATGCATGACTATATGTAGTGACGACCGTATGTAATTCGAAATCTCAACCTCCATTGAGTATAGTCACGCCTCAATGGTCATTGTAGTCAAAGTAACTCGTCACCATTTGATTTCTATCTCATGCACTCGTAATTGTGGATTTCATTTATCCATAACAATAAAGGAAGAAATAGAGATGGTGAATGTAGGGAATATGCATCCCTCAAGTCACCTAAAAACCATGATGACCGTGTATGTCAAGTGACATTTTGAATATGCAAGAATCTGGCACTAACATTTCTAATGTACAATTTTGCATATATGCACGACCTAGTTTAATTTGAAATGCTAAATAAAAAGTGATGCACGACCTGTGCATATCTCATTCACACTCGCGCATAAGGGCTGACTTAAGTTCTGACTTTTGGCGCGATGTATGACCATGCAAGAGCCTCTGCGTGGGCCGTGCATTCTCTATTATAATGCTTGTTCATGATCTTTTTCTCTAGAATATTCGTTTTTCTTTATTTCCTAGAACCCAAAATTTTTATACAAAGGTGAGTAATTTAGATTGAATTAAATAAAATAGACCAATCTAATATATTTTGAGTTTATCAAGCATACAACTTCTGTCTTGTCAAAGATTTGTAACACGTTTTTTTATAAGAAAATATACTTTACAAAGAATTTGTTTCATAACTAAAATTTTGTTATCTTCAAAACCATTGAGGGGGCAAGATTTGTCAATCCTTTGGATTCTATCAATCTCCCCTATTTAATATTTATGATGATGAGAAACCACTTAAATTTAATGAATGATTTTTCTTGCACCTTTAGAACCAAATTAAGGATCCTCCCTCCTGAGATTGTACTCGCGGGCATGAGGAGTTGGCCGAGGTAAAGGAGCTTGCTTTGGGAGTAAGCATTCAACACACGTGGACACATTTAGACGTTGGAGCGGTTAAGACAACGTGGAGAAGCACCGTAGAAGTGGAAGCGAAGATATTTTGACCCCACTACCCGTGCTAGTGGAAGAGTGGAAGCGTGCTTCCTAGTTTTTAGGGCCTGTATGTAATGTAGTGCGTTGATCTTGATTAATCCAAGGGTAGGCAAATGTTGGCTATGTTTGTGGCCGACGAGGGCCTATGTATATAAATAGGAGAGTAATTGTACAGAATAGACACATCAATCAAATCAAACTCTACGTTTATTTTTTACCTATCTTCTTTATCGCATTTATCTTTACGTTTATGCATTAGCCAGTAGTATAATCCAACCCTCGTAGTCCCCTCTCACCTAACCTGGCCCTTTCTAGAGGAGTCAGGATACCCACAGTCAAGGAGCAGAGTTCCCTCTTTGGCGTAATCGCTTGAAGAACAGAGGAATCAAAGAACTTGCTCAAACCCCTGGCCGAATCCACGGCCAGGACCTAAGATTTTGAACCAAGGAACAACAATTTGGCACGCCCAGTGGGATTAGAATAGGTGAACAGACCATTGCGTTTGATTTGCCTGGATTGGATTATCATTGGTGTATGCACCTGCGCTCTGGGAAAAACCTAAGTATGGATTCACCGTCTGCTTCAAGAAAGGCAATTGTTGCGACCAAGAGGAGGAGCCTTTGGAATCGAATGAACCGCCTCACCAAGAGGAGGAGCCTGTGTTTGAGACCACCTCATTCTTTTTTTTTAAACAAAAAGGAAAGGAGCCTCGTTAAAACCTTCTGATGCAAAACCCTCCTTAGGGATAAAAACACCAAGAAGGAAAGAGTACTCCCCCCTATTTCATTAAAAAATAAAAAGCAAAATTACAAAAAGCAAGGGGGGACATAAACCAAAACCCCTGCAAACAAAAATTACAAAAATTACTGTCTAAAACAAAAAGAAGGAAGACCAACCATATTACGGTTAAAATCATCCTGAATAAAAGTGGGAATAGAATTCCACCATTGGAAGCCAGGTAGGGTAGTTCCATGAGACGCAAGCTTATCAGCACAGTGATTTCCTTCCCGAAAAATATGAGTGCAACTAAAAGTCATGGATTTTAGAAGACCCATGCAATTAAGCCAGCGGTTGCGGATACTCTAAGGAACAATGAAGTGAGACGAAATGGCCATAACAGCAAGCTGAGAATCACTCTCAATCCATAAACGATGCCAACCTTTATGGAAAGCCACCTCAATGGCTACCATGATTCCAACAAGCTCTGCATGAAGAGCGTAATTTGTACCAAGAGGAAGCATGAAGCAACCCAGAGATTCAGCATTACTATCGCGAAAGATAGGGATACATGATATAATGTACCAAGTGTCCCAACAATTGGCTGACATAGTTAAACCTATGGTGCACAATGAAGTGCAACAGGCCAAGGAATTGGAGCACAGGCAGGCAACACAAGGTGGCAGTCCTACCAACCCCATTTTCTCCGGCCAATTACAGGGAGGACATCCTACTTCTCTGGGAGGCACGCATCAGTCCCTGCCATACACCAACCCTGTTGGACCTCAGCAGGCATCCTCTTATACTTCGATGGGAGGCATGCATCAGTGTCCACCGAGTGGGAGTTTGACTGGGCCTCAGCAGGCGTTCTCCTATCGGGTATGTCCTACTTCTGTAATTCCTCAGCCTGGTACTTTTGCCACTGCCAACATTGGGTGGCAGTTTTTGGCGAATGTCACTAATACAGCTTCTCTTCAGCAGGGACAAGTGCAATTGGCCAGAAGGCCGCCCGAGGCAGTAGGCTCGGTGGGTTTGTCGCAAGGACCATTATATGGATGTTCTGCCACGGCTAACTACCCGGCCTACGCAGGGGGGCAAGCCTTCGCCCCGGAATCCGGGAATGACAGGATCAGTGGGTATTGCCCGAGTCAGCAGCCATGGGCCCAGAGCCCACCTGGCTCGACAAGCCTACCTCCTAGTCAGCCGTACTCCGGAGCACTCAGTACCTACCCGGCGGGTTCCTATATACAGACACAGATGGGTGTTGCCCCGGCCGAGCAGCCATGGAATCAACTTCCACCTCACCGAGGCACGCAAGCATCTGTACTAGGAACTGACCTTGTTAACCTGGCCCAAGTAGTGTCTGGGCAGCCATGGACAAACGCTCCACATCAGGTACCATCGCAGCCAGGGGCGCAGGGTCCCCCAGATAAACTGTTGCGACCAACCCCTTCACCTGAAAGACCATCGGGGGCCAGACTTCTGGACCCTAATTTGATAGCTGACACTGTAGCGACCGAAAAATCCGAAGCAGGGATTCCTCGTCATTTTGAAAATGAAGCCGCCATCAATATTTATTAAATAGGAAAAACATTGAAAAAAACCTTTATTTTTGGGTCCGGGGGTTGATTATGTGTGAGGAAGGTATTAGTACCCCACAACATCCTTTCAAAAGAAAGATTTTCATTTAATTTAATGTGTAGAAAAAAAAGTTAATTAAAAGAAAACACTCTAATTTACCCTTTTTATTATTTGCAAAATTGAAAAGGAAGACTTAATAAAAATTTTAGTTTTTTTGCGCTTGACAGGAGTGGGCCCCTGCTCCTACGTATCCCCAGGTGCGATGGAGAAATCAAAGCTACGTAGTTCTTGGTAGAAAATGTTTGTGTTGGTGTTTTTTATTAATATTTTTGAAATTGGGAGAGGTATTCGTAATGACCAAACAAGTAAAACTCAGAGTGGTCATCACTCATAGCTCGTTTGAAAACTAAAGCTGTTATTAACGGTCAAACAAGCTAAGCTCAGAGTGACCATTAGTAACAAACCATTTTTTGTGAGTAATTGTTTAAAAATACTAGTTTGGAAGCATTATGATGTAATAATAAAAAAAATTAAATGAGTTGTAATAGAAAAGGAAGTGTAATTAGTAGGGGTGTTATGTTATTAAAAGGGGGGTGTGAATAGCAACAAGGGCTGTATTTTTAAAACTGGGGTGTAATAGTAAAAGCAGGGTGTGATTAGCTTCAGGAGGTTGCATTTTTTAAAAAAGGGAGGTGCAAACAGCTAAAGCCCAATTTTGTTTTTGGGTCTTGGGCTGATGGCTTCTCAACTGGGTTTATGGACAGGGGTTGTTTATTATTAAAACTGGAGGGTGTAAATACGAAACAGGGGTTGTAGTTAAAAGTCTAGGGGTGCGAGAAGCAGAAGACCCATTTTGGCTTCCGAATCACTAACCCACAAATCATGGGCTTTTTAGGGGGGGGGGGGGTGCCTGAACTAAAAACGAATGGTGCAGGAAGCAATCTGATTGAAAATTAAAAAAACATAAAATTAAAACAAATAACACCTAGGGTATATAAGGCTACTATGAAGCAAAAACGAAACCCTAATCCCTTACCTCGCAAATTCTCAGCGCCGCTCTCACCACTTCCCCCTAACCCTAATCTTTCGCCTCCTTCTCTTCAACATCGCGTCCACCATCCTCCTCACCCTAATTCGCTTTCTCCTCACCGAAACATACCACACTCTTCTCCTCCTCACGACATCAACCCTTTCTTTCTCCCCATCGCCGCATCACTCTCCCCCCTAATTTTCGTTTCTGTCCTTCTCCTCAACGCTGTTAACCCAAATCTCACAGAGAGAGAGAGAGAGAGAGCCTTTGAGAGAGAACAGTGAAACGAAAGAGAAAGGTGAAGGGAGAGAGGATGATGAACGAAGGAGAAAGGAGAGGGACGATGGTGATGATTGCAGAGGGGAGGCGTTCGGTGGTTCGGTGATGTTGATGGTGGAGTGTGGCGATTTGCGGTGGTGTGGAGGGTTCAGTCGTAGGGGGGTGGCTTACGGTGAGGGTTTGGTGTGAGGAGAAGACGGTGGTGAGGCGTGGAGGTGCGATGGTGGTGGTACACGGCGGTTCACGGCGGCGTTGAAGGGAGATGTGAACTCTGGTGATGGCAGTTCACGGACAACAGTTACGAATGGATGCAGGAAGGGGGTTGATGACGACACAAAGGAGTAAAACAAACGACCAGGGGTTGTTCACGGCTAACGGCCACCATCCACGGTGGCCGGAGGTAAAAATTCACTCCTTTCTCTTTTCTTTTCCTCTCACTGTCTCAACCTCCCCCTTTTTGCATTCTGTTTTTTTTCCTAAACTGATTCTGACTGGTAACCCTAGATTTTTTACTAAACCTATTACTAATTAACCCTTAATTTAGATAACTAATCAATTTCGTTTTCGTAAACAGAAGGGTAATGATACTGACTCTGAAAACCCTGTTTAATTTCTAATGCTAAACTTTCAAAAGAAGAAGAAGAAGATGAACTAAAACTTATTTCGAAATAAGACTACATTTTGATAAAAAGTATGCTAGATCACCTTTTTTCAGCTTCTGAAATAGACTTCTGTTGCTTATTGTTTGCTGCTATTCTCACTTTGTTTCAAAAATTTTAGTGCCTTTTCTCTCTCAGTCTTTTTTTTGTTGCTGTGTGCGTGAGTGTTTCAGTGTGCTCTTTTTGTGTATTTCTCTGTATCTGTTTTTCAGTGACTGTCTCTCTGTTTGGGTATTTTTCTCTGTGTGCCTCTGTGTATATGTGAATTTTCTGTGTATTTTGGTGTCAATTTTTGTCCCCCCTTGACTGTGTTACTGTTTGATATTTATAGGTGGATTGATGAGGTGCTGAGGAGCCAAAAAGGACAGCAATTAGGGCAAATTTAGGGCACAAAAAGGACAACAATTGAGGAGGAATCAAAAGGACAAAGGATAGCTCTTTGAATGGGCAAAGGACAATAGGTGGCAATGGAGGCAGGACAGCATCCAAGGAGAAACCCTAGCTAGGGCAGCCAGCAGCAGCTGCTGCGCCCCTTTTCTTCTTTTTTTTCCTTTTTTGAAATTTTGTATTTTTAATTTTTGTACTATTTTCTTTTTGCTGTTTTTTTTGGTTCATATGTTTTAAAAAATTGTATTATATAACAAAAGACCTTTGACTATTCAGCTTTCTCACTTATTTTTTGCAACAATAACAATAGACTAATAATAACAATAACTGCAAAAATAAAAGAAAACGAGCATCAAAACTAACATTGCACGAGAGTGCCAAGGACACGCGTGTGACACAACAAGCATAAAACCTTTTTTGGATTTTCGATTACTCGGACAAAATTAAGGTATGACAGTTGCCCCTCTTTATTTATATTTTACTAGGAAATATGGAGGACTTCCAAATTTCTCGAGTAAAATAGAAATAAAGATAAAAGGACACTAATTTTGTCAAAAACCTTTTTTGAGAAATTCACAAAAAACCGGGTTTACATAGAACAAAAGTAAATAGGGATCACCAGGGATCTGAAGGAGCACTGCGGCTCTGATGGTCTAATTCGCAGTCGATGCTTGGCGCATTGACTGGAGTTAAACTGAAGGACCGACGGGGTCTAAAGGGCATGCCTAAGCCTGATGGAGCGCAAACTAGCAATGGTACTAGTAAAACGGTCTGCTTGGGGGGCAAGGTCAGGTCGTTGACCTGATTTGTGTGGTTATATTGCTTTTTCAGGTTAGGTTTTGATGATGATGCGTTCGAAGTCAAAATGACAAGCAGGTTAGGTTTTGATGATGTGTTCAAAGCGAAAAATGGCAAAGCGGAAATCCAAGGCAAACAAGACTCAAGAAGTAAGGGTAGTCTCTAGGGTTTGGGTCGTGTCTTAGAATATTTTGTAAGCCGCTTCTAAGGGTCAGTTCATCTCACAGTTTCATAGCCTTCACAATTTTCAAAATGCATGCATGCTCATAGGTAAGGCACGTAACATAAAAACTATTTTATGAAAATGAGAAATCGATTCATGCTTTCTTCCATAAAGCCCAGAATCGATTTCCAACTCCTCTCAAAAGATAGAAATCGATTTCCATCTCATTTCCTAAAGACAAGAATCGATTCCCATACTATTTCAAAAGCCAAGAATCGATTCCTAGTATTTCTCATAAGACCAAAATCGATTTCCTACTTTATTTTTAAAGTGCAAAATCGATTTCCTTCCCGTTTCCAAAGCTATAAATCGATTTGCATCTCACTTAAATCAAGCAATGAATCGATTCATCAACTATACTATTTTAAGCCAAAAATCGATTCATCACCTCAAGCACCTAAGCCTTAAATCGATTTTCTTCTTTTTAAAAGCCTCAACGGTCATATTTTCAAGCTGATAATCGATTCATACTTACTCTTTGAAAGCAATCAATCGATCACACTACTCCTACTTTTAAGTCATAAATCGATTTACCATCCTAGGCTTTTCAAGTAATGAATCGACTCCTAAAATCATTCAACGGTCATATTTCTCCTAAGTCTATAAATAGGGACTTAATGTTTCTCATAAAAAGACAACCCATTCTTACGCTTACGCTGAAACGCAAAACTAAACCCTAGCACACACATCTCTACTCTTCACATATTTTCCATCTGTCAGAGTTGATTTCTCTCAAGGTTTAGGTTGGGTTGGTGATCTTCAAGTTGTTGTAATCTGCCTTCATAAGAGGTATTTTGGTTGTTAATTTGTAATTCGTTTTTACGTTGTATTTGGTACTAGAGAGTGGGGTATCTCTCCAGGGTTGTTCACAGTACTAGGGAGTGGGGTATCTCTCTAGGGTTGCTGTTTGTACTAGGGAGTGGGGTATCTCTCTAGGGTTGTTGATTGTACACGGGTGGGGTATCTCTTGTTGCTGTTGTTGTGGTAGATCTGTGGGCTCTTCATAGGTGGGGTATCCTAGGAGAAGAGTGTCTGAGTATGTAAAGGTTTCCAAAGCACCTGTAAGCTTTGTTGTGTTAGTGGAAAATCTAACAAGGGTGTGAGGACTGGACGTAGGTCACTAGGAGGTGACCGAACCAGTATAAAAATCTCTGTGTTCTTTACTGCTTTATTTTTAGTTTTCGTTTCTCGTTAACTCGTTCCATAAACCTGCGCGAAAAATCAATCAAGTCGTTAAAGGGGACTTAATTTTTTAAATCTCAATTCACCCCCTCTCTTGAGACTGAAGCCACTTGGTAACAAGTGGTATTAGAGCTAGACTCTTGTATAAAGGGCCTAGAAGCTTCAAGAGAAATGGCTTCAGGTTGGTCTACGCAAGAGGGTGCGTCTCTTATCCGTCCTCCGAGATTCAATGGGAAAGACTACGCTTATTGAAAAAAAGAATGAGAATATTCATAGAAGGGGTAGATCTAGATGTCTGGGATGCTGTGGAAAAAGGACCCTATGTCCCCATGCATATGGTAAATGGCGTTCTTACTGTTAAAGATAGAGCTGAATGGACTGATGATGAATAGAGAAAAGTGCAACACAATTTACGGGCTAAAAATATTATTACTTCTGCATTGAGTCCTGATGGGTTCTTTAGAGTATCAAATTGTAAATCTGCTCAAGAAATGTGGGATAATCTGCAAGTCACTCATAAGGGTACTAATGAAGTAAAAAGGGCCAGAACAAACACTCTGATCAGAGAATATGAGCTATTCAGAATGAATTCAGGTGAAACTATACCAGAGATGCAAAAGAGGTTCACTCACATAGTGAATCAACTAAGTCTATTGGGAAAGTCATTCCCTGCTGAAGATCTGATCAACAAAGTTCTAAGGTGTCTGAATAGAGAATGGCAACCCAAAGTAACTTCCATAGCTGAATCAAGGAATTTAGCTACCATGACACTTGCCACTCTATTTGGTAAATTACAAGAGCATGAATTAGAACTCACTCGTTTTGCTGAGCATGAAGATACAGATAAGAAAAAGAAAAGCTTGGCTTTAAAAGCTTCTACTTCAAGTCGACCTTGTGATAGTGATGACTCAGAAAGTGAGGATGATGAAAGTGAGGAGAACATGGCTTTCATGGTTCAAAAATTCAAAAGGTTTATGAGAAAGAAAAATTTTTCTAAAAATTTTTCTCCTAAGAATTTCTCTAGCAAAGAAAGTTCATCCGGTCCACCAACTTGCTACGAATGTGGAAAATCCGGACACATGACGATGGAGTGCCCGAACTTACAAAGAAAATTGTCAAAGTTTAAGAAAAAGGGGTCCAAAGGAAACAATGGTAGAAAAGCCTACATAGCATGGGAAGACAATGACATGAACTCATCAGATAATTCAGAAAGTGAAAAAGCTCAAGTTGCTCTCATGGCCGACCACGACAGTGAAAATGAAATTGAGGTATATTCTAACTCTGAAACTTCACCAAATGCATATGATGAATTACATGAGGCATTTCTTGAATTGCATAAAGATTCTGTAAAATTAGCTAAGGCATTAAGTAAATCTAAGAAAACTATTGCTCATCTTCAAAATGAAGTTAATGCTTTATGTATGTGATAAGTGTACAGAACATGAAAAGAAAATCCATGAGCTTGAATGGACATTAGGAAAAATGTGCGTACAAAACAAACAAAATGTGCATCCTAGGCCACAAAGAAACACTTCCATAAAAAGAAATTTGCATTATAGGCCTAAGTTCACTACTAGTTCATATATTATATGTTATTACTATGCCAAACTAGGACATACTGCATCTGTTTGCATAGCTAGAGGAAGACAAGTTGTGAAAAAGGTATGGGTTCCCAAAGGAACTATACCAAGTACTAACCCACAAGGACCCAAAGAAATTTGGGTACCAAAACTTTCAACTTGATCTCATTGAAGGTATGCTTCAAGGTATGGGGGCAGATTGATACCTTGACAGCAAAGACTCAAAGCGCATGACTGGAGACACAACAAAGTTCTTAACACTCACCCCCGGAAAAAGCAGTCATGTGACTTGTGATAACAACAATAGAGGAAGAATCACCGATGAAGGTTAGATTGGTAAAGTTTTATTCACCTCGATTGAAAATGTGCTTAATGTAGAAGAACTTTAGAATAGTTTATTAAGTTTTAGTAAATTATGTGATCATTGAAATAGGTAATCCCTAATCTTGGTTCATGCATCATTGAGAACAATATTTGTAAGGCATGTCAGAATAATAGGAAACAACACAAAGTATTTTGGTCAACCCTCTAGGACTGAGCATATAGAAATTAGATATCACCTTCTTAGAGTTTATGGTTAGAAAGGCGATAGTGTGATTGAGTTAGTTGAGTCGTCATGAACAGCTAGTTGATATTTTCACAAATCCATTGCAAAAGAAAACTTGGTTCTTTGTTCGTTCAAATGAGTTTCGATTAAATGTTTCTCAAGTGATTTTATAAGAAATGTGAATTTAAGTGAAATTGTGATTCGTAAATTTCTGCGTGCTCTAGAAGCGATTTCTAAAGCGGTTAAAGTGCTATTTTGTTCCTTGAAATCTATTTTGCTCCTGTCACAGTCAATTGCTAGCTCTGTTATTTTTTTAAAATCGATTTTTCTCCTGCTATAATACATGCTCACAATCGGTTGTTTACCTAAAATAATTCTTCTCCCAAAAACTCTACTTCCCTTGATCATATTTTGGCTGCCATCACCAACTTTCAAACTAAGCAGCGTGAAATGTATGAAGCTTAAACAAGAATTTGCTGCCTTAAAACAATTGCTTAACAGATTTTGAGACTCATGTTGGCTTTTACTTGTTTTGATGAAATATTTTCTCCATGGTATCAAATATGATTTCTTTGGTTTTGATGATTATTTATGTTTATAAATCTGCAATGGTTCATTTACCTTGTCAAATAGCTGTGTTGTTCGATTCGCAAACTATGTCTCACAGTCACCCTTTTGATCATGACAAAAAGGGGGAGAAATATATATAGAATTGTCATTTTGCGTCTAATTATTGAGATAGGGGGAGCATCAAGTGAGGGGGAGTCCTGTCGCATATCATGCATTATTTTGTTTGATGAACTAACCTCCCACCCAAAGATGAGTAAAGTTTTGTCATCATCAAAAATGGGGAGAATGTGGTTATATTGCTTTTGCAGGTTAGGTTTTGATGATGATGCGTTCGAAGTCAAAATGACAAGCAGGTTAGGTTTTGATGAGGTGTTCAAAGCGGAAAATGGCAAAGCGGAAATCCAAGGCAAACAAGACTCAAGAAGTAAGGGTAGTCTCTAAGGTTTGGGTCGTGTCTTAGGATATTTTGTAAGCCGCTTCTGAGGGCTAGCTCATTTCACAGTTTCATATCCTTCACAGTTTTCAAAATGCATGCATGCACATAGGTAAGGCACGTAACATAAAACCTATTTTATGAAAGTGAGAAATCGATTCATGCTTTCTTCCATAAAGCCAAGAATCGATTTCCAACTCATTTCCTAAAGACAAGAATCGATTCCATACTATTTCAAAAGCCAAGAATCGATTTTCTCATAAGACCAAAATCGATTTCCTCATAAGACCAAAATCGATTTCCTACTCTATTTTTAAAGTGCAAAATCGATTTACTTCCCGTTTCCAAAGCTATAAATCGAATTGCATCTCACTTAAATCATGCAATGAATCGATTCATCAACTATACTATTTTAAGCCAAAAATCGATTCATCACCTCATGCACCTAAGCCTTAAATCGATTTTCTTCTTTCTAAAAGCCTCAACAGTCATATTTTCAAGCTGATAATCGATTCATATTACTCTTTGAAAGCAATCAATCGATCACACTACTCCTACTTTTAAGTCATAAACCTACCATCCTAGGCTTTTCAAGTAATGAATCGATTCCTAAAATCATTCAACGGTTATATTTCTCCAAAGTCTATAAATAGGGACTTAGTGTTTCTCAGAAAAACACAACCCATTCTTACGCTTACGCTGATCTTCAAGTTGTTGTAATCTGCCTTCATAAGAGGTATTTTGGTTGTTAATTTGTAATTCGTTTTTACGTTGTATTTGGTACTAGAGAGCGGGGTATCTCTCTAAGGTTGTTCACAGTACTAGGGAGTGGGGTATCTCTCTAGGGTTGCTGTTTGTACTAGGGAGTGGGGTATCTCTCTAGGGTTGTTGATTGTAACAAGGGTGGGGTATCTCCTGTTACCGTTGTTGTGGTAGATCTGAGGGCTCTTCATAGGTGGGGTATCCTAGGAGAAGAGTGCATGAGTCTGTAAAGGTTTCCAAAGCACCTGTAAGCTTTGTTGTGTTAGTGGAAAATCTTACAAGGGTGTGAGGACTGGACGTAGGCACTAGGAGGTGACCAAACCAGTATAAAAATCTGTGTTCTTTACTGCTTTATTTTCAGTTTTCGTTTCTCGTTAATTCATTCCATAAACCTGCGCGAAAAATCAATCAAGTCGTTAAAGGGGACTTAAATTTTTAAAATCTCAATTCACCCCCCTCTTGAGACTGAAGCCACTTGGTAACAATTTGCACACCTCGAAGGACGTGTACTGTGTTTTTTTAGGCGGACACAGCTAGTCTGAAGGACCTGGGGTCGGATGATCCGTCGGTTTCTCGATAACGCGACGTGCGATCTGGATTGAAGGACCAATTATTGGTCTTTCTTGACTTTTTGCTCTTTTGCCCTTTCTTGACTTTTTTTGCTCTTTTGCTCTTTCTTGACATTTCTGCTGATCTCACCAACTCGCAGGACTCTCGACGGGAGATAGGGGGGGGGGGTTGCCCAAAGTAGTGGTACCAAAGTGCGGGTTATTGTGATTTGTTGCTTGAAGTGATTATGCATTTGTCTTCTTTGCAATTTTATGAGAGATCATCTCCTTTTTGTGTTTTTTAGAAATTTCGCAATGATTGTAATGCTTTTGATTATGCACATGTTTCGCAATTCAGTATCATTTACCACAAAACATTTTATCAAAGCAAATAGGGAAATGAGAGAATAAGAAAGAGGTTAATATTCAAATGGAAACCAAATGCGCCGAAGGTCACATCGGCTGAAAATTACATTTGAGAGTTTAAAATACGAAAAGAAGAAAGAAAAAAAAGGAAAGAGCAGATCTTTTGATTGTTTGTATCTTTGAAGTAACAACGCCAATCACCCATGCACATGACCTCGAGCATTCATCATCCAACTTTCGGAGGTATTGACTGCCTTTGTATCTGTTCAAGGTCCAACCTTTGACCCTAATTTTTGCCTGGATTGCTCTTTAGAGTTTTCAATCCACCGGGTCGTTCTAATTTTTGCCTAGGCCGCCCTTTCGGGTTTTCGACTTAGCGAGCTCATTTTTGCTTGGTTCATCTTTCTCTTATTTTTTTTCCATATATTTCTTTAGGCGTAGTACTTCTTAACTGCATCTGAGTTCGCTGGGAGTGGGAGGTCTTCACCATCCATCTTTGTGATAATTAAGGCTCCTCTAGAGAATGATTTCTTTACCACATAAGGTCCTTCGTAGTTAGGGGTCCATTTCCAACGGGAATCCTTTTGGATAGGAAAATTCTTTTTGAGCACGAGATCTCCTTCTTGAAACTGCCGAGGGCGAACTTTCTTATCACAGGCTTTCTTCATTCTTTGCTGATACAACTGGCCATGACACAAAGCAACCACTCTCTTTTCCTCTATGAGGTTCAACTGGTCCAGACGAGCTTGAACCCATTCTGCTTCTTCTAATTTTGTTTCCATTAACACTCGCAGAGAGGGTATTTCAACTTCTATGGGAAGAACTGCTTCCATCCCATATACTAGTGAGAATGGTGTTGCCCCTGTTGATGTGCGAACCGAGGTCCGATAACCATGCAAAGCGAAAGGCAACATTTCATGCCAGTCCCTGAAGGTCACCACCATCTTTTGCACAATCTTCTTTATGTTCTTATTTGCCGCTTCGACTGCCCCATATATCTTTGGACGGTATGGGGAGGAATTATGATGTTGGATTTTGAAGTCGTCACACAAATCTTTCATTATCTTGTTGTTCAGGTTGGTCCCATTATCCGTGATGATCTTATTTGGAAGACCGTAACGTCAGATCAAATCTCTTTTTATGAACTTGAGAACCACGGATTTTGTTACACTGGCATAAGAAGCGGCCTCGACCCATTTGGTGAAATAATCAATAGCGACAAGAATGAAGCGACGCCCGTTTGATACCTTAGGTTCGATGGGACCGATGACATCCATTCCCCACATTGAGAACAGCCATGGTGCTGTTAGGAAATTCAAAGAAGCAGGCGGCACTTGGATATTATCAGCGTAGATTTGACACTTGTGGCATTTTCTCACGTAGTTGAAGCAGTCGGTCTCCATTGACAACCAGTAGTAGCCGACCCTTAAGATTTTTCTTGCCATGGTGTGCCAGTTAGAATGGGTTCCGAACGAGCCTTCATGGACATCTTTCATAATTCTTTCTTCTTCTTCTTTTGCTACACATCCGAGGAGGACCATATCGTGATTTCTTTTGTAAAGCACTTCCCCGTTTAGGAAGAAACCCATTGACAACCTCCTAAGTGTCCTCTTATCATTCTCAGTGGCACCAGGAGGGTATTCTCTGTTTGTGATATAGTGCTTGATATAGTAATACCAAGGTTTACTATCAGGCTCTTCTTCGATTGCCACACAATGATGTGCCAGTAGGTCTCCATGCTGAATCCGGATGAATGTCAGACTTTTGTGGCATTGATATTGAACATTGATGACAAAGTCGCTAAAGCGTCAGCCAACTGATTTTCTTCACGGGGGAGATGGTGGAAAGTGATCTCCTCGAACTGTTCAATCATCTTTTGGATGTGATCGCGATAAGGAATAAATTTGGAATCCTTAGTTTCCCAGTAACCTTTTATCTGATGGATGACTAAGGCTGAGTCCCCATATACATCGAGTCTTTTGACTTTCCATTCAAGGGCCGCTTTGATGCCTAGGACACACGCTTCATATTCTGCGATGTTATTGGTGCAATAGAAGCTTAGTCTAGCAGTAAATGGTATGAAGCGGTTATCAGGAGAAATCAATACAGCTCCGACCCCATGCCCATACAAATTGGAAGCGCCATCGAATGACGTTCTCCACCTTTCGTTGTCTGTAGATTTCACTTCTCCGAATAAAGCCATTATATCTTCATCTGGTAAATCACACTGCATTGATTGGTAATCATCAATGGGCTGGTGCGCCAAGTATTCAACTAAGGCACTACCTTTGATTGCTTTCTGAGTGTCATACAAGAGGTCGTATTCGAATAGTAGCATTTGCCAGCGGGCGATTCTTACTGTGAGTGCGGGTTTTTCAAAAATGTACTTGATTGGATCCATTTTAGATACCAACCAAGTCGTGTGGCTCAGCATATACTGCCTCAGACGACGTGCAGCCCAGGCCAAAGCACAACACGTTTTTTTTCAACAATGAGTATCTTGTCTCGCACTCGGTGAACCTTTTGCTTAGATAGTAGATGGCGTGTTCTTTCCTTCCGGACTCATCATGTTGCCCCATCACACAACCCATTGAGTTGTCTAGCACTATTAAGTACAGAATGAGAGGTCTGCCCTGCACCGGTGGCATCAGAATCGGTGGATTTTGGAGGTACCTCTTGATCTTTTCAAAGGCTTCTAGGAAATTATCATTCCACTTTGTTTCTTGGTTCTTGCACAGCAACTTGAAGATAGGCTCGCAGGTCGATGTTGATTGGGATATGAATCTGGAGATGTAGTTCAACCTTCCCAGGAACCCATGAACTTCTCTATCGGTTTTAGGTGCTGGCATTTCTAATATTACTCGTACTTTGGCTGGATCCACTTCTATTCCCCTCTGACTGACAATGAATCCCAACAACTTTCCTGATCTTACACCGAAAGTGCATTTGGCGGGGTTTAATTTGAGTTTGAACTTCCTTAGGCGTCCAAAGAATTTTTGCAGATTAACAACATGTTCTTCTTCAGTCTTGGATTTTGCGATCATGTCATCTACGTAGACTTCTATTTCGTTATGCATCATATCATGGAATAAAGTTACCATCGCCCTCTAGTATGTTGCGCCAGCATTCTTTAGGCTGAACGGCATTACTTTGTAGCAGAAGGTGCCCCAAAGAGTGATGAAGGTGGTTTTCTCCATGTATTCAGGGGCCATCTTGATTTGATTATATCCGGAATATCCGTCCATGAAGAAGAAAAGAGAGTGTTGCGCCGTGCTATCTACCAGGACGTCAATGTGAGGTAAGGGAAAGTCATCTTTAGGGCTGGCTCTATTCAGATCCCGATAGTCAACACACATCCGAACTTTCCCATCTTTCTTTGGAACCGGGACAATATTGGCTATCCATTGAGGATATTTTGCTACTGCTAAGAATCCAGCATCAAATTGCTTCTTGACCTCATCTCTGATTTTCAGTGACATATATGGCTTCATGCTTCTTAGCTTCTGTTTTACTGACAGGCATTCGGGCTTTACTGGTAACTTATGCTCGACTATGTTGGGGTCCAGTCCAGGCATGTATTGGTATGTCCATGCGAAGATGTCAACATAGTCCATCAAAAGCCTAACCAGTTTCTCTCGCTCACTGTCTTTCATTGTGATGCCAATTTTAACCTCTTTCTTATCTTCCTCTGTGCCCAAGTTTATTATCTCAGTAGATTCCTCGCGGGGTTGAATCACTTTTTCCTCTTGTTCCATCATTCTCATTAACTCTGGAGGAGTTTCCCAGTTATCTTCAACATCTTCCTCAGTTTGATTAATGGGGTGATCAAAGTTACAATATGAATTATTGGCGTTGTTATTATCAAAGATGTTTTTTTTTTTTTTCAAATCTGCATTAGTATAAGTTGACGGAATGAAAAATGAGCAAAAGAAAATAAAAAGTAAATGCAAAAGAAAACTGAAATTTATTGGAGAATCTGAAATAACATTTTATTGATACTGATACTGAAAGAAAAGATGCGTGCCCGAATGAAATGTCCTAAGGCCTTGGGCAGAGCCATAGGATTGCATTACAGAAACATTACTTTGAACTAAAAACTACAGGAAAGTCGATGATCTCCCAATTCTAGAGCCTTTCATTTGTAGGACAAGGGCGTACAAGACTGACGATGCCTTCTTCAGTATTTATATCATCTTCCACTGCAGCAATCTGATTGGGGTTCAGCATTCCCGCACTCTGAAAACTTTGTTTGATGTCGGAGATGATGATCTTCTTCATATTTGGCACTCTGCCCTCAAGTTTGGCTAACCTCCGCTCTTTCTTTTCCGCGACAATTCTTCTCTTGTCATTGCGATCAGGCCAATACCCTATCCCGCGCCTATCTTTGTTCTCCTTCAGCTGTATCGGTGTCAGGATCCCCTGTTCGATCTTTCCTAAACCTTTTCCGACCTAGTAACCTTTGTCTATCATGACTTTAGCAACCATCATGGCGGTCTTGGACAACTCAGGCTTCAGCATACTGGACGCATTGGCAATCTCTAGTGCTTGGAGGGCAGTCTCAAAAGACTCCTCAGCGACCTCGATGTAACGAGTGGGAGACGACCTATTTACCAGCGTTTCCTCTTCACCGAAAACAACCACCAACTTGTTGTTCACTATGAATTTGAGCTTCTGATGTAAAGAAGAGGGAACTTCCCCTGCAGAATGGATCCATGGCCTTCCCAAGAGACAACTGTAGGATGTGGTGATATCCATTATCTGGAAGGTCACTACGAAGAGTTCCGGACCTACCTGCACTGGTAATTCTATTTCCCCGATGACTTCCCTTTTCGATCCGTCGAAGGCCCTGACCAGTATCGAGCTAGGTCTCATGTATGAACAATCCACATCTAATTTTTCCATGGTTGATCTGGGTAACACATTTAAGGACGATCCGTTGTCAATAAGCACCCGAGCAAGTGAGTAATCTCCACATTTCACAGATATGTGTAAGGCTTTGTTGTGCCCCCTTCCCTCAGCTAGAATCTCATCATCAGTAAATGTGAGGTAATTACTTGCAACAAGGTTTCCAACGATCCCGTCAAACTGGCCGACCGAGATGTCATGAGTGACATGGGCCTCATTCAATACTTTCATCAATGCTGCACGATGGGCTTCAAAACTGAGTAATAATGATAGCAGAGATATCTTGGTAGGGGTCTGGTTCAGTTGATCAACTATCTTATACTTGCTCTGTCTCATAAGTTTCAAAAATTCGCCGGCTTCTTGTTCCGACAACGTCCTTTTACCCACATTCTTATCAACGGGTCCTTGTTCTACGCCTTTGCCTTTGCGGGCTCTTTCTTCCCCTTCTATTGTTTGCTCTCCACTGAGCCCTTCAGGGGTGTAAATACGCCCACTTCGAGTCATCCCACTGGTCCCTGAGATGTTGACGACATCAGGAGTGGTCTGAACTTTCACGTTGTAATTCCATGGGACTGCATTGGTGTCCTTAAAGGGGAAGGGAGATGGCACTTAAATAGTGATCGGTTTGGGCATAGTTGGGTTCCGCTTGGTGTCCTTTTTGTAACGGATTTCCAGTGGCTTTCGGATATCCTTGCTCTGGTCGATATTTGACTGGAGAGTCCACACGTCCTCCTCCTTCAGCGCATCCCTTCATAATAATTCCGAAGTGACACAAGTCAGCATGGATGAGGTCTAGGGGTGTGATGATGTCTTCCACCCTTCTGATGAAGAATTGTCCCTCAAAATCTCCAATGGCATTAACAGAGGGTTTCCCGTGCCCCGATAAAGGATTAGTGGCAACATTCGGACCATCTTCTTCGAAACTTAACCATTTAGATTCAATAAAGTCTTGCACCACATATTTTAATGCCTTGCATTTTTCTGTTGAATGGCCAACTGCCCCAACGTGGAATCCACAAGTATCATCTAGGTTGTAACCCCTAGGGAAAGGAGGTTGAATGGGTCTCATTGGTCGGGGAGTGATCAGGTTGTGACTGATGAGGTGATTGAACAGGTCTGTGTATGACATGGGTATTGGGTCAAAATTGACAGGCTTTCTTTCCGGGTAATTTTGTGGTCTATAGTTTGGGTTGACTCGGTGAGGTGGGACTAATGGTGTTTGAGTAGGGATTTGGAAGGTTTGTCGGGGGTTGTTATTGGGAGGATTTCTGGATCCAGAGATGACATTGGCTTCTCCTTCCTTCTTTTTAGGGAATCCTAGGAAGGGCTTTTTCTGGTTACTGGTTCCAGCAAAGTTATGGGCAATCTTCCCATTTCTCCATCCATTTTCTAATCTTTCTCCTATGACAATCATATCTCGAAGACACGCTCCTGATCAACCTGTCGTAGAAAGGCAATTGAAGAGTATCCATGAACATGGATACCATCTCCTTTTCTAACAAAGGTGGTACTACCTGCGCAGCCAACCTTCTCCAATGTTGGGCATATTCCTTGAAGGACTCATTATCTCTTTTTGTACTGCTCTGCAGTTGTGTCCTATCGGGAGCCATGTCAATGTTATATTTGTATTGCCTCAAAAATGCATCAGCTAGGTCCTTCCAGCACTTGATATGGGCACGCTCTAATTGCATATACCAACTCGAAGCTGCCCCAGATAGACTGTCCTGGAAGTAGTGAATCAGCAGTTTGTCGTCATGAACAAACGCAGCCATCTTCCTGCAATACATGGTTAAGTGGCTCACGGGGCAGGTTGACCCTCTGTATTTGTCGAAGTTCGGTAGCTTAAATTTAGGAGGGATGACCACGTTAGGGATGAGGCACAAGTCATACGCATCTCTCGCACCAACGTTGGATCCTTCAACTACTCTCAACCTTTCCTCGAGCATTTGTAATTTGTCATTGGCTTGAGGGTTCTCCATAGAATAATTGTGAGGGAGCCCACTCATACCATAGTAAGGATGAATCATCGGAACTATGGCTGGGTTCACATTTGGGATATGTGAATGAGTGGGGTTCCTAAGATTGGACCCCTGAGCTTGAGCATCAACCATCAGTGGTGGAGTGTAGCCAAGTGGGAATCTTTGTGGCACGGCGACAGGGCTCGGATTTTGAATCTGTAGCGCCTCCGGATTACCATCGTGACCCGTCTGTGCAGGCTGTCTTTGGCCCACGACTCCTGAAGGACCATCTTCCGAATTGGCAGCGGCTGTCGGAGGTGTGTAACCTTGCGGAAGTCCGTAAGGAGACCATTGGTAACCCTGGTCATTATCCCCAATAAGGTACACTGTATGTGGGATCCCGGGTCCATTGGGAAGAGGAGGGTTGGTAACTTGATTTTCAGTGTTCCCAGCGGAGACATCTTCCTCTGTATTCCCATTCCTCAAAGCTTGTAAAACCTTTATGATTTCAGCCATCTGTTCTTTCATCCTATCTATTTCTGCCCTAAGCCCTTGATTGCCTAGGTTCTGATTACCCTGACCTAAGTCATCCTGATGTGGATTGCCTTGATCTGGGTTATCCTGAGGCGGATTGTCCAGATTTGCTTCCATGTTGATGGGATACATGGTATGAGTCCAATAGCGATGTTGACGCACCAACTTGTCTTTTACTCTCTGTTGATGGGATACACATGGTATGAGTATATGAATGGATGAAAAGATGAGTGATGCATGTGTGCATGAGTCTTATTGTTTTAGGCCGAGAATTGTAAGCGCATCCCGATTTGTCATAAGTACACAAATTAACGTTTCAGAATATTTTCAAGAAAAAAAGGATCAGCAGGTGAAACAAACTTCATTGATGGGGGAAAGTACAACATCTTTTTTGAAATAAAACTTCGAAAGGAAAAGTACAATGCTCTTTTAAATTTCGCTCAAATACATATGGCTTTCATTTTTCCACTCCTCTCTCTTTTTCTATTAGTAGTGCTACCAGCCTTCTCCCTAAGTTCTGCAATCAGGATATTGCAAAATTCCGTAAATTCGAAAACTTGGACCGGGGTGTTGAACGGGTGCATTGTCGCGTCAGCCTTCTTTAGACGTTTTGGGATACCCATGATAGCTTGATTGGCCAGCCATGCCAACTTTGAGAATCTGCCTTTCCAGTATAAGCTTTCATTCCTCAACTCTATAAAGACATCATGGTTTTCTATCCTGCTGACCAACTCCGCAAAGCAGCTTTCCCAATAGATGCTTTCAGTCTTCAACTGGTGGTAAACTTCCTCTTGATATCTGATATGGTCCTTCAACTCATCAGATCTTTCATGTGTGGTTATATTGCTTTTGCAGGTTAGGTTTTGATGATGATGTGTTCAAAGTCAAAATGACAAGCAGGTTAGGTTTTGACGATGATGTGTTCAAAGCGGAAAATAACAAAGCAGAAATCCAAGGCAAACAAGACTCAAGAAGTAAGGGTAGTCTCAAGGGTTTGGGTCGTGTCTTAGGATATTGTGTAAGCCGCTTCTGAGGGTCAGCTCATCTCACAGCTTCATAGCTCTCACAGTTTTCAAAATGCATGCATGCACATAGGTAAGGCACGTAACATAAAAACCATTTTGTGATAGATAGAAATCGATTCATTACTTATCTCCTAAAGCCAAGAATCGATTTCCAAACTTTTTCAAAAGATAGAAATCGATTCCTATTATTTTTTTTCCTGAGTCCAGAATCGATTTCCAACTCTGCCTTTAAAGTAAAAAATCGATTTCCTTCTTGTTTTCAAAGCCATAAATCGATTTTCCTCTTACTTTAATCGAGCAAGGAATCGATTCATAAACTATACTACTTCAAGCTAAGAATCGATTCTTCTCCTCATGCATCTAAGCATAAAATCGATTTTCTTCCTTATAAAATCCATCAACGGTCATATTTTTAAGCTGAGAATCGATTTCCACTTATCCTTTAGAAGTAATCAATCGATCACACACTTATGAGTTATTCCTATTTTTAAGACAAGAAACGATTTTCACTCCTAAGCATTTCAAGCAATAAATCGATTTCTAAACTCTCTGTGATCTCATTCAACGGTCATATTTTCTCCTAAGTCTATAAATAGGTACTTAGCATTTCACAGAAAAATACAACCCATTCTACCCAAAACTCAAAAACCCTAGCACACACACTTTTTGTTCTTCACATACTTTTCATCTGTCAGAGCTGATTTCTCTCAAGGGTTAGAGTTGGGTTGGTGATCTTCAAGTTGTTGTAATCTGCCTTCATAAGAGGTATTTTGGTTGTTAATTTGTAATTCATTTTTACGTTGTGTTTGGTACTAGAGAGTGAGGTATCTCTCTAGGGTTGTTCACAGTACTAGGGAGTGGGGTATCTCTCTAGGGTTGCTGTTTGTACTAGGGAGTGGGGTATTTCTCTAGGATTGTTGATTGTAACAAGGGTGGGGTATCTCTTGTTGCTGTTGTTGTGGTAGATTTGAGGGCTCTTCATAGGTGGGGTATCCTAGGAGAAGAGTGCCTGAGTCTGTAAAGGTTTCCAAAGCACCTGTAAGCTTTGTTGTGTTAATGGAAAATCTCACAAGGGTGTGAGGACTATGTAGGTCACTAGGAGGTGACCGAACCTGTATAAAAATCTGTGTTCTTTACTGTTTTATTTTCAGTTTTCGTTTCTCGTTAATTCATTCCATAAACCTGCGCGAAAAATCAATCAAGTCGTTAAAGGGGACTTAATTTTTAAAATCTCAATTCACCCCCTCTCTTGAGACTGAAGCCACTTGGTAACAAGTGGTATCAGAGCTAGACTCTTGTATAAAGGGCCTAGCAGCTTCAAGAGAAATGGCTTCAGGTTGGTCTACGCAAGAGGGTGCATCTCTTACCCGTCCTCCGGGATTCAACGCGGAAGACTATGCATATTGGAAAGAAAGAATGAGAATATTCATAGAAGGGGTAGATATAGATATATGGGATGCTGTGGAAGATGGACCTTTTGTTCCCACGCACATGGTAAATGGCGCACTCACAGTGAAAGAAAGAAATGAATGGACGGATAATGATAAAAGGAAAGTTCAACACAATTTCCGTTACAAGAATATTATCACTTCCGCACTTAGTTCCGATGAATTTTTTAGAGTGTCGAATTGTAAAACTGCTCAAGAAATGTGGGACAACCTTCAAGTCACTCATGAATGTACTAGTGAGGTAAAAAGAGCAAGAACTAATACTCTCATCCGGGAATATGAATTATTCAGAATGAATCAAGGAAAATTGATACAAGAAATGCAAAAGAGGTTCACTCACATAGTGAATAAATTGGGCTCATTAGGAAAATCGTTCCCTCCCGAAGACATGATCAACAAAGTGTTGAGATGCCTAAAGAGAAAATGGCAACCAAAGGTAACTGCGATAACTGAATCAAGAAATTTAGCTACGATGACTCTTGCCACCCTGTTTGGAAAACTACTAGAGCTCGAGTTAGAGCTCACTCGTCTAGCAGAGTATGAAGAAAAAGTCAAGAAAAAGAAAAGTTTAGCTCTCAAGGCTTCTAGTCCAAATCCATCTGATGATAGTGATGATTCAGAAAATATGGATGATGAAGATGATGAGAATATGGATCAAACGGTTAGAAAATTCAAAAAGAAAAGGTCACCCAAAAAGAATTCTTTATCCAAAGGAGTCTCAAGCAAGGAAAACTTGTGAAGTCCATCAACTTGCTACGAATGTGGTAAATCCGGACACATGACGATGGAGTGCCCGAACTTACAATGAAAATTGTCAAAGTTTAAGAAAAAGGGGTCCAAAGAAAACAATGGTAGAAAAGCCTACATAGCATGGGAAGACAATGACATGAACTCATCAGATAATTCAGAAAGTGAAAAATCTCAAGTTGCTCTCATGGCCGACCACGGCAGTGAAAATGAAACTGAGGTATATTCTAACTCCGAAACTTCACAAAATACATATGATGAATTACATGAGTCATTTCTTGAATTGCATAATGATTCTTCAAAATTAGCTAAGGCATTAAGTAAATCTAAGAAAACTATTGCTCATCTTCAAAATGAAGTAAATGCTTTAACTAAGGAAAAATTAGAGCTTAGAAAAGAAAATGATGATCTTGTTTATTTTAAAGCGAATTATGTATGTGATAAGTGTACAGAACATGAAAAGAAAATTCATGAGCTTGAATGGACATTAGGAAAAATGTGCGTACAAAACAAACAACATGTGCATCCTAGGCCACAAAGAAACACCTCCATAAAAAGAAATTTGCATTATAGGCCTAAGTTCACTACTAGTCCATATATTAGATGTTATTACTGTGCCAAACTAGGACATACTGCATCTGTTTGCATGGCTAGAGGAAGACAAGTTGTGAAAAAGGTATGGGTTCCCAAAGGAACTATACCAAGTACTAACCCACAAGGACCCAAAGAAATTTGGGTACCAAAACTTTAAACTTGATCTCATTGTAGGTATGCTTCAAGGTATGGGGGCAGATTGATACGTTGACAGCAAAGACTCAAAGCGCATGACTGGAGACGCAACAAAGTTCTTAACACTCACCCCCGAAAAAAGAAGTCATGTGACTTGTGATAACAACAATAGAGGAAGAATCGCCGGTGAAGGTTAGATTGGTAAAGTTTTATTCACCTCGATTCAAAATGTGCTTAATGTGGAAGAACTTAAGAATAGTTTATTAAATATTAGTAAATTATGTGATCATTGAAATAGGTAATCCCTAATCTTGGTTCATGCATCATTGAGAACAATATTTGTAAGGCATGTCAGAATAATAGGAAACAACACAAAGTATTCTGGTCAACCTTCTAGGACTGAGCATATAGAAATTAGATATCACCTTCTTAGAGTTTATGGTTAGAAAGGTGATAGTGTGATTGAGTTAGTTGAGTCGTCATGAACAGCTAGTTGATATTCTCACAAATCCATTGCAAAAGAAAACCCGGTTCTTCGTTCGTTCAAATGAGTTTCGATTAAATGTTTCTCAAGTGATTTTATAAGAAATGTGAATTTAAGTGAAATTGTGATTTGTAATTTTGTGTGCTCAAGAAGCGAATTCTAAAGCGGTTAAAGTGCTATTTTGTTCCTTAAAATCTATTTTGCTCCTGTCACAGTTGTAGCGACCGAAAAATTCGGAGGAGGGATTCTTCGAAGTTCTTGAAATGAAGTCGCCACCAATATTTATTTTTAGGAGAAAATATTGGAAAAAAACCTTTTAAAAGGACAAGGGGGTTTGCGGACCAGGTTTAGGCTCGGGAGTCGTTTATGCGTAGGGAAGGTATTAGCACCCTACGACATCCTTTCTAAGGAAGGCTACCTTTTAACTAAACGTGCAAACATTTATTAATTCAAAAATAATGTTTTTACCCTTATAATATTAATAAAAAAAAGACTCACTAAACGGTTAGTTATTTTTGTACTTTTTGAGAAAAATGAGAGAAATGAATTTAAAGGGAAAAAAAAGGTTTTTTTTAATGCAACTGACAGAGGTCGACCGCCCTCTGGTCCTACGTATCTCCTGGTAGAGAATCAAATCGCACGTAGTTCTTGGTAGAAAATGTTTGTTTGTTGGTGTTTTTTAGGTATTTTGAAATTGGATAGGCGTTCGTAATGACCAAACAAGTTGGACTCATAGTGGCCATCACTAATAGCCTATTTGAAATGTAAGGTGTTCACAATGTTCAAACAAGTTAAACCTAGAGTGAGCATCGCAAATAACCGATTTGGTGATTGAGTGTTTGACTGTTCGAAAATGTTTGCTTGGAAACATGATCTGAAAATAAAAAGGTTAAGATTTTGTGAAAATGATTTGGACTCATTAGTTTGTAAAACGAGGGGGGCAAAACCTAGACCCTAGTGAGTTATCAACATAAAAGGATATGGTGTAAAGTAACTAATGTTTATTAAAAAGAAATGATAAAAAAGATTATGAATAACATTTGATGATTAGAAAAAAAAACAAGAAAGAAATTAAATAACAAGATAAATAAGATATATAAAACAAGGGATGAGGGGTTGCAATTAGTAAATAGGATTGAATGTAAGTGGGTGGAGTCCATAGCTGGAGGGAATGCCTACTAGCAGAACAGGAGGTGTAAATAGTATATGCCATGCTTTAAGAAATCGAAATCCACAGAAATAGAGGCCCATCAAGTTTAAAAACCAAAAGCCTATATTCAAAAAGAAAGGGAGAGGGCTGCGAATGAATTGTGGGTGCAAAAAGAAAGTGGGGTTACTTTCTTTTGGAAGCTAAAGCAACGTGAATGTTGCTGAGCTAACCTTTCCTTTTATTTTTTTTAGAGCAAAATAAATAAACAAAAACCATACAATTAGAAGGTAAATAAGAAGAGGAAAGAAGCCACATAAAAGGAATACTCTAATTGAAAAAAACCTAATTTTTGCCTCACTCTCTCAGCCGCAACAACGAGATCGAGGGAGAGGACGCCAGAGGTTTGCGACGGTGAGAGAAACGGCGTGAGACGGTTGGGAGAGAGAATGCGGATGTATGTGAAAGCGTCTTCGTTTTCTGGGTGAGCGATGACAGTGACTGGCGGCTTGGTGGAGGGAGACGGCGTTGGTACGCCGTTAGGAGGCCACGATGAGGGAGAGAGAGAAGGATGCGACGGGAGGAAGGGAGAGGAGAGAGAAAGTGAACGATGGAGAGTTTGCGGTGGTTAAAAAATGAAAAGGAGAGGGACGGTGGTCGAGGGGTTGGCCACAGTGGTGGTGGTGCGAGAGTGAGGGGGGAGAATATCGCGGCTATTGGTGAGATCGTGGTCCGTGAGGCGGTGGTTGAGGGAAACGTGGGCGGCGATGGTGGTTGAGGGGTTGGCCACGGTGGTGGTTATTGGAGACTGTTTGGTGGGTTTTGACAGTGGTGAGGGAGGGAAAGACCGAAGGTGAGGGAGGCGGTTTGTGGTGGAGGATTCGCCGGAGGGAGCCATGGTGGTGGCGCCGGCGACGGTTGTTGTGTTTGGTTGTTGTGGATGGCGTTCGGTGGTGGTTCGCGAAGAGAGAGGGGAGCGGCAGAAACAGTGGGGTGTTTGGGTGGCTGATGGTGGGAGTATACACAGTCCAACGAGTAGTAAAATGATAAGTAAAATTCGTTCCCACGAGGATTGACGTTTAATAAATGCTTAATTTGGTTAACTAATTAGTGATGAAAAATAAAACAAAATAAGTTGTTGTAACCGTGAGTATTATCAACAGTAAGTAAGTAAGTAAAGATTGGTGGAAATTCAGATTTGGAAACGGGTTGGAATGCCTTTCATTAAGTAACTTCGAAATAATGGTTTAATGTTAATTTTGATGCTGTAGCATCTGGGTGCTGTAGCAACAGTACGTGCCTTTCAGTCACTATTCACAAGGGGTTCATTAAAAGCACTTATGTCTAAGCTCTAATTAAGTTCACCCTTGGCTATTTAAACACCCACATTTCACCCTATGAATTTTGTTCTCCTATGTCTAGGTGCAAACAAGAATTAATAAAGTGTCCTTTACTAATTACTATTCATATTAATCCTTGAAGTAAGTTTACAAACTCTTTCAATATTCATAAACAACTATTTATTTTAGTTGGCCATTCCTAAAACAAAATTGGAAATATTAACACACAAGGATTAAAGATACTAAGCATTAATCTTAACATTACAACCATTAAAAATCCATTACATAATTAATAGCATTCCAACCACACAAGGGTTTAGCTCATAGTGAGCAATAAACACAAAAAGAAAAGCATGGATGCTAGATCTAGTTCCATCCTACTGAAATTTCAAAAGAGATGAAGAGGAGAAGAGGGTTATACTGTCTAAGCTTTGAAAATCGCAGCCCAAGAAGAGAAACCAGCTCCAAATTCGCACTACACTCCAAGAATGATAGTTTCAGCAAATGCTGCAGCTCTGTTTCCAGCACTGTTATGCAGAATTCCCTTTTTGTGTATAAACCTTGGTAAAAACGAAAATGGCAGCAAGGGAAAGTGATGTCTCACTGTTCTCTGTCCAGCGCGCCTCCCTAGGAAAGAGGAACAGTCCCCTTTTTATATGGATAGGGTTGTGGGATCCAAGAAAACCCTAAAAGGCCAATTCTTTGTCTTTTTGTTTGGGCCCAATAACATGAGTCATAAATAAAAAGGACTGCACAATAAAATAACAACAGCTGGACCCCATAAACTGACGCGCACTGTTCACGCACAGCTGTCAGGCGGAGAGTCCCTTTTTAAAGCTTTCTCTTTCATCTAGTGTAGGCCTCTGACTAAATGCTATAGCACCTGCACACAGCACCACACTACAACACACATTAAACCATAAGAAAGAGCACCAAAGTGCCCATTAATTTTTGACCAGAATTTTTTCCAACTAACCTCAACTCAATACTTCCAATTAATTAATTAAGCTAATTACTTTTAAACAAACAATAATTTAAGCTAATAAAGTATAAATAACTCTTATAATTAAGAGTTATCACACCCCCAAACTTAAACTGTTGCTTGTCCTCAAGCAATGACACTTAACAAAGCAACAAAAACAAAGACACAAAGACATAATCAAGCTGTACTCTAAATGGGCTTTACTTTCAGAAACTCACTCAGTCCATACAGTGCCTTTCAAAATTTCCTGAGTTATTAACTGCTCAATGGTGAGTGTGTGACTACTAGACTCAGTTCAGTTCTTAGCAAATTTCAAAATTTCACTTAGCTTGGGAAAGAATTGTCTTCTTTTGGTTATGGCAAGGATTTTTCAAAAAGAAAGGTAGTCTACTAATTCAAGCACAGATATGGGGGTTTCAAAGCTCAGTAGAGGGCATTTTTAAACAATTAAGATTCTCTAGTCAATGCACTAGCTCTTATTTAATCGTTACTTTTCTCACAGGTTGGCCACTTATTTCGACTGAAACCAAAGTGTGTCACCCACAAGTTGGCCTCCCTACTTCATGACCAACCTAACCACAAATTCTTCCTTTCGACTGAAACTACAATGTGTCACCCACAGAGTAGCCTCCCTACTTGGCGAGAAAAAGCAGTTTATTATTATTTTTTATTTATTTATTTATACATAAGCCTCTTGCCTAGTGCATTGACCTACTATTCTTTTATGCTTAACCTCAGTACAGCTGCTCCACCCCCAAACTTAGTTCATATGCTACCTTAAGTTTTTAGTAGAAACTTGGCAAAAACCTAAGTTAACCAAGACTAACTTAGCATCAGATCATTTTTAGTTCACTAAGCTCCTACCTAAGCCTAGAATAAAAGTGTGGAAGCAGTTAGCAATTCATTCAATCAATCAAGCACAGTTTAATTCCTCACATGCACATTATCATCATTAAGCTTGGCCCATCTAGAACACTTTTTTTTTTAACATACTAGACTAAGACAACAAAAATAAAACATAAAGACCCTCCCCCCAACCTAAGACCTTGCAGTGTCCCCACTGCAACATGCATCCACTAAGGGGAGGGAGCAAGACACAACAACACAAACAACACAAAACAAGACAGACACAACAAAACTACACTGCTGCCAGGTGCTAGAACTGATGCTACAACACCTAGTAGTTATTCAGAATTCAGCAACATAATTAAAAACAGCAAATTAACCAAGAAAACATAAACACAAGAGGTTTAGTTAGGAATAACCCCTGACTTCAGCCTTGAGCTTGCTCGAACAGCTGCTCCTTTCTTTGCTTTACTTTGAACGACCTTTGACTTTTTCTTTGGAGGCTCCTTGGTGCTGTCTTCAGGTGCTGCAGCATCAACTTTTTCCCGGACAGTTTCTTGCACTTGTTCTTTTTCACTTTCATGCACTGGTGGAGGTGGGGGGACCCAATCGTCAGATTCCTCAACAGCAGAAAGGTGCACTTTTTTCACAAACTTCCTTTTTGAGGCAGCAGCAGGTGCTGCAGCACTAGAAGCTACAGTGTTGCTTTGAAAAATTTCAATGCCTGGAGTTGGGTGATTCAAATCAGGCATTAGTGGTGAGTTATGCTCATTTTGTGGCTGAGATGGTGTATGGTTTGCTGGTGGGGGTGATTTGGTTGGTTGATTTGTGGGTGAAGTGGCTTGTGGTGGTGTATTGGTGGACTTTTGGGAAGCTATGGTATGGGAAGGTGGTGTGGGGGTTTCCGGATTAGTATCAACTTGAGGCTCTTCATTCTCTTTTCCAACACTCTCCTCATTTTGGTCATTAGGATTCTCTTGGTCAGCTTCTTCATTGGCTAGATTTTCCTCTAAAGAGTCATCAACCAATTTCTCTTTTTTCTTTTCACATTCAGGTGCTTCTGTCTCCTCCTCAACTTGCTTTTTCTTTCCTTTTCTAACTCTCTTAGCCTTGGATGGCTCAGTCTCTTCATCTAGCTCTTGCTCAGATTCTTCATTAACTAGAGTTTCCTCCAGAACCCAATCAGGAATTTGAGGAGGATCCTCAACCAATTTCCCTTTTAAATTTTCAGCACAAACCTTTTTCTGCCACTCAAAATGCTCTTTTTGGAACTGCCAAACAGCCCTTTGTTGATTCATGAATTGTTCCAGACAACCAGTTGCTGCAACATTGATCTTTTTTTTCTTTAAGACAGTAGGCAAGACGCCTAGAGGGAACCCTTTCTCTTCACCGGGCATCAAATTCACTTCAGCTTTTACACACAATTCGGTGATTAGACAAGGATAGAACAGGTATCCCTTTTCTTTAGCTTTGCACACCAATATCTCTTAACAAATTAGGTTTCCAATGTCAACCGGCTTACCTGCCAAAATGTGATCAAACAGGACCAATCTTTCTTTGCTAATGGTCTCAGTATGAGATGTAGGTAATATTGTGTGTTGCACAAATGGAAACCAGACCTGATCATCATTAATCAAACAATTCTTTGGCAGTTTAAATTCATTTTTAGACTTTTTTCTCCACTTAGAACCCGCAACAGACACCCTATTCTTAATTAATTCCATTTCTTTTGCACCAGCACTATCTACTGTCCTAGTGAATTCAGAGCTATTGCAATCAAGTTCTAGAATGTCATTAATAGCCTTAGAATGAAAATGCACCTTTTTGCCTCGAACAATCGAATGCGTGAAAGGATTACCGTCGTTGACGCTTTCCGGGATGCCGGCATAGAACTCACGCACAATAGGTACATTGTATGAGGTCGGGTGCTGAATAAACTGATCCCAGCCCATAGCAGTGACTGTCTTGACAAAGCTCTCGGGAGCTCCCCTCAATTTGAATCCCCTTTCAGCCAAGATTGACCTACCCATGTACTTCTTTGACCCAACAGCAATCTGATTACCTTTCATTGTTGTCCCTTCGGAATTTCCAGAGTCCTTAGGGGGTGGATTCTGAGCAAATCTCCCTGAGGTCTTGTTGGCAGCTGCCTTTTTTCTCATGGCTCTTGCGAATGGGAGTGTTTTTATTGAAGGATGATGGTGTTGATTAAAGAGGGGTTTGATGCTTTGGTGATGAAATGGTGCGAAAAAAGAGGAAAGACAAAGGGCGGTGGTGTTGACTGAAGACGGAAACCGAGATGCGATGGACGGTGGGAGAGAGATACGGTAAGGCGATGGACGGTGCGATGATGAGAGTGAGGGTGTGGACGGTGTGGGCGCGAGATTACGGGTGGTGATGAGATTGAAGGATTTGGGGAAAGTTTGCGGACGGTGTGGGCGCGAGGTTCGATGGGTTTTGGGTGGTGAAGGTTTCGGTGTTGGGAGTGTGAGAGATTGGTTGGAGCGATTGGATGATGAGAGTGAGGGTGTGGACGGTGCAAGCTTGCGAGATTACGGTTTGATGGTCGGTGCTGAAAATGGTTTGGGGATGGAGAGATAAAGATGGGTACGGTTTGGTGAGGGTGATTTGATGGGTAGCAGTAGGTTGGTGAGGGCGGTTTCAATTGTGAGAGGGAGAGTTTCAATATTTTTTTCCTTTCTTTTTTTTAGGGAGTTGATGTTTTGACTTGATATGACCGTTGCAGCTTTTAGTTGAGTGAGAGAGAAGTTTTCTGACAAACTGGCGGGACGCAGAGGAACAGAAGCGCGACCTCAGCCTTAATTCACAACTTGGAATATTTAAAAAAATCTGCTCACTTAAACCATCAGGAAGCTGCATTGCCACAGCCCAAACTAAATCACAACCCACCAAGCATCAGCAACAGACCTGTACAATTAAAAACAAAAAGAAAACAAAAAAAAACAAAAAAAACAAAAAAAAAAACTAAAATTAAATTAAGAACGATGGGCTGCCTCCCAGTAGCGCTTGGTTTAAGAGTCCTCAGCCCGACAAAACTCTGTATTAGAGATCTTGCAACTCGGTGGTGACTTTGTTCCTCACCACAGGCTCTCCATAGTAGTGCTTCACTCTTTGACCATTGACTTTAAATGTGGAACCAGTGGCTTCATCAAACAAATCCACCGCACCGTGAGGGTATAATTTCACCAACTTAAAAGGTCCCGACCACCTTGATTTGAGCTTCCCAGGGAACAATTTGAGTCTTGAATTGAACAATAGCACTTGTCCCCCTTCTATTAGCTCTCTTCTTTGAATCTTCTTATCATGGCAAGCCTTAGTCTCTGCCTTATACAACTCTGCACTTTCATAGGCGAAGTGCCTCATCTCTTCCAACTCATTCAATTGAAGCAACCGAGCTGCACCTGCTTTCTCATAATCAAAATTGAGCTTTTTAATTGCCCAAAATGATTTATGTTGCAACTCCAGGGGTAGATGACAAGCCTTGCCATAAAGAATTCTATATGGAGACATTCCCAAAGGTGTCTTGAATGCAGTTCTGTAGGCCCACAAAGCATCATCAAGATGATTAGCCCAATCCTTCCTTGTGGGTCCTACCATCTTCTCAAGCACCCTTTTGATTTCTCTGTTGGATAATTCTGCTTGACCACTTGTTTGAGGGTGGTAAGCAGTTGCAATCTTGTGCTTGACTCCATACTTAGCCAATAGGTTCTCAATTAACTTGTTGCAGAAATGAGAACCTTCATCACTGATAATGGCTCTAGGAGTTCCGAACCTTGTGAAGATGTTTCTTTGCAAGAATTTGCTGACAGATTTAGCATTATTGTTGGGTAAAGCAACTGCCTCAACCCATTTGGACACATAATCCACAGCCACGAGTATGTACAAATTGCCAAAAGAAGGGGGAAAAGGTCCCATGAAATCCATTCCCCAAACATCAAAGAGTTCCACCTCTAAAATGTTGGTTAGTGGCATTTCATGCTTGTTTGAGATATTCCCTGTCCTTTGACAATTGTCACACCTCTTCACAAACTCATGAGCATCCTTAAACAAGGTAGGCCAGTAATAACCAGATTGCAGCACCTTAGCTGCAGTTCTCATTCCTCCAAAATGGCCCCCATACGGTTCAGCATGACAGTGCTGCAGCACCTGCTGTGCCTCTTCTTCGGCCAAACACCTTCTAAGTAGCTGGTCCGGACATTTTTTGTACAAAAATGGCTCATCCCATAAATATTGTTTCACAAGGTGGAAGAATCTTTTTTTCTGCTGAGAGGACAGATCACATGGCACTACCTTGCTGACCAAGAAATTTGCAATGTCAGCATACCAAGGTGCTGCAGCATCAACATCAGCATCTGTCACAGCTAACAATTGTTCATCCGGGAAACTTTCCCTGATTTCTCCACTATGATTACCTGCACTATCACCTTCCAATCTAGACAAATGGTCAGCCACTCGGTTCTCCACCCCCTTTTTAATCACGAATCTCAAGATCAAATTCTTGGAGGAGGAGAACCCATCTTATTAGCCTAGGTTTTGCATCTTTCTTTGCAATCAAATACTTAATGGCAGAATGATCAGTGAAAACAATAACTTTTGTGCCAACTAAGTATGATCTAAATTTGTCAAATGCAAAAACCACAGCTAATAATTCTTTTTCAGTAGTAGTATAGTTCAGTTGAGCATCAACAAGTGTTTTGCTATCATAATAAATAGAATGAAAGATTTTGTCATACCTTTGGCCAAGGACGGCTCCTATGGCAAAGTCACTAGCATCACACATGAGCTCAAATGGCTTACTCCAATCTGGTGCCACAATTACTGGTGCAGTTACCAGTGCCTTCTTCAACCTCTGAAATGCTTCTTTACAAGGTTCATCAAAGACAAAAGGAGTGTCATGTTGTAGCAATTGACACAAGGGCTTTGAAATCTTAGAGAAGTCCTTGATGAACCTTCTGTAGAAGCCTGCATGACCCAAAAAACTTCTAACACCCTTTATACTGGTTGGAGGAGGTAGTTTCTCAATCACTTCAACTTTGGCTTTATCAACCTCAATACCCTTTTTAGAGATTCTGTGACCCAACACAATTCCTTCTTGAACCATGAAATGACATTTTTCCCAGTTCAACACTAAATTAGTTTCTTCACATCTGTCCAAAATCTCCTCCAAGTTCATTAAACAATGTTGAAATGTTTCCCCAAACACTGAAAAATCATCCATAAAGACTTCCATGGATCTCTCAATGAATTCAGAAAATATAGACATCATGCATCTTTGAAAGGTTGCTGGAGCATTACATAGCCCAAATGGCATCCTTCTAAATGCAAAGGTACCATAAGGGCATGTAAAGGTGGTCTTTTGTTGGTCCTCCGGAACTATTGCAATTTGGTTGTAGCCTGAATAGCCATCCAAAAAGCAATAAAATTCCTTGCCAGCCAACCTATCAAGCATCTGGTCTATGAATGGTAAGGGAAAATGATCCTTCTTAGTAGCCTTGTTGAGCTTTCTATAGTCCATGCAAATCCTCCAACCAGTCACAGTTCTTGTGGGAATCAATTCATTGTTTTCATTAGCAACCACTGTCACTCCACCTTTCTTTGGAACACATTGCACAGGGCTCACCCATGCACTATCAGAGATGGGGTAGACAATACCAGCATCTAACCACTTGATGATCTCCTTTTTCACAACCTCCTTCATGATAGGATTTAGCCTCCTTTGCCCTTCAATACTATTCTTTTCATTTTCCTCCAGAATGATTCTATGCATACAAATAGTGGGGCTAATCCCTTTGATGTCTGTCATTTGCCACCCAATGGCCTTCTTATGCCTCTTTAGGGTAGTCATAAGATCATGCTCTTGACTTTTGGATAAATCAGAAGCGATGATCACTGGAAGGGTATTATTTTCCCCTAAATAGGCATATTTCAAGTGAGAGGGAAGCTCCTTAAGTTCAAGTGAAGGAGGACTCTCAATGGAAGGAACATTCCTCTTGAGATTTGAATCATTCAGCTCCAAAGGTTCATACTTTCTTGCCCAAATTTCTTTCACAGTAGCTTTTTCTTGAATCACCCCTTCTTCCACAAGCTCTTCTTTTTCAACATTGGCTAGAGCTTTGACCAAATGGTCACCTTGCTTGTGGAAGTGCTTCTGAACCAATGAGTCAAGAGATACAACAAAAGAGCACTCTTCAGTTCCTTCATCAGGATACTTTAGAGCATTCATCACATGAAACTTAATCTCTTGATCATTAACTCTCATAGTTAGCTCTCCTTTCTGAACATCAATCAAAGTCTTCCCAGTGGCTAAGAATGGTCTCCCCAGAATGATAGGAACCTCTTTGTCTGCATCAAAATCAAGAATTACAAAGTCAGCAGGAAACACAAACTTGTCTACCTTTATAAGAACGTCTTCAATGATCCCCTCAGGATAGGCAATGGACCTATCTGCAAGCTGAAGAGTGACAGTAGTAGGTCTAGCAACTCCTATACCCAGTTGAGTGAAAATAGATTTGGGCATCAAATTGATGCTTGCACCCAAATCACATAGAGCTCTACCGGTATACGATTGCCCAATAGAACAAGGAATAGTGAAACTGCCTGGATCCTTCAACTTGCTTGGTTGTTTGCTTTGCATAATCAAACTACACTCCTCTGTCATAGCCACTGTTTCAAATTCTCCTAACCTCCTCCTTTTGGTGAGCACATCTTTCATAAACTTTGCATAATTAGGCATTTGTTGAAGTGCCTCAACCAAGGGAACATTGATGTGAAGTTGTTTTAGCACCTCTAAAAATTTACCAAATTGCTTGTCTTGATGAGCTTTCTTGAGCCTTTGAGGAAAGGGTGGAGGTGGCATATCTTGAACAATCTCAGGTGATGGTACTGGTGCAGTAACAGATGCTGTAGCATCAGATGTGACAGTGTTAGGTGCTGCAGCATCTAATGTGACAGCATCTATTTTATTCTTTTTTTATTTTCTTTTAGTGCCATCACTTGTATCAGTTGGTGGCCCATCCAAATTCTTCCCACTCCTCAAAGATATAGCCTTGCAAGTCTCTTTTCCTTTTGAAGATGAAGGTTCAGTAGTGGATGGCAATGACCCACTAGGTCTTTGGGAAAGAGCTGTAGCTATTTGACCAATTTGATTCTCCAAGTTCTTGATAGCAGCCCCTTGAGTTTGATACTGAGTTTTGGTTTCATTCATAAAAGCTTTCAGCATTGCTTCCATAGAATTATCAACTGCAGGTGCCGCTTGCTTGGGTTGAGCCTGGAATCCTGGTGGAGTTGCTGGTGCTGGAGTAGGTGCTGCAGCAGCAGTTGCTGTAGCATTATTGCTCCATTTGAAATTTGGATGATTTTTCCACCCAGGATTGTAGGTATTGGAATATGGATTGTTGTTCCTGTTGTACCCCACATAGTTGACTGAAATAGGGTTGGCCGGGCATTCTTCATACAAATGACCTCCTCCACAATATACACAACTAGCTGTCCCGGGAGGGGCTTGCTCAATGGCTGATGCTGTAGCTTCTGGTGCAGCAGAAGGTGTTGCAGCACTAGCTGTGCTGATATTCTTGATCATGTTGGTGAGGGATGCCACTTGAGCAGATAGAGCTGTAACTTCACTTACTTCATGCAATCCAGCTACCTTCTTTTGAGCACTGACCCTAGCTGTGGGCCATTGGTAGCTATTTGCAGCAATAGTCTCTATTAGATTGTAGGCATCATTGTAAGAACCGTTGAGCAACACTCCTCCAGATGAGGCATCAAGCATGAGTCTAGTTTGAGGTTCTAGCCCATTGTAGAAAGTTTCCATTTGAACAATAACAGGTAATCCATGGTGAGGGCATTTTCTAAGCAACTCTTTAAATCTTTCCCATGCTTCAAACAAAGATTCAAACTCAGTTTGTCTAAAAGATGTAATTTCAGTCCTCATTCTGGCATTTTTGATTGGTGGAAAGTATTTTGTCATAAACTTTTCTGCCATTTCATTCCATGTAGTGATAGAGTTAGGTTCTAAGGAATTTAACCAAACCTTAGCTCTATCCTTCAAGGAATAAGGGAAAAGCTTAAGTTTAAAAGCATCATCAGAAACACCAGGGAGTATGAAATTACTACAAACCTCTACAAATTGTTTTAAGTGCAAGTGTGGGTCCTCAGTAGGTCCTCCACCAAATTGCCCAATAGTTTGAAGCATTTGAAACATCATAGGCTTAAATTCAAAATGAGTAGTGGCAAGTTCAGGCCTTACTATGCTAGTTTGCATAGTTTGAGGGTCAAAAACTGCATAATCCCTCATAGGCCTGTCCCTGTCATTAGCCATGCCTATGACTGTTTGGTTAATGAGTTGTTGCCTATGAAATGGCTCACCAGGGTTACCTTGTTCAGTTCCTGTATACTCAGATCTAGACCAATCAGTACGTGGTCCCTGGCCATGTAAATATCCATGTTGAGAACCCTGTTGAGAAGCCATGGCAGCAGCTCTACCCAATTCAATGAACCCTTGAGTATGTTGAATCCTGCGCAACCTTCTAAACAGCCTTTCTATTTCAGGATGCAAATCAAACTCCGGTGAAGAGCGCCTGTGCATATGCTATAGCACCAGGATGCAGTAGCAACAGAATGCTGTAGCACAAAAACAGAACACCCAAGTAAAATAAAAACAAATCACTAACTTACTAACTAATTAAACAATCAATTAAACAGAAGAATCCCCGGCAACGGCGCCAAAAACTTGTTGTGAAAATTAATGTGCAAGTATACACAGTCCAACGAGTAGTAAAATGATAAGTAAAGTTCGTTCCCACGAGGATTGACGTTTAATAAATGCTTAATTTGGTTAACTAATTAGTGATGAAAAATAAAACAAAATAAGTTGTTGTAACCGTGAGTATTATCAACAGTAAGTAAGTAAGTAAAGATTGGTGGAAATTCAGATTTGGAAACGGGTTGGAATGCCTTTCATTAAGTAACTTCGAAATAATGGTTTAATGTTAATTTTGATGCTGTAGCATCTGGGTGCTGTAGCAACAGTACGTGCCTTTCAGTCACTATTCACAAGGGGTTCATTAAAAGCACTTATGTCTAAGCTCTAATTAAGTTCACCCTTGGCTATTTAAACACCCACATTTCACCCTATGAATTTTGTTCTCCTATGTCTAGGTGCAAACAAGAATTAATAAAGTGTCCTTTACTAATTACTATTCATATTAATCCTTGAAGTAAGTTTACAAACTCTTTCAATATTCATAAACAACTATTTATTTTAGTTGGCCATTCCTAAAACAAAATTGGAAATATTAACACACAAGGATTAAAGATACTAAGCATTAATCTTAACATTACAACCATTAAAAATCCATTACATAATTAATAGCATTCCAACCACACAAGGGTTTAGCTCATAGTGAGCAATAAACACAAAAAGAAAAGCATGGATGCTAGATCTAGTTCCATCCTACTGAAATTTCAAAAGAGATGAAGAGGAGAAGAGGGTTATACTGTCTAAGCTTTGAAAATCGCAGCCCAAGAAGAGAAACCAGCTCCAAATTCGCACTACACTCCAAGAATGATAGTTTCAGCAAATGCTGCAGCTCTGTTTCCAGCACTGTTATGCAGAATTCCCTTTTTGTGTATAAACCTTGGTAAAAACGAAAATGGCAGCAAGGGAAAGTGATGTCTCACTGTTCTCTGTCCAGCGCGCCTCCCTAGGAAAGAGGAACAGTCCCCTTTTTATATGGATAGGGTTGTGGGATCCAAGAAAACCCTAAAAGGCCAATTCTTTGTCTTTTTGTTTGGGCCCAATAACATGAGTCATAAATAAAAAGGACTGCACAATAAAATAACAACAGCTGGACCCCATAAACTGACGCGCACTGTTCACGCACAGCTGTCAGGCGCAGAGTCCCTTTTTAAAGCTTTCTCTTTCATCTAGTGTAGGCCTCTGACTAAATGCTATAGCACCTGCACACAGCACCACACTACAACACACATTAAACCATAAGAAAGAGCACCAAAGTGCCCATTAATTTTTGACCAGAATTTTTTCCAACTAACCTCAACTCAATACTTCTAATTAATTAATTAAGCTAATTACTTTTAAACAAACAAAAATTTAAGCTAATAAAGTATAAATAACTCTTATAATTAAGAGTTATCAATCCCCCCTTTGTGACTGTGTGTGCTTGGTATTTATGGGCAGATTCGTAGGCGAGGAATCCAAGGACAGGCAGCAGCTGCCTGGCCATTTTCGGGTGCAAGGACAACATCTTTTGAATCACCAAAAGGACAATAGTTGGCTGGCAATTTTCGGGTGCAAGGACAGCATCTTTTGAATCACCAAAAGGACAATAGCTGGGCATGGGGAAGGACAGCTTCAAGGAAAAAAACAAAGGGATAACCCCAACCCTAGATGGGGGCAGCTGCGCCCCTTCCCCTTCTCTTTTCCCTTTTTTTGAAATTTTGTATTTTTTAATTTTTGTATTATTTTCCTTTTTTTGTTTTTGTCTAATGTGTAAAAGGACTTGTAATAATAACAACTTTGGACTATTCAGCTTTTGTCTATTTTTGTATCACATTTATTTATATTTGTATTTTATGGTAATAAGCAATTGCTAGCTCTGTTATTTTTTAAATCGATTTTTCTCCTGTTGTTTACCTAAAATAATTTTTCTCCCAAAACTCTACTTCCCTTGATCATATTCTGGCTGCCATCACCAACTTTCAAACTAAGCAGCGTGAAATGTATGAAGCTTAAACAAGAATTTGCTTCCTTAAAACAATTTCTTAACAGATTTTGAGACTCATGTTGGCTTTTACTTGTTTTGATGAAATATTCTCTCCATGGTATCGAATATGATTTCTTTGGTTTTGATGATTATTTATTTTTATAAATCTGCAATGGTTCATTTACCTTGTCAAATAGCTGTGTTGTTCGATTCGCAAACTATGTCTCACTGTCACCCTTGGGATATTGTGTAAGCCGCTTTTGAGGGTCAGCTCATCTCACAGTTTCATAGCTCTCACCGTTTTCAAAATGCATGCATGCACATAGAAAAGGCACGTGACATAAAAACCATTTTGTGATAGATAGAAATCGATCCATGACATATCTCCTAAAGCCAAGAATCAATTTCCAAACTTTTTCAAAAGATAGAAATCGATTCCTATTATTTTTTTCCTGAGACCAGAATCGATTTCCAACTCTGTCTTTAAAGTAACAAATCGATTTCCTTCCTGTTTTCAAAACCATAAATCGATTTGCCTCTTACTTTAATCAAACAATGAATCGATTCATAAACTGTACTACTTCAAGCTAAGAATCGATTCTTCTCCTCATGCATCTAAGCATAAAATCGATTTCCTTCCTTTTAAAAGCCACAACGGTCATATTTTTAAGCTGAGAATCGATTTCCACTTATCTTTTAGAAGTAATCAATCGATCACACACTTACGAGTTATTCCTATTTTTAAGACAAGAATCGATTTTCACTCCTAAGCATTTCAAGCAATAAATCGATTTCTAAACTCTCTGTGATCTCATTCAACGTTCATACTTTCTCCTAAGTCTATGAATAGGGACTTAGCATTTCACGGAAAAATACAACCCATTCTACGCAAAACTAAAAAACCCTAGCACACACACTTTTTGTTCTTCACTTACTTTTCATCTGTCAGAGCTGATTTCTCTCAAGGGTTAGAGTTGGGTTGGTGATCTTCAAGTTGTTGTAATTTGCCTTCATAAGAGGTATTTTGGTTGTTAATTTGTAATTCGTTTTTACGTTGTATTTGGTACTAGAGAGTGGAGTATCTCGCTAGGGTTGTTCACAGTACTAGGGAGTGGGGGTATCTCTCTAGGGTTGTTGATTGTAACAAGGGTGGGGTATCTCTTGTTGCTGTTGTTGTGGTAGATTTGAGGGCTCTTCATAGGTGGGGTATCCTAGGAGTAGAGTGCCTGAGTCTGCAAAGGTTTCCAAAGCACCTGTAAGCTTTGTTGTGTTAGTGGAAAATCTCACAAGGGTGTGTGGACTGGACGTACGTCGCTAGGAGGCGACCGAACCAGTATAAAAATCTGTGTTCTTTACTGCTTTATTTTTAGTTTTCGTTTCTCATTTCTCGTTAATTCGTTCCATAAACCTGCGCGAAAAATCAATCAAGTCGTTAAAGGGGACTTAATTTTTAAAATCTCAATTCATCCCCCCTCTTGAGACTGAAGCCACTTGGTAACATCATGCTCCCTTCTCAAGGCTTGTTGGTATTCTCAGAGTATCTCTTCAATTGTCTCTTTATCCCGCCTGATACTTTTCACTTTCTCTTCAAATTCAGCTATCAATATCTGGGACTCTCTTCTTGATTTCACAGCAGGCTCTGTGTGGATTTTTCAGCAGTCATTGATTCTTCCCATAACTCCTTCCACTTGTGCGCATCATCAACGGCTTTGTTCATTTTCAAGTTGCATCGTTTTGAACCTCTTGTTTGTTCTTTTCTTCAATCTTAAGCTGCTTGCGGCTATCTTCAATGGCCAATGACTTAGTTGCATTTTCCTCCTCCAATTTTTGGTTTTTTAGGAGCATTTTCTCTAATTCTGCCTGTAAGCCCTTCTTTTCTTCTTCGGCTTTTGACAATGCCATTTTGAGCTTATCTAACTCTTCGACAATGGGAAGGGTAGGTTCATGCACTTCTACCTCAACCCGTAGTGCGCTTCGGTAAGGCAATCGGGTGTCTTGGATCCTTTTTTGGAGCCATTGACGAAAGGTGGGTTCCTTATTGCCGCCCTTCTTAGTACGTTCTTGTCCTTTGCGGACAACCATATCCCACGCTTGAGAACTCCTCCGGAGCATGTCAACCTCTTTTGGGCTTCCCCATGGAGGTAAAAAGGGATTAACTTGTCTTCGGTGGGCGGATTTCGCATGGGGTACCCTAGCTGTCTTAAAGTCAGAGAAGGGTTGTAATTTATGCATCCTCTTGTCCCCATGAGTGGGACATTTTGAAAATTTCCACATTGAAAAACTACTGCAGACCTATCTTTCCACCATGATGGGTGCCAACGAACCTTGTATTCATGGAGGCCCCTTAGCACTTGCAACCATTCACTAGTGTTCATTGTCTTCACATCACACCCTCTAGCGTCTTCAATTGGGCCTTCTACTTTAACTTTGTTAACGAAAGCATGGGTGAGAAGCCAAACATACAACGCGTGTGGGCAGCAAGATATCCTCTTGTTGAGGAAAACCAAGGATCTGTGTATATTCTTCCAGAGTAGGTGTCATCTGGAAATTTTTGAAGGTGAAGCATCTTAATGAAGAGTCATAGAATTGGCTCAAAGCGGCAATGGCATTTGTTTGTACTTCCAACTGTAGTAACATAATAATCTTCCCACAAGTTCTATCAAAATACCTGCGCTCGATGGGCGGCAACCAACCCGCACATTCCCTTAGACTCATCAGATGAGGCTGTTTCACTATATATAGGGTAGTTCAAAGTTTGGATTGGTTCACTGTTTGATCCCATATTGCCTTGCTTATGACAAAATTTTCGAGCCTCTTACAATTCCCGGCAAACCTAAATGAGATGAATAACATGCATCTGGGGATTTTTTTTAACATTCTTGTGAAATAATGATGTTGTATGATGGATGAAAGAATGATGCCACGCGTGTTAAAAAAAGAAAAGTAAAAGAAAATTTTTGGTGATTCAACTTTGAGAAAGCATCAACTATGTGTCACCTCCTATATATGTAAAAGGGAAAAAGAAATAAATGGTTTTGATGATTTGATTTTTTTTTCGAGAAAATGAAAAATATCTGTAATGATGCAGCGGGTAGGTGAAATGCCCTTGTGTCCTAAACAGGTTATGTCTTATATATAGGTCATGGTCTAGGATCACTTATGTGATCAATCTCTCATGTGGCTCTATTCACTTCCTCACAAAGGTCTCCAGAGCTAAAATCCCCTTCATGATATGATCCACAACGATAGCGAGCTACCTGGTGTGGGATACCATGAAAGAGCGTACTCTGGCTGAGACTTTGATGAGAGTCAGACAGATAAAATCCAGAATGACTGTCACTAATCTCCACTCGTCCAAGGTTATTTTCAGACCCGGGTATAAGGCCCCACTTAGAAGTGTGTGAATAAACATGTGTAAGTGACGTGTGTGATATGGGCATAATACCTAGACTACCCAAGCTGCAAAAAAGAAATACAGATAATAGTACAAAGGTCTTCTACCCTAAGGTTCAATAAAGCAAAGAAATAAATAAATAAATAAAATAGACATGCAAATATAAGCATTAAGGGTAAAACAAAGTACTAAATTAACAATAATCTACACATTTAATTAAATTAGGCTTGACCCTCTTAAATTGTCCCCAGTGAAGTCGCCAGCTGTAGCGACCGAAAAATCCGAAGGAGGGATTCCTCGTCATTTTGAAAATGAAGCCGCCATCAATATTTATTAAATAGGAAAAATATTGAAAAAAAATCTTTATTTTTGGGTCTGGGGGTCGATTATGTGTGGGGAAGGTATTAGCACCCCACAGCATCCTTTCAAAAGAAATATTACCATTTAATTTAATGTGTAGAAAAAAAAGTTAATTAAAAGAAAACACTCTAATTTACCCTTTTTATTATTTGCAAAATTGAAAAGGAAGACTTAATAAAAAATTTAGTTTTTTTGCGCTTGACAGGAGTGGGCCCCTGCTCCTACGTATCCCTAGGTGCGATGGAGAAATCAAAGCTACGTAGTTCTTGGTAGAAAATGTTTGTGTGTTGGTGTTTTTTATTAATATTTTTGAAATTGGGAGAGGTATTCGTAATGACCAAACAAGTAAAACTCAGAGTGGCCATCACTCATAGCTCGTTAGAAAACTAAAGCTGTTATTAACGGTCAAACAAGCTAAGCTCAGAGTAACCATTAGTAACAAACCATTTTTTGTGAGTAAATGTTTAAAAATACTGGTTTGGAAGCATTATGATGTAATAATAAAAAAATTAAATGAGTTGTAATAAAAAAGGAAGTGTAATTAGCAGGGGTGTTATGTTATTAAAAGGAGGGGTATAAATAGCAACAGGGGCTGTATTTTTAAAACTGTTGTGTAATAGTAAAAGCAGGGTGTGATTAGCTTCAGGAGGTTGCATTTTTTAAAAAAGGGAGGTGCAAACAGCTAAAGCCCAATTTTGGTTTTGGGTCTTGGGCTGATGGCTTGTCAACTGGGTTTATGGACAGGGGCGTGTATTATTAAAACTGGAGGGTGTAAATACGAAACAGGGGTTGTAGTTAAAAGTCTAGGGGTGCGAGAAGCAAAAGACCCATTTTGACTTCAGAATCACTAGCCCACAAATCATGGGCTTTGGTGTGGCAAAATATGTGCAAGTATACAGAGTCACACAAGTAATACAATGATAAGAAAGGTCGAACCCACAGGGAGTGGTTAAACTCTTGTATGCTTAGAGAGATATAAATATGTGCTACTACACTACTCACAAAATTTGGGGTTTTTAGTTTAAGTAAAAACAGAATGCAAGTATGTAAAATAAGATGAAGGAAATCAGTTGAGAAAGATAGTTGAGATGTCTTTACTAGATAATGCTTCTTTTGAGAGTTTCTATGCTTTTAGAGATGCAGAAGCACTATGATGCAGAAGCATCAAGTGCAGAAGCATCAAGTGCAGTAGCATTGGGTGCAGTTGCATAAGTGTGTGCTTGTCAGCTACTTTCTTCAGAGTTTCGTTACAAGCTTCCCATGTCTGGGCTTGCTAAATAAGTTCACTCCTGCCTTTGAGGTACCCACTGTTTCACCCTAAGGACTATGTTATCCTATGTCTAAGACTTAACATGGTTTTAACAAAGTTTTCTTTATTAACAAGTCAACAAAGCCTTTATTAAAACACTCACCCTTATTAGTCTTGATTTCTAGTTATAAACCATGTCTGTGTATATAACTCTACTTCTTTTAAGCGATCAACCTTAAAATAAGATGGATATAGTATAACACAAGACCCAAAATGCTACAACACTTAAAAGCATAATAACTTACTCAAAAGATCATTATAAGTTTAGAACATCTCAACTAAAGGAGTTTAGCTCATGTTACCCATTATATAATAGAGAGAATCTGCAAAGAGCATAATAATATGGATAATACAAAAGATATCAGTAGGGTAGAAGTTACACGGATTGATGTTCCTTTGCATGGAATTCTGATTGGTGCAGAAGCACTGATTCCTTCGTCTATCTACGAAGAAGTGGAGGAAGAGGGTGTCAATTCCTTCCTCACCTTCTTACAACTAACTACTGAATAAAATGCAAGAAATAAACTACTTAAAACTGTATGAAAGCTATATAAATTTGGATGAAGAAAGGGTTTGTTCTTCAAGTGCGAAGTGGAGCATATTTATAGCCTTTGAGGTTTCCTTTGCATGAGGGTTTGCGTAGTAACTAAGTCAGCAATGTGTAGCCTAACCATGGTTACTTTCCTGCTCTGAATTTGAGAAGATAAAGTCCAGCACTCTTCTTCAAAGGAGGTCCAATGGTGGAGATCCATGTTGTAACACCCCTTTTCTACCCGGTAATTATTTACTAATATCAGAGTTACAAAAATTTATTTCATACTTCGAAAAGAGATGTCACACATTCAGCGTTAAATAAAACGTCTCATACGATATAAATAACTTTGTCAAAAATTAATCACCACGCAGCGGAAATAGAAATAAGATTCAAAACAATAAAATCACGACGTCCTGAACGGACTCCAAACAATAAATTGCAACAACCAAAGTTTAGCGTTTATCCCCTCCTTGAGTGTTACACATCAAAGCAAAGGACACCGACGACACCGACTCAGAATAGCGAAGGTACCTAAGCCTTCACTCGCAATCACCTGCACGTTACCGCATAGGGGTATTATTCAAACAGAAGGGGTGAGATATCTTCAATATAATAGCGTAAAATGATAGGCAATATGTTAGAATATGACAACTATAGCTACCATTCCACCACACACATATAATCATAACACAAATCAAATTGTAACACCAGAATCAGTCACCAAATGTCATGACAATGCATGAATGCAACCCACACCAACGGGCATATGCATGTGGTACCAAATCACCAAAATTTTTGCCTGTAAATAGAGGCGTCACCAAAATTGAGAGCTTTCACACCCGGCTCACCAATTCACCAAAAATTGAGCTTTCACACCAGGCTCACTAGTTTTAGAAAATTTGAGCTTTCACACCTAGCTCCAAGACCAAAGGCCTTCACCAAAATAAATGCACATGCTGTATGCGACACCATGAATGCACACAGACAATCATCCAAAATAGTCACAATGTGACACACCAAAATCAATCACCGAGTATCACCAAAATTGAGCTTTTACACCTAGCCCAACGACACCAAAACACCAAGACTACCCGAAACAGCAGAACACCAAAATTTGGAGCTTTCACACCTAGCTCCTACAACACCAAGGTTTGAGCCTTCACACCTAGCTCAAACAGCACCAAGACACCAAGAAGACAACAATTTTCCAAAACAGTACCACAACAATTTTCCAAAACAGCACCAATACACCAAGATGACAACAATTTTCCTAAACATTTAAGACGTGAGGATTTTTCCCAACACCGGAGACAAACGACAATTTTTCCAAAGTATTTGAGACATGACAACTTTCTTTTTAAAACATCACCATTTAGCGACTACACCAACGGTTAACAATTTTCCAGAAAAATGGACCACTTTCCCTCAAATTAGAATATTCAGCTAGGCCTCTGAATAAGCTTTCCAAAACATTTTGAAACGTCTAAATCGGACTCCCGAGTCAAAAGATATGTCAAAAACAAAACCGGAAAAAAATTGAGGAACATCCTGAAAATGGCGCCCAGGCACTGGGCGCCTAGCAGGCAACATGCTGGAAACTGGCCAGCAACAGAAACTGGCGCCCTTGGCGCCCAGGCAGGATTTGGCGCCCAGTGAGGTGCCCAGCAGGCAACACAGCAGGAATTGGCGCCCTTGGCGCCCATGCAGCAGGGAACGCACAGAAACCCAACTTGGCGCAGGAATTGGCGCCCTTGGCGCCCAGGCAACTTGGAACATGGCACAGCAACGCAACATCAACAGGGACGCCCACCAGACACGGCGCCCAGGCACTGGGCGCCTAAAACAGCAACACACAGGAAACGCAACACACCCAGGATGTGGCGCCCATGGCGCCCCTGCGCCAACAGCGCGCAACACAACACACACAGGAACACGGCGCCCACACCCAGGGCGCCAAAAACAGCAACACGAAACGCAACACACAGTGCCCAGCATGGCGCCCAGCGCCAGGGCCCCAACATCAGCAACACACCAAATTCACCAAAACACCACATATGCAAATCATATCACCAATTTAGCTCATTAATTCTTAATCACCAATGCCAATCATCATAATTTGTCACTCACAACACCAATCAATAATTTAATCGAACACCTAGCATGCGTTTAGTAATAACAACAATGAGCGCCAAGTTCTAGAGTCACAACAATCACCAACGATGTCAAATTTCAATTCAACCTATATACAATTCAACTAACACCAAACTACACATCAAAATCAAACCCTAGGCATCATAGGATCTATTCCCACATAACCCCATCATAAAACCCCATTATAAGGAAGAACCCCACCCTTACCTTATAGTAGGAGAGCACCAATTCTCTTGATCGAGTCACCAACAAAACCTCAGCGACACAGCTCCTCTCTGCTCCCGTGGATGTGCGAACTCCTCTTCTTCTCCTCCCTTGGGTGTGCACCAAACCTCTTCTCCTCTCCTCTCTCTATTTCGCGACCTCTCTCTCTATTCTTCTCTATTCGCAACTTTTCTTTTCTTTTTCCTCAAACAATTCGCAAATGAGCACCAAACCCTAGCCTAGGCGCTTATCCTATGCGCCTAGCTAGTGGACTTGGATCACGGGCTTTCCTCTAGCTTAAGCCCGATCACTAACACCATCCCCTAATATTCAATTACACACCCCTTAGTCCAACGTTAATATAATTACACCAACTAAAATAAATAAATAAATAATTGAATACCTAAATATTTAATTAAATAATTTAATTAAATTTTTGGGCGTTACACATGTGTCTTTAGGTGTATAGCCCCTTATGATGATGTTTCATGGTGGACGCCTCCATATGCATGTGGGCATGTGTCTCCATGTGGCCAATGACTAAGCATGATGTCACAAAACTTTTGGTGCCATGGTATGAATTGAGGTGCTTCCAAGGTGGGGGGTTATAAGCTCACAGCTGGACGGTGCAGAAGCACTAAGATGCAGAAGCATCTAGTGCAGAAGCACTAAGTGCTGAAACACTTTATCTTGGATGTGCCTTAAGTGTGGAAGCAATGCTGTTTTCCTGGTGCAGAAGCATGAACTGCAGCTGCACTGAGCAAATATATCAAACATACCAATATATATACAAAATGCTTAAATCATTGTGCAATCTTTTATAAAACTTATAATGTTGTTATTTGACTAAAACTACTATACTTAATACATATTATACTTGGTTTCAGGCAATTAGTTATGGTTAGATGTATGAATAATTCTATATAAAATAGAGTTATCACACCCTCAAACTTAAACCATTGCTTGTCCTCAAGTAATGACAAAACAAAACTATGATTTTCATAGACTTTAAGAAGATCAGATCAGCTCATCTCTTTTCAAAAATTGCTTTCTCATTGTATGAACCTCAATTTTCAGAAATTTTTGCTTTGTGTGTCATTGATTTCCCAGACATCCAAGGTTTATCAAAACTCTTTTATGTGTGTTTGTGCGTTCCACTGAGATCCAATCGGTTCCCAAAACTAAGTGAGAAGTTTCTCTTTTGATTTTGAAAAAGTTTAGATCACGTTTGGTCAAAAACAAAGATGGTTCAAAATATAGATTAGACTAACAATATCTTCAAGACTTGGGGGGTCTTTAAGCACAACTAAAGGCTTGTTTGAGCATTTCAAAACTGTTTGAGTCATTTGCACTTTTCTTTATTTGTGGTGGTTCTTTGGTTTTGGTGCAGAAGCACCAGGTGCAGAAGCACTAGGTGCAGAAGCACTGCTTTTCTGTTTCTTTGGTGCAGAAGCACCTTGGTAACACTTTTTCAAGATTGATAGCATATGTTGCCCTCCTCACTGACCTCCTTATGCATACTTTTTTCTTAGGTTTTTGCTTTTCTTTTCTTTTTTTTTTCTTTTTGCATTTTTATGCTTTTCTTTTTCAAACCAAATGCATTTATTTGGAACGGGTTCAGTTTGATGATTTGGGCAAATATGGCTAGCTTGTAATATTTTGGTTCTTTTGTAGTGTTTTTGGGTAACCTTTTGTGCTGACTTCTCTAAGTTTTTCATACTCAACCTTAGTATTCATGAAAACTCCCCCAAACTTATTTCTTTATGCTCTTCTATATTTTTAGAAAAAATTTGTTTCTGACCTTGGCTTTCTAAAGTTTCCTTTTGCATTAGATAGTTTTCAAATAGCAATGTTCTTTCTAGAAACTCAGTTTTGATGTGTCAAAGTGGTGATAAAAATTGGTTACTTGGGGAAAACAAGACTTTTTTTTCTTTTTCTTTCTTTCACCATTAAAAATTGGTTCAAAGAATGAGTTTTTGGTTAAGATTTTGCACAAAAGAATTTTAAGCTGATCATGCTTCAAAAACTATTTAAATCCTAAAAAATAACTTGATGTATTTCAAACTAAAGGTTTGTGCTACTTATGTTTTTGTAAATCAGTTTTCTAAATTTTTCAAAGAAGCTTTGTTTGAATGCATCAAAATTTTGAAAATATGCACATATAGATAAACAACATAGCATACAAACATACATATTTAATTAAAACATACTAGCACATGCATAGTATTTTAAGAGATGTTTTTCACCCCCCAACTTAAAGCTGAGCAGTGTCCCCACTGCTCTTAAGTTGAGACCAAAATAATAATTGTTTGTACCAAAATGGGGAGTGGGGTTAATACATGTGGGATATCAAAATATATTTAGCAGTTCAGATATAACAACATTAAAAGGCTTTACTCTTTTTTGGCACCACTCCTGATCCTTGAACTGGTTCTGGCTGGAATGTGCTTCACCTTCTGCTTTTTCTTCTTTGCTTCTTCAAGTTTTCGTGCAGAAGCACTAAAAAATTGTGATCCTACAAAACACTTGAAAACATTAAACTGAACAAAATAATAATAATAATAATAATAATAATAATAATAATAATAATAATAATAATAATAATAATAATACAAAAACATGGGTTGCCTCCCATAAGCGCTTGTTTTAAGAGTCATTCAGCCTGACTATCTCCTTATTTCTTTAGAGATTTTGAACATGTGTGGTGTACTTGTCTCTTTCCACATGCTCTCCATAGTACATTTTCACTCTTTGGCCACTTACCTTGAAAGTGGTGGTTGTGGCTCCATCATATAAATCAACTGCACCATGGGGATAGACTTTGACTAGTTTGAATGGTCATGACCATCTTGATTTAAGCTTTCTAGGGAACAATTTCAGCCTAGAATGGTATAACAGGACCAATCCTCCTTCTCTAAGTTCTCTTCTTTGAATTTTCTTGTCATGCCAAGCCTTGGTTTTTGTTTTGTAAATTTCTGCATTCTCATAAGAGAAATGCCTAAATTCTTCTAATTCATTTAATTCCAAAAACCTTTGTGCTCCTGCCTTGTTGTGATCAAAGTTCAGCTTTTTCATATCCCAATATGATTTATTTTCTAACTCAAAAGGCAGATGACATGCTTTACCATAAATTAACCTATAGGGGGACATACCTAATGGAGTTTAAATGCAGTTCTGTATGCCCATAATGCCTCATCTAGGTGTAAGGACCAATCTTTTCTTGCTGGCCCAACCATTTTTCTAGCATTCTTTTAATTTCCCTATTTGACAATTCAGCCTGTCCACTTGTCTGTGGGTGGTAGGCTGTAGCTATTTTGTGCTTAATCCCATATTTTGCAAGAAGATTTTCAATGAGTTTATTGCAAAAATGGGAGCCTTCATCATTGATGATTGCTCTTGGGGTGCCAAATCTTGTAAAAATGTTTTAACAAGAAATTTGCTGACAGATTTGGCATCATTATTAGGCAATGCTACAGCCTCTACCCATTTGGACACATAATCAACAGCTACTAAGATATATTGTTTGCCAAAAGAAAGTGGAAAAGGACCCATGAAATCCATGCCCCATACATCAAAAAGTTCAATTTCTAAAATATTGGTTCTGGGCATTTCATGTTTTTCTGAGATATTACCTGTTCTTTGACATTTATCACATGTTTTGACCATTAAATTTGCATCTTTAAATAGACTGGGCAAAAAATAACCAGACTGTAATACCTTAGCTACTGTTCTGTTGCTTCCAAAGTGACCTCCATATGGTGCAGCATAGCAGTGCAGAAGCACTGCTTTCTGTTCTTCTCGGGGGATGCATTTTCTCATCAATTGATCTGGACACATTTTATAGAGAACTGGATCATCCCAATAGTACTGTTTAACTATGTGGAAGAATCTCCTTCTTTGTTGGTATGTCATGTCCACTGGCACTACTTTGCTTGCAAGAAAGTTAACAATATCAGCAAACCAATGTGCAGTAGCACTTGGTGCAGAAGCACTAGGTGCAGAAGCACTAGGTGCTGTTACAGAAATTGTTAGCAGTTTTTCATCAGAAAAACTTTCTTTGATTTCTCCCTTCTGAGTACCTGTTCTTTCACCTTCAAGTCTAGATAAATGGTCAGCAACCTGATTCTCCACCCCCTTTTTATCTCTAATTTCAAGGTCAAATTCTTGAAACAGGAGAATCCATCTTATTAACCTTGGTTTTGCATCTTTTTTTGAAATTAAATACTTGATGGCAGAATGACCAATATAGACAATAACTTTGGTGCCAACCAAGTAAGACCTAAATTTGTCAAATGCAAAAACCACTGCAATAGTTCTTTTTCTGTTACAGTATAATTCATTTAAGCTTCAATCAATGTTTTGCTAGCATAATAAATAGAATGAAAGATTTTGTCATACCTTTGCCCCAGGACTGCTCCTACAGCAAAGTCACTAGCATCACACATCAATTCAAAGGGCTTGCTCCAATCTGGTGTAACTATCACTGGTGCAGTCACCAATGGATTTTTGAGTTTTTGGAATGCTTCCATATATGGCTCATCAAAGTTGAAAGGTGTATCCAATTGCAGAAGTGTACACAGTGGCTTGGATATCCTTGAAAAGTCTTTGATAAACCTTCTGTAGAAGCCTGCATGACCTAAGAAGCTTCTGATTCCTTTGACAGTTGTTGGAGGTGTTAATTTTTCAATGACCTCAATTTTGGCTATGTCCACTTCCAGACCCTTTTTTGACACTTTATGACCTAGCACAATGCCTTCTTCTTGTACCATAAAATGGCACTTCTCCCAATTAAGCACTAAATTTGTTTCTTCACATCTTTGGAGAATTTTCTCAAGATTTGATAAACACAATTGAAATGTGTCTCCAAAAACTGAGAAATCATCCATGAATACCTCCATTGATTGCTCAATGAAGTCAGAGAAGAGGGACATCATGCATCTTTGGAATGTGGCAGGAGCATTACAAAGTCCAAATGGCATCCTTCTAAATGCAAAGGTTCCATAGGGACATGTAAAGGTTGTTTTTTGTTGGTCATCAGGTTCTATTGCAATTTGATTGTATCCTGAATAACCATCTAAGAAACAATAAAACTCCTTACCTGCTAATCTGTCTAACATTTGGTCAATGAAAGGTAAACGGAAGTGGTCTTTCTTTGTAGCTTTATTGAGTTTTCTATAATCCATACAAATCCTCCAACCTGTAACAGTTCTTGTTGGTATTAACTCATTTTTTTCGTTGGCTATAACTGTCACACCCCCCTTCTTTGGAACACATTGCACAGGGCTTACCCATGCACTATCTGATATGGGGTATATGATTCCAGCATCTAGCCATTTTATGATTTCTTTCTTTACAACCTCTTGCATAATAGGATTTAGCCTTCTCTGTCATTCTATATAATTTTTAGAATTATCTTCTAAAATTATTCTAGGCATGCATATAGAAGGGCTAATTCCTTTTATGTCAGCCATCTGCCAGCCTATTGCTTTTTTATGCTTTCCTAAGGTACTAATGAGATCATGCTCCTGCTTTAAGGACAAGTCTGAAGCAATGATTACTAGAAGTGTGTCACCTTCCCCTAAGAAAGCATATTTCACATGTTTGGGCAGTTCTTTCAGTTCTAATTTTGGAGGTTGTTCAATTGAGGGTATATTCTTTTTAAGGTTTGGGTCTTCTAAATTAAGAGATTCAAAAGTTCTAAACCATACCTTATGTGTTGGTTCTTTCCTTGGCAGCATGTGTTTTTCCATGATTTCTTCATCAGGTGGTGCTTCTGCATCTGGTGCAAGAGCACTGGTGAGATGATCATACTGATTCTGGAATTGTTTCTGCACTAAATGGTCAAGAGAATTGATTGCTGAACACCCTTCACTCTCCTCTGCAGGGTACTTCAGAGCATTCATCACATTGAATTTCCTCTCTTGATCATTCACCCTCATGGTTAGTTCTCCTTTCTGCACATCAATCAGGGCCTTGCCAGTTGCTAAGAATGGTCTTCCAAGGATGACTGGTACTTCTTTATCTGCATCAAATCAAGAATAACAAAATATGCAGGAAACACAAATTTGTCAACCTTAACTAAGATATCTTCAATAATTCCTTCTGGACAGGCTATTGATCTATCAGCAAGTTAAAGTGTTACAGTGGTAGGTCTAGCATTTCCAATTCCAAGCTGTGTAAATATAGATTTAGGCATCAAGTTGATACTTGCACCTAAATCACATAAAGCACGACCTATATAAAATTTTCCAATTGAGAATGGAACTGTAAAACTACCAGGATCTTTCAATTTCCTTGGAATTTGGCTTTGTAAAATGAGACTGCATTCTTCAGACATAGCAACTGTTTCAAAATCACCTAATCTTTTTCTTTTTGAAAGCACATCTTTCATAAATTTAGCATAATTAGGCATTTGCTGAAGTGCTTCAACTAATGGAACATTAATGTGCAACTGTTTTAATATTTCAAGAAACTTACTGAATTGCTTCTCCTCATGTGCCTTTTTTAATCTTTGAGGATAAGGAGGAGGAGGGTATTCAGGAACTAACCTTGGCAGTTGTATTTCTTTTGGTGCAGAAACATCAGGCGCTTCTGCATCTTGCAGATTTTTTTTCATTTTTATTTTTTTCTGCTTCTTTTTCTCCCTTACCTTTACCTTCAGTCTCTTCTTTATCTGTAAGATCTTTTCCATTCCTTAGAGAAATGGCCTTTACCTGTTCTTTTCCTGGTCTGTGGGATGTAGTAGCTTCTGTATTTGAAGGTAATGCACCTGCTGGTCTTTGGTACAAAGCTGTTGCTAGCTGCCCCACTTGATTCTCCAAATTCTTTATAGATGCATCTTGTGCTTGCCTAGCTGTTCTGGTTTCACTAATAAAGGATTTGAGCAAGGCTTCAATGGAGTTATCATTGGCAGGTGTTTGTTGTTTTTGGTTGTTTTGAGACTGAAACCCTGGTGGTGTTGCTGTTGGTGCAGCTGCACTAGGTGCAGAAGCACCAGTATTATTCCATCTGAAATTTGGGTGGGTCTTCCACCCAGGGTTGTAGGTATTTGAGTAAGGGTTGTTGTTTTTATTGAATCCTACATAGTTGACAGAGATAGGATTGTTGGGACATTCCTCATACAAGTGGCCTCCTCCACAGTATACACAACTTGTATCACCAGGAGGGGCTTGTTCTATGGCTGCTGCAGAAGTATCAGTTGGTGCAGCTGCACTTGGTACAGATGCACTGTTGGAAGTGAAGTTTTTGAACAAGTTGGTTAGAGAAGCTAACTGAGCAGATAGGGCAGATACATCATTGATTTCATGCACCCCTGATGGTTTCTTTTGGGCACTTACCCTCTCAGTAGGCCAACTAGAGCTGTTTGTAGCAATTCTGTCAATCAACTCACATGCTTCATTGTATGATAGGTTCAGTAACACACCCCCAGATGATGCATCAAGCATTACTCTGATTTGTGCCTCTAAACCATTATAAAAAGTTTCCATTTGAATAATGATTGGTAGACCATGATGAGGACATTTTCTTAAAAGCACTTTCCATCTTTCCCATGCTTCAAAAAATGACTCAAATTCTTTTTGTCTAAAAGATGTAATATCATTTAATATCATTTCTCATCCTGGCATTTTTAATGGGTGGAAAATATTTTGACAAAAACTTTTCAGCTATTTCATTCCATGAATGTATAGAATTAGGCTCCATTGAATTTAACCAAGATTTAGCCTTATCTTTTAAAGAGTATGGAAATAGCTTAAGTCTAAATGCTTCTTCACTAACACCAGGAAGGATAAAATTACTACATACTTCTAGAAACTGTTTTAAATGCTCATGGGGATCCTCATGAGGAGATCCACCAAATTGGCCAATTGTTTGCAGCATTTGGAACATCATGGGTTAAAATTCAAAAATGAACAGCAATAATATGAGGTTTTGCTATACTAGTTTGCATATTCTGATTATTAAACATAGCATAATCCCTCATGGGTCTATTTCTATCATTAATCATACCTATTGGTCCCATGTTGTTGAATGGATTTCCTTGCTCATGTTCAGAAGGTGGGTCTCCTCCAACTGAGCCTCCATTGGAACCTGATCTTTCTTCACTATGATGAGACATGTTGTTCCTGCAGCCTTGTCTTTGGGATCTAAGCAATCTTCTGAAACTTCTTTCTATCTCGGGATCCAATGTAAATTTTGGTGTTCTGGTCCTGTGCATAAGCTAGTGCACCTGCACTAAGGAATCAAACTACCAGAATAATAATAATAATAATAATAATAATAATAATAATAATAATAATAATACACAAATCTATAAATCTAAACTTACAAAAATTAATGGCAATCCCCGGCAACGGCGCCAAAAACTTGGTGTGGCAAAATATGTGCAAGTATACACAGTCACACAAGTAATACAATGATAAGAAAGGTCGAACCCACAGGGATGTTTTAAACTCTTGTATGCTTAGAGAGATATAAATATGTGCTACTACACTACTCACAAAATTTGAGGTTTTTAGTTTAAGTAAAAACAGAATGCAAGTATGTAAAATAAGATGAAGGAAATCTGTTGAGAAATATAGTTGAGATGTCTTTACTAGATAATGCTTCTTTTGAGAGTTTCTATACTTTTAGAGATGCAGAAGCATAAAGTGCAGTACCATTGAGTGCAGTTGCATAAGTGTGTGCTTGTCAGCTACTTTCTTCAGAGTTTCGTTACAAGCTTCCCATGTCTGGGCTTGCTAAATAAGTTCACTTCTGCCTTTGAGGTACCCACTGTTCACCCTAAGGACTATGTTATCCTATGTCTAGGACTTAACATGGTTTTAACAAAGTTTTCTTTATTAACAAGTCAACAAAGCCTTTATTAAAACACTCACCCTTATTAGTCTTGATTTCTAGTTATAAACCATGTCTGTGTATATAACTCTACTTATTTTAAGCGATCAACCTTAAAATAAGATGGATATAGTATAACACAAGACCCAAAATGCTACAACACTTAAAAGCATAATAACTTACTCAAAAGATCATTATAAGTTTAGAACATCTCAACTAAAGGAGTTTAGCTCATGTTACCCATTATATAATAGAGAGAATCTGCAAAGAGCATAATAATATGGATAATACAAAAGATATCAGTAGGGTAGAAGTTACACGGATTGATGTTCCTTTGCATGGAATTCTGATTGGTGCAGAAGCACTGATTCCTTCGTCTATCTATGAAGAAGTGGAGGAAGAGGGTGTCAATTCCTTCCTCACCTTCTTACAACTAACTACTAAATAAAATGCAAGAAATAAACTACTTAAAACTGTATGAAAGCTATATAAATTTGGATGAAGAAAGGGATTGTTCTTCAAGTGCGAAGTGGAGCATATTTATAGCCTTTGAGGTTTCCTTTGCATGAGGGTTTGCGTAGTAACTAAGTCAGCAATGTGTAGCCTAACCATGGTTACTTTCCTACTCTGAATTTGAGAATATAAAGTCCAGCACTCTTCTTCAAAGGAGGTCTGATGGTGGAGATCCATGTGTCTTTAGGTGTATAGCCCCTTATGACGATGTTTCATGGTGGACGCCTCCATATGCATGTGGGCATGTGTCTCCATGTGCCCAATGACTAAGCATGATGTCACAAAACTTTTGGTGCGATGGAATGAAATGAGGTGCTTCCAAGGTGGGGGGTTATAAGCTCATAGCTGGACGGTGCAGAAGCACTAAGATGCAGAAGCATCTAGTGCAGAAGCACTAAGTGCAGAAACACTAAGTGCAGAAACACTTTATCTTGGATGTGCCTTTAGTGTGGAAGCAATGCTGTTTTCCTGGTGCAGAAGCATGAACTGCAGCTGCACTGAGCAAACATATCAAACATACCAATATATATACAAAATGCTTAAATCACTGTGCAATCTTCTATAAAACTTATAATGTTGTTATTTGACTAAAAATATTATATTTAATACATATTATACTTGGTTTCAGGCAATTAGTTATGGTTAGATGTATGAATAACTCTATATAAAATAGAGTTATCAGGCTTTTTCAGGGGGGTGCCTGAACTAAAAACAAATGGTGCAGGAAGCAATCTGATTGAAAATTAAAAAAACATAAAATTAAAACAAATAACACCTAGGGTATATAAGGCTACTATGAAGCAAAAACGAAACCCTGATCCCTTACCTCACAAATTCTCAGTGCCGCACTCACCACTTCCCTCTAACCCTAATCTTTCGCCTGTTTCTCTTCAACACCGCATCCACCATCCTCCTCACCCTAATTCGCTTTCTCCTCACCGAAACATACCACCCTCTTCTCCTCCTCACAGCGTCAACACTTTCTTTGTCCCCATTACCGCATCACTCTCCCCCCTAATTTTCGTTTCTGTCCTTCTCCTCAACGTTGTTAACCCAAATCTCACACAGAGAGAGAGAGAGAGCCTTCGAGAGAGAACAGTGAAACGAAAGAGAAAGGTGAAGGGAGAGAGGATGATGAACGAAGGAGAAAGGAGAGGGACGATGGTGATGATTGCAGAGGGGAGGCGTTCGGTGGTTCGGTGTTGTTGATGGTGGAGTGTGGCGATTTGCGGTGGTGTGGAGGGTTCAGTCGTAGGGGGGTGGCTTACGGTGAGGGTTTGGTGTGAGGAGAAGACGGTGGTGAGGCGTGGAGGTGCGATGGTGGTGGTGGTACACGGCGGTTCACGGTGGCGTTGGAGGGAGATGTGAGCTCCGGTGGTGGCAGTTCACGGCCAACAGTTACGAATGGATGCAGACAGGGGGTTGACGACGACACAAAGGAGTAAAACAAACGGCCAGTGGTTGTTCACCGCTAACGGCCACCGTCCACGATGGCCGGAGGTAAAAATTCACTCATTTCTCTTTTCTTTTCCTCTCACTGTCTCAACCTCCCCCTTTTTGCATTCTGTTTTTTTCCTAAACTGATTCTGACTGGTAACCCTAGATTTTTTTACTAAACCTATTACTAATTAACCCTTAATTTAGATAACTAATCAATTTCGTTTTCGTAAACAGAAGGGTAATGATACTGACTCTAAAAACCCTGTTTAATTTCTAATGCTAAACTTTCAAAAGAAGAAGAAGAAGAAGATGAACTGAAACTTATTACGAAATAAGACTACATTTTGATAAAAAGTATGTTAGATCACCTTTTTCAAGCTTCTGAAATAGACTCCTATTGCTTATTGCTTGCTGCTATTATCACTTTGTTTCAAAAATTTTAGTGCCTTTTCTCTCTCAATCTTTTTTTGTTGTTGCTGTGTGCGTGAGTGTTTCAGTGTGCTCTTTGTGTGTATTTCTCCGTATCTGTTTTTCAATGACTGCCTCTCTGTTTGGGTATTTTTCTCTATCTGCCTCTGTGTATATGTGAATTTTCTATGTATTTTGGTGTCAATTTTTGTCCCCCCTTGACTGTGTTACTGTTTGATATTTATAGGTGGATTGATGAGGTGCTGAGGAGCCAAAAAGGACAGCAATTAGGGCAAATTTAGGGCACAAAAAGGACAGCAATTGAGGAGGAATCAAAAGGACAAAGACAAGCTATTTGAATGGGCAAAGGACAATAGGTGGCAATGGAGGAAGGACATCATCCAAGGAGAAACCCTAGCTAGGTCAGCCAGCAGCTGCTGCTGCGCCCCTTTTCTTCTTTTTTTTCCTTTTTTGAAATTTTGTATTTTTAATTTTTGTACTATTTTCTTTTTGCTGTTTTTTTCTTGGTTCATATGTGTAAAAAAACTGTTTTATATAACAAAAGACCTTTGACTATTCAGCTTTCTTACTTATTTTTTGCAACAATAACAATAGACTAATAATAACAATAACTGCAAAAATAAAAGAAAACGAGCATCAAAACAAACATTGCACGAGAGTGCCAAGGACACGCGCGTGACACAACGAGCATAAAACCTTTTTTGGATTTTAGATTACTCGGACAAAATTAGGGTATGACAGACACCATCAAGAAGTTCTTCGGTGTTCAGTTGAAACCGCTCGATAGGCCAGTGTACAGGAAGCCTTACCCCGAGTGGGTGGACAGATTGGTGCCTCTGCCCAGAGGATTTAAAACCCCTGATTTTGCCACATTCTCCGGCGATGATGGTAAGTCTACTCTGGAGCACGCCGGCCGATTCACGGCCCAATGTGGGGAAGGAAACCAGAATGAGTTCCATAAGTTGCAGTTGTTCCCTTTGTCTTTGACAGGGACTGCATTCTCATGGTATTCTTCTCTCCCACCTGATTCTATACAGACCTGGGCAGACATGGAAAGGTGCTTCCATGACCGATTTTATTGGCCACAGCTTGAAGTTACGGCTGCCGATCTCATGAATTTAGGGTAGAAGGTGGATGAGGCTGTGACAGACTTGGTTGAAAGATTCAGAAAGATGGCCGAAAAGTGCTCAGTACCCTTTCCAGAATCACAACTTACTTCCATGGCCATTTCTGGAATGCACCCGCAATTGAAAGAGAAGCTTGTGGGACAAGCTTGCAGTGACCTCAGTGGCTTGGCTTCTAGGGCAATTCAGATTGAACAATTCATTCATGAGAAGAAGCAAGAAGGATTTGACAGTGAAATAATCCCTATGGATGATTATGATGTGTCTGAAGATGCATCAGATTACCATAGTGTTAGGCAGTCAAATGACATGGCAGTCGAGACCTCGTCAACTAACAAGGGTGGCTACACTTTTTGACTATGGTTTTGGCGCACGACTTACCATTTCCTTCAAAAAAGGGTAAGTGGAAGTAGCCGATTCAATGGAAACGGAATAGTATACCAATCCAACAAGACAAAGTGTGATGACACTTAGCAGTGCCACATCGGCAACGTAAGACTACTATCTACAAACGCGGCATCTTATTTACGTTGGTGCTTCCTTAATCGGCTGAAACACACAATACTGGGGGGCACCTAGCAGTGTCACTTTGACATTATGAGTCTACTGTATGCAATCCCAGTTGTACACAACTTGGGCGCATCTAGCTGTGTCACTTTGACATTATGAGTCTACTGTCTGCAATCCTAGTCAGACATAACTGGGGAGCACCCAGTAGTGTCACTTTGACATTATGAGTCTACTGTCTGCAATCCCATTTGTACAACACTGGGGGGAACCTAGCAATATCATGGTGATATTGTGAGTCTACTGTCTGCAACCTCAGTTATTCCAAAAGATTAAGTTTCCATATGCACTACAACCATAGTTGTCAAGTGTAAGTAGTTGGAAGAGAAGAAATTGTTACCAAGTGGCTTCAGTCTCAAGAGGGGGGGTGAATTGAGATTTAAAAACTTTTCAGATCTTTTGAAAATGTTTTTCCCCTTTTCAATGACTTAGATCAATTTTCGCGCAGGTTAAGTGGAAGCGAAGGAATTAGAGTATAAAGCAGTAAAGCGGTAAAACAGTAAAGCAGGAAAGCAGTAAAGCACGCAGAGATTTATCCTGGTTCGGTCACCTCCTAGTGACCTACGTCCAGTCCTCACACCCTTGTGAGATTTTCCACTAAAACAACAACAAGGCTTACAGGTGCCTTGAAAAACCTTTACAGACTTAGGCACTCTCCTCCTAGGATACCCCACCTATAGAGAGCCCTCAGATCTATTATAACAATAACAAGAGATACCCCACCCCTGTTACAATCAACTGTCCTAGAAAGATACCCCACTTCCTAGTACATGCAGCTACCCTAGAGAGATACCCCACTCCCTAGAACAAAACACAACAATTAAATAATAAACAATTGTAAATGCAGAAATACCTCTAGTGTAGGCAGATATTACAACTTGAAGAATACAACCCCAACTAACTCTTAGCAACAGATCAGCTCAGACAGACCAACGGTATGTGACGAGCAAAAATATAAGCGTGAAGAGTTTTCTCAAGAGTTTTTCTGATTCGTACAAATGGGTTGATGTGTGTTGTGTGTGAAAAATGAATCGTGAAGCACTGCCTATTTATAGGCTATGAGAAATTCATTTTTACGTTGAAAATAATGTAGGAATCGATTCTTTGTTAAAATGTATTTGATCTAGGAATCGATTTATTTAGGTAAGGAATCGATTTTATCTTTGTTTGTAAAATATGGGAAATCGATTCTTGAGTGCCATGGAAAGCTAGGAATCGATTCTATACTTAGTGAAAATATGTAGGAATCGATTTTCAGCTTGCCTGAGACAAGTGGGAATCGATTCTCAGTTATGTGTAAAAGGTTGGGAATCGATTCTTCCCTTAAAAGATATTTGGCTCAGAAATCGATTTATGTATTGAAAGTACATGACCTGAAAATCGATTTATAGCTTTTTATTTTACCTGAAAATCGATTTTGATATTTGTTTATGCATGAGGAAAATCGATTTTGTTATTTAAAAGGTGATAAGAATGTTTACGTAAATATGCATGCACCTTTAAAAAACTTTGTGAGTGTGTGAGACTTTGATATACGAGCTGACCTTTGAAAGAGCTTACACTTTTTCCTAAGACACACCCAAACCCTAATGACTACCCTTATATTTAAGGACTACCCTTAAACTTGAAACTTCAGTTCTTGGCTTGCTTGTCTTGGATTGTGACTTTGACGTTTAGTCACTTTTATTGACTTTGACCGTCAATCTTACCTTTGTCTTTTTCATCATCAAAACATATCCTGCAATATCAGGTTACCTGCAACACAAGGTATCCACATTCTCCCCCTTTTTGATGATGACAAAACATTAACTCATCTCAAGGTGGGAGGTTAGTTCAAACAGATAATGTATACGATACTCCCCCTATCATGATGCTCCCCCTGTTTTATTGACTATATGCAAGTAAGTGCAAATGCATGCTGAATATTAAAACTTTATTCTAAATATTAAAAACTCTATTCTTCTCCCCCTTTTTGTCATGATCAAAGAGGGCAACATGTAATAAAAAATGCGAATCTAACAGCATGAAGAGGAATCAATGATTCCAAGTTCTCTTCGTATGAAGAAAAAGTTTTCTTTTTGTAAAGGTTTTGTAAAAATATCAGCTAGCTGTTTTGCCGATTCCACAAATTCGATTACACAATCCCCTTTTTGGACATGATCTCTAATAAAATGATGTCTTATCTCTATATGCTTGGTCCTAGAGTGTTGGACGGGGTTCTTTGAAAGGTTGATAGCGCTGGTATTGTCGCATTTTATAGGAATATGATCTAGATCTATACCATAGTCAAGAAGTTGTTGCTTCATCCAGAGGATTTGTGCGCAACAGCTCCCTGCTGCAACATATTCTGCTTCAGCAGTTGACAGTGCGACGCTGACTTGTTTCTTACTGTGCCATGAGACTAATGCACTACCTAGTATGTGACATGTTCCACTAGTGCTTTTTCTATCCAACTTACATCCTGCAAAGTCAGAATCTGAATAACCAATAAGACTACATGTGGCACCTTTTGGGTACCATAGACCAACATTTTGAGTGCCTACCAGATATCTCATTATTCTTTTGACAGCTACTAAATGTGATTCTTTTGGATTTGCTTGATACCTAGCACACATGCAGACACTAAACATGATGTCCGGTCTACTAGCAGTTAAGTAAAGAAGAGAGCCAATCATACCTCGGTATTTGCTTAGTTCTACCAGTTTACCTTCTTCATCTTTGTCTAAGTAGCATGAGGTGCTCATTGGTGTGGACATTTCTTTTGCTTTGTCCATTTCGAACCTTTTGAGTAGTTCTTTGCAGTACTTTGATTGAGATATAAAAATGCCGTTGTTTGTTTGTTTTATTTGAAGCCCAAGGAAGAAGTTGAGTTCTCCCATCATTGACATTTCAAATTCATTCTGCATAATACTCGAAAATTCTTTGCAAAGCAATTCATTAGTAGCACCGAAAATAATATCATCCACATAAATTTGCACGAGTAAGATGTCATCTTTTGACCTTTTTATAAAAAGTGTAGTGTCAACTTTTCCTCTTTGAAAATCATGATTGAGTAGGAATTTGCTCAATCTTTCGTACCAAGCTCTGGGGGCTTGCTTTAGACCATATAGAGCCTTTTTGAGTTTAAAAACATGGTCTGGTTTTTCGAAATTTTCAAAACCAGGAGGTTGTTCAACATACACTTCTTCTTGGATAAAACCATTTAAGAAAGCGCTCTTAACATCCATTTGATATAATTTAAAAACCATGATTGATGCAAAAGCAAGTAACATGCGAATAGCTTCTAATCTAGCTACAGGAGCATACGTTTCATCATAGTCTATTCCTTCTTCTTGATTATAACCTTTAGCAACTAGTCTAGCTTTGTTTCTAATTATTATACCTGATTCGTCTAGCTTGTTTTTAAACACCCATTTTGTGCCTATTATCTGGTGTTTATCAGGTCTAGGAACTAGATCCCACACTTCGTTTCTTTCAAACTGATTTAACTCTTCTTGCATAGCAATAGTCCAATGTTCATCAACTACGGCTTCATCTATATTTCTAGGTTCAATTTGAGATACGAAAGCCATATGATTACATGCATTTCGAAGAGAGTTACGAGTAGTTACCCCTTTTGTTACATCACCTATGACATTTTCAAGCGAGTGATCCCTTGGGATTCTCCATTCCTTGGGAAGTTCACTGCTTGATCCTTCTTCTGACTTCTCTTGAGGGGTGATTTTTGTTTCTTCTTCTTTCTTCTTCTCACCTATCTCTAACTCTTCAGGTTCATCTGCAATATCAATAACCTTTCCCAGCCTTTTGGGGTTAGTTTCATCAAATGTAACATGTACAGATTCCTCAATTACCTTATTTCTTTTATTAAAAATTCTAAAGGCCTTGCTAGATAAAGAGTAACCAAGAAAAATTCCTTCATCAGCTTTAGCATCGAATTTACCTAGGTTGTCTTTTCCATTATTCAATACAAAGCATTTGCAACCAAAGGTGTGAAGGTGTGAAATATTTGGTTTTCTCCCCTTGTAAAGTTCATAGGGGGTTTTCTTTAAAATAGGCCTAATTAGAACTCTATTCATAACATAACAAGCAGTACTTACAGCATCCGCCCAAAAATATTTTGGGATGTCATGATCATTTAACATTGTTCTGGCAAGTTCCTCCAATGATCGATTTTTCCTTTCAACAACTCCATTTTGTTGAGGAGTTCTAGGTGCTGAGAAGTTGTGATTTATACCAAGTTCTTCACATAGGATTTCGAATTTTTCATTTTCAAATTCTCCACCGTGATCAGATCGAATTGAGACAATCTTCAGTTCTTTCTCATTTTGAATGCTACGAGCAAGCTTTTTGAATGCTCCAAAAGCTTCGCTTTTGTTTGCCAGAAAGAGAGTCCAGGTATACCTTGAATAGTCATCTACTATAACTAGAGCATAGTAATTTCCACCATAACTTTTTGTCCTTGAGGGACCAAATAGATCCATGTGTAACAGCTGCAAAGGTTTGTTAGTAGACACAATATTTTTTGATTTAAATGACACTTTTACCTGTTTACCCTTTTGGCAAGCATCACACAATTTATCTTTTTCAAACTTGATATTAGGCAAACCACTAACTAGATCTTTAGACACTAGCTTGTTAAGATGATCCATATGAATATGGGCTGTCCTACGATGCCATAACCAAGAGTTTTCTTCCTTACTAATGAGGCAACATGCATTATGTGATGAAACACTATCTAAACTCATCATGTATATGTTTTCTACTCTGTTTCCTATCATTCTAACTTGTTTACTTTGTTTATCCTCAATGATGCATGAACCTGAGTCAAATATTACTCTATTACCTTTATCACAAAGTTGGCTAATGCTTAAAAGATTATGTTTAAGACCTTCAACATAGAGCACATTATCAATAGCAGTAGATAAGTCTTTACCAACTTTACCTTCACCAAGGATTCTTCCTCTGTTATTGTCACCATAAGTCACATGACCGCTTGATCTGGGGGTAAGAGTTAGGAACTTTGTAATATCTCCAGTCATGTGCTTTGAGCATCCGCTGTCAAGGTACCAATCTGACCCCCGTACCTTGAAGCATACCTGCATCGGTTCAAAACAAGGTTTTAGGTACCCAAATCTCTTTGGGTCCTTGTGGGTTAGTGCTTGGTATGGTCCTTTTGGGAACCCATACCTTTTTCATAGTTTGCTTACCTCTTGCCCTGCAAACAGAAGCTGTATGTCCAGGTTTATCACAATAGTAACATCTAATATGAGGTTTAGTGGAAAACTTAGGTCTATGATGCATATCGCTTTTCACAAAATTATTTCTCTGAATCCTAAGATGCAATTTAGGCATTTTGTCTATTGTACATTCAAGTTCATTGATCTTCTTTTCATGTTCTATACATTTGTCACATGCATAATTTTCTTTAACATACACAAGTTTATCATTTTCTTTAGTTAAAACATTAATTTCATCTTGAAGATTAGCAATGGTTTTCCTTGATTTATCTAATGCCTTAGCTAATTTCATAGAATCATCATGCAACTCAGTGAAAGCTTCATATAAATTATCATATGCATTTTGTAAAGAGTCAGGGTTAGAAATTACCTCGTTTTCATTCTCGCTTTCATGATCAGCCATTAATGCAACTTGAGCTTCTTCATCCTCTGATTCATCTGATGAATCCATGCAGTTGTCTTCCCATGCGATGTAGGCTTTTCTTCCTTTGTTATTTTTGAATGCCTTCTTTTCAGATTTGGAGTCCTTTTTCTGTAGATTAGGACATTCCATTTTCATGTGCCCGGGTTTCCCGCATTCATAACAAGTAGGAGGACCGGATGTACTTTCTTTGCTGGAGAACTTTTTGGATTTGAAGTTCTTTTTTGGATAGTTGTTGCTTTTCATGAACCTTTTGAACTTCCGAACCATAAGAGCCATATTCTCTTCACTTTCATCAATTTCATCATCTGAGTTGTCACTATTATCAAATTGACTAGAACAAGATACTTTTAGAGCCAAGCTTTTCTTTTTCTTATCTGTATTTTCGTACTCAGCTAGACGAGTGAGTTCTAGTTCGTGCTCTTGAAGTTTACCAAACAGAGTAGCCAGAGTCATAGTAGCTAAATTTCTTGATTCAGCTATAGCAGTAACCTTAGGTTGCCATTCTCTATTCAGACATCTCAGAACTTTGTTGATTAGATCCTCTCCAGGAAATGACTTACCCAACAAGCTTAACTGATTCACAATGTGAGTGAACCTTTTCTGCATTTCTGGTATTGTTTCACCTGTATTCATTCTAAATAATTCGTACTCTCTGATAAGAGTATTTGTTCTTGCCCTTTTCACTTCATTTGTACCCTCATGAGTAACTTGGAGATTATCCCACATTTCTTGGGCAGATTTACAGTTTGAAACTCGAAAAAATTCATCAGGACTTAAAGCAGAAGTAATAATATTTTTGGCACGTAAATTATGTTGCACTTTTCTTTTCTCATCATCAGACCATTCATTTCTACTCTTAATAGTAAGAATACCATCTACTAAGTGTGTGGGGACATAGGGTCCTTTTTCCACAGCATCCCAAACATCTAAGTCTACCCCTTCAATAAAGATTCTCATTCTTTCTTTCCAATATGCGTAATCTTTCCCGTTGAATCCCGGAGGACGGGTAAGAGAAGCACCCTCTTGCGTAGACCAACCTGAAGCCATTTCTCTTGAAGCTGCTAGGCCCTTTATACAAGAGTCTAGCTTTGATACCACTTGTTACCAAGTGGCTTCAGTCTCAAGAGGGGGGGTGAATTGAGATTTAAAAACTTTTCAGATCTTTTGAAAATGTTTTTCCCCTTTTCAATGACTTAGATCAATTTTCGCGCAGGTTAAGTGGAAGCGAAGGAATTAGAGTATAAAGCAGTAAAGCGGTAAAACAGTAAAGCAGGAAAGCAGTAAAGCACGCAGAGATTTATCCTGGTTCGGTCACCTCCTAGTGACCTACGTCCAGTCCTCACACCCTTGTGAGATTTTCCACTAAAACAACAACAAGGCTTACAGGTGCCTTGAAAAACCTTTACAGACTTAGGCACTCTCCTCCTAGGATACCCCACCTATAGAGAGCCCTCAGATCTATTATAACAATAACAAGAGATACCCCACCCCTGTTACAATCAACTGTCCTAGAAAGATACCCCACTTCCTAGTACATGCAGCTACCCTAGAGAGATACCCCACTCCCTAGAACAAAACACAACAATTAAATAATAAACAATTGTAAATGCAGAAATACCTCTAGTGTAGGCAGATATTACAACTTGAAGAATACAACCCCAACTAACTCTTAGCAACAGATCAGCTCAGACAGACCAACGGTATGTGACGAGCAAAAATATAAGCGTGAAGAGTTTTCTCAAGAGTTTTTCTGATTCGTACAAATGGGTTGATGTGTGTTGTGTGTGAAAAATGAATCGTGAAGCACTGCCTATTTATAGGCTATGAGAAATTCATTTTTACGTTGAAAATAATGTAGGAATCGATTCTTTGTTAAAATGTATTTGATCTAGGAATCGATTTATTTAGGTAAGGAATCGATTTTATCTTTGTTTGTAAAATATGGGAAATCGATTCTTGAGTGCCATGGAAAGCTAGGAATCGATTCTATACTTAGTGAAAATATGTAGGAATCGATTTTCAGCTTGCCTGAGACAAGTGGGAATCGATTCTCAGTTATGTGTAAAAGGTTGGGAATCGATTCTTCCCTTAAAAGATATTTGGCTCAGAAATCGACTTATGTATTGAAAGTACATGACCTGAAAATCGATTTATAGCTTTTTATTTTACCTGAAAATCGATTTTGATATTTGTTTATGCATGAGGAAAATCGATTTTGTTATTTAAAAGGTGATAAGAATGTTTACGTAAATATGCATGCACCTTTAAAAAACTTTGTGAGTGTGTGAGACTTTGATATACGAGCTGACCTTTGAAAGAGCTTACACTTTTTCCTAAGACACACCCAAACCCTAATGACTACCCTTATATTTAAGGACTACCCTTAAACTTGAAACTTCAGTTCTTGGCTTGCTTGTCTTGGATTGTGACTTTGACGTTTAGTCACTTTTATTGACTTTGACCGTCAATCTTACCTTTGTCTTTTTCATCATCAAAACATATCCTGCAATATCAGGTTACCTGCAACACAAGGTATCCACAGAAATCGGCTGACATAATACATCCTTCAGCTTCCTCTTAATGTCCTCAGCTAAAGGATGCAGGGGGCATTTATTGACAATCGTTTTCGTCGAGGGCTACTCGGCTGACGAAGAATCGGTTAGCCGAGGGCTGATTCCCGTCGGCAAAACACAAATTTAGCCCCTGGGGGTCTAATTGACTATACATGACCACGTGGCTAAGATAAACAGCTGAGGAACAGTTGAGGTGACTACTCGGCCGACGCAATATGGGCCAAGGCAAGACTTGGCCGAGACAAATCGGCTTGACGTGGCTACTAAATTTATATAAACTTGGAGGCTAATACTTGGTCTTAATGTGTTCATATAATTATTTATTAAATAATTATATGATTTATTAAAGTAAATATAATGGAGGAAGGCCAAGCCAAGCTACGGTAACCACCTTCCTAAATTTATGAGAAGTGGGCATGAGGAGTTGGCCGAGGTAAATGAGCTTGCTTTGGGAGCAAGCATTCAACGCACGTGGACACATTTAGACGTTTGAGCGGTTAAGACAACGTGGAGAAGCGCTTAGAAGTGGAAGCGAAGATATTTTGACCCCACTACCCGTGCTAGTGGAAGAGTGGAAGAGTGCTTCCTAGTTTTTAGGGCCTGGATGTAATGTAGTGCGTTGATCTTGATTAATCCAACGGTAGGCAAATGTTGGCTGTGTTTGTGGTCGACGAGGGCCTATGTATATAAATAGGAGAGTAGTTGTACATAACAGACATACCAATCAAATCAAACTCTATGTTTATATTTTACCTATCTTCTTTATCGCATTTATCTTTACGTTTATGCATTAGTCAGTAGTATAATCCAACCCTCGCAGTCCCCTCTCACCTAAGCTGGCCCTTTCTAGAGGAGTCAGGATACCCACAGTTAAGGAGCAAAGTTCCCTCATTGGCGCAATCGCTTGAAGAACAAAGGAATCAAAGAACTTGCTCAAATCCCTGGCCGAATCCACGGCCAAGACCTAAGAGTTTGAACCAATGAACAACTGTATTTAAACAAAGAACTTTCTAAGAAGTATCAGAGTCATATAAACTTTAAATTGTATCAGATCGTAAAACATTATACATATTTTTTGATGGGAAATATAGCTCTAATTAACCAGACTGAGAGTAGGATCCAAGCTGTAGGGTATATTGTGGTAAAGTAGAATTGCTGAATTCTGAACCCACACAATTAAGAAAAGGTGGTTGTGTTATTTTAGTAATTTCATGATTGTTGTTAATCATTTGTAAACTACTGACATCAATGGTGGCAGCTCCGCAGATGCTTGTACAATGGTGAGACACCACTTAAATTTATTGAATGGTTTTTCTTGCACCTTTAGAACCAAAGGATCCTCCTGAGATAATAAAACTCGCAGGCTTAAAATTTATTTCAACCGAGGTAAAGTATTTACACAAAGAACTTTCTAGGAAGTATCATGAGTCATATAAACTTTAAAAAAATTGTATCAGATCGAAAAACATTATACATATTTTTTGATGGGAAATATAGCTCTAATTAACCAGACTTTTGGTCATGTTGTCCCCTGAAGACTGAGAGTAGGATCCAAGCTGTAAGCTATATTGTGGTAAAGTAGAATTGCTGAATCTGAACCCACACAAGTAAGAAAAGGTGGTTGTGTTGGTTGAGTAATTTCATGATTGTTGTTAACGGTGGCGGATCTTGGATTTTTTTGTGGGACGGCCAATATATAGTAGTATATTTAAGGCTAAATAACACTTTTGGTCCTTTATCTTTGCTCCAGATTTCACTTTGGTCCTTTATCTTTTTTTTGGTCCGTTTTGGTCCTTTATCTTTCCTTTTCGTTTCACTTTGGTCCTTTATCTTTTTTTTGGTCCGTTTTGGTCCTTTATCTTTCATTTTCGTTTCGTTTTGGTCCCTCACGTTAGTTTTAACTAAAATTAATATTATTTAATTCAATTTAAACATTAAAACAATTAAAAAAATACAATTTTTAAAAACACAAATATCTTCACTCTCTCCACCGTCACTCTCTCCTCTCCTCTCCCTTTCTCCATCACCACCGTCACTCTCTCCTCCCCCTCGCCGTCGCATCTTTCTTTCTATCCCTCCATGCGAAGCTTTCTCTCTTTCGCTCTCTCTCTCTCTCTCTCTCTTCTCACTGTTCACTCTCTCTCTGTCTTCTCACTGCGAAGGGGTGGGTTTTCTGGAAGGGGTGCGTTTTCTGGATCTGCGAAGGGGTGGATTCGCGAAGGAGATCTGGATTCGTTTCTGGGTTTTCGGTTTGCTGGGTTTTCGGTTCGCGAAGGGGTGGATTCGCGAAGGAGATCTGGATTAGTTTTTGGGTTTTCGGTTTGCTGGGTTTTCGGTTCGCGAAGGGGTGGGTTTTCTGATTCCTCATTCCTCAGTCGTAGTTGTTGGGTTTTCGGTTTGCGAAGGGGTGCGTTAATATTCTCTTCTACCTAACTCTGCTTTCCACTTTTTGTTTGTTGTTCTTCACAGTCGGTGACTCTGCACACAAACCTAGGTGACATCAAATGCGAAATCTTCACAGTCCGAGAGTGTAAAACATTAAAACAATTAAAAAGGAAGAGGAGAGGAGAGAGTGGTGGTGGAGAGGGAGGTTGGGACTGTGACGGTGGAGAGGGAGGTTGGGACTGTGGCGGCGGTGGTGGGACGGTGGCGACGGTGGTGGGACGGTGGGAGAGGGAGGTTGAATGTTCATCAGATCTGGAAAACATATTAATTGTTTTAATTGAATTTTTTTAATTGTTTTAATGTTTTAATTGAATTAAATAATATTAATTTTAGTTAAAACTAACGTAAGGGACCAAAACGAAACGAAAATGAAAGATAAAGGACCAAAACGGACCAAAAAAAAGATAAAGGACCAAAGTGAAACGAAAAGGAAAGATAAAGGACCAAAACGGACCAAAAAAAAGATAAAGGACCAAAGTGAAATCTGGGCAAAGATAAAGGACCAAAAGTGCTATTTAGCCTATATTTAACATTGATTGGTTGGGTGTCCATCACAGTGTTCAAAATTAAGGCGTATAGATCACTTTATCCTCTATGGTGAGTTGTTCTCGGGAAGAAAATCAGAGAAAGTTAAATATATCAATTAGAAAGACTATTGTTTTTGAATAGTGGAAAAACTATTTTGAATTAACAATAAAGAATCAATTAAAATATTTAAAATCACATTACTAAAAGTAATAGAAGGTTCAATTTAATTTTAAATAACCGTCAATGAAAGACTCCAATATACAATATAAAAAAATGTCAAGTGAAATGTGTTGGTCTCTTTGATAAGCGTCGCACATGTATTGCATGGTATTGGATAACAGAAAACAGAGTAGTGTAACTGACTTCATTGATTGTTGAACAGAACACAAGCTGAGTCCTTATATAGGAGGATCTCAAGTAGTTACAATAGAGTGAGTTAGTTACTAGACTAACTCAGTGACTAACTGTATAAGGTGAGATTAACTATAGCTAGCTAACTAAAAGCAAACTAACTAGAAACTAATCTTATAATCAATGAACAGATTTAGTGAAATACTCATATCCTCATACACCGCCCCCACAAGCTCATGGTGGGTGCTCATGGGCAACAGGTGCAGTACCCGTGAGCATGGATTTGAGCAGCAGAAATCTGTTGGCTGACAAAGGTTTGGTAAGTATATCTGCCCATTGATCTAGGCCAGGAATGTGAGACACTAGTAGCTGTTTGGAGTGGACTTTGTCTCTAACAAAGAACAAATCTAACTCAATGTGATTTGTCCTAGCATGAAGGACGGGATTGTGAGCTAAAGCCACAACACTTTGAATGTCACACAGAGTTTGAGGAGTAGTGTGAGAAATTCCCAATTCAGATAGGAGAGATTGTGTATAGGTAACTTTTGCTGTGACCATTGCAAGGCTACGGTATTCTGCTTCAGCCCTTGTGCGTGCTACCACTATTTGTTTCTTGGACCACCAAGAGACCAACTTTGGGCCAAGATAGACAACTGCACCAAATGTGGACTTACGGTCATCAACATCAGCTGCCCAATCAACATCACACCAGGCAGTGAGGGATAGGGGTTGAGTAGTGCTAGCTGAAGTGAGTTGAAGACCATGATTGAGAGTTCCTTTGAGGTAGCGAAGGATCCTTTTGGCTGCAAGCCAATGAGACTCAAGGGGAGCAGCCATGAATTGGCAAACTTTGTTGACAGCAAAGCTGATTTCTGGACGAGTAATAGTGGTGTATTGTAGAGCCCCAACAATGGACCTATAAGTGGTAGGATCAGGTAGGTAGTCATTCCCTTGTTTGGACAACTTGAGGTTAGATACCATAGGTGTAGAAATAGGCTTTGCTTTTGCCATATTTGTCTTGAGAAGGAGATCTCTAATATATTTATTCTGAGTGAGAAGGAGATTACCATTGGATAGATGCTTGACCTCAATTCCCAAGAAGTAGTCCAATTTGCCAAGCTATTTTAAAGAGAAAATAGAGTCCAGTTTCTGAATTAGTTGCTTGATTAGATCATTTGATGTAGCTGTGAGGATAATATCATCAACATTAACCAATAGGTAGATAACAATTGAGTGTTGAGTGTAAGTGAAGAGGGATCATTTGTTGCCTTTAAGTCCAAAGTGCAGTAGAGTTGCCTTCAATTTGTCAAACCAGGCGCGAGGCGCCTGTTTCAATCCATAAATTGCCTTATTCAATTTACACAAGAGACTTATCAGAAGCTTCAAATCCTTGTGGTTGTGTCATGTATACCTCCTCAGTGAGAGGGCCATTTAAGAATGCATTGTTTACATCAATTTGATGTAAATACCACTTCTGTGTGAGTGCCGTCGTGAGTATGATCCGTATGGTTACAGGTTTAATAACAGGAGAAAAATTTTCATTAAAGTCCAGGCCTTGTTGTTGATGGAACCCTTTGGCAACAAGACGCACCTTATACTTGTTTAATGACCCATCATCATTCTTTTTACACGAAAAATCCATTTGCAACCAACAACATTCTTGCCAGGAGGTAAGGGAATAAGGAACCAAGTGTTATTCCTCATTAGAGCAGCATATTCATCATTCATGGCAGCATGCCAAGCTGGTTGTTGTAAGGCTGTTTTCACACTCTTGGGATCAATGTGAGTTAGGAGTAGAGTTAGATGGAGTCTAGGTTTAACTATACCGCTCTTGGCACGGGTTGGCATAGGGTGAGTGTTGGTTGGTGGAGGTGGTGAGGGAGGTGGAGAGCTGGTAGATATAGTAGTGCTGGCTGTAGGTGTTGTATTTGGCCAAGAAGGTGAGTTATTAGGTGATTGAGGAGGTGAGGCACGGATAGAGGAGTGGTGAGGTGATGGGGGTGAAATTGGCTGGTTTGAGGCTTGAGGGGATTGATGAGTGGTTTGAAGTGAAGGTGATACAATAGGTATGGTGGCTGATGGTTGTGAAGTGGCTGGTGAAGGTGTAGTTGTGGGTGGAGGTGTAGGCTCAAAGAGTTCTTTGTAGCGAAATTTGTTCTCATTGAACACCACATCTTTGGAGACATAAATGCACCCATTTGGAGATAGGCACTTGTAGCCTCTGTGAGAAGAGGAATAACCCAAGAATATGAAGTCAATGAGTGTGAGAAGGAAGGGGCGTTGGAATTGTGACCCTTTTAAAAATTAACCTGAAACAACATAAACAGCTTCACAAGTATTGTTAGACATTGTGTGTGTAAATGCAAAGTTGAGAATGTGAGAAGAATCTGTCTTCTCAACTATGTTTCTGAGTTGAGAAGGGTAAGTTAGTTCTTTCTTCTCAAAACAACTATCAGTAAAGAGAATAAGATGATTTTCAAAATAGCTTTTCTAAGGTAAGAGATAGTGTTTGAAAATCTTATCTTAAGTGTGAAGTACTTAAGAATAGTGCTTTAAGTTTACCACTTTGAAAACATTTGAGAAGGGTTGTAAAAACAGTGTTTTTAGAAAAACTGTGTGTAGCAGAGAAGGGTCAGCAAAAGCTGTTATCTCAGTTTTCCAAAAACCTTCTCCAGATGGAGAGTTTTAAGCAGTGTAAAACAACTTAGAAAAGCAGTAAATAACACAATGATGTATAGTGGTTCACCCAAAACCCTGGGCTACATCCACTCCTCACACCCCGTGAGTATTTCCACTATTTTGCAAATAGTTACAACTTTACAACCAACCTAGGCTGAAAGTTCTCATGGTAGTTTTCTTAACACAGCTCTACCTACTGTTTCTTGCACCTAATACGATCCTTCTGATCTACTAGGTAGCTTCTAACACAGAAGCAACTCACTTCTCAAGCCCTACAGCAACACATGCTACTTGAGAAGATTTCTAACAGGCTTCTCTTTAGCCATAGCAACACCATAATATTTGAGAAGGCTTACAACATGTTTTGCACTATACGGTTTGGGGGTATTTTGTGGGATTACAAAAAGCTTGGTTTAAACAAGATAGATTCAACTGAATCCTAAAACAACAAGCTGAACTACATACTCATAAAATAGAATCCCTAGATTAAAGCATGACTTGAGTATGGGTGAGAGAAGACTTTCTGCTTGAGAAGGATGGGAAGAATTAGATTTCTCTCTCACAAAGAACTTCAACAATGATCCATGGTGGTATTTATCGCCATTGAGCTGAAGTATATGTGTATTAACCATTGGATAACAGAAAACAGAGTAGTGTATCTGACTTCATTGATTGTTGAACAGAATACAAGCTGAGTCCTTATATAGGAGGATCTCAAGTAGTTACAATAGAGTGAGTTAGTTACTAGGCTAACTCAGTTACTAACTGTATAAGGTGAGATTAACTATAGCTAGTTAACTAAAGGCAAACTAACTAGAAACTAATCTTACAATCGGTGTACAGATTTAGTGAAATACTCATATCCTCATACATGGAGTCTCAAGTTCATTCCATCGAGTGCCAGTTTTCGCCTTTTAATTTTAGATCTCAACATGAAAATGTCAAAGCCATCTCAAAAAATGGGTAGAAAAGGAATCGAATTTACTACCAACTGGGTATCCAAATCTAAATGCGTTGTAACTGACCACGGGGCCACTACGACATTTGCTATTTAAACAACGAAACGTAATATACATACATGTGTTTTATATAATTTTTTGTATACCTATATAAATTACTTAAAATTTAATTTTTTTATGGGCGGGCCATGGTCCTGCCCAGCCCATACTAAGATCCGCCCCTGGTTGTTAATCATTTGTAAACTACTGACATCAATGGTGGCAGCTCCGCAGATTCTTGTACAAGAAGCATGCAAACTACTACTGATATCAAATTCAAAGAAAGACCTATCTTAAGAAGTTTGCATGCTTCTTCAGCTGGATAATTTTCCTCTACGATTGGATCAACAATGTCACATAGTCTATTTGATCCATAAAAGCTCCAAACCTTTGTACAAAATGTGAACAAAAAATGATAATTAGCCTATGAAAAGTCCTTAGAATTATGAGAACAGTTGAAAGAATGGGATGAATAAATAGATTGTGCCAAATCAAATGGTAAGGGCCTTTAATAGAATGGGTTGGAACAAACTTCTAAGTCGTAATACTTTCTGAAGTTTAAACTATGGGAAATTTTTTATCGTTCCTTTAATATGCTTGTAGTTGTGTTGAAAATTTAACACCTCTCTGGGTTCTCGAAGTGGCACTTGGCCTCCTTAAGTGGACAAGAGTACTAAGCTCTATTCCTATAACATAAAGAGCAAAGTGCCAGAGTGGCACCCACCCACCTGCTAGCATAAGACAAATTAATTAGCACACTACGAACCTGGACACTCTTTTCACCCATACAACAACTTTCTTACTTATAATACTATAACAAAAGCTATCATTAAACTAAACAAGTATTTAGTTTGGAACTTAGGAGGGTCTTGCTTTCTACACAACCATAGAAACTACCTTTTCATTTACTACATGGAAAGGCTCTCAGTCAGCACACACTTGTTGTGGCTTAGATTAAGTAGTTTTAGTTTAAAAAATGCTACTCAATACCATCTTTTATTCCATAACCCATGACCACTTTTTATGTGTAGTACTAATTAAGATATATAACGTTTCTTTAACATTTGTAATAATATGTGATAGCTATGCAATACGTGTATAGTTTGACTCATTTTTATTTAGTTTTCCATTGTTTATCTTTCATATTAGATAGTTTTCAAAGTAGAATAACATTGTTTTCAAAGTAGAATAACATTGTTTTCAATAGTGAGTTCAATGACTTTTTTTTTACGTGAAAGATACTCATTCTATTGATTGAGCTAAAAGCGAAACCGTGGAATCATTACAAGTTATAGAGTTAACAGGATCAGGGACATACCCTTGCCAATACTTAGACCCTAACTGCTTTGCTAAACTAACTAAAGCATGAGCTGCTTTGTTACGTTCTCTTCTAGCAAAGGAAATTCTAGGACTATTTAAGCAGCCTAATAAATCAGTACAATCAGAGACAATAGAATCAATAGTAGTATCAGTTGAGATCCCTGTGCAACATTTAATCACAGATTCAGCATCACTTTCAAACCAGCAAGGCAACGAGATATGTTCAGTGGCCCATTTCAAAGCCCATCTAAGGCTCAAGGCTTCAGCTACAGATGGAGAGACAGAAATGTGCTCCAAATGAGTTGCAGCATGAAGGACAACACCATCATGATCCCTAACAATGAAGCTCCAACCAGTAGAGCCATCAGCGAAGCACCCAGCATCAGTGTTTATCTTTAGAGAACCTGCTTCAGGTGCTTTCCAAAAGAGACTGGTTCTGTTAACAAGATTTGAATTGGGCTTCTGATTAGCAGAGTTAAAATCTTCAACAAAATCTGCATTTTGTCCTGCAATCAAAATGGGGTTAAATTTGGAATTGTTAAATATCACATCGTTTCCGCCTTTTCCAAATTTTCCAAAGAGTTAGACAAAAAAGCTGTTTTGCCAAAGAGATAGGTACTGATATCCAGTGTTGCAGCCAAGGAATAAACTCAGAAGTTGGAGGGTTCCTTATGCCAAGGGGAGATGAGAACCAAAGAAGCTTTGTGAAGTGGCAATGCATAAAGAGATGGCTTGAAGTTTCTCTATCATCACAGCAGAGAGGGCACAGGGTATCAATGCTCAGCCCTTTTCTTGCAAGTCTACACCTGGTGGGAAGAATGTCCTTAGCAAGTCTCCAAATAAAATTCTTGACACAGTTAGGAACTTGCAACTTCCAAATGGCTTTCCACAAGACTCCATCACTCGAGCTAGAAGATTCAGGATATGGGAATATTCAGGATTTGCTTGGCTTCAAAAGGGTTGAAAATGTTGAAAATTTGACTTCTATCCCAATTTCTAGTATCAGCATCAATTAAGGTGCTCACTGTTTGATCAGTGCATTTTAATGTACTCTTTATAGCTTTGCACTAGGTTTTTTTGATTGTGTTCTGTGTCTAATATTTAAGTCTTAGCGCGTTTCTAGATTTTGGGTCTTATTTGAGCAATATAGTAATTTCTTGATTAATTCTTGTTTTTATTGCATATTGACCCTTATCTACTCTGCAGGTCATAACTTTGGCTGTGGTTATCCGATTGAGGGGTGCGAGCATGCGTTAGAAAGCTAAGGAACAGAGATACAATTCTTCTGTTGAGCTCGAAACCCAATTTGGAAGTATTGAAGGTGAAAACGGCGAATTACCGAAGCAGTACTGTGTAAAATGGATTTTGGGCCGAATATTAGTTTGTTAACGGGCTTTTATCCAATAGCCCATTTAGGGATTAGGTATTTCGTTTTAGTCTTATAGATTTGGCTGGTCAGCAGCTGTTTTACCCCTCTTACGCACTCCTACTTTCAATTTTACGTTAACCTCCACGGAAGTTTAAGGCCCTAGATCAATCTACTGGTCAAGGGTGTTGCTGTAAGGATTTTGAGGTTCAGTGCTTAATGTTTATTTTGTTTTTATGGTTTTAATTCTTTCTTTATCAATTTCATCTCCGTAATTCTTGCTACAAATTCGGTTTGTGTTTGTCTTAATTACTCAAAATCTGTGATTTGCTTATGTGATTCGTTTTATGATTCAGTTTTGCTTAATCACTTAATCATGATTTTGTTTTGCAACTTTCATTATACAAACTATTTTATCACTTGTCTAATTTAATTTGGATAGGAATTGATAGAGTCTATGACGCTTGTTTATAGGATTGATAGAATTCAGTTATGATGTTAATTGTGATACTGGCACTTGTTCGCTATCACGATGGATTGAACACACTGTTTTGACGCTTGCTTTAAAACGCTGTGAATTCGTATAAACTGACTGGCCCTTGTTCACTTAGTTTATGATCAATCAAGGATTATCAAACCTTTCACAAATTTTTATTTTAGAACCGATGAGAAATCCAAAAAACGCACCTGAAACCAATGGATTGATTGTTTTTCTTTAATTGATTTTCTTCGTTAAACAACAAACTTTTTTCCTAAATCCCCACTTTTATTGTTTAATTTAGTTCTTGATTTTGGTAATTTCATTATTTATAGGTCCTCGAGAGACGACCAAAGTCTCTTATCTTGATACTATATTTACTCTTTTTAATTATTTTGACCCGCATACGACCGCTGATCAAATTGACGCCGTTGCCGGGGATCTCTAATTAGGAATTAACGATATAAGAACCTCACTAACCACTAACTTTTGTTTCTTAGTTTTTGCTTTGCAGGTTCTGTGGATTTCTGCTTCGTTCAATTGTGTCTCAGATAAGGTGAAAAAAATCGATTTTCGGGTGATCTGGTCAGATTGCTCCGAAAATTGGTCAGAAAATCAGAAAAAAAATCAAGGAGTGGGACTCACTATAAGGGAGCTAAGGCCGAAAATACCGAAATCCCTCCGTTTTTTATTTTTAATTAATTTTTCGAGTTTTTGAAAATGTCAAAAAAATCCAAACAAATTTACATAATCTTCTTTTGTTTTTATTAGATTTTTAGTTGTATTTTTATATTTTTTAGATTAGGTTTGATTCGTTTTTTATTTTCTGCCTTAATTTTAGCATATCCTTTTTTATTCTGATCCTAATTATGTTGACTATAACATGACTGCTACACATGAACCTTCATTGGAGGACCTTGTTAAACAGATGGCCGTTCAAAATCTCCAATTCCAACAAACAACTGATTCCACACTTAGAAAATTGGAAATAATAGTTGGACAGTTAACCACTGCAGTCAATCAAATACAAGCCCAAAGATTAAACCAACTGCCTGCCCAGGCAGTAGTTAATCCAAATGCACCAACCCCCAATGTAAGTGTTATTACTTTGAGAACTGGAAAGGTTGTTGAAACTTTAGAGGTACCTACATCAGTTGTTATGAAAAATAACAAGGCTGCTGAACATGTTGATGATGAGCAATACACACTGCCACTCCCTTTCCCTCAAAGAGAAGTGATGACTAAAAACCACCCCATGGAGAGCATTCTCTTTGTAAAATGGAATTTCTTGATGGTTTGGTTGATTATACATGTTCTGATAATCTTTCTGTTTGTGCTAAGAATGAAAATACCTTGCGGGTTGATACACTTTCCAAAACGGATGTTGTCAATATAGGCTATGCTTCCATTGAGCAGCCACTTGTTGTAGAACTTAAACAACTCAACCTCTTGATTCTAGATGTGTGGAAGAAGAAGGTGACCAAACATGTGTGCGGTAACCATAAAAGAGCTTTCTTTAGCAAATACCAACCACCCACAAGCTTCAAGTTCTCCACCTTCAAGAGGGAGTTTTCTTTCCTTACTCTTAAGTTATATTTGTTGCCTACATTGAGGACACTTTGTGATTTAAGTGTGGGGGAATGTCTTTTAGTAATTATGTTTTTAATTTTTAACTATAAAAAAAGAAAAAAAGTTTATTGCATGTTCTTCCATGAGTTCTTAGTTTGCATAAGTTGTGAGTGATTTTACTATTCTAGGACCATAGGTGTTTTGACACGATTTGATTGAATTATTGTTGCTCTTGGTATGATAAGTTGGATGTGAGCACTAGATTTTGCATCATCTGTGATAGTCAGTGTCCCTGGTGAGAATTTAGCCTTTTAATGGATGAACTACATTTTGCCATTATCTTCTTTCTTGTGTGTGATTCACTCATGTTTGTTAGTTATTCTAGAACTTGACTTGATTCTTGTTGAAACACTTGTTCACATGCATGTTTGAAGATCTAGGCAATTCTGTTTTTTTAGCTACTAGCCAAATAAGTCTACCCTGAATTTATCCCTTTGTGTAAGCCCCTTTGAGCCTTTTATCCCATTCTTTGTTTTATAGCTCATTACAAGTCTAAAAGTGAAAAACAATGTTATTACCCAATCTTAGAGGGTGAAGGAGCTTTGAATTGAAAATTGTTAAATCCATAAGTGTGAGGGTGTCCAAATTGTGCAATTGTGGTTCTCACTTGGGTTAGTTCTTGGGTTCTCAATGGAAAGTTTGGCAAGTACATTTGTATAGAAAAATATTCCCCAAAAAGAAAAAAAAAGAGAAAGAAAGAAAGAAAAAAAGTGTTCATTTCATTTAATTTTTGTTTCAAGAAGAATGAAAGTGTGTAGAGAGAGTTATGTGGAGAAGAATATCAAAATAGAGAAACTCATCGTACCTTGTTGAAGTTGGATCCTTTCATGCTCACTTTACAATTGATTTTCATTGCTTCTTTGCCCTCTTTGATTCTTTTTAGCCTAGTTCCCCCTTAGGATTATCCCACCATGACATTGGCCTCATTACAACCCTGATAAAGACCTTTTGATCTTATGTGCATGTGTTCTTAAGTGTGGATGTTAGAAGCTTGTCAAGCATATGGTAGTGCTAACTTTCATTGAAGTGCTTATTATATATATGAGAGTAAACACAAGCATAGACACTTGAGTGATTGAGAGCATTACTTATACATATCCTGTGAGGACTCATCGCTTATGGTTCACTCTCTGGTGCTCTATTCTCTTGTTTGCCTCGATTGCAATTAAGTGCTATCTTTGATTGTCATTCTCCTTGAAGCCTAGGAAAAGTATCTCTCTTATGACTTTGCATTCTTTGGGTTCATTGGAAATTCATGTATTGTTTTTGTGTCTTGTTTTGTGTGTTTTGCCCGGAGTGCAAAAGCTTAAGTGTGGGGCAATTTGATCAGTGCATTTTAATGTACTCTTTATAGCTTTGCACTTGGAATTTTTGATTGTGTTCTGTGTCTAATATTTAAGTCTTAGTGCGTTTCTAGATTTTGGGTCTTATTTGAGCAATATAGTAATTTCTTGATTAATTCTTGTTTTTATTGCATATTGACCCCTATCTACTCTGCAGGTCATAACTTTGGCTGTGGTTATCCGATTGAGGCGTGCAAGCATGCGTTGGAAAGCTAAGGAACAGAGATACAATTCTCCTGTTGAGCTCGAAACCCAATTTTGAAGTATGGAAGGTGAAAACGGCGAATTACTGAAGCAGTACTGTGTAAAACGGGTTTTAGGCCGAATATTAGTTTGTTAACGGGCTTTTATCCAATAGCCCATTTAGGGAGTAGGTATTTCGTTTTAGTCTTATAGATTTGGCTGGTCAGCAGCCGTTTTACCCCTCTTACGCATTCCTACTTTCAATTTTACGTTAACCTCCACGGGAGTTTAAGGCCCTAAATCAATCTATTGGTCAAGGGTGTTGCTGTAAGGATTTTGAGGTTCAGTGCTTAATGTTTATTTTGTTTTTATGGTTTTAATTCTTTCTCTATCAATTTCATCTCCGTAATTCTTGCTACAAATTCGGTTTGTGTTTTGCTTAATTACTCAAGCTCTGTGATTTGCTTATGTGATTCGTTTTATGATTCAGTTTTGCTTAATCACTTAATCATGATTCTCTTTTGCAACTTTCATTATACAAACTATTTTATCGCTTGTCTAATTTAATTTGGATAGGAATTGATAGAGTCTATGACGCTTGTTTATAGGATTGATAGAATTAAGTTATGATGTTAATTGTGATACTGGCACTTGTTCGCTATCACGATTGATTGAACACACTGTTTTGACGCTTGCTTTAAAACACTGTGAATTCGTATAAACAGACTGGCCCTTGTTCACTTAGTTTTGATCAATTAAGAATTATCAAACCTTGCACAAATCTTTATTTTAGAACCGATGAGAAATCCAAGAAATTCACCTGAAACCAATGGATTGATTGTTTATCTTTAATTGATTTTCTTCGTTAAACAACAAACTCTTTTCCTAAATCCCCACTTTTATTGTTTAATTTGGTTCTTGATTTTGGTAATTTCATTATTTAGAGGTCCTCGAGAGACGACCAAGGTCCCTTACCTTGATACTATATTTACTCTTTTTAATTATTTTGACCCACGTACGACCGCTGATCACTGTTGCATCAGAGGGGATTGAGTTAATAGGGCTACACACCTTAAAGTTGCCTTGTTCAGGGAGCCAATTGTCATGCCACACTTGACTTTTCATACCATTTCCAATGGACCACCTGCTGCCCTGATCAACAACCTTTCTAGCACTAAGAATGCTACGCCAAGCATAGCTAGGTTGGAACCCCATGTTAGCTTTAAGGAAACCAGTTCTGGGGTAGTATCTGCCCTTGAACACTCTGGCCATGAGAGATTGATCATCATCTAGTAACCTCCAGCATTGTTTGCCCAAAAGAGTGGAGTTAAAATCACCGAACCCACGAAACCCAAGGCCCCCTTTAGCTTTGGTTGTTCCCAATTTTCCCCAGCTGATCCAATGGATTCTCCTTTAAGTCTTAGTTGAGCCCCACCAGAATTTTGCCACCAGAGATTCAACGTCCTTGCACGTTCCATCAGGGATCTTATAACAGCTCATGATATAGTTAGGTATTGCTTGAGCTACGGCCTTAATGAGAATTTCTTTGCCTGCATTATCGTCCTAACCACTATCACTACTACATTACCTGCACAAGTAAGCAAATTGAACTTATACTCATTAAAGAAAGGATAGTTGTCCGACCTCATGAAACAACCATCGAGGTAAATGTGGCCAGAATTATAAGGGAAGCATTGGGGAAACATAAGACACAGTCAAGTAATGAAAGATCTCCATAGCATTGTGCCAAGCCATAGTTAGTATCAGCTCCTGTTCCCGTGACTACTGTACTAAATCCAGTATCACGCATCTGCTCGCTAATTTTCTCCATAGCACTACGCCAAGCCATTGCAAAGATGGTCGTGTTGTATTAGAACTAAGCTTATTTGGATACATTATTTAGTTCAATTCAGTCATTGTGCTTACTGTAATTGTTATTTTAACTGTAGTATTAGTTTGTTAACTTGAGCGAAGTTAGTTAGATAGTCCCTACGGTTCCCATAGTAATTGAACAGAGTATATAACTTGTACAGTTACTTTTCAGTTCAGTCAGTTGGAATAATATGAAATATTCTTTCATTCTCTCTGGTTTTCCCTCTTTTCCAACTCCATCTTCTACAATTCCTCTGGTTTCATATGGTATCAGCAGAGATTTCTTCCGCAATTTTGTTTTTCACGCATCTCATCGTGTGCGTGCATCACTCGATCCTCTGATTTCGTCCATTCTTGAAATCGTTTCTCCAATTTCAGTTTTCTTTGCATTTAATTTTTTGCATCTTCTCCGATTTAGGGTTTTCCAAATCCTCTTTTCTTGATCGTATCTCACAGATCATTCAACAATGGCAAGTTCTACAAGTTCATCTACATCAACGATTTCCTCGAGTTCTTCTCAGAATCACGATGATGCCTTCTATTTGCATCCTTCCGATAATCTAGGTTTAGTACTCGTCTCGCAACATCTCACTCTTGGAGACGCGCCATGCTTATGGCTCTTGCTGGCAAGAACAAAGTAGGTTTTGTCAATGGATCTATTCCCAAACCTGCTGAACCTGTTTCACACAATCGTGCTTGGATTCGCAACAACAGCACCATTTCTTTGTGGCTCCTCAATTCCATTAGCAAGGAAATTGCAGCAAGCGTCATATATTCTAAGAGTGTTGCTGCAATTTGGATGGACCTACACACCAGATTCGAACAATCTAATAGACCTCACATTTTTCAACTCAAGCCAGAAATCCTCACCACTCATCAAGGTACTTCTTCAATTAGCTCCTATTACACTAAATTCAAGTCACTTTGGGAACAATTGAGTGAGTACAAAGTTGTTCACACATGCACCCGTGGTGGTGTGAAACCCTTGCTTGGTGGAATCGAATTTGAATGTGTTATGATCTTCCTCATGGGGCTCCATGAGTGCTTTATTCCTATTCGTGGTCAAATATTGCTAATGAATCCTATCCCTTCCATTGATCAAGTGTATGTTATGGTATCTCAAGATGAGAGGCAGAGGCAAATTAGTTACCCTGCTGCCACTACTGAAGCAACAATGGCGTGTGTTGTGCAACACAAGTCCAACAAGAGAGAGACCTCTTTGTGCTCATTGTCGAGTCCTTGGTCACCTCAAGGAGAAATGCTACAAACTCCATGGCTATCCACCCTCCTACAAGCGCAATCCTCCTTCTAAGGTTGCTGTGAATCAAGTCAGTGAAGCTGAACCTTCCAAGTCAAACAATTCAGGTACACCTTCTGTTTCTCCACAACGGTATGAAATGATGTTCCAATTCAAACAAGCATAAATGGCTAAAGCCTCCACTCCGGACAATGATCAGTCCAACCTAGGTATGGTCCTCTCCACACTTGAATCCTTTCTTCACAGTACCTGGATATTTGATTCTAGTACATCCTCACATATTTGTTTTGATCTATCATTGTTTAGTTCATACACTCCTGTAGAGAATAAATATGTTACCTTACCTAATCTCACCAAAATTCCAGTTATAGCTATAGGTTCTGTTGTCATTTCTCCCAAAATTACTTTGCAAAATGTGTTATACATACCTAGTTTTCGTGTTAATTTAGTTTCTGTGAAACAATTATTGCACAACACTGATATGTCTTTAACATTTTTTGCAAAATTCTTTTTGCTCCAGGGAACCCAACTCCTGACAGAGATTGGTAAGGGCATTCTTGAAAATGGTCTTTACACCATGCACTCTACAATTCCTTCATCCATTAGTTTTTCTCAATATTGTAATAATGTTAGTGGACCTCTGGGTTGCTCATCTGTTTCTCATTCAGTCAAATTAGCCAATGTATGGCACCATAGACTAGGACACTTATCTGACAATGTATTGAAAATTGTGAGCAATAAAATTCCTTTTACTTTGCCTTCTAGTTTTGATTCTCATAGTCTGATAACTGTTTTGACCTAGTGCACTGTGACATTTGGGGACCTTTTAGCCAATCCACGTATGAACATCAGAACTATTTTCTAACTATTGTTGATGATTACAGCAAGTTCACCTGGGTGTATCTGATTCACTAGAAATCAGATGCCACAGCCCGTATCAAGCAATTATTTAGCTTTGTTAAAACTCAGTTTAACAAATCTATCAAATGCTTGAGATCTGATAATGCCAAAGAATTGGCCATGACTGACTTTTTGGAGGCACAGGGGACTCAACATCAATTCTCTTGTCCTTACAGACCAGAGCAAAACTTTGTGGTTGAACGCAAACATCAGCATCTTCTCAACATTGCCAGGGCACTCATGTTTCAAAGCAACCTCCCAATCAAATTTTGGGGAGACAGTGTATCCACAACAGGACATCTTATCAACAGAACACCTTCACCATTGTTGAATAACAAATCACCCTATGAGCTGCTGCACAATAAATTGCCTACCTACAGCAGTCTTCGTGTGTTTGGATGCTTAGCTTATGCATCTACCATTTCGTAACAAATTATCCCCTAAGGCTGCCCCATGTGTCTTCCTTGGATACCCTGCTGGGTTCAAGGGATACAAACTGTATGATCTCACGACTAGAAAGTTCCTCATCTCTAGGGATGTCATCTTCCACGAAGACAATTTCCCATTTAAAGCCTTCACATCACCCAACACAGATGCATTTCCTGACACTGTGCTACCTTCACATTCCTCTTTAACCACTCCAAACCAAATCTTAGTCATTGACCCTGTACTTCCCTTACCATTATCATCACCTCCCACTCCCTTTAATGATTTTGATGTTATACTTAACCCTCCATCAGACCCTCATCCATCTCCTACCTCTGACCCACCCCCTGTAGTTGAACAAATACCTGAAGTCCGTAGGTCTGCTAGAGAACATCACCCTCCCCCAGACTTCCAAGAATATGTCTGTGCCACTAAATACCCCATTGAGCCTCACTTGTCCTACTCTCAGCTCACACCAAATTACCATGACTACATTTTACAAGTATCCGCTATACCTGAGCCCTTATACTATCACAAAGATTGTAAGTCTGCTGAATGGTGCAAAGCCATGCAAGAGGAGATCAATTCTCTTGAGGCTAACAACACCTGGACCATTCAACCTCTACCCTTGGGAAAAAAGAGCATAGGTTGCAAATGGATCTTTAAAGTCAAATATAAGGCAGATGGCAGCCTAGAGAGGTACAAGGCACGTTTGGTTGCTCAAGGGTACACACAGCAATTAGGATTGGATTTTGTGGACACTTTCTCTCCTGTGGCCATTCTCACCACTGTTAGGGTCCTCTTAGCCTTAGCAGCACAACAAAATTGGCAACTTGTCCAACTTGATATAAATAATGCATTTCTCAATGGAGATTTGCTTGAAGAAGTATACATGAAGCTTCCCTTGAGGTATCCAATCAAGGGGGAGAACATGGTGTGTAAGCGCAACAAATCCCTTTATGGTTTAAAACAAGCTTCACGTCAATGGTTCACAAAATTCCCCACAACCAATTTGCAACATGGTTTTTCTCAATCTTCTGCAGATCCCTCTTTATTCACTACAGGGGCACGCAACACATTTGTTGCTCTTTTGTTGTATGTTGATGACATCATACTTGCAAGTCCCCCCTCCACTTGCATTGAAGCTACTCAAACACTCCTTCAAATCTTGTTCAAACTCAGACTTCCGGTTCCTCTCAAATACTTCCTTGGTCTAGAAATTGCCAAGTCTCTCAAAGGCATTCATCTATGCCAAAGAAAGTATACTATTCAACTGCTGGCTGATACAGGTTTTCTTCAAAGTAAACCTCTCCCCACACCTATGGACTGCAACTTGAAACTCAATGACACTGAGGGTGAGCTCCTTGAAGATCCTTCTCAAAATAGACGTCTAATTTGAAGGCTAATGTACATCACTATCACCAGACCAGATATTGTGTTTGCTGTCAACAAACTTAGCCAGTTCATGACAGCACCCAGAGCACCACATCTGCAGGCAGTTCATCATGTGTTGCAATATCTGAAATCCAGTCCAGGCCAAGATTTAATGTTCTCTGCCAGTCCATCCTTATAACTGTCAGCTTATGCTGATGTAGATTGGGGTAGTTGTACAACCACCCATAAATCAACTACTGGTTTTTTCATATTCATTGGAGAGTCCTTAATCACTAGGAAGTCAAAAAAGCAACCTACTGTATCTAGGACTTCTACAGAGGCAGAGTATAGAGCTCTGGCCCTCTTGACCACTGAACTGCTCTGGCTAAGGCAACTCTTCAGAACATTCCACATTGAAATTCCCACTTGCAAGGTTTTTTGTGATAGCAAATCTGCCATCAACTTGTTAGCAATCCAGCACTAAATGAAAGATCTAAACACCTTGATATAGATGTGCACTTCATTCGTGAGCATATCAACAACAAATTCATCAATCTATTCCATGTCTGCACGAAACTTCAGCTGGCAAATGTAACACCTTAAATTTCACAACATAGTGATCAAAAATGCATTATCACAATAGCATAATTCAGAGTATAACCTGCTCATATAATTGGACCAAAAGAAACTTTAGCGAAATAAAATCACTTTCTTGAAAATTTGAGATAAAATTTTCTCAAACTTAACTCCGATATAAGTACTTCATAAATGCATAATTGTGATAATACACATGACTATGGTCCAACTACGAGATAGGTTACAATAACTACCTAACCTTGAATAAACTTCAAGGACTTAAATCCAAATACATAAACGGGGAAAATTAGCCAATATACATAAAGATCTCAGATATGATCTTCTAGTAGCTAAGTAGCTCAAGCCTCCGCTACTTCTCCTCAGTTTGCTTTCCTTTTCCCTGTGAATCAGAAAACACCACATGAAAATAATGAGATTACAAATCTCAATGAGTTCTTTCGTACCCCTCCCTATTCCTCTCTCGGTGTTTTCCTTGTCTATGAATTATCCTTGTATATGAACTGTTCTTGTTCATGTCTGTCTTTTAATCTTGTCTGTGGTTTAGCATAATCCGAGAAATAATGCCAGGTATTCTAGAATACCCAATTTCAACGGAAACCCCAATACGTATAGCTATACCGAATAATGGTAGGGCCCTAGCATTGGGTTCATGACTCCCCTCCGCTAGGTATGCTACATAAAACTCGGGATCATCATCCCCCTCGATATCTTTTATTATTATCTCAGACATTAAGTTTGTTACTCGACACGAGGTCGTATTCTTTCATCTTATTACTTGAACTTAGACACTTTGGTTTTTCTCACTCGGTAAACCTATCCTTAACTCTAAACTTAGATTCCGTATAACCAAAGTTTCATAAAATCATCATAATACAAATTAATTCATTTATATGATTAGGTCTTTAAATAAGCTTTGTAATGCACTTGTCCCATCGCGTCGCGATGAGGACCAAAAACTTTTTCCTTCACATGTGCATGATTGGTCGCGAGGCGACAGCTCGGGTCGCGACCAGTGCTGTGCAAGTGCAGATTATGCAGATTTTGCGAAAATGGACCATTTTTCCTCTTTGTTTTGATTCCTATGCTCATTCCACTCAACTCCTAATTCAACAACAATCACTAACAGCACCATGGTACATCAAAACAATCAATTTTCAAGCAATCAAAATCAGTCCAATCAACAACACAAACAACCAATCATATCAATCAAACAATTTGGAGCTAGTTTATACCAAAATTTGTCAACAATTCGGTTTAACGGTTTTTCAATGAAATCACGTCTCGATAGTGCACACTGTAACAGCCCGGGTCCACCACCCCAGCACTATTACATCACGGTCTTTTCTACCCCCCTTGTAGAATTTTTGCCTTCCGTGGGAATCGAACTTTGCACCTGAGGCATAAGTGCAAGTTAAACACACCTCCCACTACCAATTGAGCATGTAACAGCCCAGGTCCAACGCATTGGCCACGTTGGCACTATTACCTCACGGTCTTCTCTACCCCTCTTGTAGAATTTTTGCCTTCCATGGGAATCGAACCTTGCACCTGAGGCATAAGTGCAAGTTAAACACACCTCCCACTTGCCTTTTGATCTCATCATCATTTGGTACACAAATTCTCCCCTTGAAACAAATTACACCATCACTATCATCGGTAAAATCAGGAAATCCTTTCCGAGCTTGAAGTCCACATCCACTTCTTGTGCTAAGCAAATGGAATTCCTCAATGAGCTAGAAATCCGAATATGGAATAACATGAGCTAGAAATCCGAATATCATCCAGTTCTTGTACTCAATGAGCTAGAAATCCGAATATGGAATATCATCCATGGAATTCCTCAACGAGCTAGAAATCCGAATATGGAATACCGATATACGACTTTGAGTACAAGTACAAGTCATATATCTTGAAGTTCTAAAAATGGAATAACATGAGCAGCTAGCTAGTCTTCAACATCACCATGCGGAACATCACCTAGCCATATTTCACTGCTTTCGACTTTTCCTGTTTCTCTGAAAAACAACAACATTAAAGGGTTAGATAAACATTATCTCAGTGAGTCCTATCGAGACCCCTCACTAAAACTACAGTTCATTATGCTTCATTTCAATCGTAGTCCGAGTCTGGATAACTACGTGCAATATATTTTCATTCGTAGCCCAAGTCTGGATAGCTACCACAACATTAGTACTAACCAATGTTTTAAAACTCGAACCGGTGACCGACTCGGTGAAGGTACCGGGTCACTGGGTCAAGGGTCGGACCGAAGGGTCGACAGTTGAACCGCATGACCAAAACCGGAACCGGATGACTCGGACCCGGTCTCTATTTCTAGAATTTTCAATACCTATATAGTATATAATATAAATTTCGTCCCTGTAAAATTAATAACTATGTTTATTTTATATCTACTAAAATATAAAAAATTCCCAAATTTTTAGGACCTATATATTTCATACTTGTAAAACTTAATTTGCTAAAATTACACACCATGCCTATTTTATTTTTATTTGCTTGGTATATATTAAATAAATTTTAAAAGTTCATATCATGCTTCAATAAATATTTAGAACAAATTTCATAAGTTAACAACTTAATATTAAATAAATCTTTAAAAAAATACTTAATATTAAATAAGTTTGTTGAAACATAATATTAATATTACAAGCTAATGCCATGAGGATGAGCATACTTGACTTTTAGGAAAAGAGGTACCAATTATATATATTTGAAATAAATAATATTCTCAATTAGATTGGTAGCCTCATGGTAGTGCTCAACATTTGCTTTCAATAGGTCAGGGGTTCAAACCCCACTAATGACATTTTTGTTGAGGGTTTTGAGTCGCTTTTGTTTTAAGTAGATTAGAAATAGTCCCACATCGGATAGAATGAACAGAACATGGAGGAAATGAGATATAAAAGCAAGGTGTATGTCAATGGGAAACATACTTACCTAGATGGCAATCACTAGTGGGGGCTTGCGTTCGCGCGGCCCCTCCCAATTACAATTCAAAGATTTGATAAAAAAAAATAAAAAAAAATGGACAACCCGGTCTGGTTTGAGCCGGGTCACCGGGTCGCCGGTTTTCCCCAAAACCGGTCGGTTTCCACCGGTTCCCACCGGTTTGGTGCATAACCGATCCAAAGGCTTGACCGGCTCGGTTACCCCCCCGGTTCCCGGTTCGACCGGTCCGACCGGCCGGGCCGAGCCGGTTTTTAAAACACTGGTACTAACACAACACCACAAGTCACCTTATTCGGTTTCTTTATCGACTTTTGGTGAACCCAATCCACTCTTACTGGTGGGCAAACAATGAGGGGCCTAGGTTATGGGAATCATGACTTCCCTCCCCTAGTGTGCTATCTCGTAGAGGTCGTCACCTTGATTAACTATTTATAAAGCAGTTACCAAAACCATAGCGGAACACCAAGTCCGTTTCATTAAATTCACATGTAAGCGATTACCAAAACCGTAGCGGAACGCCAAGTCCGTTTCATTAGTATATGTTATAAATTCTCACTCGCTATCACTAAAATAATGTTTTAACCCATCTATAAAGGGAAATATCACTTATTTGCTTTGTTTTAACCAATCCATATAACATCAATTATAGCTTAGGAAATTCTTCCCCAAATCAATCCAAACCTAAGCAAGTCCAATGAATTAATGTTGTTTTAACATTACATAACGTTGGGGACGAGATTAGAACGCAATTGGAACCGTTCGGAATGGCCTAAGACGCTTTTTGAAGTTGGGTAACAGAAGCACACACATCGTCCGTGCCACTGGGGCGCACGACCCGTGCGTGATTTAGAAATTAAAACACAAAGAAAACGAACAGAGCGCACGGTGTGTGCCCTAGGGGCGCACAATCCGTGCGTGGTTTTAAAATCTTCCAGGTCTCCTGCGAACGAGGCGCACGGTCCATGCCACTGGGGCGCACGACCCGTGCCTATTCGACAGTAACCCAGAATTTGTTGATTTTGGGTAAAAATGGCATTCCGTCCGTTCTCAATTATCGTTCCGATCGATCCCCATTCACAACAATCGCATTCATCAATAAATGATGAAATTAGTTATTCAAAGCGAAATTTCGAAAAGACGGTTTTTTGACGCTAAAGCTTAAGAATCGAAAACAGTAACAGAACATAACACTCAACGTTTCGAAATAATCCCCTAAGCGAGTATAGAACTCACCTCTTGCGATGACAATCGCAACAACAACAACAACAAACGGAGTTTCTACGACCACACGAGATGTCCCGAACGTTGCCAAACTTGAGTCCTATGCACCAACAATCCCCAAATTCGACCCAAAGCTACCGAACCTTTTCTTCAATGCTTGAGAAACACAGTGTTGTTTCTGAACTACCTCAAACAAGCTACTATTCGAACATGCAAGCTACATTCCACTCCTAGGATGTACTTTTGGCTATTTTGAGCTTGAGTATCTAAAATGGTGAAATGAGATGGAGAAGGGTGTGGATGGCAATGTTGGTATCAGAATGTGGAGGGAAGAAAATGGAGAAGAATGGTGGAGAAAAACTGGACATGCATCAAGGTCTCATGGGGATCTCTTCTCCTCAAGCTCTCTCCCTCTCTCACGACTTTCTCCTCTCTCCCAAGCTCCTATCTTTCTTATTTTTCAGTTCTGGATTTCAGTAAAGGTTAAGTGAGTGTGGTGTTGGTCATGGGCCAGCTGATGGTTTTAATGAAATGGGTGGGAAAAGTCCTTACTACCCTCACTCAACATGTCTCCTACTACTCCTCACATGGCTTAATCTAATGAAATTATCTTAGAATTCAAGTACACAAACACCACATAATTCACTTAGTCTATGACATTATCTCATAATCAGTCAATTATTAAATTGATTATCTTGGCCTCTTGCTAATTTCAATAAAAGAATTTTAGCTAAATAGGGGATGTTACAGGTAGTGTCTCCAAATCTTCAGTGCATACACAATAGCAGCTAACTCCAAAACATGGGTAGGATAATTCTCCTCACATGTCTTCAATTGTCTAGAGGGATAGGCAACCACTTGATGATCTTGCATCAAAACACATCCCAAACCTTTCCCTGAAGCATCACAGAAAATCTGAAACCCCAAGGTCGGGTCTGGAAAAATGAGAATTGGAGTAGATGTCAACCTGCCCTTCAACTCCAAAAAGCATTCCTCACAATCAGAGTCCCGCACAAACGGTTGGTCCTTGCGAGTCAATCGAGTGAGTGGAAGTACCAACTGTGAGAATTCCTAGATAAATCTTCTATAGTACCCAGCTAATCCTAAGAAGCTTCGTACTTCGGTAGCTGTGGATTGCCTTTCCCAATTCAACACTGCTTCCACTTTGCTAGGGTCCACTGCTACACCATTCTGAGAGATTACATGTCCTAGAAATTTAACTTCGGACATCCAAAAGTCACATTTCGACGGGTTAGCGTACAATTGCTTCTCTCGGAGTACATTAAGGACAATTCGAAGATGTTGCACATGATCCTCAACTATCTTAGAGTATACCAAGATATCGTCAATGAATACCACCAAAAACTGATCCAGATATTGATGAAAAACTCTGTTCATATAATCCATGAATACTGCTGGAGCATTGGTTATTCCGAAAGGCATCACTACAAACTCATAGTGTCCATATCTAGTACGGAAAGCTGTTTTCGGAATATCCAAAGCTCTCACCCTGATTTGATGATAACCTGATCTCAAGTCAATCTTTGAAAATACTGTTGCTCCCCTGAGTTGATCTAGCAAATCATCGATCCTTGGCAACAGATACTTATTCTTGATTGTCACCTTGTTGAGTTGTCGATAATCGATGCACAATCTCATGCTACCATCTTTCTTTTAAACTAACAAAACCGGAGCACCCCATAGTGAAGCACTCGGTCGAATGAATTTCTTGGAAATGAGTTCTTGAAGTTGGGACTTAAGCTCTTTTAATTCTAATGGAGACATCCTATAGGGAGCAATAGAAATTGGTCCTGTACCTGGCACCAATTCTGTCGAGAATTCTACTTCACGATCCGGAGGTAAGGATGACACTTCATCGACATCTAGAAACTCATTAACAACTTGAACAGAAGTTAGGTCTAAACCTGTTTCAGAAGTAGATGATAACATCATGACATAGGCCTTTGCTCCTTGAAACAGACATTGACTTGCAGAAGTAAAAGAGATTATGCCTTCGAGGTTGGCTGTAGGCAGTGTAGGCAACTCAACCGATTTGGAAGCAAAGCTAATTGTTCTATTGAAACAATCCAAAGTGACATGATTGGCGGACACCCAAGTCATACCCAAAACGATGTCCATGCCCTTCATTGGCAAACAAACAAAGTCTATCACAAAAGTCCTATCTCCTATCATAAGCAAACAATTTTCACCCAGGGTTTGAGTTTGAACACTCCCCTCAGCAGCCGTGAAAATAGTGATCGGTTGGGGTAGCTGTGTTAAAGCTAAGCACATGATTTTGCCATGAATGAATGAGTAGCGCCGGAATCATACAAGATACTAATAGGCTTATAGAAAAGAGATCCTGTACCCCTTAACAGATTGTCAGAAGGCTTGAATTTTCTGGCATCCAAGGTGTACATCCTCCCTTGAGTTGGAGCAGTAGATCCTAACTGAGCTCTGTCTTGCTGGACAATTATTAGCATAGTGACCCTCCTGCTTGCAATAGTAGCATTGAGAAGTTCCAATGCGACATTCACGCCTATGGAATCTTCCACACTTAGAACAAGCCCCAAATTTCTTGGAATCTGACTTCTGGACTTGCTTTCCCTTGTTGAGATTTACTTTCGGTCCCATCTGAGAGTTAGAAGATCCTACACCCTTCTTGCCATAACCGAAGTCTCTCTTGCTGGCATACAGCTTCCTCAAATCTCCTTCCACAACATAGGCTTGCTGCACCAGAGCAGCATAACTGGTGCAAGCAAATGAACCTAAGCTGTGAGAAATAACCTCTCTCAGTCCATGTTTGTACCTATTGATTTTCCACTGGTCATTCGGTGCATAAGAGGATAATTCATAAAACCGAGATAACTCTTCAAACTTGGTGGTGTACTGAGCTACTGTCATATCATTTTGCTTCAGAACTAGGAATTCTTCTTCTTTTTCTGTCTTCATGACTGTGGGAAAGAATTGATCAAGGAGCATTTGATGAAAATTATCCCAAGTCACAGGTGTCCATTGATTCTCCATTAGTGCATGAGCATTCCTCCACCAGATATCCGCTTATCCCTTCAGCATATGGGTAGCCAACCGAACCTTATCATCATCATCAATCTTAAGAGTCCCGAAACTCTTCTCAATATCATTTATCCAATGTTGGGCTTCCATAGCTTCAGGTCCTCCTTTGAACTCAGAAGGACGCAATTTATAAATTTTAGAATAAGCCTGGAGAGGATCAACTTGAAGTTGTGGTGCCTGAGGATGCACCTGAGGATTTTGTTGAACATTGAACATTTGTTGCATCATCATCTGCTGATTCTGCATCATCTGTTGGTTCATCTATTGTTGAGCTTGGATATTTTGAAGGAAAGGCTGCATCCATTCTGGACAAAAGATTTTGAGGAGTTGATCACTATGTAACACCTTAAATTTCACAACATACTGACCAAGTTTTGAGTTGATCACTATGTTGTGAAATTTAAGGTGTTACATTTTCACAACATAGTGATCAAAAAAGCATTATCACAATAGCATAATTCAGAGTATAACCTGCTCATATAATTGGACCAAAAGAAACTTAAGCAAAATAAAACCACTTTCTTGAAAATTTGAGATAAAACTTTCTCAAACATAACTCTGAAATAAGCACTTCATAAGTACATAATCGTGATAATACACATGACTACGGTCCAACTACGAGAAATGTTACAATAATTACCTAACCTTGAATAAACTTCAAGGACTTAAATCCAGATACATAAACGGGGAAAATTAGACAATATACATAAAGATCTCAGAAATGATCTTCTAGTAGTTAAGTAGCTCAAGCCTTCGCTACTTCTCCTCAGTTTGCTTTCCTTTTCTCTGTGAATCTGAAAACACCACATAAAAATAATGAGATTACAAATCTCAATGAGTTCTTTCGTACCCCTCACTATTCCTCTCTCGGTGTTTTCCTTGTCTATGAATTATCCTTGTCTATGAACTGTTCTTGTTCATGTCTGTCTTTTAATCTTGTCTGTGGTTTAGCATAATCCGAGAAATAATGCCAGGTATTCTAGAATACCCAATTTCAACCGAAACCCCAATTCGTATAGCTATACCGAATAATGCCAGGGCCCTAGCATTGGGTTCATGACTCCCCTCCGCTTGCTACATAAAACTCGGGATCGTCATCCCCCTCGATATCTTTTATTATTATCTCGGACATTAAGTCTGTTACTCGACACAAGGTCGTATTCTTTCATCTTATTACTTGAACTTAGACACTTTGGTTTTTCTCACTCGGTAAACCTATCCTTAACTCTAAATTTAGATTCCGTATAACCAAAGTTTCATAAAATCATCATAATAGAAACTAATTCATTTATATGATTAGGTCTTTAAATAAGCTTTGTAATGCACTTGAGAACTCCTCAATCGGGTTCCCGGATCAAAAGTTATGGCTAAACTAGTATCAATGTACTTTTGTTGAAAATTGCACAGGGTCGCAACGCGACCTTGTCCCATGGCATCACGATGAGGACCAGAAACTTTTTCCTTCACATGTGCGTGATTGGTCGCGAGGCGACAGCTCGGGTCGCGACGCGACCAGTGCTGTGCAAGTGCAAATTATGCAGATTTTGCAAAAATTGACCATTTTTCCTCTTTGTTTTGATTCCTATGATCATTCCACCCAACTCCTAATTCAACAACAATCACTAACAACACCATGGTACATCCAAACAATCAATTTTCCAGCAATCAGAATCAGTCCAATCAAGAACATAAACAACCAATCATATCAATCAAACAATTTGGAGCTAGTTTACACCAAAATTTGTCAACAATTCGGTTTAACGGTTTTTCAACGAAATCACGTCTCGATAACCCACACTAAACCGAAACAACAACACAATATACCGATTTCATCGAATAAAAACTAAACGGAGTAAGAACTCACCTTCAAATCGGTATTCACCCAAAGGAACCGAAATATGAAATTTTACTCAAAATCCCAAATTGAACCCTAAGTCACCAACAAGCTTCCTAAAGCAAAATCAAGCTTCAATCCTTGCTCAATCTACCATGATTTTGCTCCTAATCATCTAGGAACCTTCAAAATCAACATACAACCAAAAATCACAACCCACCTCACCCCATCTAGCTCTAAATTTCGCAACCCAAAAAGGAAAGAGGAAAAAGGTGATGAACTTACCTAGTGATGGGAAACGAAAATGGAAGGGAAGATGATGATGATTTGAAACTTAGGGTTTGGGTGTTGAAACTTTTCTCTTCTTCTTATTCTGCTCTTCTTTTCTTTCTTCTTTCTCTTCTCCCTACGACTTCTCTCTTTCTTTCTCTTTTTTATTCTTTTCTTTTTCTTTTAAAACCCATTTAAATGAGGGTGAGGGTGTGGTGGTGTAAAAAGACCATCATACCCTTACTCTCTTCTTAATTCCTAATTAAACCTCTCATCAATCAATAATTTAATTTAGCACTCAATTAACACAATTATCAATCAAGCACCATAAAACAATTAAATGAGTTAAACATCAAAATAATTAAGCTAAATTATTTTGGGGATGTTACCGAAGATCCCTTTACCAAGGCCCTCCTAAAGCCTCTCTTTGTTAACCTCATCTCAAAGTTGGGCATCTTCAATTTGTATGCTACAAATTGAGGGGGAGTATTAGAACTAAGCTTATTTGGATACATTATTTAGTTCAATTCAGTCACTGTACTTACTCTAATTGTTATTTTAACTGTAGTATTAGTTTTTCTAATTTGAGAGAAGTTAGATAGTCCCTACGGTTCCCATTGTAAATGAAGAGAGTATATAACTTGTACGGTTACTGTTCAGTCAATTGGAATAATATGAAATATTCTTTCATTCTCTCTGGTTTTCCCTCTTTTCCAACTTCATCTTCTACAATTCCTCTGGTTTCATATGTTGTGGTCTAGTTGATTGCCACATGTTATGAGGACGGTCTTGGCTCTTGGTTCTGCCATTACTGTTTTCGATAGTAATAGAATTTTGATGAGAAGAAGCATGAGGCATTTAGAAGATATGACAGGGACTAGTTTCTTCATTTTTTGTGATGATCCAATCTGAATCGCTTTCTCTGGTTTGCTATATACAACAAACTGTAAAAGAGGAGGTGAATTCAGAATCTCTGTGGGAATATATCATATATAAAGTTTATTGCTGGTTTATGATTATAGTATTTGCTAAGAAAGAAAAAATTGTTAGTGAATTAAAGCAAGTAGGAAGTTTATATATTTGTTATAATTTCTTCTAGCCTAATTAGTATTTTAGCTTATGTGAAAAATGTTTGATGGATAGTTAAGCAATTAAAATCATTCTTCTTAGTCTAATTGACTTTTTAGCTTCTGTCCAAAATGATTATGGATAGTTAAGCAATCAAACATCATTCATTCTTCTTAGCGTAATTGGCATTTTAATTAGCTGCTGTCCAAAATGATTATTGATAGTTAAACGATTAAACATCATTCTTCTTAGCTGATGTATTTCCGAAAGTTCGTATCCCTTTTCCAAGCTTTAAGTGTAATAAACACATTCCAGCTTGCGAGGGGATATTAGAGATAAAAAGTTAGTTAGTTGGTTAATTAGGTAGTTAGTTAGTTAGTTGATACTTGGTTAATTAAGTAGTTAGTTAGCAATATTCTATATAAACCTAATCATATTCTTTACTATTAAAAGAAAATTATATTTTTTTCTTCTTTCTTCCTTTCTCAGTTCTTCAAACAGCAGGCTCCACACACATCACAAATGCCAACTTGCAAGACATGACTTCAAGCCTGAAAATCAAGAGGAACATTTACATGCTTCACGCCTGAACTCAAGTGGGTGCTACCTAGCTAATAATAGGCAAGTACACTATAACAAGGTAGTAAGAAGAAGAAGAAAAAAGAAACTAATGTAACAAGAAATGGTTAAAAAAGGTGGTTGCAGAAAGAGCGGTGATTAAAGAAATCCAAAAATGTTTGTTTGTGTTTGCCTAACAAGTTTCTGAGTTTGTTATACGGTTAGAACTAATAATAACACAACAATGGGAAGGAGATTCTTACCTTACCTTACAAACAAGAAGATTGATAAATAGAGAGAGGTTGAAGCATACAGTATGCACTACGCAAATGCAGCAACGAGTCAACTGTAAGGTACATTGTCATGGTCACCTGGGTTGAAAAGAGCTATTGGATACAGTAGCTATTGAATCAGCTGCATTAAGGGAGTAAAATGGGTAGCCACTTGTGTCATGGAGTTCCATGGTATTCTCATCTAGGAAAGGTGGATTAGAGGGAGCAACAAGATTCTCCTCCTTCTTGGTTAGCATCTGTAATGCTTTTGACATAGTTGGTCGTAATGAAGGGACCTCTTGTGTGCATAGAAGCCCAATTTGAACCACTCTTAAAATCTCATCCTTAACATTGCTATTGTTCTCTTCATGCAACTCTATATTTGGATCAAATAATTTTTCAGCAGTCCCTGACTGAAAATGCTTCCATGTCTGATATTGTCCAAATGTAAATGTAAAATATTAGATAAAAGAAAGAAATGAGTTGCTTCAGATTAGTGTACAAACAAAATCAGAACAAAACAATTAAGGAATCTAGAACTGACCACTGTAACCAAGCTGTCTGAATACTCTGATGCTTTACTTCTGTTGTTCTGTCTACCAGTAACTATCTCTAGCAGTAATACTCCAAAGCTATAAACATCTGCTTTTTCTGTTAACTGCCCATGAGCTAGATACTCTGGAGCCATATACCCCCTGCAGGTCCAGGAATAAAGGAGTACATGAATATAATTTGCTCAAAACTTTTATTACTATTTACTAAAAACAATGCGTTATGAATAAAGATACTTACAAAGTTCCTGCAATGGCTGTACTTATGTGGCTCTTGTCTTCTTGAAAGGACCTTGCCAAACCAAAATCTGCAATTTTAGCACGAAGCTTTGAATCTAATAAAATGTTGCTGGCTTTTATATCTCTATGGATTATCCTCGTGTTGGAGTTCTCATGCAAGTAAACTAATCCTTCAGCTGTCCCAATAATAATTTCATATCTCTTTTCCCAGTTCAGTTCTCTGCCCTTGATTTTATCTGTCATGTATAAATTAAGAAATATTAAATTTGATTAAGATTATGATAAATTGATAATCACTTACATGAGATCAGAAATTAAATTACCAAAAATGAAGCGATCGAGACTTCTGTTGGGAAGATATTCATATACAAGCAGACTTTCAGGTCCTGCACAACTGCATCCTAACAATCTAACTAGATTCTTGTGTTCTACACTACTAATTATGTTGACTTCATTGTAGAAATCTGCTGCTCTATGTCTGTTGTTGAAATATAACCTCTTTATAGCAATCTCTCTTCCGTCAGCTAGAACTCCCTGCAACAAGAACAAAATTGTTAAGAGTGGCTTTGATATGTAAAATGGTGGGGATATAAGTCTTCAGAAAAGATAAAATACTTTATAAACTGTTCCAAATCCTCCATGCCCTAACTTGTTACTCTCATCAAAAGATCCAGTAGCTTTGTTCAATGTAGAGTACTTGAAATTCAAGCTTTTATGCTCAAGAGTCTTTGCCATCTTTTCTGCATCATTTGATCCTGGAAAACAGAATGACCATCTGGATCAGTAAAGATTGTTAATGTAGTTGTGTTATGACCTCTGTAGCACCAACACTTCCAATTGGAGAACTGTCTAGTGGCCAACATGTATCGTGTCAGACACAGACACTAATACTTCAATTACTTGTATTTTTCATATTAGAACCGGTGTCTGTGCCTGTGTCGGTGCTTCAAGGATTATGACTGCTAATGATTCCACAATATTCTTAAGAAGGAAAATTGAAGCTCTTTGTAAAAAAACAAGTTACTAAATAAGTCAAATACCTCTTCTTTTCTTTTGAATATATCTTTGTTTCCAGATATAAATCCCTATAGTCACTCCAACCATTGCAACAATTACAGAACTGACAACTGCAACGACTATCACTATTACATTACCTGCACAAGCAAAAATGTGTTAATTTTTTTAATGCATGAAGTTGTATCGCAGCCCAATAAAAGTGTCAAAAACAGAAACTCTATTTACCTCCTGAACTCCCGTTTTCAATTTCCTTGTTAAGAAAATCTTTGTCTGAGTACCTCATAAAGCACCCGGTGTTAAGTGCTCGTCCTTCCGACCAAGGCAAACATCCCAAAATGGAAGAAGAGGCTTTTTCAAGACATGTTTTACAAGACCTAGTGTCCAAAGTCTTCCAACAATCAACCAAAACATAAGCAGATTCATTTACTGTTCCTGATACAGCAACTTTCCCTCTAGCATACCCTTTATTATTGGGTGCATCTAGAACTGCTTTCAAAACTGCTTGCTTTGCTGCTGCTTGAAAACTTGAATTCTTCGTAGTTGTGTTTCCACACACAGCTTTATCTCCTGGTCCTACATACTCATTAAAGAAAGTATAATTCTCAAACCTCATGAAACAACCATCGAGGTAAATGCGGCCGGAATTATAAGGGTAGCACTGGGGAAGAACAATACGTGCCTCGGTATAACATAAGACACAGTCAAGTAATGACAGATCTCCATAGCACTGTGCTAAGCCATAGTTAGTATCAGGACCCGCTCTTGTTACTGCTGTGCCAAAACCAGTAGTACGCATCTGCTCGCTGATTCTCACCATAGTTGCAATGAAATTCGGAACAAAAATGGTCGTGTTGTGCTCTAGTATATTGCCACATGTTCTGAGGACTGTCTTGGCCCTTGGCTCTGCTATTACTGTTTCTGATAGTAATAGAATTTTTATGAGAAGTAGCATTAGACATTGAGAAGATATGAGAGGGACTAGTTTCTTCATTTTTTGGGATGATCCAATCTTATTCACTTTCTCTGGTAAGCTGTTTACAAGAAACTGTAGAAAAATAGGTGAATATATCAGATAAGAAGTTCATTCCCTTGTTTATGATTATAGTTGTTACTAGATAAAAAGTTTCTTCACTGATGTGAGATTCTTAACCTTTTACTCTATTCCTGAGAAGGCCACTTGAAAGGGAAGAGGAACCTTATAGTGTGTGAAAGGAGGGACAGGAAGTCAGGAATGGAGGAACTCGAGTGGATAGCTGAAAAAAATATTAACTTACAGAACTATATGGTTTCACATTTGCTGATACTTAGAAAGTTAAAAAAATGAGTATATTTATTTTCTGTTTTCAGTTTTACCGTTTTTGGTACAAAATTTAATAAACAAAAATAAAAGACAAAAATGAATTTAAAATTGTTATTTTAATTTTAATACAGATATAATAATGAAGAAGATTGGGAGAAAGGTCCTAAGATCTGTCTCCATGAACTTTCACAGCAAGCAAGGAACCAACGCGATTTGTTGTGTTTTTTATTTTTGTTTGCTAATGAAGATAAAAGTTGAAAACCAGAACAAAACCTACCTCATTTATTATTCACAGAGAGTAGGCCCCACACATCACAGGTGGCAATTGGCAAGCCATGACTTTGCCTGAAAATCAAGAGGAACATTTACATGTTTTTTTCTTCTTCACTGAGATTTCACCTCGCAAGCTAAGATAAGAAGAAGAAAAAAGAAAGGATAGTAAGAAGAAGCGGTTGAAGAAAGAGCGGTGAGTAAAGAAATCCAAACAAGTTTCTGAGTTTGTTATACGGTTATAACAATAATAACACATCAAAATTAGTCGTATATACTGCTTGCAAATTCAGCATGGGAATGGGAAGATTATCTTACCTGTGCTCTGCCCCGCGAAGAAGATGGGGATATATTTGCAGTTGCAGCAGGTAGTGGAGCGAGAGAAAATAGAGGTTAAAGCACACAGTATGGAACAAGTGAGTCAAGCACAGATGATGATAGTGTAAGGTGGACTTTGAAGTCGCCTCGTGGAAAAAACAGAGCAAATTATTTCAAGACAGAAACTGTGTGTGGGGGGTTATTTAGTCTAGTAAGTTACGCGGTAACGTACACTATTAAAATTTTGGATCCTATGTACAACTAGTCCCACATCAAATATTTGGATCTTAACATGGCATTAGTGGTAGATACTTGGGTTCGATTCTTGGCTGGTGCGTATGGAAAAATATTTGTTGGGAGAGGTCAACCCCTTAAATGAATCTTAGATACCTCAAAGGATCAGTCTCTACAGTCACCGTAGATGATACATTGGTTTAAAAAAAAATTGGATCTTAACATATATGGACTCAGCTCCCGGATCAAATTTTGGATAACCGTAACCTAGATCAGATGGTCTGTATTTCAGTTATACAAATCAAAGTTAAAATACAGAATATTTTATCTAGATCAAATGATCAATAATTGTTTGAATGTGTGACTATATGCGGCAACTACTCTATGTAATTCGAATTTCTAAAATCTCGATTGAGTATAGTCATGCATCAAGGGTCATAATAGTCAAAGCAACTGGTCTCCATTGGATTTCTATCACATGCACTTGAAATTGTGGATTTCATTTATCCATAATGTTTTTGAGTCTCAAAATATTTCTGAAAATCAATCCACCGAAGAAATTATTGGGATGAGTCACGGACTAGGTCGCTCTCTTTAAAACGTTTTGTGGCACTGCTCAAAATTGTGCAAGCAGGCTATCACCCACGACGTCCCCAGGATAAAACAGTCTAGTCAACGAATCTGGTCAAAACTTGTGAGAGAAGCAAGGAGTTGGCGGTTCAACGAATCTGGTCATGATTTGTTACGTAAGTCAAGGATATGACTGTTGGCAACTTGGTGATCAAGTCACATGTTAAACATGTGCTTTAATTTTATAAACGCACAAAAAATGAAAATAATTTAATTTTTTCGGATAGAAATAATTACACCTCTTAGCCCAAGCCCAAGCTCGACCCGGTCGAGCTGAGTCGGCCCGACAGCAGCAATGCGCGAGCACGTGTGGTGGTCACTTTTGTGTGTTATCTTCCTTTCACAAAATTGGGTACCTATTAGGGCACACCCAAAGGTATCAATCTCCACACTTATAAACACTCTTAAAGTGTCTATTCTTTCTAATGTGGGACTTCCCAATTTTTTCAATTCACTAACAAGTTCCAACAATCCCCCACTTGAAATTAAAAAAAGGTTTCAGAAGTAGCGTCAAACGCCTCCATAAGATTGTGCATAAGCAAAGATGTTTTTTGACTTGAACCTTTGCATACTGATTAGGATGTAGATTCAACAAGAGTGACTCGTAGTCTTGAACTCTATCTCTAACATCAAAACCACACAAAACCTTTTCCGTGGGTGTATTCTTAAAAGCCCATGCTTTAATGACCCTGCACGTCTATCCAAGTTTAGTGAATGCTCTAGAAAAAATTGCAATTTTTTCTAAGTCATTTAAAAGTTAACTTTGAAAAATTCTATATCACTCATATCGAAAAGAATGTCTTTGTTTACACGTCAAAATCAAACGTTACACGTGTAAAAAAATATCATTTTTAGTTATAGTATACAATATACAAAAATTTCCGTAGACTTCGTAAAAAAATGTCATTGTTTAAAACAGTTTTCACCAAACTCAATATACTTTTCTTATTTTCAGCAACAGTGTATGTTCAAAACATAGCATGATCACGACGAGCGAAGCCAATAACTATCCACCAACCTTCACATTCACCAACAATGTTGATTTCATAAATTATAGCAACAAATTGCTATTCAGTCAGGTTAGCCTGCGAGGCAGAGCTTGGCCTGTTCCTATACTTGTGTGTCATATGACCTGGTCTCTCGTAATTGAAACAATTAAATGGAGGAGTAGTATCATTTCTAGATGGTGGTAGTTGAAGTTTAGAATATGGAAATTTGGGGGTCCCATTCCAGTTGTTGTTCTTTTGAGCCTAATTATGGTTTTAATTTTTGAATAAAAAAGAAATTTGGGGGTCCCATTAACCGTTAAGTGTTAACCACTAACAACAACAAAATTGCGAATAAAAAAGAATTTATGCAACTTTAAAGTCACAAAAAATATGAATTAAAAATTCATTCTTATAGAGATGATTATTCTCTTTCCGTAGAATTAAAAATAGAGATAATCATTCTCTTTCTATAAAACTGTATAGAGAAAATCACTCTCTTTCCATTGATAAATAGTATAGAGAAAATTATTCTCTTTCTATAGGAATATTTCTTTAGCTATTTTATCCCTTCCTTTCTAATCAGCTATTTCAGTGAGTACTTGAATGTCATCTTTTCAACGTTGGCAACATTTTTCACATTTAATAAATAAAATAAAAATGTATTTCGTTGCCATTACTTCAATTGACATTCTTGAAAATGAAACGATTTGTTGAAGTTAGAAACAGCAGAATCAGAGCCAGTAATGTCTTCGGTAGTCAAGGCTGAATCTAAAGAACGTCTTAAATTTGTTGTTTTTTAGTTTCAGAAAATATTTCAGAAAATCAATTCACCGAATAAATTACTGGGATGAGTCGCGGACTAGGTCACTCTCTTTAAGACGTTTCGTGGCTCTGCTCAAAATTGTGCAAGCAAGCTATCAGCCACAACGTCCCCTGGATAAAACAACCCCGTCTGTTACGAAATATTACTGCACGGTGAAATTTCGCGACCACTCTAATTTAAGAAGAAATAAGGAAGGAGAAGAGAAGAAAACTCGGTACTGCTTTGAGTTTTCAGTGCGGTTTGCAAATTGAGCGGAGTGCTATATTGATAGGAGAGTTTAGCAGCTTGGTGAGCAAGTAATTGTTGGAGCAAAAATATCAACAGTTACTTGACCTGGTCAAAACTGTCATGACTTGTTACGTAAGTCAAGGATATGACCGTTGGCAGCTTGGTGATCAAGTCATGCTTTAATTCAGAAACACACAAACAATAAAACTAATTTAATTTTTTCAGATAGAAATAATTACACCACTTAGCCCTAGCCCAAGCACGACCCGGTCGAGCTGAGTCGGCTCGACAGCAGCGGCGCGCAAGCGCGTGTGGTGGTCACTTTTGTGTGCGTTTTCTTCCTTTAACAAATTTTGGTACCTATTGGGGGCACACGCAAAGGTATCAATCTCCACACTTATAAACACTCTTAAAGTGTCTATTCTTTCTAACGTAGGAGTTCCCAATTTTTTCAATTCACCGACAAGTTCCAACACATAACCATAAAGAAAGAGATAGAGATGGTGAATGTAGGGAATATGCATCCCAAGTCACCTAAAAACCACGATAACTGTGCATGTCAAGTGACATTTTGATATCCACCACCAAGAATGTGGCATTAACATTTCTAATTGTTGGGAAAGTCAATAGAATTTCCAAGAATTAATATTGATAGTGGAGCAAGTTTAAAGGCATCTTTGAATAGATGAAAATGTATATCTAGAATGTTGAAGAATTCTTGATGTTAAGAAAGTTTAATATTGGAAATGTGAGATAATTAATGCCCACTATATCACATGCATGAATGTATAAGTCATGCTCTCTCCTATAAATAGACTTTTGAAGAGATGAGACATGCCCAAATGAAGATGTGAGGCATCCCCAATCTTGGGTGACAATGTAGAGAATCTCCAGTCAGGTCCTAGTGAGAGGAGAGTGCTGGTGATCATTTGTTGTCTGAGATGTGAGTGTTATTATTCCTTGTAACTCTTAGTGTGAGAGTATTATAGGGTGATACACATATTGGGATGAGTTACAAGTTGTTGTAATCATATTTGAGAAGATAAATGAATTGTGTTGAAGTGTTTCCGTGGACGTAGGCAAGAGGTGTCGAACCAGTGAATCTCTTTGTGTTCTTCTCTTCTTTCTTTGTGGTGGTGTGTTTATATATATTCGCTCAAAGATCTTTGAGCGTGTGGGTTAATGCTGTTTTCCCCGACACTAATGCACAATTTTGGATATATGCAAGACCTAGTTTGAAAGGCTAAATAGAAAGTGATGCACGACATGCATATCTCTTTCACTCTCGCGCATAAAGCCTGACTTGAGTTTTGACTTCTGACGCGACGCATGCATGACCGTGCAAGAGCCACTGCATAGGCCGTGCCTTCTCTATAATGCTTGTTCATAATTTTTTCTCTACGGTCTTCATTCCTTCGTTATTTCCTTGAACCCAATCTTTTTATACAAAGGTAGAGTAGTTTAGATTGAATTTAATAAAATAGACCATTCTAATTAGAAACCTAAAATAAAATAGCCTCTAAAATAGTGCATATTTTGAGTTTATCAAGCATACAAATTCTGTCTGTCTTGTCAAGATTTGTAACACGTTTTTTATAAGAAACTATATCTTGCACACATAGAACAAATTAAGCTAAATACTTACAGAGAAATTGTTTCATAACTAAAGTTTTGTTATCTTCAAAACCATTGAGGGGGCAAGAGTTGTCAATCATTTGGGTTCTAACAATCTCCCCTATTTATGATGGTGAGAAACCACTTAAATTTAATGAATGGTTTTTCTTGCACCTTTAGAACCAAAGGATTCTCCTGAGATAATAATACTCGCAGGCATAAAATTTATTTCAATCGAGGTAAAGTATTTAAACAAGGAACTTTCTAGGAAGTATCATGAGTCATATAAACTTTAAAAAAATTGTATCAGATAGTAAAACATTATACATATTTTTTGATGGGAAATATTGCTGAATTCTGAACCCACACAATTAAGAAAAGGTGGTTGTGTTGGTTGAGTAATTTCATGATTGTTGTTAATCATTTGTAAACTACCGACATCAATGGTCGCAGCTCCGCAGATGCTTGTACAAGAAGCATGCAAACTACTACTGATATCAAAGAAGACGTATCTTAAGAAGTTTGCATGCTTCTTCTGCTGGATAGTTTTCCTGATCAACAATGTCACATAGTCTATTTGATCCATAAAAGCTCCAAACCTTTGTACAAAATGTGAACAAATTAAAAATGATAATTAGCCTATGAAAAGTCCTTAGAATTATGAGAACAGTTGAAAGAATGGGATGAATAAATAGATTGTGCCAAATCAACTGGTAAGGGCCTTACTTGATCATATAGGCTTTGATTAGGCACATATTCATAAACAAGAAGACTTTCAGTTCTTGCAATGCTGCATCCTAAAAGCTTTGCTAGATTTTTGTGATGAATGCCACTGATTAAATTGACCTCATTGAAGAAAGGATCCGTCCATTGTCTTGTGGTAAAGCTAAGCCTTTTTATTGCCAATCTAGTTCCATCTGGCAATATTCCTCAGCAAAATAGCCAGTGCAGCAAATGATGCAGCCACAAATTTACCAATATTAATTTGTACTTCCTGAAACACAATAGTACATCATAGCTTAGCTTTCATTGGTATGATTTCTCATAATATGTTCACACTTATGGACTATTTTTATTTTTATTTTAGTTTTATGGGTGGACCCAGCAAATGGCAAACTGTCCTAGTCTTAGATTTGGGCTACCTAGACCTTTTGGTGAGTGTCTAATGCTCTATCATTTTTAGTTTTCTAACGAGTAATGAAACTTTATCGCGGTGTGTTTGTTTGAGAAGAGAAATATGAGAAATAAAGTAGATTTTAAGTGTAATTTAGTTTAAGAGAAATAGAGAAGAGAGGAATAATAGGGGTCGGGTGGCTCAACTGGTTTAAACTAAGGGTAGCTCATTGAGTTCCTCCCATAGCGCATTCATTGACGGAGGAAGAACTTTGGGCACAGCTCAAAAAATCATGTCGGAGTTGAAAGAGGTAAGGTCTATTTTACTGTTTGAAGGCATTAGGGGAGTTTGGGATCAAGAGTACCTTAGGAAAAACGAGGCAAGAAATCAAATTCCACCGAATTTCATACAAACTAGAGGATTTCTCCACCCATCAGAAATCTTTAAAGTTGAATTGTGGCATTCTATGCTTATGAATCAGCTCCACATTATAGGTCCTCTTTACTTATATAATGCTCAATATCCACTTTTCCATTCAATGTAGAACTTTTACTCACACTTGAATACCAACGTCTAATTGAATTGTGAAACTAACTTCTAAGTCGTCATACTTTCTGAAGTTTAAATTATGGGGAATTTTTTATCGTTCCTTTAATATGCTTGTAATCAGTGTTATCAGACCCGGACCGGCCATCGACCCGGTCAAGGCACTGGGTCACTGGGCCCGGGGTCGGACCGGCGGGTCTCTAGTTGGACCGCATGACCCGGTCTATATTAAATAAATTTAAAAAATTATAATATATACTAAGAAAGTATTTGTATTTATAATTATAAATATATTGTCTTGTATACATTTATTAATATAGAAATTTTATTATAATTTGTATTTATAATTATAATTATAAAAATAAATATTTTATTTCCGACGACCAACAACTATTGGACTATTGTAAAAAAAACAACTATTAATTGGACTAAAAGTAGTTAAATATTAAACATAATTATTATTGTTATTTAAACCGGATATTGTATTAAAAATAAAGAAGCATTGGTAATGCATAATATTAATATATAAGCAAGCCAAAGACGATGAAGCAATAAAAAAATATAAGCAAACAAATATTAAGTGCAGATATTTTTAGCGCATTGTATATATAATATAAAAGCAAATCTTTATCAACAAACTGTTTGTAGTGTAGTGGTAATGCTTGCTATTACTCACCTACAGGTCTCAAGTTCGATTCCCACTTTGGAGATTTTTAAGTAATAAAAAATGTTTTGTTTCATTTCTAAACTAGAAGCTTAAAAAAAAAAACTAAATTCTGCGAAAATGGGAGGTTCCAACAAAAAAAAAAAAAAACTAATCTCAAAAAAAAAAAAAAAAAAAAACTAAAATCAGGGAACGTGCAACCCGGCCCGGGTCATGTGACCGGTCGGACCACCGGGTTTATCATCGACCCGGCCGGGTCATCCGGTCCAATTGCATATCCGGTTCTGCACACTGTCCGGCCCGGGAAGGGCACCGGGTCCCAGTCAGGACCGGTCCGACCAGCCGGGTCGGACCGGTCCGGTTCTGATAACTATGCTTGTAATTGTGTTGAAAATTTAACACCTCTTTGGGTTCTCGAAGTGGCACTTGGCCTCCTTAAGTGGACAAGAGTAAGCTCTATTCCTATAACATAAAGAGAAGTGCCAGAGTGGCACCCACCCACCTGCTAGAATAAGACAAATTAATTAGCACACTTAGAACCTGGACACTCTTTTCACCCATACAACGACTTTCTTACTTATACTACTGCAACAAAGGCTACCATTAAATTAAACAAGTATTTTCGTTTGGAACTTAGGAGGGTCTTGCTTTCTACACAACCACAGAAACTACCTCTTCAGTTACTACATGGAAAGGCTCTCATTCAGCACACACTTTCTGTGACTTAGATTAAGTAGTTTTAGTTTGAGAAATGCTACTCAATACCCACTACAAGAATAATTGTAATTACCTACCAACCTTTCCGACCATTCCAATTTTCGTCGCTAACCCGGGCAGTTCCGATGGAAAATTTTCGTCGCTAACCCATTTCACGACTTTTTAGGCATTTTCAGGTTCGTTTCCGACGGAAAGCATAAAACCTAACTTAAATTCACTCTTACCCTCTCCGTCTCTCACTCTCAGTTTCCTCTTCTCAGTTTCCAAATCGTTCACTATAAGAAAAATGGTATTTCACGTCACATCGTTCATCACCGTGGTTCTCGCTCGTACCTCAACCTTCGTTTTGCTGCTCGTCGCTCATCGCTCATCACTGTGGTTCTCCTTGCCATCGTCTTTGTAGTTTTTCTTCCCCTCGGTAAATCATTCAACCTTACTCTCCTTCTCTTCATTTCATTCTCTCAGTGTTGTGGTTTTCCTTGCCCTCTCATGACGTTTGTGAAACTCACCATCGATTCTGTATTCGATCCGCTAAGAGAATTCGCTAACGATAGCGCCAGGCTCGTCAAGCGCTGTCACAAACTCAATTGCAAAGGTGAAACCCTAATCCTAAATCTCCATCTTCCTTTTCTTTGAATCATCTTTGATTTCCTCTTTTTTGACTTGATTCGATTTCTGTAATGTGGATCCTAATTTTTATTATGCGTTTTGTATTGTAAAATTCTCCAAGGTTGTTGTACGACCCGCAATTGGTTTCGTTCGTTAAACTCGTCTTAATTCCAATTAACAACATCATCGTCGGATCTGGTTAGATAATGTAATATTCTTTCACGAAGGCTGCATTTCAGTTGCTTGTAGAAAGTATTGTAGTTCTGCACTTCTGCTTGTAGTCTCACGAACGTTTCAATTTCTAGATGATGGCGTATAGATAGCATGGATACAAGTTGCAGCAGAGGTCTGTCTAGAACTGATTTTGTCTTTGTCACTACTTGTTTAGAGTTGGAATACTCTCATGTGCCTATATGATGTACTGATATTTGTTTGAACCTAAAATCTTAGGATGAAAATTCTGTTGAAACAACATATCAGACTTCTTTGTTTAGCAATCCACAATTTCCAAGCAAGAGACCATATTATACCGATCATAATGTCATATGTATATTTCTCATTCATTATAGATGGATATTTTTGATATTGCCATATTCTGGATTTACATTAAAATACTTATGATATGTTTGAATAAGATATTTTATTCCATTGATAATAATTTATTTTTCTCTGAAACATTTATGTCTTTTTAATATGCTCTTTTCCCGTTTTGCCAGCTTGAAGCAGAAGAATCAGCATATAAGATGTTGATTTCATCTTGTCCTCAAGTTGGGTTTGACTCCTCTATTTCATGACTTTCATTCTATATTAATTTGTCTTGTCCCTAATTTATTTAGTAGTTAACAAGCTACTAATGTGTGTGCATTTCATTCGAATTCTCATTATTATTTGGTAATCTCTCTTCTTTTCTCAATTTGGTAATCTCTAATCCAGGTAAAGGAATTAATACTTAATACTTGACAAGATAAACCACACTTGAAAGTGCACCATCATGGTAAGAAAAGTCTACTTTGTTCTTTTTATCATTTATTGAACTCTTTATGCACTTGACAGAAACATAATTGTGCATAAAACCTGTTTGGCTGTGCTGTTTGAACTGCTGCATTTTCTATATTATCTATTCCTCTCAATCTGTTATGTTTTGTGTGGACTGTGGCACCTTAAATACCAAATATTTGGACCAATATTTCAAGTGTTCAATTTATCTGAGCTAGACAGATCTGGTCGAGAACGATCCTCTACAACCCAAGATGAAGCCCTACAGAGTGGCATAATACCCTTGATCACCCTTTTTGAACTTACTTTTGATAAACGTCTTGAATGGTATAATACCCTTTTACTCTTAGTATCCTATTTCATAGTTTTGCTTGTTTATCATAGTTGTTTTAGGAGAGTTCACAGTATCATAATAGTTTTTCTTGAATCCTATTGTCATATCTTAAGAAAGTGTGGTTAACTACTTACATATTAGTATATTGTTACTAGTTCTAAGGAACTTTGTTTTTTGGAAAAAAGGTACCTCTGTCATATGTCATACACCCGTGCTATCTATGAACCTTTCCAATATAACGTTTTTACTTTTAGAGGTTATAGAATGCATTATAACTATAAGAAGGCTTCAATGCATAGTATAATTTATAATGCATCTAGAAAGAGGCCAATGTTGAATTCCTGTAATGTATTTCCTGCATTATATCAAGTTTGTATGAGTTCCTTGTCAGTATTGCTGACTCAAAGTATTGAACTTTTGGTTGAATTTTCAAAATATATATTTCAGGAGTCCTATATGGCCATATGCAAAGATGATTGGAGTCTGTTGAAGGGTTCTTTCTTACTTTAGTGGTGCTTCTTATATGGGCATATGCAAAGCTGATTGGAGTCTGTGAGGCCCTTTTTCGTTAGTACTCAAACCATCAACATCTGGTATGTTCCAAGGAAAAGAGATACCTTTGCTAAGCCAGATGACATTCTAACTGCTGCAGAGAAATACATTCAAAAGAGTAATTTCCATGAAAACATTATTATCATTGTTTGGAAAAAATAATTACTGTAGTTTGGTTTATTATCATTGTTGATAGTTGATGGTTCTACTAGTTTATGACTTTATGCTTTTGCTAGTTTATGCTTCTGCTAGTTTGATAGTGTAATTTATTTAGTGTTGATTTAATTAAGGTGTTTGATGGTTTACTACAACATAAGTAGTTTATGACTTTATGCTTCTGCTAGTTTGATAGTATTGAATCTGTTTATTATCACAAATTTTTTTTCTTAAGGCTTGATTCATTTTGGCACAAAATGGTGTGATTGAAAATTCAATTTGATGGAATGAAGGAAGGAACCGTAGTTAATGTGTGATTTTGGTCTCCTTAGGTTCATCCATAGTGATGATATTGTTTTGGTAGTGACTAGTATTTTTAGAAGATGTGTGATTAACTGGTATTTTGGATGTATAGATATCACTATTAAATAGTATTTTGGATGTATGATTTAATTTTTTTTTAAAATTTCCGACGGACATTTTCGTCGGAAATGGTTTTTTGTGACGAATTTGTGACGAACATTTGTGACGGATTTGCGACGAATTTGCGACAAAACTTTGCGACGGATTATCGACGAATTTGCGACGGAGATATTTGCGGCGAAAAAATCCGTTGGAAAATGATTTGCGACGAGCGTTTTTGCGACGGATTTTTGTCCGTCGGAAACGTCAATTTGCGACGAAAAACGCTGCATTTGCGACGAAAACGGCCGTCGAAAATCGTCGATTTTCTTGTAGTTGTTGAACCAAGGGCAAACAGTCCTTGTTTTGTATGATAACAAATTACATCTTATCTACTAATGGTTCAAGTTGAATAAAGTGCAGGACAAAAATTAAAGAGGAGAAGACACTAAAGTGGAGTAGCTTGGAGAAGAAGCAAACTCAAGACCAAAATTGGTTATGTGCCTTCTTTAGGACACCTTGTAAGGTCCTATCACCTAAAGTATATGGCACTTTAGTAGTTGAGAGAGATGACTTTTCTAAACATGCATGATGCATCAAAATAGTTTTGAAAAATATTTTACAAAATTGCATGCATGCATAAGGTGGCACCTAAACCTAAAAACTATTTTGTGGAAAGTTTGAACTTGATTCCTATCACTTCCTAAAACACCTAATCGATTATCCTAGTCAAATAGGAAGCAAAAAATTGATTAGCCCTCATTTGCACTATGTATCATAATCGATTAGTGGCTTGCCTTTCTTTCCTTTTTTACATCCAAAATCGATTATAGCTTCAAATAACCATATATCATAATCGATTAGTGGCTTCCCTTACCTTCCTTTTGACAACAATAATCGATTACATGCTCAATATAACTACATGTGATAATCGATTATCAAGCAATCCAACTTTCCATATCCATCAAATTAATCGATTATCACATTCCTTTTGATTCTCACATAATCGATTATACAATATAATAAATGAGAGTTTCCATTTCTAAACTTTTCTAACACTATAAATACAAGTGTGATTTCTTTTCTCAACACACACCACACTTCTCAACAATTCTCTCTTCCTCTCATACGAAATCTAGATCTGAGAAAGAGAAAAATAGAGCTATCACTTTCATATCATTTTTATAGATCTACTCATCTCTCACAGCTATTATATTGTCATACTATCTGAGGTGATTAGATCATAGTTTCTATATTGTAATCTACTTTTGTGGGGTCATTTTGAAATCCTGGGAAGCGTTCTTGGGTCTCTCAATCAGGAGATTGAGTTGGTTTGAAATCCTGGGAGGTGCTCTTGGGTCGTTCAATCAGGAGATTGAAGCGGGTTGAAATCCTTAGCTGTGTGCTCGGGTTTTCAGTTCGGGGGAATTGAGATTTGCTATTTGAAATTTGCCTGTTTGTAAACAATTCTTCATATAGTGGTTTCAGCAAGTCCAAAGGTTGCAAAGCCGGAGGCCGAGGACGTAGGACTTTTATCCCGAACCTCGCTAAATTCCTGGTGTATCTCTATCCCTATTCTTTTACTTTATTTGTCATTTGTGTTTTTTTTATTGTTATACTGCGCCAAACATAAATATCTGATTATTGTTAAAACCAATCATAGCGTAGTTAGCATAATACATCACCGTATCTAGATCTGTATGGTTATAATCTAGTTATAATTATACTATCGCTGCGCCGATCTATTTATTGTTACGCTGCTTATAAAATTTGTCTACCCTGAACTCTGAAAATAGCGTAATAGTACTCTTTGCATGATATGCCTGTTTAGCTATAAATAATTGGTTACAGTGAATATTAAATAGTAACATCTTACTGTGCCTGATCTGCGTGCTCTCATACATCATATAAGTTTAAATCTCAGATTCCTCATTTAATTTAAACTAGCATTATCTTAAAATTAAAAAGAATTCAAGTTTTGCACATAACCTTATTCACCCCCCCCTCTAAGGTTATCAGATAGTCTAACAAGTGGTATCAAAGCTAGGAATTGCATATAGAGCTTTACATCTCGCAAGCCTATTTTATCCTTTATCTATCTGTGATTATGGGTTCTTTCATGAAAGAGGGGATGTCCTCTAATAGGCCACCCCTGTTTGATGGGACTAACTATGACTACTGGAGTAGTCGTATGAAATGTCAAGTGCAGGCAATAGATTTCACTATGTGGAGAACAATTGTGGATGGACCTCTGATCCCTATGAAGATCAAAATTACAAAACCAGGTGCTACTGATGGAGACACTACAAAAAGTCAAGCCACCGGCAAAGCAGAAGAAGTTCCAATTGAAGACATCTACACCATCGATCTGAGCGAGCTGAGAAAATCTGAGCTTGACAAAATATCTCAAAATGCCAAGGCTGTGAATATTCTTCACCTATCACTTTGTGAAGAAGAGTATGGAAGAGTAAAAGAGTGTCAAACAGCAAAGGAGATCTGTGACTGCTTGCAAGCTACTCATGTAGGTACGAGCCAAGTGAAGGATACTAATATCAGAATCCTCACTTCTGAATATGAAGCCTTCAAAATGAAAGAAAGTGAGTCTGTCGCAGCTATGCACCAGAGACTGGATCTGATTATAAACAACCTAAGGGCACTGGGAAAAAGGTATTGTACAAAAGATATAAATGGGAAGATTCTTGCATCTCTGACTGGTGAGTTCTTTCCAAAAACTTGTGCAATCACTGAAGCCAAAGATATTGGCACTTTGCTCCAAGAAGACTTGATTGGATCACTTCTGGCCTTTGAGGTAGTATTGGCTGCCAAAAAGAGTCAAGAAAAGGAAGTGGTGAAAGAAAAGAAATCTCTTGCCCTTGCTGCTAAAACTTCTAAAGTAGCAAGGAAAGAGGTTGAATCTGAGGAAGAAACTGATAATGAAGACATGGCTATGTTTGTCAAAAATTTCAAAAGATTCATGAGATTCAACAAGCATGGAAAGGGGGATTTCTCAAAGAAGTATGGGTACAACAAAGAAGACAAATATGAAAAGAGAGATGACCAACCAAGGTGTTTCGAATGCAACAAACCTGGTCACATCAAAGCAAACTGTCCAAAGCTGAAATCCAAGTACAAGCAAAAGAAAGCAATGAAGGCAACATGGGACAACACTGATACTGAGAGTGAGACCGAAGAAGAAGAGGAAGTCGCAAATGCTGCCTGTCTCATGGCAAAGAACACAGCTGAAGCAACATGGGATAATCTCAGCACTGATGGTGAATCAGATGAAGATGAGAAGACTGACAATGCTGTCTGCAATATGGCAAGTGACGCATCTAAGGTAAGCCTTAACTCCTCTAGTCTTTTTGATTCTTCTAAACATGATGATTCATTTGATGATGCGTGTAGTAGTCACAATTTGAGTGAGGCTTTTGAAGCTCTTTATTTTGAACATGAAACTCTTTTGTTAAAATCTAAGAAATTGACAAAGAGAAACAAAAGCATACTCACTCAAATCGAGACTCTTGAAAATGAGGTAGTTAAATTGAAGAATGAGCTACATAAAACAAAACCTTTCAACCATGAATTTCTTGAGCTTAAACAAAATTTTGAAAAAGTCAAGGTTGAAAATGAATTTTTGAAAGAATCTTTGAAAAAGTTTGAGGTTGGTGAAAAGACCTTGACCAAGCTACTTCACTCCCAACATGAATATGTTGATAGGAGAGGTATTGGGTACAGAGGTAATTCCACCTCCTCTGTTTTGAACAAGAAAATAACTTTTGTAGCTGCTACTTCAAGTTATACACCTACTGTTTTCTCATGCACCTATTGTCAAAAAGGGAACCATAGCTCTCTTAGATGTCCTATTCGTAAATTATGTGAGCTAGGTACCCTTATACCTGCCTGTAAGAAACCAAAGGTGGATTGTGAAAGCAAACCCCTTGACGACTAACCCCCAAGGACCCAACAAAATTTGGGTACCTCGTACTAGTTGTTAAATGTTCCTCTTGTAGGTTGGTCCTTCATCTAAAAAGAAAAACGTGTGGATGGTTGATAATGGATGCTCAAGGCATATGACTGGTGATGCTTCACTATTCCTGAAATTGAGCAACAAAGCTAGTGGATCTGTAAAGTTTGCCAACAATGAATCTGCTCAAGTAATAGGTAAAGGTTGTGTGGGTAAGGAAAACACAATTAAAATTAAAGATGCTTTATTAGTTGATGGTGTTAAATTTAACTTACTAAGTGTTAGCCAATTATGCGATAATGATTTTGATGTGCACTTTTCTGTTGATAAATGTGTTATTACCCACATGACTTCTAAACTCTACATTACTGACTTCCGAGAAAACAATGTATACTATGTTGATTTTGATAATGTAAGTGATGATGTAGTATGCATGCCTACCTTGATTGATGATGTGGATTTGTGGCATAGACGCTTAGGACATACTAGTATAGAACATCTAGCTAAGATAAGTAAGAATGAGCATGTTAGAGGTCTACCTATATTGAAATATGAAAAAGGCCAATTATGTGATGCATGTCAACTTGGTAAAATTCACAAAACCTCTTTTAAATCAAAACCGATTATTTCCACCAAAAATGTGCTTGAACTGCTACATCTTGATTTGTTTGGTGAAATTGATGTCGTAAGTCTAGGAGGGTCTAAGTATGTCTTTGTTATTGTTGATGATTATTCTAGATATACTTGGGTTATCCTACTTGCAAATAAAAGTGATGCTTTTAACGAGTTTGCTAAGTTGTGCAGAAAACTACAAAATGAGAAAAACTTAGCCATCAAAGAAATTAGAAGCGATCATGGAGGAGAGTACGGAAATTCATCATTCAAGACTTGGTGTGAAAAGTATGGCATTCATCATAACTTTTCAGCTCCAAGAACTCCTCAACAAAATGGTGTGGTAGAAAGAAAGAACAGAACTATACAAGAGATGAGCAGGACAACGCTGAATGAGCACAACCTTCCCAAATACTTCTGGGGTCATGCAGTGGATACAGCTTGTCACGTACTAAATCGAGTATACTTAAGGCCATCTCTCAACAAGACGCCATACGAGCTGTGGAATGGTAGAGCACCAAATATTTCAAGGTGTTTGGAAGTAAGTGCTTCATCCTTAATACCAATGACAAGTTGTGGATACCTTGTATTGCAGGTAAACTAATATTGCAGGATAAGTTTTGATGATGAAAAAGACAAAGGCAAAGTTGATGGCCAAAGTCAATAAAAGTGACTAAACATCAAAGTCACAATCCAAGACAAACAAGCTCAAGAATTGAAGATTCAAGTTTAAGGGTAGTCCTTAAGTATAAGGGTAGTCCTTAGGGTTTGGGTGTGTCTTAGGAAAAAGTGTAAGCTCTTTCGAAGGTCAGCTCGTATCTCAAAGTCTCACACACTCACAAGTTTTTCAAAGATGCATGCATACTTACGTAAACATACCTATCATCTTTAAAACATAAAAATTGATTTCATCTTGCATATAAATTCACCAAAATCGATTTTCAGGCCAATCAGAAAAGGAAGAATCGATTTTCACTTCATGTATTTTCAGTGCATAAATCGATTTCTGGGCCAAACTTTCTTAAAGGAAGAATCGATTCCCACTCTTTTGCAGTTAACTGAGAATCGATTCCTACATGTCTCAGGCAAGCTGAGAATCGATTCATACAAATTTTCACTAAGTACGGAATCGATTCCTAGCCCTCCATGGTTCTCAAGAATCGATTGTCCCTATTTTTCAAACAAATCAAAATCGATTCCTCACTTAAATGAATCGATTTCTAGATCAAATGCTTTCAACAAAGAATCGATTCCTACACTATTTTCAACGTAAACTTGATTTTCTCATAGCCTATAAATAGGCACTGCATTACGTTCATTCTTACACACAACCCATTTTCACGAATCAGAGAACTTTTGAGAAAAACTCTTCACGCTTTTACTTTTGCTCGTCACGCACCGTTGGTCCGTCTGAGCTGATCTTTTGCTAAGAGTTAGTTGGGGATGCATTCTTCAAGTTGTAATATCTGCCTTCATTAGAGGTATTTCTGTCTTTACATTTGTTATTGTTTAATTGTTGTGATTTGTAATAGGGAGTGGGGTATCTCTCTAGGGAAGCTGTTTGTACTAGGAAGTGGGGTATCTTTCTGGGGCAGCTGATTGTAACAGGGGTGGGGTATCTCTTGTTATTGTTGTAATAGATTTGCGGGCTCTCCATAGGTGGGGTATCCTAGGAGGAGAGTGCCTGAGTCTGTAAAGGTTTTCCAAGGCACCTGTAAGCCTTGTTGTTTTGGTTAGTGGAAAATCTCACAAGGGTGTGAGGACTGGACGTAGGTCACTAGGAGGTGACCGAACCAGGATAAATCTCTGCGTGCTTTACTGCTTTCCTGCTTTACTGTTATACCGCTTTACTGCTTTATATTCTAATTCCTTCGCTTCCACTTAACCTGCGCGAAAATTGATCTAAGTCATTGAAAAGGGGAAAAACGTTTTCGAAAGATCTGAAAAGTTTTTAAATCTCAATTCACCCCCCTCTCGAGACTGAAGCCACTTGGTAACAAGTGGTATCAGAGCTAGACTCTTGTATAAAGGGCCTAGCAGCTTCAAGAGAAATGGCTTCAGGTTGGTCTACGCAAGAGGGTGCATCTCTTTTCCGTCCTCCGGGATTCAACGGAGAAGATTATGCATATTGGAAAGAAAGAATGAGAATTTTTATTGAAGGGGTAGACTTAGATGTTTGGGATGCTGTGGAAAAAGGACCTTTCGTCCCCACACACATAGTAGATGGTATTCTTACAATAAAAAGTAGAAATGAATGGTCTGATGATGAGAAAAGAAAAGTGCAACTTAATTTACGTGCTAAAAATATGATTACTTCTGCTTTGAGTGCTGATGAATTTTTTCGAGTTTCAAACTGTAAATCTGCCCAAGAAATGTGGGATAATCTTCAAGTTACTCATGAGGGTACAAGTGAAGTGAAAAGGGCAAGAACAAATACTCTTACCAGAGAGTACGAATTGTTTAGAATGAATACAGGTGAAACAATATCAGAGATGCAGAAAAGGTTCACCCACATAGTGAACAAATTGGGTTCATTAGGAAAATCATTTCCTCCCGAAGACTTGATCAACAAAGTGCTGAGATGCCTAAACAGAGAATGGCAACCAAAGGTGACTGCAATAACTGAGTCAAGAAACTTGACTACCATGACTCTCGCCACCCTGTTTGGGAAACTACTAGAGCACGAGTTAGAGCTCACTCGCCTAGCAGAGCATGAAGGAAAAGACAAGAAGAACAAAAACTTAGCTCTCAAAGCTTCCAGTTCAAGCTCATCCGACGATAGTGATGATTCGGAAGATGAAGATGAAGACGAGGAGAAAATGGAACTAATGGTTAGTAAATTCAAAAAGTTCATGAGAAGGGAAAGATCTCTCAAAAAGAATTCTCCAACCAAAAGAGGCTCAAGCAAGGAAAACCTCTCAAATTCACCAACTTGCCACGAATGTGGAAAATCCGGACACATAAAGATAGAATGCCCAAAATTACAAAGAAAACGATCAAAGTTTGAGAAAAAGGGATCCAAGAGAAACAGGAGTAGAAAAGCCTACACAGCATGGGAAAACAACAACATGAACTCATCAGATGAATCAGAAAGTGAAAAAGATCAAATTGCTCTCATGGCCGACCACGACAGCGAAAGTGAAACTAAGGTATCTTCTAACTCTGAAACTTTGCAAGATGCTTATGATGAACAGTATGAAGCATTTACTGAATTGCATGATAAATCCTTAAAACTAGCTAAAGCATTAAATAAATCTAAGAAAGTTATCACTCATCTTGAAAATGGTATTATTGCTTTAACTAAAGAAAAGTCCGAGCTTAGAAAAGAAAATGATAGCCTTGCATGCTTTAAAGAAAATTATACTTGTGATAAATGTGTTGATTTTGAAAAGAAAATTCATGAATTGGAATGGAATGTTGGGAAATTGTCTAGTTTACAAAGTGTACATCATAGAATTCCTAGAAACAAACCCATAGAAAAGCATGTTCATTACAAACCAAAATTTTCCACTAGACCTTATATTAAATGTTATTATTGTGGTAAACCTGGACATACAGCTTCCGTTTGCAGGGCAAGAGGTATACAAAATATGAAAAAGGTATGGGTTCCCAAGAGGACCATACCAAAAACTAACCCACAAGGACCCAAAGAGATTTGGGTACCGAGAACCTTGTTTTAGATCTTTGCAGGTATGCTTCAAGGTATGGGGGCAGATTGATACCTTGACAGTAAAGACTCAAAGCGCATGACCGGAGACGCAATAAAGTTCTTAACACTCACCCCCGGAAAAAGCCGTCATGTGACTTGTGATAAATAGAGGAAGAATCACCGGTAAAGGTCAGATTGGTTAAAATTTTATTCACCTCTATTTTGAAAATGTGCTTAAGAATAGTTTATTAAGTCAAATATGTGACTACTGAAATAGAGCAATTCCTGAACCTCATTTCATGCATCTTTAAAGAACAATATTTATAAGGCATGAAACAACAAAGTATTCTGGTTATCCCTCTAGGACTAAACATATAGAAATCATATATCACCTTCTTAGAGGTTATGGTTAGAAAGGCGATAGTGTGATTGAGTTAGTTGAATCGTCAAAATCAGCTAGTTGATATTTTCACAAATCCATTGCAAAAGAAAACCTGGTTCTTCACTTATTCAAATGAGTTTTCAATTAAATGTTTTTCAAAGTGATTTTTTAAAGAAATGTGAATTTAAGTGAAATTGTGACTTGTGAATTTCTGCAGTTAAAGTGCTACTCTTTCTTGAAATCTATTTTACAATCAACTGCTAGCACTGGTATTTTTCGAAAAATACATGCTCACAATCGCTGTCTATCTAGAATAATTTTTCCAAAAACTCTACCTCCCATATTCCGGCTGCCTTCACCAACTTTCAAACTAAGCAGCATGAAATGTTTAAAGCTTAAAACAACTACTTCACAGTGTTTGAGATTCATGATTTTACCGGTTTTGATGAAATACTCTCTTCATGGTTTCAAAATATATTTTTCTTTTGGTTTTGATGATCACTTATAAATCTGCAATGGTTCTTCAAATAGCTGTGTCATTCGATTCGCAAACTTTATCATATATCGACCCTTTTGATCATGACAAAAAGGGGGAGAGAAATATAGGGTTGCATAAAGCATATAGAATGAGCATATAGATCTATCATAGCATTATCACTATGCATAATAAAACAGGGGGAGCATCATGATAGGGGGAGTATCATATATACATTATCTGTTTGAACTAACCTCCCACCTTGAGATGAGTTAATGTTTTGTCATCATCAAAAAGGGGGAGAATGTGGATACCTTGTATTGCAGGTAAACTAATATTGCAGGATAAGTTTTGATGATGAAAACGACAAAGGCAGAGTTGATGGCCAAAGTTAATAAAAGTGACTAAACATCAAAGTCACAATCCAAGACAAACAAGCTCAAGAATTGAAGATTCAAGTTTAAGGGTAGTCCTTAAATATAAGGGTAGTCCTTAGGGTTTGGGTGTGTCTTAGGAAAAAGTGTAAGCTCTTTCGAAGGTCAGCTCGTATCTCAAAGTCTCACACACTCACAAGTTTTTCAAAGATGCATGCATACTTACGTAAACATACCTATCATCTTTAAAACATAAAAATCGATTTCATCTCGCATATACATTCACCAAAATCGATTTTCAGGCCAATCAAAAATGGAAGAATCGATTTTCAATTCATGTATTTTCAGTGCATAAATCGATTCCTGAGCCAAACTTTTTTAAAGGAAGAATCGATTCCCACTCTTTTGCACTTAACGGAGAATCGATTCCTACATGTCTCGGGCAAGCTGATAATCGATTCATACAAATTTTCACTAAGTACAGAATCGATTCCTAGCCCTCCATGGTTCTCAAGAATCGATTGTCCCTATTTTTCAAACAAATCAAAATCGATTCCTCACTTAAATGAATCGATTTCTAGATCAAATGCTTTCAACAAAGAATCGATTCCTACACTATTTTCAACGTAAACTTGATTTTCTCATAGCCTATAAATAGGCACTGCATTACGTTCATTCTTACACACAACCCATTTTCACGAATCAGAGAACTTTTGAGAAAAACTCTTCACGCTTTTACTTTTGCTCGTCACGCACCGTTGGTCCGTCTGAGCTGATCTTTTGCTAAGAGTTAGTTGGGGATGCCATTCTTCAAGTTGTAATATCTGCCTTCATTAGAGGTATTTCTGTCTTTACATTTGTTATTGTTTAATTGTTGTGATTTGTAATAGGGAGTGGGGTATCTCTCTAGGGAAGCTGTTTGTACTAGGAAGTGGGGTATCTTTCTGGGGCAGCTGATTGTAACAGGGGTGAGGTATCTCTTGTTATTGTTGTAATAGATTTGCGGGCTCTCCATAGGTGGGGTATCCTAGGAGGAGAGTGCCTGAGTCTGTAAAGGTTTTCCAAGGCACCTGTAAGCCTTGTTGTTTTGGTTAGTGGAAAATCTCACAAGGGTGTGAGGACTGGACGTAGGTCACTAGGAGGTGACCGAACCAGGATAAATCTCTGCGTGCTTTACTGCTTTCCTGCTTTACTGTTATACCGCTTTACTGCTTTATATTCTAATTCCTTCGCTTCCACTTAACCTGCGCGAAAATTGATCTAAGTCATTGAAAATGGGAAAAACGTTTTCGAAAGATCTGAAAAGTTTTTAAATCTCAATTCACCCCCCCTCTTGAGACTGAAGCCACTTGGTAACAAGTGGTATCAGATCTAGACTCTTGTATAAAGGGCCTAGCAGCTTAAAGGGAAATGGCTTCAGGTTGGTCTACGCAAGAGGGTGCATCTCTTTTTCGTCCTCCGGGATTCAACGGAGAAGATTATGCATATTGGAAAGAAAGAATGAGAATTTTTATTGAAGGGGTAGACTTAGATGTTTGGGATGCTGTGGAAAAAGGACCTTTCGTCCCCACACACATAGTAGATGGTATTCTTACAATAAAAAGTAGAAATGAATGGTCTGATGATGAGAAAAGAAAAGTGCAACTTAATTTACGTGCTAAAAATATGATTACTTCTGCTTTGAGTGCTGATGAATTTTTCGAGTTTCAAACTGTAAATCTGTCCCAAGAAATGTGGGATAATCTTCAAGTTACTCATGAGGGTACAAGTGAAGTGAAAAGGGCAAGAACAAATACTCTTACCAGAGAGTACGAATTGTTTAGAATGAATACAGGTGAAACAATATCAGAGATGCAAAAAAGGTTCACCCACATAGTGAACAAATTGGGTTCATTAGGAAAATCATTTCCTCCCGAAGACTTGATCAACAAAGTGCTGAGATGCCTAAACAGAGAATGGCAACCAAAGGTGACTGCAATAACTGAGTCAAGAAACTTGACTACCATGACTCTCGCCACCCTGTTTGGGAAACTACTAGAGCACGAGTTAGAGCTCACTCGCCTAGCAGAGCATGAATGAAAAGACAAGAAGAACAAAAACTTAGCTCTCAAAGCTTCCAGTTCAAGCTCATCGACGATAGTGATGATTCGGAAGATGAAGATGAAGACGAGGAGAAAATGGAACTAATGGTTAGTAAATTCAAAAAGTTCATGAGAAGGGAAAGATCTCTCAAAAAGAATTCTCCAACCAAAAGAGGCTCAAGCAAGGAAAACCTCTCAAATTCACCAACTTGCCACGAATGTGGAAAATCCGGACACATAAAGATAGAATGCCCAAAATTACAAAGAAAACGATCAAAGTTTGAGAAAAAGGGATCCAAGAGAAACAGGAGTAGAAAAGCCTACACAGCATGGGAAAACAACAACATGAACTCATCAGATGAATCAGAAAGTGAAAAAGATCAAATTGCTCTCATGGCCGACCACGACAGCGAAAGTGAAACTAAGGTATCTTCTAACTCTGAAACTTTGCAAGATGCTTCTGATGAACAGTATGGAGCATTTACTGAATTGCATGATAAATCCTTAAAACTAGCTAAAGCATTAAATAAATCTAAGAAAGTTATCACTCATCTTGAAAATGGTATTATTGCTTTAACTAAAGAAAATTCCGAGCTTAGAAAAGAAAATGATAGCCTTGCATGCTTTAAAGAAAATTATACTTGTGATAAATGTGTTGATTTTGAAAAGAAAATTCATGAATTGGAATGGAATGTTGGGAAATTGTCTAGTTTACAAAGTGTACATCATAGAATTCGTAGAAACAAACCCATAGAAAAGCATGTTCATTACAAACCAAAATTTTCCACTAGACCTTATATTAAATGTTATTATTGTGGTAAACCTGGACATACAGCTTCCGTTTGCAGGGCAAGAGGTATACAAAATATGAAAAAGGTATGGGTTCCCAAGAGGACCATACCAAACACTAACCCACAAGAACCCAAAGAGATTTGGGTACCGAGAACCTTGTTTTAGATCTTTGCAGGTATGCTTCAAGGTATGGGGGCAGATTGATACCTTGACAGTAAAGACTCAAAGCGCATAACCGAGACGCAATAAAGTTCTTAACACTCACCCCCGGAAAAAGCCGTCATGTGACTTGTGATAAATAGAGGAAGAATCACCGGTAAAGGTCAGATTGGTTAAAATTTTATTCACCTCTATTTTGAAAATGTGCTTAAGAATAGTTTATTAAGTCAAATATGTGACTACTGAAATAGAGCAATTCCTGAACCTCATTTCATGCATCTTTAAAGAACAATATTTATAAGGCATGAAACCACAAAGTATTCTGGTTATCCCTCTAGGACTAAACATATAGAAATTATATATCACCTTCTTAGAGGTTATGGTTAGAAAGGCGATAGTGTGATTGAGTTAGTTGAATCGTCAAAATCAGCTAGTTGATATTTTCACAAATCCATTGCAAAAGAAAACCTGGTTCTTCACTTATTCAAATGAGTTTTCAATTAAATGTTTTTCAAAGTGATTTTTTAAAGTAATGTGAATTTAAGTGAAATTGTGACTTGTGAATTTCTGCAGTTAAAGTGCTACTCTTTCTTGAAATCTATTTTACAATCAACTGCTAGCACTGGTATTTTTCGAAAAATACATGCTCACAATCGCTGTCTATCTAGAATAATTTTTCCAAAAACTCTACCTCCCATATTCCGGCTGCCTTCACCAACTTTCAAACTAAGCAGCATGAAATGTATAAAGCTTAAAACAACTACTTCACAGTGTTTGAGACTCATGATTTTACCGGTTTTGATGAAATACTCTCTTCATGGTTTCAAAATATATTTTTCTTTTGGTTTTGATGATCACTTATAAATCTGCAATGGTTCTTCAAATAGCCTGTGTCATTCGATTCGCAAACTTTATCATATATCGACCCTTTTGATCATGACAAAAAGGGGGAGAGAAATATAGGGTTGCATAAAGCATATAGAATGAGCATATAGATCTATCATAGCATTGTCACTATGCATAATAAAACAGGGGGAGCATCCTGATAGGGGGAGTATCATATATACATTATCTGTTTGAACTAACCTCCCACCTTGAGATGAGTTAATGTTTTGTCATCATCAAAAAGGGGGAGAATGTGGATACCTTGTATTGCAGGTAAACTAATATTGCAGGATAAGTTTTGATGATGAAAACGACAAAGGCAGAGTTGATGGCCAAAGTTAATAAAAGTGACTAAACATCAAAGTCACAATCCAAGACAAACAAGCTCAAGAATTGAAGATTCAAGTTTAAGGGTAGTCCTTATATATAAGGGTAGTCCTTAGGGTTTGGGTGTGTCTTAGGAAAAAGTGTAAGCTCTTTCGAAGGTCAGCTCGTATCTCAAAGTCTCACACACTCACAAGTTTTTCAAAGATGCATGCATACTTACGTAAACATACCTATCATCTTTAAAACATAAAAATCGATTTCATCTTGCATATACATTCACCAAAATCGATTTTCAGGCCAATCAAAAATGGAAGAATCGATTTTCACTTCATGTATTTTCAGTGCATAAATCGATTCCTGAGCCAAACTTTTTTAAAGGAAGAATCGATTCCCACTCTTTTGCACTTAACTGAGAATCGATTCCTACATGTCTCGGGCAAGCTGAGAATCGATTCATACAAATTTTCACTAAGTACAGAACCGATTCCTAGCCCTCCATGGTTCTCAAGAATCGATTGTCCCTATTTTTCAAACAAATCAAAATCGATTCCTCACTTAAATGAATCGATTTCTAGATCAAATGCTTTCAACAAAGAATCGATTCCTACACTATTTTCAACGTAAACTTGATTTTCTCATAGCCTATAAATAGGCACTGCATTACGTTCATTCTTACACACAACCCATTTTCACGAATCAGAGAACTTTTGAGAAAAACTCTTCACGCTTTTACTTTTGCTCGTCACGCACCGTTGGTCCGTCTGAGCTGATCTTTTGCTAAGAGTTAGTTGGGGTTGCATTCTTCAAGTTGTAATATCTGCCTTCATTAGAGGTATTTCTGTCTTTACATTTGTTATTGTTTAATTGTTGTGATTTGTAATAGGGAGTGGGGTATCTCTCTAGGGTAGCTGTTTGTACTAGGAAGTGGGGTATCTTTCTGGGGCAGCTGATTGTAGCAGGGGTGGGGTATCTCTTGTTATTATTGTAATAGATTTGAGGGCTCTCCACAGGTGGGGTATCCTAGGAGGAGAGTGCCTGAGTCTGTAAAGGTTTTCCAAGGCACCTGTAAGCCTTGTTGTTTTGGTTAGTGGAAAATCTCACAAGGGTGTGAGGACTGGACGTAGGTCACTAGGAGGTGACCGAACCAGGATAAATCTCTCAGTGCTTTACTGCTTTCCTGCTTTACTGTTATACCGCTTTACTGCTTTATATTCTAATTCCTTCGCTTCCACTTAACCTGCGCGAAAATTGATCTAAGTCATTGAAAAGGGGAAAAACGTTTTCGAAAGATCTGAAAAGTTTTTAAATCTCAATTCACCCCCCCCTCTTGAGACTGAAGCCACTTGGTAACACAAGTTGGGTAAGTTTGATGCTAAGTCAACCGAAGGCATCTTCATAGGGTATTCAAAACATAGTAGAGCTTATATTGTTTATAATAAAACTGATAAAACTATGCAAGAATCTATTCATGTTTCTTTTGATGAATCTAACCCTTTTGTCAAGAAAGCTGATGATGAGGATGAAGTGATAGAAGTGATCGAAAATAGATCACCTGAAACTAACAATGAAAGTGTAGAAGAAGCCGAGGTGGAAGTTGAACCTCAAAATGAAGTTGAAATGGAACGAGAGCCCCAAGACATCGACGAACACACGATGATCTGCCCAAGACATGGAAATCAGTTCGAGATCATCCCCTGGAGCAAATTATTGGTAGTCCATCAAAGGGAGTAAAAACTCGTTCTTCTCTTAATCTTTTATGCTTTCATAGTGCTTTTGTCTCTCAAATAGTTCCTAATAATATCAAGGAAGCTTTAAATGATCCAGAATGGGTTTTGTCAATGCAAAAAGAACTTGAACAATTTGAACGGAACAAAGTTTGGCATTTAGTCGAAAAAACCGGTTGACCGGACCATCATAGGTACTAAATGGGTTTTTCGCAACAAACTTGACGAAAATGGTACAATTTTATTAAACAAAAGTCGTTTAGTTGTTCAAGGTTTTAACCAAATCGAAGGGGTGGATTTTGAAGAAACTTTTGCTCCTGTGGCTAGGTTGGAGTCCATTCGGATAATATTGGCATTTGCCTCTTATATGGACTTCAAACTACACCAAATGGATGTCAAAAGTGCCTTCCTAAATGGTTTTTTAGAAGAAGAAGTATATGTAAAACAACCCCCTGGTTTTGAAGATTTTAAAAATCCTGATCATGTTTTCAAACTTGACAAAGCTCTTTATGGATTAAAGCAAGCTCCTAGAGCTTGGTATGAGAGACTAAGCAAACATTTAACTGCCAATGGTTTCAAAAAGGGTAAGATTGATTCTACCTTATTCCTTAAAACCAAGGGCAAACATATCATAGTAGTTCAAATATATGTTGATGATATTATCTTTGGATCTACTAATGATGATTTGTGCAAGGAATTTTCTGAGATGATGACTAGTGAATTTGAAATGAGTATGATGGGAGAGCTTAACTTTTTCTTGGGACTTCAAGTAAAACAATTAAATGAAGGAATCTTCATATCCCAAACAAAGTTCTCAAAGGAATTGCTGAAGAAATATAACATGAATGACGCAAAAGAAATCTGCACTCCTATGGCAACAGCAACGAAACTAGATAAGGATGAGCAAGGTAAACCGGTAAATGAAACTATGTATCGAGGTATGATAAGTAGTCTCTTATACTTAACTGCGTCTCGTCCTGATATTATGTTTGCTATATGCCTGTGTGCTCGATTTCAAGCATGCCCAAAAGAATCACATTTAAAAGCTGTAAAACGGATTCTTAGGTATGTTAAAGGGACCATAGACTTTGGTTTGTGGTACCCGAAATCGAGTACGTTTGATTTAGTTGGTTTTTCTGATGCTGATTTTGCTGGTTGCACTCTTGATAGAAAAAGTACTAGTGGAACTTGTCATTTTCTTGGTCCTTGTTTGACCTCCTGGTCTAGTAAGAAACAGAACAGTGTTGCTTTGTCCACCGCTGAAGCTGAATATGTGGCGGTTGGAAACTGCGTTGCACAAGTTTTGTGGATGAAACAAACCTTGGAAGACTTTGGTCTAATTTTTGAAAATGTGTCTGTTTTATGTGATAATACAAGTGCTATTAATATTGCTAAGAACCCTATACAACACTCCAGAACTAAGCATATAGACATAAGACATCATTTTATTAGAGATCATGTGTCTAGGGGGAGCATTGCATTGAAATTTGTAGGCACTGATGACCAACTAGCGGATATCTTCACTAAACCCCTAGCCGTAGAGAGCTAGGGATGCTTGATTATGCCAGTTTGTAGAGTGATTTTGTTTGTATTCACCCCCCCCTCCTTTTTGATGAAAACAAAGGGGGAGAAAATATGCAGGTTACTACTATATGGGGAGAAAATATATGCTTATGCTTAGGGGGAGCTTTTTCAAAAAATTCTTATTATTATCACCCCCTGTGCATAATGTAACTTGTTATCATCAAAAAGGGGGAGTTTGTTGAACCAAGGGCAAACACTCCTTGTTTTGTATGATAACAAATTACATCTTATCTACTAATGGTTCAAGTTGAATAAAGTGCAGGACAAAAATTAAAGAGGAGAAGACACTAAAGTGGAGTAGCTTGGAGAAGAAGCAAACTCAAGACCAAAATTGATTATGTGCCTTCTTTAGGACACCTTGTAAGGTCCTATCACCTAAAGTATATGGCACTTTAGTAGTTGAGAGAGATGACTTTTCTAAACATGCATGATGCATCAAAATAGTTTTGAAAAATATTTTACAAAATTGCATGCATGCATAAGGTGGAACCTAAACCTAAAAACTATTTTGTGGAAAGTTTGAACTTGATTCCTATCACTTCCTAAAACACCTAATCGATTATCCTAATCAAATAGGAAGCAAAAAATCGATTAGCCCTCATTTGCACTATATATCATAATCGATTAGTGGCTTGCCTTTCTTTCCTTTTTTACATCCAAAATCGATTATAGCTTCAAATAACCATATATCATAATCGATTAGTGGCTTCCCTTACCTTCCTTTTGACAACAATAATCGATTACATGCTCAATATAACTACATGTGATAATCGATTATCAAGCAATCCAACTTTCCATATCCATCAAATTAATCGATTATCACATTCCTTTTGATTCTCACATAATCGATTATACAATATAATAAATGAGAGTTTCCATTTCTAAACTTTTCTAACACTATAAATACACGTGTGATTTCATTTCTCAACACACACCACACTTCTCAACAATTCTCTCTTCCTCTCATACGAAATCTAGATCTGAGAAAGAGAAAAATAGAGCTATCACTTTCATATCATTTTTATAGATCTACTCATCTCTCACAGCTATTATATTGTCATACTATCTGAGGTGATTAGATCATAGTTTCTATATTGTAATCTACTTTTGTGGAGTCATTTTGAAATCCTGGGAAGCGTTCTTGGGTCTCTCAATCAGGAGATTGAGTTGGTTTGAAATCCTGGAAGGTGATCTTGGGTCTTTCAATCAAGGAAGATTGAAGTGGTAGTGAAATCCTGGGAGGTGCTCTTGGGTCGTTCAATCAGGAGATTGAAGCGGGTTGAAATCCTTAGCTGTGTGCTTGGGTTCTCAGTTCGGGGAAATTGAGATTTGCTATTTGAAAGTTGCCTGTTTGTAAACAATTCTTCATATAGTGGTTTCAGCAAGTCCAAAGGTTGCAAAGCCGGAGGCCGAGGACGTAGGGCTTTTATCCCGAACCTCGCTAAATTCCTGGTGTATCTCTATCCCTACTCTTTTACTTTATTTGTCATTTGTGTTTTTTTTATTGTTATACTGCGCCAAACATAAATATCTGATTATTGTTAAAACCAATCATAGCGTAGTTAGCATAATACATCACCGCATCTAGATCTGTATGGTTATAATCTGGTTATAATTATACTATCACTGCGCCGATCTATTTATTGTTACGCTGCTTATAAAATCTGTCTACCCTGAACTCTGAAAATAGCGTAATAGTACTCTTTGCATGATATGCCTGTTTAGCTATAAATAATTTGTTACAGTGAATATTAAATAGTAACATCTTACTGTGCCTGATCTGCCTGCTCTCATACATCATATAAGTTTAAATCTCAGATTCCGCATTTAATTTAAACTAGCATTATCTTAAAATTAAAAAGAATTCAAGTTTTGCACATAACCTTATTCACCCCCCCTCTAAGGTTATCAGATAGTCTAACAGTAGTGACCATCTTTTACTGCATAACCCTTGACCACTTTAAGATATATAAAATTTCATTAACATTTGTAATGCTATGGGATAGCTCCGCAATATATGTATAGCTTGATTCATTTTTATTTAGTTTTATATTATTTATCTTTCATAATATATAGTTTTCGAAGTAGAATAATATTATTTTCAATAGTGAGTTCAAAGATTTCGGTTAGTTGTTAATTTGGTGTTTTTTTGGATTGGTGTTTTTTTGGATACTTGGCACTCTTAATTCTTCCAATTTTTGTGTCAATCACTTGGATAGGTAGGGAGATAACCAAGCAACCAAAAGAAAAAAAAAGCAACCTTCAATTTGATGTTTCTTCACGTAGCGAATCAAACAGCTTGCGTAGCAACGCAACGGAGAAAAAAAAGAAAAGTTTCTGCAACATTTCACCTTGCGACCAAACTACATCGCCTCGTGATCATGGCTATTTGTGGCCCATCGCCTCGTGATGGACTGCAGATTTGACAGCACTTAAGCCCAAAATCATGAAAAGTCAAGGCATCTCATTGTGGGTGCAAAGGAAGGTCTCGGGATAGGCTGAAGAGGGAAGAATTTGAGCTTTTCGACCCTTGGGAATAAGGAGTTGAAGGATTCAATGTACTCATCTTTGTGCAAAGTCTCTTTTACCTTGTATTTCAATCCTTTGAACATGAGGGATTAATTTTTTTTTATTAGGAAGATATGAATCTCTCCAAGACTATCATGTGATTATATTTTTTAAATGTGCCTTTACCTCCACTCTTATTGCTTTACAATGATTAGCATGATTGTAATGAATTAGAGTTTACTTGCACTATTGGGAGATGTGTTGTGTATTCCAGATAATGAGGTTTAAGGTCACGAATGCGATGATTGTAGGAATATGATGTTGCTATCACGAATTTCGTTAATTCTCCGTGTTTAATGCTTTGTTTAGTGGTGATACACTTAAGGGATTAGGGTATGTTATTAGCTAACAGGAGTTTTAAAGCATGAGATTGCCCTAAATATTTAGTAATTGAATTGAATCTCTTAATTGTATAATTGAATTGAAATTGATCAATAGTATAGTGCATGATAGCGTAGGAGGGAGGATTCGATTCTTAGCCATTTTTATTCTCGAATGTTATTCATATAATTTATTTCCGATTACTATTAATCACTCAATATTTTGAACATTTTAGTAATTAATCTATTAAATTGATAACTAACGGTAATCCTTGAGTTCGACACTCGGTCTTACCGTTTTAATATAACTTGCAACGATTCAGTATCTTTGTTGAAAAGTTAATACTATAAAAACATTTATAATACTATATATATATATATGTATATATATATCATAGAAGGCTTTGCCTCCATATATATATATATATATAAAACTTAGGAGGCAACGCCTTGCATAAGATTTAAGATTGAAAACTAGAAACAGATTACAAGATTGAAGAACAAGATTGAAAAACAAAAAGAAAGATTGAAGAAGAAGAAGAAGAAGAAGAAGAAGAGGGAAGGAGGTAAGAGGTCAGGCTTACAAGCAAGACTCTCTCTGACTTCTCTCTAAACTTGTGATTGTGGTGTTTTTAGGTGTGCTTCTAACAGATGCCTAAGCACGCTTAAATAGAAAATAAAAGATTGAATAGTAACCGGTTACTAACCGGAAGGAATAGTAAAGGGATCCAAGAAATAGTAATAGTGCTATTTGAAAAGCATATTCTATCTATGAGAATATTCTTGCTTTTGATGATGCTGCACTATTTGCTTTTCGGTGGAATTAATTGAAGATGCCATTTGTCTCCTGGCATGATTGTCTTTGACGAAGATTGAAGATTCCTCTTATCTGCCACTTGTCTTCTGGCATGATTGATAGGATGGAAAGTGATTGAAAATACCTTTTGTCTGCCACTTGTCTTCTGGCATGATTGTCTTGAAATTGAAGAAATTATTGAAGACTGCCAGGGGAATATGCCCCAAAATAGCCGTCATCTTCATTTTGCGTAAGATTGTCATCTGATGATGATGATGAAGGGAGGAGGACCTGCTTCCTTTTGTCTTTCTTTGTGGAAGAAGAAGCTTCCTCCTCTTTAACCTTATCGGTAGATTGATTATTTAATAAGTGAATAATGTTCTGATGATTTTCCAAAACACCTTCTTCAGATGTTGAAGCTGCTAGGGCTGCAGAAATCCTAGCCTTCTGATTGAGGAACTTGTAAATGTCAGGGTCTGCAATTTGCAAGAATCTGGGATTGGTTTTGAACCAAGTGGTCACACTTTCTGGGGATGCCATTGAGGCATCAAAACGAGGCCACGATTTTATAAAAGCTTATTTATAAAAAGACAATAAAGATTTTGGAAGATGGAAGTTACCAATTTTGTACTGCCATGAAACAATCCATGATAGTGAAAAAGTGGTAAAGAAGTTTAAAACAATTGGATAATTGTTAAGATCTTTGTTGAATCTTTTTGAAAAATTTTGAAATCCTTCTTGGACTTCAATAGGAAAGATTTCTGGGACAGGCCCGAAGAAGTCCCACCATTGAAGGAACCAATTAGGGAAGGAATACTTGGTTGCTTTTTTGAAATAGATCAACCAAGAGTGTTTGAAAGATTTATTTTGCAAACCAAGGATGAGATAATCCCAGGCTTTGATATAATCCCAATAATTATAGCCCATTGGGTCGAAGAGCTGAGAAAACTTCTTGATTTTATTTGGATTTTGTCCAAACGCTGAAGGTGTTAGGACTTTCAGGATTTGGAGGGTAGAATGCGTAATATTGGAATCCTCTCTGGGATCTTTGTAGTGTTTGATAGAGACAGATTCAATGCCTATGAGGATAAACTCATAAAACATCTGGGTTTTGTTTGGCACGAATGGTAAAAAGTGGGATTGGGGTGGAAAGATTTTAGAAGGAATTTTGTTAGGATTTTCATCCAAAAATTCTGGTTCTAAATGGGCCAAAAAGAAAAAAAATTCTTTTGGGATATATTGTGTTTGAGCAGGGGTAATTTGTGATGATTGAGTTTGAGTAGGGATGACCTGGGAAGGTTTAGGATTGGTATGAGTTATTTGGGTTTTCTGGATTTGTATAGCTAGGTCCAAGGCTGGGATGTCTTGCTCACTGTCCTTAGCTATACTAGCCCAAGTTCTGGTTGGAAGATTGGTTAGTCCTTGTTCTTGAAAGGCAAGGAGGGTTTGGACAGGGAATGCATAGTCCAATTTGGTTTGTTTAGTTTGATTTTGAATTGGTTGGGTATTCTGGGAAGAAGACCCTGATTGATTTAGGGTAGATGACCCCTTAATGACAGGTGAACTATTTAGATCAGATTTACCTCTACCTCTTCCTCTTCCTCGTGAGGAGGAAGCCCTGGAAGACATCTTGACTGTTTCCCTGTAACTTGTCACGAGTGAGATAGTCAGGGAGGGAATTGTCTGATCCTTTAAGATGTCAAAATCAAATATACTTGAAATAGCACGCCATCATTTAATGTAAGATTTTTGAAATCCTTTTGTAAAGTTTCTTTTGCAGAATTATAAATAATACAAAGAAGAAACTTTTGTTTAAGTAAATCAGATTGAGATTTTGAAATAGATAAATCATTTGTTAAAACTTTTCTTTTGTTCAGAAAGGCTTTAATGAGATTGATGCGTTGCTGCAAGAACTCTGAGATATAAAGACATCCTAGGAGACTTTGCAACTGGGTCTTAACAAATTGGCTAAGACTCTTATCATAAGACATATCATTTTTCTTGACAGGGATAAAGGTTCCTTGGTGGATACTGAGGCCAAGAAAACTAAAATTTGTTTGGAGTAACATACCACTAATAATGGCAAAACTGGTATGAGGATTGACCAACTTATTCAAAATATTTTGGAATTTAGAAGGAGCAATATTTGGATCAAATGGCACATCTTTCCATTTATAATGACCCAAAAAGGTAGTAAAATTAGTTTTGATTCTATCTTTGATTTGATTCTGTCCATAACCGGAATTCATACCAAATTTAGAAAAAATTTATAGAGAGATCTTTCCTATGGTGAACTAGGGGAAGATCCTGATTAATATGGATAGGTCTAGTTTTGATGGGAATATGTCTATCATGAAAGTTCTTCTCATGAGGAAGACTGATTATGTGATGCTTTCTTTTCCGGAAAGCATAAGGCAAGTCAGAACAGTCAGTAGGCTGAACATGCTCTGAGAGGCCTTTGATCTCAGGAGAGATAGGGTTTGAGTTTCTAAAGACAATGGGTTGCCCCAGATAATGAGCTATTAAATCATCCTCTGTTTTTTGAAAAGGGAAAAAGGATGTATCAATTTTGAAAAACTGATTTTTAATAATAGCTGAGAGCAAATTAATTTTAATCAGACCTAAACAATCATCAGTGGATTTTTCTTCATCCTTGGAAGCAGAAGCTTCAAGAGATGAGTTGTTTCCAGACCAATGGTTATTATGGTGATCAAAAACTAACTACAGATTGGTTAAAACCTTCTTCTGGGTTTGGATAAGATTCTCAGAAGAATGGTTAGTGGATTCTGAACTAGTGTCAGAACCATCACTTGAAGATAGGATCAACAACTTGTTAATCTTATCTGTGGTTTCAGGATCTAAATCTAGGGCTTTAAGCTTCCCTATGATCCTATCATATCTGCTAATGTGGCTGGATTCGCCATCTTTAAAGCAATTGATAATATTATTCCTGACACTAGGATCTTACCTAAGGGCTTTAAGCTTCCCTATGATCCTACAGGTTCTGCTCTTGTGACCAGGCTTGCCACAAGTAAATCAAATGATAGGTTTCTTAGGACTATCATACTGCTTCTTCGTAGACTGACTAGTAGCCTGAGGTCTAGGCATACTAACTTGTTTTCTTCTATAACGATTTGGAAGATTGTAGTTAGGTTTGGGTCTGGGCTTAGCCTTCTTGGCAACGGGGAGACTAGACTCGGGTTTGATTATAACAGCTAAACCTAATTCTTCTGAAGAATCAGAAGAGGCTTCTTCTAACATATTAATGGAATTGATATTAGAAGGAGGAGGGGTGTTAGGAGCAGTATCTGCTTCAAGAAGAACAGATTGCTCGCTGATATTGGGTTCAGTTCTAGGTAAGTCAAGGGTAGACGCCTAAAGCATGAATGTTTTGAAATTTTTCCCCGAGACAACTGGTGTCTCTGGCTAAGATAGACTCCCTAACAGTTTTAGGGGAGGCTATACCAATAATGGCATGACCTTTTCTAACAGAAGCCTTAGGAGGTCATCTAGACTGAACAATCTGACCATCTTTAAGATGCCAAACTGTAATAACGTCTAAAGGTTTTCTACCAACTAAATCTATTTGGAAAGGGTAATTGATATCCTTCTTGATGGTATAAACATGAAATCAATCAAAGAAAGGGATGTTGAATTTGACTTGTTTCAAAAATTTATAAAATTTCTCTTGAATTTTCTTTCTTTTGTGTCCCTGATAATGTTGAAAGAATCATTCTCTGTGAGGAGACCATTCCTCAGAATAGAATTCTTTCTTAAGGGATTCCCTATCTATAATGAACTTAGATAACATCATAAGGTTCATTAAGGGGGGAGTAAGTGGGTGATTGAATAGATTTGTGGTCTTCTTCATCCTTTTGATGATAAGAGGTCTTTACAGGGGTTGTAGGTTTCAAATCCCTGTAAATGGATAGTGGATCCTTCATGAGAAGGACCATCTTCTGATTTGAAGGTATCTTTAGAAGCTGAAAAGGATCTCCTAGAAAAGGTTCTCCTAGACATGGCAGTTCTAAAGTCTTCTTCGGAATTGAGAGACCTAGGAATAGAGAAGGAATTTCTCCTATTAAAGACAATGTCTACTTTCCCAGATTGGTATTGTATGACATCCTGAAACTCTGGTGTTAATCTAGGTGTCGCAGGAGCAGCTTTCTCAAAGGTCCAGGTCTCGGGGAGCGTTATGTCGCTTCATTGGATAGTTTTTGGCACAATAATATTGGCCTTACTATTATCAGTAAGAAACAAAGTTGTTTCCCCTAATTTGTGACATTTCGTTTTGAGGAAGTTAGATCTGATGGAATTCATTACTTTGTATTGAACTCTGTATATCAAAGTGATAGGGACAGATCCTTCCTTCATGTCATAACCATGACATTTGACATTGAGGAATAGAACCTCAAGGATGTTCTTATTATCCAGACTCACAGTTAAATATGGAAAAACAATTGAAAAAGATTGGCCCATGAATAAGGCTAGTTTCAACCGTTCCTAGTAAGGAATCATGAAACTGATTATGTCTAGTATCCCTTAAGCAGAGAAGTACTGCTACGTTTAGGGATTCCCTAGTGAGGGGTTTCATACCTACCTGGACACTTCCTATGTGCAAGTAGTTATAATTGTTTGATTGATGATCTCTCATACTTTTTTCAGAAAGAAGATGAAGTTCTTCATCATCCTTTCGAAGTATGATTTTTTGTTCAACAGTTCTGATAGTATAATCAGATTTAGAAAAGAAAGAACCTTTTGGTTTATAAAAGGTCTTTGTGAGATATTTTTGGGATATCCCAATTGTCTAAATCTTGATTGATATTTTCAAAACGGATTTCTTCTTTGAAGATTTTGTTTGAAAAAACTTGATTATCAATAAGAGAAGAGTTTGAAGATGAGGTGAAGGCCTACTGGAACTGTAAGAAAAACGTGAGGAAAAAGACTTAAACATTACAAAGAAAATGATTTGATTTCCTCACCCATTAGTATCAACGTCTTCACTTGGTTCAAATAGAAATATAAATATTAAACATGAACTAGTAATCATCTTCTAAAACATACTTTAGAGTTAAATATGTTTGCTCAAAGATCAAAACAAAGCCACCTCAACTAAATATTAAACTTGAACTAGAAATTATTTTCTAAAAACATAGTTTGAATTTAATTATATTTGTTTCATTGATCAAACAAAAATCATCTCAAATATATCCTTTACCTTTGACCAAGGACTTTTAAAGGTGGATCTAATTGACAGTCCTCTTGCCCTATCCGTCGGGTCTTAGGACTATCAGTCCAGATAGATCACACAGACCTCATTTATAACCTTTTCATAAAACATTTTTTATCAAAATTCTGGTCAAAGGATAACTTACCAATATATAGAGAACTTTAAACAGTTTGACCAAGAACATAGATAATTAAACTGCAAGCTATGAATTAGATGAATAATTTATAATTCAAAGTTAATATTAGTGAGTGGAACTTAGTTGATTACGAACATGAATAAGTAACTGCAAAGCATAACTTAGATAAATAATTCATAATTCAAAGTTAATATCCTATTCCTACTTCTCATCTGCCCCTGATACCAAGAGTTATAATTAATGCTACCTACTTCTCTTCTATCTATCTATATCTATATCTATATATATATATATATATATATATATATATATATATATATATATATATATATATATATATATATATATATATATATAAATTATTTCTGGATAATTGTGTGATAACATTAATTATAACTTTCTATCTAATAGTGAGTGCTTTAGTGTCACACTCTTATTTGTCTGCAACATAGCTTTCTAGGAACAACTGTCACCAGGTTGGGCTTTTACTTTAGTTACATAATAACAAAATAACAATAAAGAATGGACTAATAACAAGAGTCTTTGTGTATTTTCTGCTCATTACGGAGGCAGCTTTTTGCAGAAGATTAAAATCTACTATTTAGTTGGCCACAACCTGTATCCATTACTAAAGTTATGGTTAGATTACAACCGATTCTTCAATACATTATCCTTATCAAGCTTATAATTATGGTTAGATTATGTGATTGGGAAGAAAAGGAGCTTAATTAAAAACAATAACGCTATGTCTTAAATTATGCTATCCTCTGAAACGACTTTTTAATCCACTCTCCATTAAAACAAAATAGAAAACCATATATAATAATACCACAATATGAAACTGCAACAAAAAAATGAGTGTATGCCATCAATCAATGATTAACAAATAACAACATAACGCATGCAAAAAACTTTGGATTTGTTTGATTATTCCATGCAATGAATACAACAAGGTGAGATGATTTATTCAAAGTCAAATATAATAAATATCTTTTTTTTCGTCATGAAGAAAGGAGAGCTTATTTAATCTTTGTCAAAAATAGTTAGAATTCTTGAGAAAAACTCAAGTCCTGTTGAGTAGAGATTAAATATGAAAAGAGTTTACACAATCAAATTTACAAACTTACTTTTTTTAATGGCAAACGTGGATTAAAAAAGATAAAAGGGTACGAGGAGTATTCGAACCCTTACAAATGTCTCAAGGCTCATAAGAGGATTCGGAAATCAAACACAAGAAACCTAAGTAACTATTTGAAATCCACAAAAACACCTCCACCCACCACTCATATTAAAGGCAGGGGCCTGCTCCGCTTCTCGTCAGAAAACATCTCCAGGAAAAAACTTTAATTCTCTCCAGTACTCGGATACTGTTAAAGGACCCAGATACCCTCATGTCAGATATATATCACAGCCAACCGCTGCTTGCACTAACCAAACTAACATAATAGAAGAAATAGTTGAGAGAGATATTGAGGTACCACCCATACCCACCCTACCCATTTTGCAACTACATACCAAATTGAGAGGGAAAAATCACAAGCGAGGCACAAGTGTAAAGAAAACTCGCAATGCTCATCACAAAGGACACAACTGGTAACACTAACATTATTAATAACCCTCCTCCTAAAAAGATTCTCCTTATAGGAGATCCAATCTAAAATCAATTGCCATGAAAAACAACCGCCTTAGAGGGTGTCAAGTCTTCCAGAATGGACAAAATACCTTTGTTTGCTGGAGATCCGTTTCTAGCTGGCCGATAAAAAGGCATAAGTCATCTCCCTATATTCCTTATGGGGTTTATTGTTGTCACTTGTGGTGTGTTTAGGAGTTTGGAGGGAGGGAAGGGGAGGGTATGAGACTAATAGTGTAAGTTCTTTAGTGATGAAGAGAAAAATTACCCTCCTATATGTTGGGGAAAACAACATAGAGAAATAAAATGAGCACAATCGAAAACAAATATTTAACGTGAAAAATTCCAAAACCGGAGAAAAACCACGAACCGTTGTCTATAATGACAAACAGAGAATAACACTATGTGAAAATTGTTACAACACATAAATATCTCTAAACACACCCATGGCCCCAGTACACCCACACCCTCCAAAGAACATATTTAACTACATCTCACAACACTCTAAAACAAGAGTATAAGAGAAAAACAAAGTCAAATACAACATAAGGTATTTCTGACTGGTGCATCTTGTAATGAAGAACTTGAACCCATCATATAGCCTTGGTCTCCTTCTTCGTTCACAAAGCTAAGCAATATGTGACTTTTTCAAGATATCAATTTCAATCAACTTCAACAATCTCCACTTTGATTGTAATTTATCAACAAGACATCTTCCGCTTTCATTGTCTACACCGACAATCATAGTTCAAAAGAACTATCATACTCCACCGTAAAGAGTATACTTCACTTAAAGCGAAACCACTACAAGAATTTTATCCATGCCGAAAGCCATCGACATAACTTCTTCAAGATGCTCAATTTCTATCAACTCCAACATTAATCTCCACCTTGATTGTAATTGATACCCGAGACATCTTCTAACTTCATTGTCTACACCGACAATCATAGTTCAAAAGAACTATCATACTCTACCATAAAGAATAAAGAATATATTACACTTGAAGCTAAACAGTTTCAAGAATTTCTACATGTCGAAATCCATCGACACAACACCTTGTGCAACCCCCGATTGTATCAACACATCCTTGACTTATATTTTCCACAAGCCAAAATTGATTCTTACACCAAATTTCTCTATCAAACTTCTTTTCTGATGTGGAAGATCAGACTAAGCTGCAACCACAGAGCATACTAAGAAATTTACCCCACCGAACCAAAAGCTCTGATACCAGTTGTTGGGGAAAACAACATAGAGAAATAAAATGAGCACAATCGAAGACAAAGATTTAACGTGGAAAACTATAAAACCTGAGAAAAACCACGAACTGTTGTCTAATAACAACCAGAGAATAACACTATGTGAAAATCGTTACAACACATAGATCTCTCTAAACAAAGCCCATGGCCCCAGTACACCCACACCCTCCAAAGAAAATATTTAACTACATCTCACAACACTCTAAAACAAGAGTATAGGAGAAAAACAAAGTCAAATACAACTTAAGGTATTTTTGACCGATGCATTTTATAATGAAGAACTTGAGTCCATTATATAGCCTTGGTCTCCCTCTTCCTTCACAAAGCTAAGCAATGTGGGACTTTTTCAAGTTGTCAATTTCAGTCAACTCCAACACTAAACCCTCCCAAATCCCTCTCCTAGTTTGTTTTTGGAGCCCCTCCAAAACTCTCCAAATTTGGGAGATTTTGGAGGAGCACAAAAAATAAATTAGGAGAGAGGTTAGGGGGTTTAAGGGGATAACTTATCTCCCGATCACTAAAGAATTTACACTATTAGTTCTCCCAAACTCCACCCTTAAAGTTCTTTTCACTGTCAACAACATTATTCACTACCTAAGGACAAAAATACATAATAAACTCTGGTTCATTCACTACCTAAGGACAAAAATACATAATAAACTCTGGTTCAGCACCTTATCCACTCTCTCTATGATGAAAACAATTGTTAGGAAATTTACATATTTAGATCTCTTAAATTTTTGACATTTGTCCAATTTTAAGGACAATTTCGTCATTTTATCCAAATAAAGCACTGAACCCTACTGTTCACGCCAGAAACCTATAACTTGCAGAAACCTATTATTTGCAGAAAGTTATAGCCTGACCTACTCTCACTCTGCACAATAATGTCAGCATTTGAAGCTACTACATGAATTTTTCAATTTCATCTTGAAAGGACTTTTCCATTTTCCAATTTCCACGACCCATTGAACTTCCTACTCTCATTTTCCAATTTCCAAAAATACATATTCAAAACACGGGGAAGCGAGAACGATACGCAGAGGGAGTGAAAAAGCGAGAACGATACGCAGAGGGAGTGAAAAGCGAAAAAACGAAGAAGAAAGGCAGAACTGATCTTGGAGAGGGCTACGCGGTGGTTAAGAGAGCGAAAAAACGAAGAAGACGCGGTGGTTTAGAGAGGGCTACGCGGTGGTTCAGAGAGAGCAAAAAAAGAAGAAGAAAGGCATCTTGGAAACTGAAAATCTCATCCTTCTCTCTATTTCACCATTCACTTCATCTTGAAACCAAGTAAGTCATGTTCTTCGTTTTCATTGTTCATCTTGCATTTTCGCACATGTTCGCGAACTCATAGCCGCAATTTCTCCAATCATCATCCTAGGGTTTTCATCTTCACACTATTCTCAGATTTATAGCGTTTTTAGGGTTTCTCTGATTCAATCTTTATGCTAGGGTTTTCAGTATGTAGTTCAAGGTTTTTGATGCACTATTGATCCTGTTATGCTTTGTATGCACTATTTAACGTTTTTTGGCTAAGATTAGCGATCAATCTCATATCATAGGTATGATCCTGTTATGGTTTGTATGACAACGAAGTTTAACTCAAGAATTCGATTTTTACAACTCATTTTAATGATCTTACGCTTTGGATGGACTAATGATTTTTCAATTTTTGGGATTTTAGCTTCATATTCAGTTCCTAAGTAAATATGAGAACTATCTTACTCAAAAATCCAATTTTTACTAATCTGACCTGTATGCATTGTAAACCATTTTAACCACTTAACTTGATTCATCATTTTTGTTGGACTACAATAATCATCTTTCACAAACATTCATACAAATGAAATCAAATTTCATGTCTTATTTCACTATAGCAGGTCACAGAGGTTTACTTTTAATCCATTCATTTTGTTTTTCTTGACAGTCATGGCACGCAAACCCGAACCTCTCCGAAACCTTACTCCACCAAAGGAATTATGGAAAATGCATGTGAGGCTCATTGATGTTTGGACAGTTTCCCAAAATGACATTGAACATCTACAAGGCATTTTAAAGGATGAACAGGTTATCCTTCTCTCGAATTCCATTTATTATTTCTTGCCCCTATTACAATTTAATTTCCTTTTTTTTCTTTTATAGGGAGATACAATTCATTTCGTCATTCCTCCCAGAGAAATGCCTTCCTGGACACTGACATTATTGTTTCATATGCTATGACTATCAACAAATCACAAGGTCAATCATTAGCATCTGTCGGATTATATTTGCCTAAACCTGTTTTTAGCCATGGTCAATTGTATGTAGCAATTTCAAGAGTTCAAAGCAAACATGGGTTAAAGATTTTGATACATGATAATCAACGAAAACCATTGAAGACTACTACCAATGTCGTCTTTAAAGAGGTTTTTCAAAACATCTAGCAACCGTAAGTGTCATCTATATTTTACATCTATTTTCGTTGAATATATGTTACTATTTAAATCTTTCTAAAAACATTATTAGTTCAATTATCTTTTCCAACTCTATTTCACTTTCATTTCTGTTCAATTTTTAATTTCAATCAACAAATAATAACTTTTCTTACTATGTCAATCAGGTTTTTGTCACACTCAAGACCTACTTAGATATGTCTTCTCAAGTTGAGGTGGAAGCGGCATTTTTGTATTCTAATGTCCAAATACATTATTATGGAACAATGTAAACTGATTGTCAATCTTCTTTAATTACTTCCACTCAATTTACTTTGAATTTCTATGGTATATGACATACAAATCTCTTTCAAATTTGATTTTCAAATCATGCATTTTGAACTTTGTTCATAACTTATGACTATTTAGCCCTTTTGGAGTCACTATTTTCAATTTTATTACTATAGTGACTTCAATGCAATACACCAACGATACAGTATCACCCGTGCGTATGCACGGGTAAAATACTAGTTAAAACAAAAAAGTAGCCAAAAGCAAGCATAAGCATAAACAAATATAACTTTTGTACAGTACACAACCCATCTCAAACTCATAAGAATATTCATAATTGTAACAAGGGATCCACGTCCTCTAATGGACCTATTTTTGTGCACTAATGATTTAATTAACAACTTCTTTAATTAAAATCTGGCCCTTAATAATTAAAACAAAACCAACATTGTTTCGATCATATTTCAGTATTTCACTATAAAAGCCATCTATAAATACCATACTAGTTCCCTGTATGCAGCACAATACCACCTGAAGTTCTTTGAATTTACATTGCTAGTTCTGTTTCAAAAAGTGTCTAACAAAAAGATGAAGAAAAAGAGAAGTTCTTCTCTACTCTTTTTTCTGTCCATGTTGGTGATTTTCTATGTCACTTTCTCTATGACTTCTGTGGATGCAAGTAAGACTAACATGAAGAAAAAACCTCACAAACATCACAAAGCTAGTGGTAATAGCCACACTAGAGGCTCACATCATACTCCAACTCAAGTAAACACTTTTGATATTATGTCTTTTGGTGCCAAAGGAAATGGAATTTCTGATGATTCACAGGTAACAAAAAAGCGTTCAGAATTTAAAAATTAAAATGATTTTCAATTGTTATAATGTTCATGAAAACGAGTTCATTAACATTGTGGAGAATTTTCTTTAATCAGTCCTTTCTAGCTGCATGGAAAGGTGCATGCAAAGTTACTAGTGCTACAATAAAAGTTTCCTGCAAAATTCAAGTTCCTCATTAAGCCTATTATTTTACAAGGACCTTGTATGCCTGATCTTACCCTTCAGGTTCAAATTTCATTTACCTTTGCTTTATATCTTGTTTATGTTAGTTGTAAAGTGAAAAGTATAGTATATTATGTTTGGGTATAACATAATATATTAATATCATATTTGGAAGCTAACTGTTTAATGTAGAGATATAAATGATGTTAGAGCAAATTGATTTCTGACAGATAGATGGAACTGTATTGGCTCCTGCCTGAAGCATCTTCCTGGCCAAAATCCAGTTTGTTTCAATGGATAAATGTCAAATGGGTGCAAAACTTCACCATCAAAGGTTCTGGCACTATAGATGGCCAAGGCTCTAATTGGTGGAGTTCCTCAGAACTTTATAATATGAAGGTACAAATAATATTCGGTTAATATCAAGTTTGGTCCTTCAAATTTCAGAAAACTTCAGTTTTGTTCTTGAAATATACAAAATTCTTAATTAGTCCTGACATTTTCAAACGATATCTAGTTTATTCCCTTAAACTCTCAATGTCATTTTGATCCCTGACTTTTACAACTTAATATCAATTATGTTCCTAGCTTTTACAAGTTAGGATCAGTTTGGTCCGTGATATTTCGTAAAGTCGGGAGCCTAATTGATATTAAGTTGTCAAAGTGAGGGATCAAACGAACATCGAGAATTTGAGAGACTAAACTGAATAACGGTTGGAAATGTCAAGGACTAATTATGAATATTGTTGATGTCAGGGACTAAACTGAACTTTTCTGAAATTTTAACGCATATAAAGTTCGTAGATGTCAGAAAAGTTCGTAGAATTTTCAAAACAAAAAGTGACATTATTATGTTAAATTCTTGCAGAAAAGTCACCCTAAACAAATTCCGGGCATGAAGCCAACTGTAAGATTTTTCTTTTTTCCATAACAAACTAACCTAATTTTTTTTAACTGTTTTTTGGTTTTAGTTTCTAACAGTTTATCATTAATCATCTTTGAAATTGTCTATATTTTTAGGCACTAAGATTCTACTCTAGCAATTTTGTAAAGGTTCAAGATATCAGAATTATAAACAGTCCTCTATGCCATCTAAAATTTGACAACTCAAAGGGGATCAAAATTGAAAACATTACAATATCTTCCCCTGAGAATAGCCCAAATACTGATGGCATTCATTTGCAAAACACACAGGATGTAGAAATTCAGCATTCTGATATTGGAACTGGTAAGACATAATTAATTTAATTTATTTTTTATGACTGTACATTCCATTTTTTAATTGAAAATAGAATCTAGTAAGTTGTTGAATCATGGCCAATCGCCAATAATATCCACTTGCAATGTATTGTGTCTACTTTGACAATGAATGATTGGCTGAAACACCCTTTTCAAGTTTAAACTGTAAACTGTCACAGCAACTAACTTTTGAAACGTGCAACATAGCAACAGCTTTTGTAACAGTGCGTATCCAACTGAAGCCAACTTCATAGTACATATATTAATGTTATTTTCTATCAGAAGCTTATAATATTGTAACTTGTTCTTATTTTATATTATCAGGAGATGACTGTGTGTCCATCCAAACGGGTTGCTCTAATATTCATATCCACCACATTAAATGTGGTCCTGGTCATGGTATAAGGTAAATAAAATAAAAAATAATACAAGTTGGCCTTCTCATTGTAATGTTGGCAAACCACTTATTACAAATTTAATTCTGTGAATATATAGTTTAGGAGGATTAGGAAAAGACAAGAGTGTGGCATGCGTCTCTGACATCATTGTTGAGGATATCTCAATGAAAAATACTCAATATGGAGCAAGGATCAAAACATGGCAGGTATTAACCTAATTACTTATGCAACTAAACCTGGTTAATGTCTTTCTTGGTTATCTTTTAAAATTTTCGAGTAATAATTTTATGGATGGATGGGATATTCATTCATAAAAAAAATGTTAATGGATGGAATATTAGATGATTTTTATTAGATGGATTATGAAAGGATTGGATTTCTGTAATGGCTCTTTTTTGTCTGCTTAGATGAAATTACAAATAAACACCACAACACAATATCCAACAGATACCCAAGTTCGAACTCAGGAGTCAGCGTCACCATATCGCTGAAATTGCCAATGCAAGCAGCTGTGGGGGACTAAATATCACCTTTATAATGGCTTTTTAATTGGTCATGATGGATTAATAGATTATTTGTAAAATTGTAATCCATACATTATAATCTAAACAAAATTTATCCAATCAATCGATTTACAGCCCTAAACGTGATTAATAAATTCCTAGTTCGTCTCCACTGTTGATTGTATTAACAATTTCAGCGACATAGAGACGACAACTCCGGACTTCGAAACCATGTGTGACCGTGTGATAGTACGTATAGTGTTTATTTGTCATTACATCTAAGCTGGTAGAAAAATCCTAGTTTTTTAAAGATAGAATTTCACTGGCATTAATATGTATTTGTTCTGTTTTGATAGGGAGGCATTGGTATGGTTAAAAATGTGTCATTTTCAAGAATCAAAGTCTATGATGTTATGTATCCAATAATGATAGACCAATACTACTGTGACAAGCAAATATGCAAGAACCAGACAGGAACTGTGATAATTTCTAATGTTAAATTTGATCAAATAAGTGGTACTTATGCAGTACAGTCAGTTCATCTAGCTTGCAGCAATTCCATACCATGCACAGATGTTGATTTAACAGATATTCAGCTAAGACCTTCCCTCAAATATAGAGGTTTGCAACAAGCTATGTGTTGGAACTCTTATGGAAAATCACAAGGCCAATTGGTACCCTCAAGCATTGATTATTGTTTGAGAAGTGATGGTGGATCAATCAAGAGGATAGCAAGGTCACATGATAATTTATGTTACAAATTATAGAAATATTTTGGGATCTTATGATAGCTTCCCTTCTATACAAATATTTTAACTGTTTGAAGGTGATGATGGCGTAATTTAGTTCTTTTTTTTTTCCATTGGAATGTACTAAATAGACTTTTTTTTGGTAATGTGGTATTAATAGACTTTGTTTGGTTTAATTAGTGAGAACAAATATTTGGCATTCACTTTTTCCTACACTCTTCTTTTGTCAGCTATTGGGGATAGAGAATGAAAGCTTCTTATTTTTAAAATGACAAAGAATGCTAAATGTAGGACGGCCGATTTTTAAGGATATGATTGAGAGGGGGTTTTGTGAGGGGAGAGGAAGGGAGGGCAAAGTTTTCAATTATAAATTGAAAAAACTATAAAATGTCTCTAAATATAAATAAAGTGTGATTAAAAATATTATATTTTTTTTGTTACAAAGGAGAAAAAGCAAAAACACTAGGGCCTCACAAATGAGAGCCCAAGACCATCTGCAACTGATAAATGAGACATAGCGGAAGGTGGAATATCCACAATACCATAATCAGTCAAATCTATAGTTCCTAGTTTTGCCAGAAAAGCTGCACAAAAATTAGCCTCTCGAAAAACATGATGTAGCTGGACCTCTCAGTCACGAGCTAATAAGCACCGAATCAAAGCTATATCATTCTCGTGCCTGTGGTAATTTTGATCGGCAGTAGCAATCATCTTGATAGTACTCAAAGAATCTGAGTAACACAATACTTTCCGGTAACCGAATCCCCAACACAGCAAAAGCCCTTTTAGAAGAGCAAACAACTCAATAGTTGGAGGAGTAGACAATTATCTATAGAGGGGCGTGTTACACTCATAAATTCGGTGTTAGCTTCACTACCATTGTATCTTTTCTCATTCTACGAGGCTCCTAGGAAAGTGATCGAGGAGATAACTAAACTATAAAGAAGATTCTTGTGGGGAGGGGACGGGGAGACTAAAAGATGGCTTGGGTGAATTGGTCCATTATTTGTACCCCAAAGGATAACGGTGGGTTGGGGATAAAAAACTTAGAGGCGTTTAATATCGCTCTTCTAACAAAATGAGGAGAGGTAACTCAATTCGGTTTTGGAAGGATAAATGGTTAGGGAGGGATACTTTTGCTGAATTATTTCTTGCTATGTACAACTTATGTAATAATAAGGAGGCAGTAGTACAAGACATGGGCATGTGGGAAGGAGGAGCGTGGCGATGGAAGTGGGAATGGGCAGCGGATTTGTTGCCAAACGAGGAGCAGAACTTTCTATATCTACAAGAGCTGCTGTACCCGATTGCACCAGCAGAGGGAGTGAATGACAGCTGGTCCTGCGTGCTCGATTCAGGGCGCGGATTCACTGTTAAATGTTGTTGTGCGTGGCTTGCTGAATTTTTTGCAGGTGGTGGTAACGATGTTGCTGAAGTACCGCAGGTTGTATGGAATAAATTGTGGAAGAACGACGTCCCATCAAAGGTATTAATCTTCGCTTGGAGAGTGTTGCGGGGAAGGATTGCAACGCGGGAGGCGCTGTTCCGCAGAGGAGTATTAACCGTAGAAGCTGATAAATGTTGCGCGTTTTGTTTGGAGGAAGACGAGTCTATTACGCATCTTTTTTTACATTGCAGAGTCACGAAATTAATATGGCAGCAGGTTCTTTCATGGCTGGATGTTTCACATATTGATGGGGAGGATATGCATACTCATTTCATGGCTTTCGGAAGGATGGTAAAAGGAAAGAAACAAAAGAGAGTGAAGCAACTTATTTGGATGGCGGTAATTTGGAATGTTTGGCTGACACGAAATAAGATAATTTTCAAAGGAGAGACTATCTCAATTCCATTGTTGATTTCAAGCATTAAGGATTGCGCATGGAGTTGGTTCAAGGCTAGATAAGGGAGAGCTTGTCGGGTTGGGTGGGTGGATTGGTTCAATTGTCCGTTGGGATGTTTATCTTCATTGTTATATGTTTGTCTCTTGTAATCTTGTAATGAACAAGTTTGAGCAGATGGACTATGCAACAATATGTGGTAATAAAAGAATGAGGATCGACAAAGCAATGGGCCACTATCAAGCAAGCAGGAGGAAATATTGGTATGGAGAATTGAGGTATGCTACTGGAGATGAATTGGCATGATGAAGGATTGCGGCATGGAGATGAATTTAGCCTACTGGAAATGCTATTGGATCCTATTGGAAATAATTATGATGAGTTTATGCTACTGGAGGTGATAAATCAACACTTGTTGGACGTGGGAGGAGGAAGCAATTGTGGGGGTTTGTTTACATTGGCTGGAGGTGTTAATTAAAATGAAATGTACTGTAATTTTGTTGGAGTTGATTTTGTATCAATTGAACACATATGTATTGTATCGTTGGGGTACTCTTTTTCCTCCTTGAGTCTTTTTTTTTCCCTTTGGGTTTTGGCTCTTTGAGGTTTTAATGAGGCCCCCCGTTGTTTTTTCCCGAGTACACCTTGTACTTCAGATGAATAATATCTTGCTTATCTAAAAAAACTCGGCATGCATAATTGTGGAGGCTCCTAGAGATCCATAGAACCCATGCAATTAAAAAGAATTCTAATATATATATATATATATATATATATATATATATATATATATATATATTAATGTCACTAATATTTTCAAAGCACTCCCTCCTCCCGAACATACCCTAGAAGTCTTTTTTAATGGTTTAAATATTATTTTTAGTCCCTACAAATACAATGATATTTTGATTTTAGTCTCTGTAAAAAATATTTTTCCACTTTACTCCCTACAATTTGTAAAACCATAACTTTTAGTCCCCTAAAGTATTTTTGTGTTTAAAAAAGCTGATGTGACTTCTTTTTTAGTCTTTGCAAATATAAAAAATATAAACCCTAAACACAAAAAACACTTTAGAGACTAAAAGTTATGGTTTTGTAAATTGCAGGGACAAAAACGAAAAAAAAAAATTTACAGGGAATAAAATCAAAACTTGTTATACTTATAGGGATTAAAAGATATTTAGACCTATTTTAATTTTGGCTTAAATATGTTTTAGGCCCCTGCAAATATAACGTGTTTTGGTTTAAGCCCCTGCAAAAAAAAAATTTAGTAAAAAGTCCCTGCAAAAGCAACCTTTTTGAAATAGGCCCTTCTGTTAACTTGACGTTACAAAAACGTTGAGTTGGCTAACAGAAATTTGACGTGTCATTTAATATTCATTTTTACTTATTTTAAATACTTATTTAATATGCCAAGTCATTATTTGTAAATCTGAGTTGGAATTACACATCATCATTGTCTTCAACCTCTCATCTCCAACACCTTTTTCTTAATAAAAATCCTAATATATAATCCCATATCCACACCAGCAGCTTTTCATCTCTATCCCCAAAATCAATACACAACAACTCTTTATTTCTCAAACCATCCTTTCCCCGTCAGGTTCAACCTATGTTACCTTCAGAGTTCATTTTGACAGCCACAATATTATTTAACCCAAAAACAAACCCACCATCATCACCTTCATCACTCACACACCTTGCATTCACTCTCTATTTGGTGATGACTATTGGTGCGTGTCTTCCTTCTACTCATCCCTTTTTTCTTTGCACCCCCACTCTCTATTGGTGATTACCCTTGTTTCATCCCTTTTTTTCTTTGCACACCCCCCCCCCCCACTTTTCCTTTCCTTCCAGAAATCAAAATGCTATCATTAATCATTCACTACCATTTGGAGAAGAAATTGTTGAGGTTGGGGAAGGAAGTGTTTTTTGGGGAAGGGATGGTTGTTGTTTGTTGGAGCGACTAGGTGAGAGATTTAAATCTTACTGCCATGATTTCTCAACTTTGAGAGTGGAAGAGGAAAGAACCCTAATTTAATTTGGGGATTAATAAAAATAAAAATAAAAAACAATGAAGTGGCAACTCAGTCAGTATAAAAAATTTTGAAAAGAAAAATAAATGACAATTCAGACTTCTGTTAGCCGCGTAGGCGTTTTTTGTAACGTCAAGTTAACAGAAGGGCTTATTTCAAAAAGGTTGCTTTTGTAGGGACTTTTTACTAAAAAAAAATTTGCAGGGGTTTAAACCAAAACACACTATATTTGTAGGGCCTAAAACATATTTAAGCCTATAACTTATAACCACAAAATTCTTCAAAATTAACGTATAAGATTGCAAAAGACATTCACTACATAATAAATAAATAATGTAATGTTAATGTATAGTTCTATCTAGGGGTGGAAATTTCTACCCAAATGTGGGGATCCTCGCGGGGATTGCCCCATTCGGGTCCCGTGGGTGGGGAATTTTTTCCCGTGGGGGCGGAGACGGGGGAGAAAACCCCCCCGCACTCAAAGTGGGGATGGGGACGGGGATTTTACCCCTCACTCCGCGGGGACCCTTCCTCGAATAAATTACATAAATATTTTTTTATAGATATATATTATATTATAAGTATTAATTTTTTAGTCTTTTTATACATGTTTTTAATTTTAAATATAAAAGTAAGACTAACTTTTATATTTTTTTATATTAAAATATTAAAGTTTTGTTTTTTAGTATTACTTTTATATATTTTTTTAATTTTATCATATATTTCCTAACTTCTAATAAATTATCAGGGTCCCCGCGGGGACCGTGGGGATCCGTGGGGATGGGGATGGAGGAGGAAAACTCTCCAAAGCGGGGAACGGGGGACAACTTTGGAGGCGGGGACAGGGAGCGGGGGAGTACTCCCCACCCCGCCCCGCCCCATTGCCATCCCTAGTTCTATCAAATTGTGAGATGTTTAATCTTAAAAAAAATGTTGTGATATGTTTGGTCAAAAAAAATCAAATTCTGAGATGTATACGTTACAAATTTTAATTTATATTTTTGATAACATATTAAATAATAAGGAATGGTAGTTAACATTTTTTTTTGTCTGGGAATGGCAGTTAACTTAAAGGTTTAGACGTTGGGAAAAAGATTAGCATTTTAGTCCCTCCGAATTTAGATCATTTTTCATCTTAGTCTCTAACCACGTAATAAAAAACCCACGTCAGCATTTTTAAACACAAAAAACACTTTAGAGACTAAATGTTATGGTTTTGGAAATTGCAGGGATAAAACGAAAAAAGTTATTTACAGAGAATAAAATTAAAAGTAGTTATACTTGCATGCATGGATTAAAAGATATTTAAACCTATTTTTTTCCCGATAAGCGATGATGCATTGAAATGAGCACTAGGGGTGCTCAAAACCACAATTACACATTGTTAATACATAAGGAGGCATTTTACCACCAAGATGAAAACGAGTACATCGACCGGCTACCCGTCCTATATATAAACCAACTCCAAGAAATACATTTGATGTGAGTTACAATGGAATCTAAACTAGGCTCCTCCCCTTTAAAAATAAAATTATTCCTAGCCATCCAAATACTCCAACACGTTGCAAGCCAAATAATGTATCTTGTTTTGGGTGCCTTTCTTCCTGTGAACATAGAAACAAAAGATAAAAAATGATGCACAATGTTGGCACTAGAATTCTGCTGTAAGCCAAGGCATAAACTCACCCTTGTCCAAACTTCTGTTGCCAAAAAGCAATCACAAAACAAGTGCTTCAATCCTTCAATATGCTGATTACAAAATGAACAAACTGCATCTTCCTCAGCCTGAATGATATGACGGGACAACAACATCTCACGAGTAGGAATCGCGTTGGAGAATATTCGCCAGCCAAATATGCTGATCTTCGACATAACATCAGATTTCCAGATCAGAGGTAATACAGTAGCAGAATCTGAATCTGTTAGTGTCGCAGATCGCAGGCTATCCAGCTGAATATAAGCTGATTTTGCCGAAAAACGTTTATCAGTCTCCAAGATCCACTTCCAGCAATCTTGAGTATCTCGATTAGGATTAACATCGTGCAAAATATTGATCAATACATCTGTCTCTTCCTGCACTGAAAGATCAGAACAGAATGTACTAGACAGCATCCAAGTCCATCTGTTATCAGTCCAAAAACCAACATCAGCTACCTTCAAAGATCTGTTACTACAACCTGCGAACAATAGAGGAAACTTCTTGCAAAGTGGCTGATGTCCTAACCAGTGATGGTTCCAGAAATCCACGTCTTCGCCACCCCCCAAATCCCTTCGGACGCAATTATTAAACCACCCAACATCAAACACATCATCTCCAACATACACTAAATCACGCCACCAAAGAGAATCTTTCTTCCCTCCCAACCTAGAATCATTAATCATGAAATAAATTTATAACCAGAGAATTCTTCAAAATTAATGTATAAGATTGCAAAAGACATTCATTCCATAATAAATAAATAAATGAAGTAATGTTAATGTAGTTCTATCAAAATGTGAGATGTATGTTACAAATTTTAATTTATATTTTTGATAGCATATGTTGGCCAGTGCGATATTTGATCCTAAGCACGAGTGGAGATTAGTCTTTCGTTGAAAGCGTTGGGACACTCCATGGGTAGCCAGCAATGGTGCGAACCAAAAAATAAGGAATGGTAGTTAACTTTTTTTTGATCGGGAATGATTGTTAACTTATAGGTTTAGACGTTGGGAAAAATATTAGCATTTTCGTTAGTTCAATTCTTGAACCAACTGTGAGCAAGAGGTATACGGACTTAAAGAAATTTGGCTCATACTTCATACAACCCCCTCCCTACTCAAGAGACACCCCCAACCCACCAATATCTCCAAAATGCCCCTTTGAAAATTAACTCCTCATTTCTTAACTCTCCTCTCCTCTCCTCTCACACTCCCCTTTCAACCCTAAACCCATTTTCTCCGATTTCTCCAATTCCCCATATCAATCCCTCTCTCCCTCTCTTCCTCTCCTCCATTTCACTCCCCATTTTGTTTCCTTTCGTGTTTGCGTCTATTTCTGCGCTCAAACAAGTATGAAAATCATCCCATTTCATTTCGCTTCGCTCCTTTTTTTTCCTGAAACTCTCTATGGTTTGGGACTTTAGGTCTGAACCTGTATACTCGACACTTTAAAACCGTACTGATTCGGACTCAAAGTTTCGAACCGGTTCGGTAGTTAAGGTCCGAACCTGGCCAATATTGCTGAATGCCTGTTTTGTGTTTCATTTTCAGATATGGAATTCGTTGATGTTATCCAATGAACTGACACTCGCATTAACATTCCGCAGAATGTTTTTCAGCAGATAGGCAACACATTGCCTCGCAATGTTGTCCTACAAGCCGATAATGGCAATGTCTTTCCTGCTGTTGTCAACAGACCTACCCGCAATATGGCAACCGATACACATGCTATCTGCACGGCATACGGGGGTGTGGACAGTGTTGAAGTATCAATTACGTATACTCAGGATGGTCGTTTTAATGTTGTCAGAATATTTCACGAGGAAGAAGACGCTGGTTCGGACTCAACTGATTCGGATTATCGGGCATTCCTTTCCAATTATGTCTCTGGTGATGAAGTTAGTGACAATGAAGCAACATAAGTCTCAGTCAGTGGACCGTCATTTGGTAAAGAAGACAACTGATGTCATGCTGTTTTATTTTAATTTACAAACTGTTGTTATTTTATTTGGGATGTTTTAATTTAACGGATTAGGTGTCTCTTAACATTATATTCTATCTTTATTTGAATAAAGATCTAGCAAAAACGAAACATTCAATCTCTATTTCAATTGTTTGGAACATAACGAAACACGAACGACAAATGAATGACAACTAAAATGATAAAAAGAAACATAACGAAACAACTATGAAACTAACGATTATTTGGGAATTCCCTGTTCCAGAAGATAAATGATCTCTTTCGGAGTGCGCATTGTTTCGACAAACAGCTCCAGGATACTATGTCCCATTGGAACATTAGCATGCGCTTCCATCATTGCGCGAACGCCATCGTCGCTCTGGATCTCCATAGCAGAATAACGGACGGTCCTGTCATCTCCACAACTGTACTTGCGGTAACGTAAACGACTTACGTCTTTACGCCACTCTCCATCTTGGAAAACCTTCCTCCCTACCTTTTCCTTCAACTAGGTGAATATTATATTCTTATTCAACCTACAGAAGATAGGATTGCGACAACGAAAATACACACCATCGTCCCTATTGGTGATAGTTCCACGGTGATGAAGGACAGTTAGAAATTTGTCACTTGAGTACTGGGTTGGGCACAACTGCCACAACAAAAAAGAGCAGGATAGGCGACAGAAATTTTCGTCGCTAAACCTCAAAAATTCGTCGCTAAAGTGGTTTAGCGACGGAATTTTTCCGTCGCTAAAAAAGGCGTCGCTAATATTTAGCGACGGAATTTTTTATTTTAGCGACGGATTTTCCCTCGCTAATTAGCAAGGGAAATTAGTGAGGGAAAATCCGTCGCTAATTAGCGACGGATTTTAGTGAGGGAAAAGCCATCGCTAATTAGCGACGGATTTTAGTGAGGGCAAATCCGTCGCTAATTTAATTTTTTTTATAAAAAAAACTGCTTTATTTTATGCCACGTGTCCAAATTTGAAAACCTGCTTTTTTTTAAATAACTATATATCAAATGCAGCACAATTTTGAGAATACTCAATTAAAATCCATCCAAACTAGTACCAAATATATCCAAACTAACCAACAATACCAAATATCCAAATCCTAAACAACTTCAAACCAGCAATAACAATCCAAATTCTAAACATGTCCAAACCAGCAAATAACAACATAGTACTAACAGGGGCCTACGGCCCAGCCTACGACAGGCCAGGCCAGGCTAGGCCTTTTTTTAAATAGATAAGACCAGGGGATTAGGGTAGGGGAAGAGGGGAATTTCGCAAAAGTAAAGGGAGCAGGGAGGAGCTGTGTTCTGTTGGTGACTTTCTCTCCGGGGTCTTCTATTCCTACGAATTAAGGTAAGGGTGGGTCTCATCTTCCTCTATAATTGGGTCTTATGATGGGTATTAGGGTAGGGGCTTAGACCTATGTTGCCATGATTTTGTGCGATTGCTTGATTTGTAGTTGATTGAAATCCTTGAGTAATGTTTATTGCGAATTTGATGTTTTGACTATGGGTGCTACGAAAATTGATGTTTGGATGATGACTATGATGAAATTGGTGTTTTGATGAGGGTTGTTGTGAAATTGGTGTTTTGATGAGGGTTGTTGTGAAATTGGTGTTTTTGATGTTGTCTTGGTCGTATATGAGATGTTGGCAAATTTTGTGATGTTGTTGTTCAAGACCAAGGCGCCTTAGGCGCCATTGTTGTTTCCATGTTGCGTGTTGTTGTGGCTGCCTTGGCACAGAGGCGCCAAGGGCGCCATTCTGTGTGTGTGTGTGGCGCTGGTTGTTGGCGCAGGAGGGCGCCTGGGCGCCAGTGTTGCTGCCCAGCGCCAGTTTTTGCTGCTGTGTTGCTGTCTGGGCGCCAGGATCCCTGTGCCTGGGCGCCAAGGGCGCCTAATTTTGGCTGCCCGTGTTGCGTTCCTAAGTTGTGTTTCCTTGTAGTTATGTTGCCTGGATGTCATTGGTGCTGAGTTTGGGTTGCTAAGTTGTGTATTCTGAAAAGTCATTGGGATCCCCTCCCCTGGGCGCCAGTTCTGCCTGCGCCAGTTTTTTTGTGTTGCTGTCTTGTTGGGCGCCCGGATCCCCTATGGGCGCCAGGATCCCTTTCCTGCGCCAGTTTGTGTTGCTGCGCCAGTTTCTGTGGTTGCGCCAGTTTTCCCTGCTAGGCGCCCAGTGCCTGGGCGCCATTTTCAGGATGTTCCCCAAAATTTTCCTGGTTTTGTTTTTGACATATCTTTTGACTCGGGTGTCCGTTTTAAGTGTTTCAAAGTGCGTTGTGAAGCTTATTCAATTTTCTACCTGTGTGTCCTATTTTAAGGTAAAAATTACTATTTTTCTGACAGTTTCTGGGCGCCTCAAGTGGCTGTCCCCGTTGGTCGTTGTTGTTGGCGTTGTAAAACTATTTCGATGTTTAAAACCCTTTTTGGTGTCCTAATTGGTGTCGTGAGCTGAAGTAAAACCTTTTGATGTAATCGGTAATATTAGTGTCCCGGTGTCAATAATGAGGTGTTGATGTTTTTTGACGATAATGCCCCTAGTGGTTATTACCTTGATTGACGATGATATTGATGATGAATAAAAGCTGTGATTTTATAAGTGACGATGATGCCATTAGGCTATTAGCGACGATGATGTTAATGACGATGTATAATAGTGGCAAATATATGTGTGACAATAACTTGACAGGTGATGTGCCTTTCATTGGCAAATTGGTAAGTGATGGGTTGTTTAGTTGACTGTGTTTGTATGGGACTGTCTCTGGTGCATGTCATGGTGTCTCATACATCTCATGTGCATAAACAAGCGACGATGATGCCATAAAGGCTATTTAGCGACGATGATGCCATAAAGGCTATTTATTGACGATGATGATAGATACCTCATGCATACGCCCGTTGCGATGGGTTGCACCTCATACATGTTCATGACATTGTGATGACTTGCTGTGATGACTGAAATTGATGTGTGATGTGGTTTAATATAGTGTTGTAGCTCTAGCATAATACTTATCCTATGCCCTATTATATTGATAGATGAATTCACCCCTTCTGTTTGAATGTTACCCCTATGCGGTAACGTGCAGGTGATCACGAGTGAAGGCTTAGGTACCTTCGCTAGTCTTGAGTCGGTGTCTGCTTCTGATATGTAACACTCAGGGGGGGATAAACGCTGAACTTAGTTGTTATATTTTATTGTTGAAGTTCATTTAGGACGTCATGATTTGATTGTTTTAAACTTATTTTTATTTCCGCTGTGGTGATGTAATTTTTGGTGATGTGATTAATTAAACAGGTGTTGTGGGCTTAGTCCCCTTTTGACAAGTTATTTATATCGCATGAGACATTGTGTTTAATGATGATGTGTGACATCCCTTTCGATGTATGAAATAATTTTTGTAAACTCTGATTTTGTTAAATAATTACCGGGTAGAAAAGGGGTGTTACATTAGTGGTATCAGAGCAAAAGTTCGGTCTGTCCGGCCAAGTTGTACAGTCATTGACAATCTAGTATTGTCGACTTATTCTAACTGTTGTTTTTGGTTTCAGCTTGAGTTGATATGGCTGGGAGGAACGACACTGCGATTGCTGCTGCTTTAGCTGCCATGGCTCAGGCAGTGCAGAATCAGCAGAATGCTGGAGAGAACGCTGGGTTTCGGAGTCTGACTACATTCCAGAGAGAGAATCCGCCCACTTTCAAGGGCAAGTATGATCCAGATGGTGCTATGGCCTGGTTAAAGGAGATCGAGAGGATTTTTAGGGTGATGGACTGCACTGTGGAGCAGAAGGTCCGTTTTGGTACTCACATGTTGGCAGAGGAAGCCGACGATTGGTGGTTGGCTACTAGGCAGAGGATAGAGGCGGTGTAGGAAGAGGTTACTTGGGAGGTGTTCAGCAGAGAGTTTCTGAGGAAATATTTTCCGGAAGATGTTTGAGGGAAAAAGGAGATAGAGTTTTTAGAACTGAAGCAGGGTGGCATGTCTGTGACTGAGTATGCGGCGAAGTTCGTCGAATTGGTGAAGTTCTATCCGCACTATAGTGAGGCTACAGCTGAATTTTCAAAATGTATTAAGTTCGAGAATGGTTTGAGGCCTGAAATTAAAAAGGCAATTGGCTACCAGAAGATCCGGGTGTTTGCTGACCTGATAGATAGCTGCAGAATTTTTGAAGAGGACAGTACTGCGCACTACAAAGCTGTGACTGAGAAAAAGGGCAAATTTCCGAGTCGGAGCAAGCCGTATGAGGTTCCTGCGGGTAAGAGTCATCATAGAGCTGCTGGAGGCAAAAAGGCTAGTGGGGGAGATGCTCCTGCTGGTATTGTATGTTTCAAGTGTGGCAAGCCTGGCCACAAGAGTTTCATGTGCAAGGCTGATGAGAGGGTTTGTTACCGTTGTGGTAAGGCTGGTCATTTAGCGGCTGAGTGTGGGCACAAGGATATGGTGTGTTTCAACTGTGGTGAGTCTGGGCATATCAGTGCGAAGTGTTCAAAGCCGAAGAGAGAGAGGTCCAGTGGGAAAGTGTTCGCATTGGCAGGAGAGGAGCCTGCTGAGAATGATGGTCTCATTAGAGGTACGTGCTACATTCATGGTACTCCTCTGAAATCTCTTATTGATACAGGTGCTACCCATTGTTTTATCTCTGTTGATTGTTGTAAAAGATTGGGCATTGTTTTGTCTGCTATGTGTGGAGATATGGTTGTCGACACTCCTGCTAAGGGGTCGGTGACCACTTCTTTGGTGTGTTCTCTGTGTCCTTTGTCGATCTTCGGCAGGGACTTTGTCGTGGATCTTTTTTGCTTGCCGTTGAGAGGATTGGACGTAATCTTGGGCATGGACTGGTTAGAGCATAACCATGTCCATATCAACTGTCGTAGTAAATCGGTTAGTTTCGGAGAGGAAGATTCTGTTTTGTTATCCGCTAGTCAGTTGAAGAAGTTGATGAAGGAAGGAGTTCAGCTATTTTCGTTGATGGCATCGCTGTCTGCTGAGAGTCGGGCTGTCATTGAAGAGTTGCAGGTGGTGCGCGAATTTCCGGATGTTTTTCCTGATGAGATCCCTAGTGTTCCACCTGAGAGGGAAGTGGAGTTTTCTATTGATCTTGTACCTGGTACGAGGCCTGTGTCTATGGCACCGTACAGGATGTCGGCGTCAGAATTGTCTGAGTTAAAGAAGAAACTTGAAGATCTGCTTGAGAAGAAGTTTGTTAGGCCAAGTGTATCGCCGTGGGGAGCTCCTGAGTTGTTAGTGAAGAAGAAGGATGGGAGCATGAGTTTGTGTGTTGATTATAGGCAGCTGAATAAGGTGACCATTAAGAACAAGTATCCACTGCCAAGGATAGACGATTTGATGGATCAGTTGGTGGGTGCTCGAGTGTTCGGCAAGATTGATTTGAGGTCAGGTTATCATCAGATCAAGGTGAAGGATGAAGATGTTCAGAAAACTGCTTTCAGAACGAGGTATGGGCATTATGAGTATTCGGTGATGCCGTTCGGTGTCACTAATGCGCCGGGTGTATTTATGGAATACATGAATCGTATATTCCATACATACTTGGATCGGTTCGTGGTTGTGTTCATTGACGACATCCTGATTTATTCGAAATCGGAGGAAGAGCATGAAGAGCATTTGAAATTGGTATTGGAGGTTCTGAGAGAGAAGAGGCTGTACGCCAAGTTGTCTAAGTGTGAATTCTGGTTGTCAGAAGTGAGCTTTCTGGGTCACATCATTTCAGGTAATGGTATTGCTGTGGATCCTTCTAAGGTTGATGCTGTGATGCAGTGGGAAAGTCTGAAGTCGGTTACGGAGATTAGAAGCTTCTTAGGGTTGGCTGGTTACTACAGAAGGTTCATCGAAGGTTTTTCCAAGTTGGCCCTTCCGTTGACGCAGTTCACTTGTAAGGGTAAGGCTTTTGTGTGGGATGTTCGTTGTGAGGAAAGTTTCCTTGAGTTGAAGAAGAGGTTGACGACGTCTCCTGTTTTGACGTTGCCAAAACCGGAAGAACCGTTCGTGGTGTATTGTGATGCTTCGAAGATGGATCTAGGTGGCGTGCTTATGCAAGACGGGAAGGTGATTGCTTATGCGTCGAGGCAATTGAGGGTTCATGAGAAGAATTATCCAACGCATGATTTGGAGTTGGCTGCAATAGTCTTTGTGTTGAAGATTTGGAGGCACTATTTATATGGTTCCAGGTTTGAGGTGTTCAGTGATCATAAGAGTCTGAAATATTTGTTTGACCAGAAGGAGCTGAATATGAGGCAGCGCAGGTGGTTGGAATTGTTGAAAGATTATGATTTCGGTTTGAACTATCATCCGGGTAAAGCTAATGTCGTAGCTGATGCTTTGAGCCAGAAGTCTTTGCATATGTCGGCGATGATGGTCAAAGAGTTAGAGTTGATTGAGGAATTCAGAGATCTAAGTCTGGTTTGTAGGACGACACCTCATAGTGTCAAGCTGGGAATGTTAAGGATCGATAATGATTTTCTGGGCAGCATCAGAGAGGCTCAGAAGTCAGATGCTAAGTTGGTGGACTTAATGAATGGGATTGGTTAATCAGAGAATGAAGATTTCAAGTTGGATTCCCAAGGTGTGTTGAGGTTCCGTGGTAGGATCTGCATTTCGGATGATGTAGAAATGAGGAAAACAATTTTGGAAGAGGGTCATCGAAGCAAGTTGAGTATTCATCCTGGAGCGACAAAGATGTATTAAGACCTGAAGAAGATGTTTTGGTGGCATGGTATGAAGAGAGATGTAGCACAATTTGTGTATGCCTGTTTGACTTGTCAGAAGTCGAAGGTGGAGCATCAGAAGCCTGCTGGATTGATGCAACCGTTGGAAGTTCCAGAGTGGAAGTGGGATAGCATTTCGATGGATTTTGTGACTAGATTGCCAAATACGGTTAGAGGCCACGATGCTATTTGGGTGATCGTTGATAGGCTAACGAAGTCTGCTCACTTTGTTCCTATTAATATCACTTATCCGGTGTCGAGGTTAGCAGAAGTTTATGTCAAAGAAATTGTGAAGTTGCATGGTGTTCCCAAGAGTATTGTTTCGGATAGAGATCCGAGGTTCACTTCAGATTTCTGAAAGAGTTTGCAAGAAAAGTTGGGGTCTAAGCTGAGGTTGAGTTCGGCGTATCATCCTCAGACAGATGGTCAGTCAGAGAGGACAATTCAGTCATTAGAAGATTTGTTGAGGGCTTGTGTTTTAGAAGAAGGAGGTTCGTGGGATTCCTACCTTCCACTGATAGAGTTCACGTACAACAATAGTTACCATTCTAGTATCGGGATGGCACCTTTTGAGGCATTGTATGGTCGGAAGTGTAGAACCCCGCTGTGTTGGTATGAGTCTGGAGAGAGTGTGGTGCTTGGACCTGAAATTGTTCGAGAGACAACTGAGAAGATAAAGATGATCCGTGAAAAGATGAAGGCTTCGCAGAGTCGTCAGAAAAGTTATCACGACAAGAGGAGAAAGGATCTAGAGTTTCAGGAGGGTGAGCATGTATTTTTGAGAGTCACTCCAGTGACCGGTGTTGGCCGTGCTTTGAAGTCGAAGAAGCTCACTCCTAGGTTCATTGGTCCTTATCATATTTCCGGGAGAGTTGGGAATGTGGCGTATAGAGTGGCTTTACCGCCAAATCTTTCGAATCTGCACGACGTGTTCCACGTGTCGCAACTTCGGAAGTACATTTCGGATCCGTCTCATGTGATCCACATGGATGACGTGGAGGTGCGGGATAATCTCACGGTGGAGACTATGCATGTGCGGATTGAAGACCATGAGGTGAAGGTGTTAAGAGGCAAGGAAATTGCATTGGTGAAGGTGGTCTGGTTAGGAGCTTCCGGTGAGAGCATGACTTGGGAGTTGGAGAGTAAGATGCGGGAGTCTTATCCAGAGCTGTTTGATTCAGGTGAGTTTTCGAGGACGAAAACATTCTAAGTGGGGGAGAATTGTAACGCCTAAACATTTAATTAAATTATTTAATTAAATATTCAGGTATTCAATTATTTATTTATTTATTTAAATGGTGTAATTATATTAATTTTGGATTGGGGGGGTGTGTAATTGGGTTTTAGGTGATGGCGTTAGTAATCGGGCTTAAGCTGGCAGAAGCCCGTGATCCAAAGCCCACGAAGCTAGGCGCATACTTAAGCCCAAAATTTAGGGTTTTGGCTCATTTTTGCAAAAAGAAAAGAAAGGAATTGCGAAGAGGAGAGAGTGAGAAGAGGGGCGCGGCGATCTCAAGGGAGAAGGGGAAGAGGAGAATTTCGCAAAAGTCAAGGGAGCAGGGAGGAGCTGTGTTGCTGTGTTCTGTTGGTGACTTTCTCTCCGAGGTCTTCTATTCCTACGAATTAAGGTAAGGGTGGGTCTCATCTTCCTCTATAATTGGGTCTTCTGATGGGTATTAGGGTAGGGGCTTAGACCTATGTTGCCATGATTTTGTGCGATTGCTTAATTTGTAGTTGATTGAAATCCTTGAGTAATGTTTATTGCGAATTTGATGTTTGGACTATGGGTGCTACGAAAATTGATGTTTGGATGATGACTATGATGAAATTGGTGTTTTGAAGAGGGTTGTTGTGAAATTGGTGTTTTGATGAGGGTTGTTGTGAAATTGGTGTTTTTGATGTTGTCTTGGTCGCATATGAGATGTTGGCAAATTTTGTGATGTTGTTGTTCAAGACCTAGGCGCCTTAGGCGCCATTGTTGTTGCCATGTTGCGTGTTGTTGTGGCTGCCTTGGCGCAGGGGCGCCATGGGCGCCATTCTGTGTGTGTGTGTGTTGCGCTGGTTGTTGGCGCAGGAGGGCGCCTGGGCGCCAGTGTTGCTGCCCAGCGCTAGTTTTTGCTGTTGTGTTGCTGTTTGCATCTGTGCTGGGCGCCAAGGGCGCCTAATTTTGGCTGCCCGTGCTGCATTCCTAAGTTGTGTTTCCGTGTAGTTATGTTGCCTGGATGTCATTGGTGCTGAGTTTGGGTTGCTAAGTTGTGTATTCTGAAAAGTCACTCGGATCCCCTCCCCTGGGCGCCAGTTCTGCCTGCGCCAGTTTTTCTGTGTTGCTGTCTTGCTGGGCGCCAGGATCCCCTATGAGCGCCAGGATCCCTTTCCTGCGCCAGTTTGTGTTGATGCGCCAGTTTCTGTGGCTGCGCCAGTTTTCCCTGCTAGGCGCCCAGTGCCTGGGCGCCATTTTTAGGATGTTCCCCAAAATTTTCCCGGTTTTGTTTTTGACATATCTTTTGACTCGGGTGTCCGTTTTAAGTGTTTCAATGTGCGTTACGAAGCTTATTCAGTTTTCCACCCGTGTGTCCTATTTTAAGGTAAAAATTACTATTTTTCTGACAGTTTCTGGGCGCCTCAAGTGGCTGTCCCCGTTGGTCGTTGTTGTTGGTGTTGTAAAACTATTTCGATGTTTAAAACCCTTTTTGGTGTCCTAATTGGTGTCGTGAGCTGAAGTAAAACCTTTTGATGTAATCGGTAATATTAGTGTCTCGGTGTCAATAATGAGGTGTTGATGTTTTTTTGACGATAATGCCCCTAGTGGCTATTACCTTGATTGACGATGATATTGATGATGAATAAAAGCTGTGATTTTATAAGTGACGATGATGCCATAAAGGCTATTAGCGACGATGATGTTAATGACGATGTATAATAGTGGCAAATATATGTGTGACAATAACTTGACAGGTGATGTGCCTTTCATTGGCAAATTGGTAAGTGATGGGTTGTTAAGTTGACTGTGTTTGTATGGGACTGTCTCTAGTGCATGTCATGGTGTCTCATACATCTCATGTGCATAAACAAGCGGCGATGATGCCCTAAAGGCTATTTAGCGACGATGATGCCATAAAGGCTATTTATTGACGATGATGACAGGTACCTCATGCATACGCCCGTTGTGATGGGTTGCACCTCATACATGTTCATGACATTGTGATGACTTGCTGTGATGACTGAAATTGATGTGTGATGTGGTTTAATATAGTGTTGTAGCTCTAGCATAATACTTATCCTATGCCCTATTATTGATAGATGAACTCACCCCTTCTGTTTGAATGTTACCCCTATGCGGTAACGTGCAGGTGATCACGAGTGAAGGCTTAGGTACCTTCGCTAGTCTTGAGTCGGTGTCTGCTTCTGATATGTAACACTCAGGGGGGATAAACGCTGAACTTAGTTGTTATATTTTATTGTTGAAGTTCATTCAGGACGTCATGATTTGATTGTTTTAAACTTATTTTTATTTCCGCTGCGGGTGATGTAATTTTTGGTGATGTGATTAATTAAACAGGTGTTGTGGGCTTAGTCCCCTTTTGACAAGTTATTTATATCGCATGAGACATTGTGTTTAATGATGAATATGTGTGACATCCCTTTCGATGTATGAAATAATTTTTGTAAACTCTGATTTTGTTAAATAATTACCGGGTAGAAAAGGGGTGTTACATCACAGGCCATCGGAAAAGCCTTTTAGGCCTATCAGGTCGGCCTATTTAAATAAATATAACTAATATTTTTAATTACTAATATTAGTTTGTATTGAATTTGGTACTTTGTGTTACGTCATAACTTTGCTAACATTTTTTGGTAGTTTAAACATATTAACCTACATCAATATTTGACATAGTTGAAGTTATTATTATAAAATAGAATTTAAATAGGATGTCATATAAAGATATTTCCCTAAAAGGTTTTGTTAGATCTCAATTAGAACTTATTCTCATTCACCTATTGGCTAGTTATTCTATTTACAAAGGCTTAAACCATTGAAATGGTGTAGGTCTTCTTAAAAAAAATAGTCAAATAGGCTTTTAAACAGGCTTTTAGGCCTTGTTAGGCTTTCAGAAAGGCCAGGCCAGGCCTAAAAAAGGGCCTACGACAGGCCACAGGCCAGGCTCAGGCCTATCATTTTCAACGTAGGCCAGGCCCAGACCATGCAAAGCCTAGCTCGGCCCAGCCTATTCCCACCCCTAGGCTTCATGCTCTTTAAGTACTTTAACAGCTTCTCTTGCTGACGTGCAAACTGATCAGCGGTCGTACGCGGGTCAAAATAATTTAAAGGGTAAATATAGTATCAAGGTAAGAGACCTTGGTCGTCTCACGAGGACCTCTAACTCATGAAATTACCAAAATCAAGAACGAAATTAACAATATAGAAAAGGGGGTTTTTGAAGAACGATTTTTATTTGAGGTGTTTAACAATCTTAAAGTGACAATCGATTCACCGGTTTTCGGGTGCGCGTCTCGGATTTATCATTGGTTCCAAGAATATTCGTGAAAGACTCGTTCAAGGTTTTAGTTCTTGATTGAAAAAAACTAATCAAGCAAGCGTGAATTAGTTTATACGAATTCGCACCATTTTAAAGCAAGCGTCAAAACAACGTGTTCAATCAATCATGATGGTGAACAAGCGCCACTAAACACAATCAATATCATAACTGAATTCAATCAATTCTCTATCAATTCCTACTCGAATTAAATAAAACAAGCGATTAAATAACCCGAATAGTTAAGAGTTGCGAAAAACAGATTCACATATAACCAAGCGTCATATATAAATGATTCGCGTATTGCAAATAAGCGGAATCTGGGTAATTAAGCATCACACAAAGACGAAAATTTGCAAACAAAGAATTCAAATGTGGAATTGATAGAGAAGAAAGAACTGAAAACTAAAAACGAAATAAACGAATTAACATTAGACACCGAACCTCAAAATCCGTAGACGACAGCCTTTCACCGATGAATCAACTTAGGAGTTTAGGCTTTCATGGAGGCTAGAGCACAAAAGTTTTGTAAAGTGAATGATAATGTGTAAGATCCGTCAAAACGGCTGCTGACCAGCCAAATCTATACTAAAACGAAATATCTAATCCCCAAATGGGCTATTGGATAAAAGCCCGTTAACAAATTAATATTCGGCCCAAAGCCCGTTTTACACAGTACTGCTTCGGTAATTCGCAGTTTTCACCTTCAAGACTTCAGAACTGGGTTTCGAGCTCAACAGAAGAATTGTAGCTCTGTTCCTTAGCTTTCCAACGCATGCTCGCACGCCTCAATCGGATAAGCACAGACAAAGTTATGACCTGCAGAGTAGATAGGGGTTAATATGCAATAAAAACAAGAATTAATCTAGAAATTACTATATTGCTCAAATAAGACTCAAAATCTAGAAACGCGCTAAGACTTAAATATTAGACACAGAACACAATCAAAAATACCAAGTGCAAAGCTATAAAGAGTGCATTAAAATGCACTGATCACAAACCTAAAGAAGTCTGTCAGCATATCTTTCATAGTCCGACTCTGCATCTGCTGCTCCTGCTGGTGCTGAGCATGCATCTCCTATATCTGTTGCTGGTGCTGAGCACACATCTCCTCCATCTGCTGCCTGAGCTGCCCTGTCTCACCTGAAGGACGAGGAGGTCGACTACTAGAGGAGGGTCCGCTGGTGTCAAAAGTTTCCTTCAAAAATGCTCTTCCCGGATATAACCGATCATACACCCAACTACGATTCAATTGATTCCAATTCATCTACACGCATTTAAAAAAACGCGTTAGATTCCCACAACTAAACCTAAAATATAACCTATCAAGTTAGTGGCATCGATATGATCTCGGTGGAGATGATTTTGAGCCATATATGGGGGTTAAGGACAGAACAAACAAAACCATTTTCCATATAAGTAGTGAAGGAAGCTATTTCTAACTCCCAACCCTAAAATTGTTAGTATAGTCTCGCAATTATCTCAATGGAGATGATTTCGGGCAAAATATGGGGGTGAGGGACAGCACCTCACCCTTTTCCATCAAAGGCACACAATATAGTCATCTAACCTAGGGTTCATCAAACATCAAAACAACAAAAATAAATTATAACAGGCCATATAGATAAACTATAACATGCTAAGAACCAAATCATTTTTCACCAAATTTATTCACATTTCCCACCTATGAAGATGCATATAGATAAACTCTATATAAAAGTAGCTGAAACATGGTATTACAAACATGATATTCAATCATCAAACAAATAGGCCAACAATCAAATAGCATATTTAAAGAAGGGAAAAGCACTATTGTGCTAAAAACCTTAAGGTATCTAAAGAGTGAGTGAGAGGAACTCACTTGTTGGGACTAATTTCTGGATTTTTCACAATATGTGTGTACCCACCAGAACCAAACAAGCTCATATGACCCCAATTCGAAATGCCAAGCTCCAGTACTCCTAACTTCAATGCTTGAGTGAATCCACCAATCCAAAAATCCAGTAAAAAGATTCTGGTTTCAACAAAAATAAATTACAACAAAAATAAAAAGAATAACAAAAACGAAATCATAGAAAACGAAAACGAAAACAAAATCATAGAAAACGAAAACGAAATCAACGAAAACGAAATCAACGAAAACACGAAAACAAAAACGAAAACGAAAACGTACCACACTTTGAGAGTGAATGGTGAGAGAAGAGAGAATGGTGGCGTTACTTGGTACGACGGAGGGAAGGGGATGGGTGGTGGTGGCGGAGATAACTGGGTGAGTGAGATGAGAGTGAATGGTGAGAGAAGAGTGTGTTACGGAGATAGGAAAAACTTAATTAAAATTAGCGAGGGATATTTAGCGACGGATTTGAATATTAGCGACGGAATTTAAATTTCACGCATTCCCAAACATTAGCGACGGAAAAATAGCGACGAATTTTACTATTAGCGACGGATTTGGGAATCTTACGATTTCCAAGATCTGCCAACGGTCACGTCAGTGTTAGCGACGGACCGTTAGCGACGGAATTAACCGTTAGCGACGGATTTGAATTTTAAAAAAAATGGCGTGCCTTGCAGCAACGGAATTGGCTGTCGCTAAATCCCTCGCTAAGTTCGATTTAGCGACGGATTGGGATCCCTCGCTAAAATCTGTTGTTTATCCTGCATTTTTTTTTGTAGTGTGCCATTCCATTTCAGCGGTTGGGGTTAGGGTGTTTGTGAAGATGCAGAGAAGATGAAGCAGAAATATGGGTAGGGTGTTTGTGTGAAAGTTAGTGAAATGTGAGAACCTATTTATAATAAGTGTGATCGAACGTGAGTCGTTGATTTTTAACGATCAGAACTGTTGAAATTCTATCCGTTGGGGCACAATTTCCAAAGGAAATATTAGCCACTTGTTTTACTGACACATTTGACTGCTTTTTTGACTGATTTTAAGTCGTTGATGATAATGGACGGTGGAATCTGAGTCGTTGAAAAATCATTAAATATCTATCGTCTGTTATAGTGGTTCGGCACTAAAGTGCCGAACCAGTTCGGTTCGTAAGGTCCGAACCTGATAAAAACAATTTTAGGGGGGTGTCTCTGAAGATACAACACTCGGTGATGAACAACCGAACCGGTTCGGTTCGTAAGGTCCGAACCATCGTAATCTCCAAAAAAAAAGGGACACACGCGTTTCATTAAGGGCATTTTTGTCTTTTCGCTAGTTTAGGGAGTGTCTACTGAGTAGAGGGGGGTTGTACGAAGTATGAGCCAAGAAATTTTGACCGGTATTGGGTTAGTGGGTTTTATATGAATCAAAATAGTCCAGTTATTTTTTCTCCACAACGTTTAAAATGCTTGGATTCTTAACTTTACACACATTTTTCTAACCAATGAAAACCCTAATTATTAATTTTATTCATTGCTATTTATTTTAATTACATCAGTTTTTTTTACACTAATTGCATGAGTTATCAGTTATGAAATATCAATATCCCAAGTAGCTCCGTTGGCGAGATAAGGGATCATGAGATGAGAAGATATAAGAGAAATGAGAGGAGAGAGGTAGATATAGGTGGGGGGGAGAGAGGGAAATGCCATGAAATGAGAAGATGTAAGAGAAGTGAGAGGAGCTTTGAGATCTCCATAAGCAAACATTTGATATCTAGAGCTTCAAGATATGTTGCACAAACAGAAAACAAACAATAAAGAACCCAGAGCGTGGGGTTCAGCGGTTGGGGCTGATCCTCCCTTATCCAAGGGTCGGGGATTCGATCCCTACCTTGGGTACGGAGCAACGTTAAAACTCTGGGTCAGCTGTCCTGCCCCTCAAGGCACCTACAATTCAGCCAGGGGATTAGTCACTGCGGTCGGCGGTGGATACCATGGGTAAAAAAAAAAAAAACGAACAATAAAGCAAAACCATATATGGAAGATAAAAACAACTTTGGCCTTTTTTGTTAAGTCATTAAATATTTGTAAAAAAAAACTTTCACAGACGGATGAATTATAGAAATGCGGCCTAGCTAAAAACGTTGAGGGCTAAAAACTTTCAGAATACCTTTTATAACCTCAACTTCATCTCTAAAAAAAGTGGGACACATTTGAAGCTCCCCCCTTCAAATACTCACACTTTGAAGATCACCTCTAGATGCGGGATAATGAGTTGTTATGACTCGACTTGATTCATTCCATACCATGACAAATCAAAATGGATATCATTTTTTTGTAAGTATGACCATGAAATAATAACTGCTCATGAGCTTGATGCTTTAAATTAGGAAGGAGCTTGATGCTTGGTTTTAAAATAGGAGCTGATTTATTCCACCTTCCAAATATGTAACTTCCTCAATGGCTGTCCTATAATCATGCTCATTTCGAATTTTGTCAACCGTAGCCGATATATGAAACGGTCTTTGTGTTCCTATAATTCTTCTCTACGTGGTACATAAAAAAGTTAGAAATTTCATATTTAGTAATGCTATATCTCGCGAACGATTTTGTTCGTGAGTGCCACGAATGAGCTGGATGGTGTGGATTTATTTTATTTTTTTTACAAGTCAGTGGATCTATTGCTTCGCTTTTCCTTTTCTATTGCTTGAACTTTTCAAAAAAAAAAAAGATATGATGGAGTGTGACTATGAACACCATGGTTATGTGTTTGAGTTATTTGTGATGTGGTGGAATTTCTGATGATGAAGACGGGGAGAGAGAGAGAGAGAGAGAGAGAGAGAGAGAGAGAGAGAGAGAGAGAGAGAGAGAGAGAGAGAGAGAGAGAGAGAGAGAGAGAGAGAGAGAGAGAGAGAGAGAGAGAGAGAGAGAGAGAGAGAGAGAGAGAGAGAGAGAGAGAGAGAGCAACATTCGCTGATTTGAATCGCGTGAGGAAAGTCGAAATTCTCACTTCCACGTCATTTGTGCAGCGGTTTCACGAAATCCTTGTCAAAACTCCAACACTTAACATTTGGGCAAACCCTTTTTGTCAAAAAAAACATTTGGGCAAACCCAATGAAATAATGCCACCTCGGTAAAAAATACAATAGCTGGATATAATTAAAAACAAAATAGCATTTAGAGTACCAAGACATTAATGACTCTTCTCGTTCCTCCTCCAGTCAACACTCTTTCCTTTCACACATTCAACTCTAAAACCAGCATGATTCTTTCCTCAAAATCGAAACTCTATAAAACACAATAATAACAACACATACAGAATTGGTATTTCTGGATTTTTTTTTGAAATTTTGTTTTGATTAATTTTTTTGCTTTTTCGGTGGCAACCAGAACAGGAAACATAGAGCGTGGCGAGTGTAACACCCCTTTTCTACCCCTTAGTTCGCACGTCATTATCAGGGTAATTTCATTTTCAAAAATGTTAATTGAGTTGATAGAAAAGAAGTGCCACATCGTCATAAAAATTGAACTTCACCAAACATTCAACACGCCACAGCGGAATAAAAATAATAACTCGCTAAGCCTCTCGAACACGTCGCATACACTCCACATAGTCATTAAACAGTTAAATTAATTAAACTATCAAACTCCAGCCACGCCCCCTAGGTGCTACAGTATCAGAGAGCGACTCGACAACATCCCACAGCTAATAAGGAAGGCAGCAGGTCCTTCACTCGCGGTTACCTGCAGCGTTGCCACAATAGAGCAACATTCCAAGCAGAAGGGTGAGCTCCATTCAATCCATATAATAAATCACATGATAAGCAGTAAGTCAAGTCACAGCACTAGAGTAAACACATCACAAATCATCAATCACGTCATTACAACAACTCATAGAGTAAACACATCACAAATCATCAATCACGTCATTACAACAACTCATCACAATGCCATGCGGCTATATGAGATGCAACCCTCACCAGGGCATATGCATGATGGTACCATACTCGTCACTGCCACTATGGGCGAACATCGTCACTGCCACTATGGGCGAACATCGTCACTGCCACTATGGGCAAAATGCACATGCTATGAGACACTATGGACACATGTGCAACCACAAATCATCATAATCACAGCATCATCAAAATATGGACCACTAAGGGCAACAACGTCATTTAGTTAGCCACTAAGGGAATCCTCGTCGTAATCACATCATCATCAAAATATTGACCACTAAGGGCAACAACGTCATTTAATTAGCCACTAAGGGCATCCTCGTCGTAATCACATCATCATCAAAATATTGACCACTAAGGGCAACAACGTCATTTAATTAGCCACTAAGGGCATCCTCGTCATAATCATCACAATCACATCATCATCAAAAATATTGGCCACTAAGGGCAAAAGCGTCATTTAACTAACCACTAAGGCCATCATCGTCATAATCATCCATTTTGATACTAAAACGTTAAAACTGTTGGCTGTGCGCAAAAAAAGAATTTTTAAAGAACTCAACATGGCTTCACAACGTCCTGGGAGGACCACCGGGGACAGCCTCTTGGGCGCCCAGAAAACACCAGCAAATAATAAGTTTTTATTTTAAAAATATGACACACGGGTAGACGACCGAAAAAGCTTCCCAACACTTTTTGAAACGTTTAAAACGGATGCCCGAGTCAAAAGATATAGCGAAAACAATTTTATTAAAAATTGGGAACATCCTGGAAATGGCGCCCAGGCACAGGGATCCGGCGCCCAGCAACACAGAATTTGGCAACACAGGCAACAGGCGCGCACACGGGCGCCATGCGCCTAGGGCAGCAACACACGCACTGGCGCGCAACACAGCGCCCAGGAGAGGGGATCCGGCGCCCAGAAACTGGCGCAGCTTAAACAAGTTTGATTCCAGAAATTTGACTCAACTTTGGAGACTCATAACTTGAGCTACACAACTCCAAATCGAACGAAATCAGTGCCAAAACGACCGGCTTTAAGTCTATTTTCAAAAACAATCAGCCACATAATTTTTGGATCAACAAAACAATACCAGTTTTAGAAAAACCGAACAGTGTCCAGAATGCACACATATGGCGCCCAAGGCGCCTAGGGGTTACAAAATCTTATTTCTCATCAATTAAATTACTAATTCAACACCAAAATTCAATTACCAATATGAACATCAAATTACCACGGTCATCTCCAATTATCATCAATCACAATACCATCAAAACATTAATCAAACACTTGATATGCAATTCACCCTTTTAACATTTAGAACATCACTCTTGCAATTTTAATCATAGAATTCACAATCCAAATCATCATGATCATCCCATACATTCATAAATCAAACATGAAATCACACACATATCAAGAACATGGATAGATCTAGGATGTCCTAACTTACAACCCATCATGCCACCTATTATATAAATCGAATAAAACTCCCCTTAGCTCTTAAACGTATGCTCCTTAGGAGATGACCGAATGCACCACTAGAAACCACCGTAACACACGAGCCAAGGCCTTCAAATTGCGCAAACCTCCTCTCCTCTCCTCTCCAAGTCGCAAGCCTTCTCTCCCTTTCTCCTCATGTGCGCCACTCTCCCTCTCAATTCGCCTCACCTCACTCCTTTTTCTAAAAAAGAATGTGCTAATGAGCACTAACCCCTAATTTTTTTTGATTAAATATGCGCCTAGGTCATGGGTCATGGGCTCTCCTCAGCTTAAGCCCAATTTAATTGTCAACACCACCTCCTACTACAATACCACACCTTATTATATGCTATAATTTTTAATTATACTAATTAAATAAAATAAACGCCTAAATACTTAATTAAATAAATTAATTAAATATTTTGGGGTGTTACAGCGAGCATTCAGGAGCAGGACGAGGAGATGAGCAGAGTCCTCCTGACAGTAGGACCAGGTTCAGATTGAGGGCTAGACAGACTGGACACGCGTCTGAACGTCAGAGGCGTGTCCGAGAGCGAGAGCAGGAGCAGGAGCATCATTATCTCGAGCCTGCTGAGCTAGACGCCATGCATGTAGATGACCAGACTGAGGCTGAGGTTGCTCAGCATGATGATGAGGCTGCTGAGCAGGTTTTATTACACCGGTTGCATGTCCACTGCATCCACAGACTACTACAGACGGAAGAGGTAATACTTTTAATAATTTGTTTATTTTTTAACAATTAATTACTTTTAATAATTTATTAATTACTTTTATTTTTTTACATGCCCGGGGTAAGATTAAAGTTGCTTCTCATGGGGGAAGATATTAAAGATGAGACCTCAGCAGCACCACCCACATATAGCAGGATGGTTGCAGCAGGCGCATCTGTTTGAGCTGGACATCACACCTCTCGACAACATCAACCACGAGAACATATCAGCTTTTGTGGAGAAGTGGCATTCTGAGACCAGCTCATTCCACATGCCGTGGGGGGAGATGACAGTGACGTTGGACAACGTGTCCGCGTTGCTCCACTTGCCGCTACCGGCACACCGTTGGCGCATCGGCCACATTTTGACACTGCCAATGCTATTCGGGCTGGAGTTGACCTGCTGGGCAGAGTGTCAGTTCAACAGGGGACCGGCATTCTGATTTTCTTTCTTGACGGCCGCATACACACAGAACATGGAGCGTGGCCATCTTGATCAGGCGGCACGGTGCTATATTCTACACTTGTTGGGCAGCACCATTTTTGCCGACAAGAGTCACACATCTGTCCCTGTCAAGTGGGTGACTCTAATTTCTGACTTTGACATGTGTGGCCAATGGGATTGGGGTCCAGCTGCTCTAGTTATTCTCTACGAGCAGCTGAATGATGCTTGTTACTAGGAGACGTCGCAGATTGGCAGATACGCTTCTTTGCTGCAGGTAATTAATTAATTATTTATTTTTATTTCTTTTTAATTACTTTTATTTATATAATTACTTATTTTTTTAATTATTTTAGTGCTGGATATATAAGTATTTCCCCACCATCGTGGTGCGGAAAGACTTCGGTGCCAGTGAACTTCCACGTTGCAGCAGGTGGGCGAACAAGAAGTGCGATAGTATCAAGCTTCCGGAGTTTCGGCAGCTGCTGGATGACTTGCAGAGGGAGCAGGTCATATGGAGCCCCTGGGACGACCACAGACAGTACCTCCGGTTTCACAACATTTCATTATTCAGAGGTTGACTGCTGTGGGGGGATGTGGTTGTGCCTTATATGCCAGACAGGGTCCGTTGGCAGTTTGGATATGTCCAGCAGATTCCTGATCCATCTATTTCGGGCCCACATCCATCTACGGAGTTCATAGTACAGCAGCTGATGTTCTATCCATCCCTAGCGCGGGCTTTCAGGGATAGCGGTCGACGGACACCCGTCCAGGGTGTTTGTGATGACGAGTACCTACCATGGTACTTGCAGGTGTCCATTCCCCGCCTGAGGATGCACCTGCAGCTGCTGAGGATGTTGGTCCACTTCCCTTAGAGTCTAGGAAGGAGAGAGCAGCTAGGCATGTCCAGGATGTCTATGATAGTCTTTTGGCAGTCGACGGCATTCCTGGGGATGACTATGATAGTCTGTTGACTGCTTTACAGCTTTTGGACATTTAGTTGTATTATTTTTTGTATTTTTACTGTATTATTATTGTTTATTAGTTTAGCGAGTTTCGTTACATTTAATTATTTCGCGTAATTTTTTTTAATTTAAAAAAAAATATTTTTTAAAAATTTCTGGTTTTGGCTTCCGGAAATACCACTTTTTGAAGTATTTCCAGAAAACTCATATTTCTGCCTTCCGGAAATACTATTTCCGGAATTTTTTAAAAAATATTTTTTTTAACGAAAAATTAGGGGTATTTTTGGGATTTATGGTAAAATGGGGGGTATGGGGTCTAATGAGGGGGAGGGGGTACAAAAAAAAAGTGCCTTTTGGGTTTATAAGATAACAAATGTATTTTTGGTAGTTTGGGTAATTTGAGGGGTATGGAATCTAATAAGGGGGTACAAAAATCTTCACCCTTGCATAAAGGTTTTTTTATACCCCCACATATACACATTATACCCCACGCTGGGTGTGAAAAGACAAATATACCCTTAAATTTTTTACAAAAGTCTAAAACATTTACCATTTTTCACTTACATCTATTGGAGAGAAAGAGATAGTTACGTTTTTCACCCTCGCGAAATTATATAGTTCCGTTTTGTTGACTCCCAATCATATGATGTAAGTTAGGCATTTTTAGGACCAATTGTGCAGGGTTTTTATTGTATAACAGTTATTATCTGGGATTTAGTTCAGTTTTAGATCATTGTAGTAGGAAGTTCAATTGTAAGTTATTCCTTCACTTTTGGAGCTAAATGGGACTTGAAGACCTCTTAATTGGTTGTGGCATCTTTCGGCGAATCAGACACTTGCCCGGAAATGCAGCAATCTGGAGGAATTTTGCAAGTCAGAACTTTCTGTCATTCTTCGCGTCACGACCAGGAGGGTTCGCGACGCGATCTGGAGGAATTTTTACAAGCCAGAACTTTCTGTCATTCTTCGCGTCGCGACCAGGAGGGTTCGCGACGCGACCTGGAGCAGTTTTGCGAGGCCTGAAGTTTCTGTCATTTGTCGCGACGCGACGGCCACGGGCCGCGTCGCGATTGTGCGTAAAAATTAGGGTTTTTAAAGCCGTTTCAGCAATTTTAAAAGGGACTTCGTTTTTGGGATTGGGAGCCACACTTTGGAGCAGCTGGAGGTGCGATTTTGGAGCCTTCTCACCACTTGGGAACAAGGGATTGAAGGTTCTAAATGTCTTCCTTTATGTTTGTTTTCTATTCCATGTTGGTTTCCACTCTTAGGATGATTTGTAACTAATTTGCTTAGATTAGGGAGAGATGAATCTCCCAAACCTATCATGTGAACCATTGATCTAGTTAATTCAGTTGTTATTCGATTTGCTTGTCTAATTACCTATGTTCTTAACGCTTTTCAATTACATATGATAATTGCGATGATCCAGGCTAGTGATTGCATAGGGATATGAATTAGTAGCTGGAAATTGGGTATTTAGATCACATGCTAGTAATCATCATAGGAATATGTGGTAGCTTATGTGAATTCATTATAATTCTTAATCTTAATGCGTTACCCTCTGGCACGACTCACCTAAGGAATTAGGGTAACTCTTAGGGTAATAGGGGTCTTGAGACAAGGAATTGCCCTTGACCTAAATTGATGAATTGAATCTAGAAATTGAATAATTAACTTGAATTGGCTGAGGTTCATGTGATAGGCGAGGTGAGAGGATTCGATCCCTAGTCGTTTTTCTCGCGTTATTAATTCACGTTCGTGTTCTGTTACCAATTACTCGATTTATCAAATATCTACAATCTACGAATTTACAATTTTGCTATTGTTGTCAACGCGCAATCCCTGTGGATCGACCGGTTCTTACCGATAAATTATATTACTTGCGACATTTGGTACACTTGCCAAAATGTTAACAAGTTTTTGGCGCCGTTGCCGGGGATTGTTGACTTTGTTGTCGACAAGGCAAACGAGTTGATTCTAGATTTTTAGTTTTTGTTTGTTTTTAGTTACTTAATTTTGCTACTTGTTGGTTCCTTGAATTTGTTGACGTCTGCTTGGTGTTTCCAAAGAACTGTTTATACAGGGGCACAGGTACGTTCGGTTGAATTAATGGCTGAAAATCCACTGGGCAGACGCACTCTCAACGATTTTGGGAGAAGAACTCAAGGCACACATACTCACACCTTCCAACCAGTGTGGGCGGCTACTTTTAATATCAAGTCGTCCGTTCTCTCAGCATTAAGGTCAAAGCCGTTTTCTGGGGCGGATACTGAAGACCCAAATCAACACTTATCCTGCTTCCATGAAATCTGTAGGACCACCTATCCTGAGGGAGTAGATGAAAACTCCAAGCAGTTGCGCTTGTTTCCTTTCACTTTAACAGGCAGGGCAAAGGATTGGTTAAATACTCTTCCACCAGGAACTATCAATGCCTGGAGTGAACTTGAAGATAAATTCCTATCAAGGTTCTTCCCAATTTCTAAGTTTATTGAAAAAAGAACAGAAATCTCCAACTTCGCACAAGAGGATGAAGAGTCCTTGTACGATTCCTGGGAGAGATTCAAGCTGACATTAAGAAAGTGTCCTGGGCATGGTATTGACGATTTTGTGCAGGTACAAACCTTCTATCATGGATTAAATCCTCCAACCAGGATGATGCTAGACACCTCAGCAGGAGGGTCTTTGGGTAACAAAACCTGGGAAGAAGCAACACGATTGATAGACGATGTGACCTCAAATGAATATAGAATGCCGAATGAGGGTATAGCTGTACAGAAAGGGAAGATTTTGGAGCTGGATTCTAATAGCGCGGTGTTAGCCCAACAAAAGCTAATGTCTCTTCAAATCGAATCCCTCACCAAACAAGTGGCAGCTGCATTGGAGAGTAGGTCCCGGAATCAAACAATTACCCAGGTAAAACAACTCCATGACCAGGGGACTCAATTGCATGATGTACTCTCTCAATGTATGCAAACGACTCAGACCACATTGAAATCTCAAGAACAAGTCATACTAGGCATGGAGAGGAACCATGAGGTTTCATTTAAGAACTTGGAGAGCCAGATGGGTGAGATGTCAGGGAAACTTGCTGAGACATCCGAGGGTAGTTTTCTCAATAGCACGGTGGAGAGCCACAAGGAAGAGAGTTGCGGAGCTATTTCATTGAGGAATGGCAAGCAACTTAAACCGGTTGAAGCGACCAAGCACAACTCTGAAGGGGAAGGTAGTGAAAGGAAAGTGCGGAAGGATGAAGTTGAAAATGAGTTGAGTGAAAAAAACGAGGGAGTGGTGAAGTCTAACCAAAAAAATTATTTGTTTAATGAAAATTTGCAGGTGGACGAGAAGCCTAAGGAAATGCCTTCCTACATGAAGTTGCCATACCCTCAGTGGAGTAAGAAGAATCATAAGGATGAGCAGTTTTCAAAGTTCATGGAGATCTTCTCCAGTCTCCAAATTAGTATTCCTTTTGCAGAGGCATTGGAACAAATGCCTATTTATGCGAAGTTCATGAAGGAATTGTTGAGTAAAAAGAGGAAGTTCAAAGAGGATGAAATGGTGGCTCTGACCGAAGAATGTAGTGCCATTATTCAAAGGAAACTTCCTCCAAAATTGAAAGACCCTAGAAGTTTCACCATACCTTGCACCATTGGGAACTTGACTATAGGCAAGGCCCTTTGTGATTTGGGAGCAAGCATCAACCTGATGCCCTTGTCTATGTTCAAGAAGCTAGGTGGAGGTGAGGTGAAACCCACTAGGATGAGTCTGCAGCTGGCCGATAAATCAATCAGACAACCCTATGGGATCCTGGAAGATGTTCTGGTAAGAGTTGACAAGTTTTTATTTCCTGTTGATTTTGTGATTCTTGAGATGGAAGAAGATGCAGAGGTCCCACTCCTCCTTGGTAGACCATTTTTGGCCACTGGGAGGGCCCCCGTAGATGTTCAACAAGGACAGCTACGGCTAAGATTCCAAGATGAGGAAGTGATCTTTAATGTTTTCGAAGCTATGCGCCACCCGAATGACCAAGAAAAATGTTTTAAGTTGGATGTGATTGAAGATTCAGTGAGAGAAACTTTTAGACACAATTTACCCTCTCCTCCTCTTGAGAAGGTAATAGTGAATTCGATTGAGGGCGTGGACGAAAACTTGGGAATTGAAATAGGGGACTGCGTTCGCCAGTTTGAAGCTTCTCAGGTAGAAAAGGTTTTCAAGAGAAAAGAAGAGCTGAATAGGGGGGAAGGCACAGACAAGGGAACTCCCGAATTGAAACAACTCCCCTCTCATTTAAAGTATGTATTCCTTGGGAGCAATGATCAATACCCAGCCATCATCAGTAGTTCTTTAACTAAGCTGGAAGAAGAAAAGCTAATGAGAGTCTTGAGATCAAATAGAAATGCACTCGGTTAGACTATCTCCGACCTGAAGGGGATTAGCCCAGCTTTTTGCATGCACAAGATCAAACTCGAGGAAGAGTTCAAGCCGGTGATTCAACCTCAGCGGCGGTTAAATCCCACAATGAAGGATGTGGTGAGGAAAGAAGTGTTAAAACTCTTAGATGCCGGAATGATCTACCCAATCTCAGACAGCTCTTGGGTGAGCCCGGTCCATGTGGTACCCAAAAAGGGAGGTATGACCGTTATTAAAAATGAGAGGAATGAGTTGATCCCGGCTCGCACAGTCACCGGGTGGAGAATGTGTATCGATTATAGGAGACTGAACCAAGCCACTCGGAAGGACCATTTCCCGTTGCCATTCATGGACCAAATGCTTGAAAGATTGGCCGGTCAGGCTTTTTATTGCTTCCTGGATGGATACTCTGGATACAATCAAATAGCAGTAGAACCAGAAGATCAGGAGAAAACTGCCTTCACATGCCCATTTGGTGTTTTCGCCTATCGGAGGATGCCCTTCGGTCTGTGCAACGCTCCGGCAACTTTTCAAAGGTGCATGCTTTCTATATTCTCTGATATGATGGAAAATGCTATTGAGGTATTTATGGATGACTTTTCTGTTTTTGGTCCATGCTAAGATTCTTGCTTGGCTAACCTAAATGCAGTATTAAAAAGATGCATTGAAACCAATTTAGTCTTGAATTGGGAAAAGTGCCATTTTATGGTTCAAGAAGGAATTGTTCTTGGCCATAAAATCTCGTCAAAGGGCATTGAGGTTGATCAAGCCAAAATAGAAATCATAGAAAGGTTACCTCCTCCTATGAATGTAAAAGGGGTGAGAAGTTTTTTAGGACACGCCGAATTTTATCGACGTTTCATAAAAGACTTCTCCAAGATTACAAAACCTCTGTGCAATTTACTTGTTAAGGAAAATGAATTTGTCTTTGATGCCGAATGCCTGCATGCTTTCAATGTATTAAAGGAAAAACTGATTTCTGCCCCAGTCATTGTCGCCCCTAATTGGGACATTCCCTTTGAACTAATGTGCGATGCGAGCGATTATGCAGTGGGAGCAGTGTTGGGGCAGAGATCGGAGAAGTTTTTTCATGCCATATATTATGCTAGCAAGGTTTTAAATGAAAATCAGGTAAATTATGCAACAACGGAAAAAGAATTGCTAGCTATAGTATTTGCATTGGAAAAATTTCGTTCCTATTTGGTAGGGTCGAAAATAATTGTGTTTACTGACCATGCTGCGATAAAGTATTTGCTAACCAAGGGCGAGTCTAAGCCTCGACTCCTTAGATGGATTTTGCTTTTGCAGGAATTCGACTTGGAGATAAAGGATAAGAAGGGGAGCGAGAATGTGGTAGCAGATCATCTGTCCCGGTTGGATAATAAGGAAGTGACCGCACGGGAAAAAGAAATTCTTGAAGAGTTCCCCGATGAAAAGCTGTTTGCAATTGAAGAGAGACTGTGGTTTGCCGACATAGCAAATTTAGGGTTTTTAAAATTGAAGAGTGCGTAAAATTTAGGGTTTTTAAAGCCGTTTCAGCAATTTTAAAAGGGACTTCGTTTTTGGGATTGGGAGCCACACTTTGGAGCAGCTGGAGGTGCGATTTTGGAGCCTTCTCACCACTTGGGAACAAGGGATTGAAGGTTCTAAATGTCTTCCTTTATGTTTGTTTTCTATTCCATGTTGGTTTCCACTCTTAGGATGATTTGTAACTAATTTTCTTAGATTAGGGAGAGATGAATCTCCCAAACCTATCATGTGAACCATTGATCTAGTTAATTCAGTTGTTATTCGATTTGCTTGTCTAATTACCTATGTTCTTAACGCTTTTCAATTACGTATGATAATTGCGATGATCCAGGCTAGTGATTGCATAGGGATATGAATTAGTAGCTGGAAATTGGGTATTTAGATCACATGCTAGTAATCATCATAGGAATATGTGGTAGCTTATGTGAATTCATTATAATTCTTAATCTTAATGCGTTACCCTCTGGCACGACTCACCTAAGGAATTAGGGTAACCCTTAGGGTAATAGGGGTCTTGAGACAAGGAATTGCCCTTGACCTAAATTGATGAATTGAATCTAGAAATTGAATAATTAACTTGAATTGGCTGAGGTTCATGTGATAGGCGAGGTGAGAGGATTCGATCCCTAGTCGTTTTTCTCGCGTTATTAATTCACGTTCGTGTTCTGTTACCAATTACTCGATTTATCAAATATCTACAATCTACGAATTTACAATTTTGCTATTGTTGTCAACGCGCAATCCCTGTGGATCGACCGGTTCTTACCGATAAATTATATTACTTGCGACATTTGGTACACTTGCCAAAATGTTAACACGTTTACATCGCGTCGGAATTACCTACTTCCGTTTTCACACTCACGGAAGTACATAGTTCCGTTTTCTTGCCTGAGGAAGTACCTAGTTCCATCTACAGCTGCGCACAGAAGTAAGTAGTTCCATTTTTGTCTCTGCGGAAGTACCTACTTCCGTTTTTGTCTCCGCGGAAGTACCTACTTCCGTTTTCACTGTATTGGCCTGCGGAAGTACCTTACTTCCGTTTTTGGTTTTTAATTGATTTTTTTATTTTTATTTTTGGCAGTGGCTCGTACAGAGTTGGTGGTCGAATTCCCTGTGATTCACCTGGACAGATATTGTGAGGGGAGTCTTCGTCACGGCCGGGTGTTGGTGAACCGGAGGAAACTCCGGTGAGTACACGCACTCAGATTAGAGAGACTGGACATGTGTCTAACCGACATAGACGCATGCAGAGACGACAACAGTATACGGAGGATGAGGTACATGAGGAGCAGTCCCAGCAGGAGCTGGAGCGTAAGTGTGGGTATTTATAGGAATTGTCACTGATTATACACTGTTGATATTGTCGGTGCGATCCACACCGTTGATCAAAACTGTCAGTCAAATCGTGTCCATTAAATTTTAACAAAAACGAAAGTATCAACTAAATAGATAAATCTGTTAGTTCAAAAAAACAAAACGGATTTATTTATTTATTTATTAAGTAATTCCGTTTTGAAAAATAACAAAACGGAAGTATCTAACATAAATGTACTTCCGTTTTAATAACATTACAAAGACAAAAGTAAGTCTGAGATACATACTTCCGTTATTCAAAAATATAAAGACGGAAGTATATTTCAATTAGGTACTTCCATCTTATTTTTCCCAGAAATGGAAGTATCTATGGGTTAGGTACTTCCGTTTTGTTATTTTTTCAGAAACGGAAGTATCTATATGTTAGGTAAATCCGTTAGTTATTTTTTACTAGGGGAATTTTGGGAATTAAAAAATATGTGGGCGTATAAGGTGAAATTGTGGGGGTAAAAAAAACCGTTGCATAAATGATCCACGGCTATATTGTTGGGCCAATTGTCCATTTTGAATTTGTACACTCCAGACCATTCAATTCCTCCAAACCTTTGACCAAAAAAAAAAATTCCTCCAAACCTGATTAATAAAGGTTTCGTGAATCTTTGAAAATCGCATTAAGAAAAATATTGTCGGTTGAGAAAACAATAAAATTTAATTTCATTTATTCACATATATTCCAATCTAAGTCTTCTTATGTCCAACATCTCTGAGCAGCTTTCTGCAAAGGCCAGTTTTACATCTATGTACATGTGCATGGATTAATAAAGCACATGATTAATCATAATAGTCCCAAATAACAAACAATTTAAAGTACTTTCCATTTAAATTATGTAAATGGTTGAAGCTACATCATCATGATGTACATGATGATGTATTACATAATTAGAGAGGCATGGCCCATGAGATTATGCTAGCATGCAATACATGCACCAAAAGTTTAGAAAAAAAAAGGATAGAGAAACATTCTTTCCCAATAATCCCACTCTCTCAAATCATGTTTATCCAAACGTTCTTTTGTACCTATGAGATGGTTTTTTCAATTGTCATGTTTCTTTGTACCCTTTTAGGATTTACTTGTGTTTCAATTTTGATAACCTTAATATATTTCTATTCGCCCCCCCCCCCCTTTCATGAACCTTTTGGTTTTTAAATATTATACTATACACAAACATGAAGGGAATATATTAATTATTCTTATATTTTTTGGAGATTCATAATTGGGGTTTTTTTTTTGTACCCCCACCACCTCCCTATCTACCCCCATCGACCCTGCAAAAAGACGCAATTGCCCTTCACAAAAATTAAAAATCCCGAACGTATCCTGATTTCAATTTTTTTTTTTGGAAATCGGATTTAGGTAAATCCGATTTCCACTAAAAAATTTAAAAAATTTAAATCGGATTTAGGTAAATCCGATTTCCACTAAAAAATTTAAAAAAATAAAATCGGATTTATTTAAGATGGGGTAGATCCGCTTTGAAAAATAACAAATCGGATTTACCTTAATTGGGGGTAAATCCGATTTGTTATTTTTAAAAGCGGATCTACCCCCATATAAGGTAAATCCGCTTTTAAAAATAACCAAAGCGGATTTACCTTATGTGGGGGTAAATCCGCTTTGTTAACCTAATTAATAAATAACTCAGTTAAAATTTTAGATACAAATTTCGACCGTCTTTTGGTTCTGTTTAGTGTGTGGTTCGTTAACACGTGACGATATTGTACGTCGGGAGAATAATTTAGGCTAAAAAATCAGTTTTCGGGCAACCTACTCAAATTGTAATGAAACCACATTCTTTAAATCGGAAAAATATCAAGGATCAATACTCCTCAAGAAGGGACTTCTTTCAGGACTGGGGACCTCAAAATCCCAAATTCCATCGTTTACTATTTTATATTAATTTTTTTAATTTTTCATAATCTCCAAAAAATCTGAAAAAATTTGCATAACCTTATTTTGGTTTTATTAGATTTTTAGTGGTGTTTTTATAATTTTTGGATTAGTTTTGGCTGTTTAACGGATTTTTAGTAGCATTTTATAACCTTTTTTAAAAAATTAAATAAAAAACAATTTTTTTTAATAACAAAATCGGATTTACCTTAGGTGGGATAAATCCGATTTTCTTTTTTTAGGGAAATCGGATTTACCTTAGGTGGGATAAATCCGATTTTCTCTTTTTTTAGGGAAATCGGATTTATGTGCCCACCAGGTAAATCCGATTTCCAAAATAACAAAGCGGATTTACCTTCAGCTAAGGTAAATCCGCTTTGTTATTTTTGAAATCGGATTTACCCCCATCTGAGGTAAATCCGACTTTAAAAATAACAAAGCGGATTTACCTTAGATGAAGGTAAATCCGAGCGAATTGTAAGTTGGGCAGGGGTATTTTCGGGTTTTAGCAATTTGATGGGGGTAGATGGGAGTTGATGGGGGTAAAAAAAAAAAGGCCTTCATAATTTAAGTCCTAAAACCTACCTCTGTTTCCCATGATTCTATTCTCTTCTTTTTATACAGCCACTTTACTAATACCCCCCCTTCTAAAGTTAGATGCCTTAATTTGATGCTATATTCTAGCATGAAATATATTTGCAAGGAAAGGGATGATTGAATGTGTAATAAAATTTGCAGTTACTTCTAATTTACCTATAAGATATAGTGTCCTTAATTTAGGTTCGTAGCTTTGTGAATAATGATTTGCTTGTTAGCTTAGAATATGGAGGAAAATACTGAAATTTCTAGTATATTATTATACCACTTTGAATTAAAGGTTAAGAAGCGGATTATAGTAATAATAATCTTGATGGCAAAGTAAAGGATTAAAGATAATCTTTCCATGAAAGCTAAGATAATAACCAACACATGTTGGCCCACTAGAGTAGCCTGCCCTGGGTACGTAGTGGGGGTCAACTCGATTTGCTCCCGGGTTCCATTCTCACCCACGTTAAAACATGTTGTTGGCCAACCTAATATTTGGTTCTACGGGCGAGTGGAGATTAGTCTTTCGTTGAAAGCGTTGGGACACTTCGTGGGTAGCCAGCAATTTTCTAAATAAAAAAAAAAGGATTAAAGATAATCTTTCATTGAAATCTATGTAACTTACTCTAAAATAGTATACTATGAAACCTATATCGTATAACTTAAGGCATTTTTAATTTTTAGTGGGATCTGATATAATTATCCTAAAGAATTTCAAAATCAAATTTGTTTTAGACTTTCCATTGAAGCCCCCAAAATGTAACAAGATATTAAGAGTCTCATACGGGATATGATATGACGTGAAAAATAGCTCATATTTCATCAAAAACCTTATATATATATATATATATATATATATATATATATATATATATATATATATATATATATATATATATACTATCTATCTATACCATTAACCTACTATCAAAATATCAATCTTACCATTTTCCCAACTAAATAATTTTTAAGATATTTATGTAATTTCACTTTTTCAATAATCTCTACGGGAAACTTTAATACAATTTGAAACTTTTTGACTTGTTCACTTTTTGAAACTTTAATACAATTTTGTTTTTTAATAATCTCTACGGGAAATATTACATATTGCTGGTAAATGTTGACGGGTAATGTTCGGACTAACTCAATAACAATTTGAAACTTTTTGTTTAACTACTTTAAATTAGTCTTGATTTTCATGGAGTAATGTTCGGACTAATTAAATTATGTCTAAGTCTTTTAATAAAAATAACACGACAACACCCATGTGTATGCACGGGTATACTGCTGCTATGTATATATATATGGGTTGCTCATATATAGCCCCAAAAAAATATTTAAGTAAAGGAAATAAAGTTTGTTTTCGCGTTTGTTCATCTAAGCTTGTGTCTGACATGACTCCACATCGGGTTTAATCCCCAAAATAAACATACGCAACACTAAGTGGATTTTTTTGTTACTGTGTTATTGATGAGCAATTTCTGCCCTTTTTATTCGTGACTAATTTGTCATGGAGAATCTAGCTGGTCACGTGTACCCGATTTCGCCAGTTCGTGTACTTCTTTATCTCTCAATAGAGTTTTTACCACACCCAAGAAGATTCAAATACGAGACTTTGGGGTGGTATCCAAACTCAGTTACACATTGGACCAACTAAGTGAATTTAATTTGTCGATAAGTTAAATTTAACAAATTTGATTAATCATTTGTCAATTTTATCCAAATTGAACAAGTAAAAGCTTATATAAAAATTAAGGATACTCTCAAAATTATAATTTCCTATCACATCACATCACATTATATAAATGATGATGCGCCACTCCTTTTCTGAGGATTCTAGGAATGAAGTCATGAAAAGCTCATTCTTAGTGATTGAAGAAGTTGGCCCCATAAGAACAAACGGAATGGGTCTTAGTCAACAATACATGTAAAACCATTATTGTTTTTTGTTTCAAAATATGGTCAACTCAACTTTCTTTAGGGGTTATATGGGTCTTAATTGTCCTGAATTTCTGATTGAAGTTTCTGGAATGGACCAAAGCATGAACTGTAATAGCTACTTGTCAATCCAATGGAGTCATATCTTAGACAAAATGTCTCACGGGTCGGGTCTTTGGGGACAAAATTCTCTTGTGCTTTTGCTTTTTCAGTCTTTCCTTCCCTCACTCACAACAATCCCCCTTCTATGACGGATCTTAGTTTTATTACTAATATTATTAACAGTAATAGTAATGCTATTCAGCCAAATTTTTCTAGACAAAAATAGACAAAAACCACATTACAACATCAATTAACCAAGTCACAACACGTTTCCAAACACACATTAAGTGGTCTGCATGTTCCAAAAGTACAAATTAATTGGGGTATGTTTACTAAAATAAATATTCATGGTAGAATTAAACAGTGATGTGAAAATGATTCAACCATGTAATCTAGAGTCAATGCAACCCACTCTGTGCTAATGATAATGTCAAAAAAGAAAAAACTTAGGCTCCCACTCTGAAATGCCCATATAAATACCACACAAAGTGGCTCTTTTTCCATATGCACTCAACATCTCAAGATAATCTCACAGCTTGAAAAGGGAGACATCATGATTATATAACTAGGCCCCAATCAGAATATATTTCACAAAAAGAATTTCATAACGAATTAAAGTGTTAAGAAAGTCATCAACTGCAGTCTAGTTACTTAAAACTCTTAATAAGCACCATAAAGTTGACTACATGATCCATTGAGAAAAGTTACGTAGCACCTTATATGGAATGAATAAAAAGAAGACAAAATTTTGATGTAACATATAACTGAGACTTCAAATCAATGGGGGATAACGACCCATCAAGAGGCTGATATTCTTATTTGTAGCGTAATGTCTTTATTTGAATACTTCCGATCAAGAGAATGATACTAAACTAAATGTTACTGTGAAAGAAATTCATATAGACTCTCCAATGCAAGTTGCTGATATATCTTTAGAAGTTGTACTTTCCTATTTAGAATCACTCGAAAATATCTAAACATTAGACACGAGTTGAAGAAGGTAGTAGCCTAGAGATTTTTATAATATTGCTGAGTCTGAGTCCTCAATAGCCAAATCTAAAATGCGCTGATCATATACGAGAGACAACCCAAATCCTTCTTATAAATGTGTTTCTTTAATCTAATTTTTGTTCATAGCTATTATATTCAGGCTTTTTTTAAGTGGTCTGGTTTGTGATCAAGATGTGGAAATTAATGTAATAAAATTCCTTCATTTACAATAAGCAAAGTCAGACACGTTCTACTCTGACAAAATGTGTAATCAACTTTCGAAGGTTCTGTTTGGCGCGTCTCATCCGCTAGCAGGTAGCGGATGAATGTAGCGGATGAAACTAGCCGATGAAGAGTACTGATGGTTTGAAAAGCGCTAAAAAAATGCTACTTAAGTAACACCATCAGTAGCGCTTTTCTGAAAAACGCTCCTTATTTCAAAATCACACTAAACATCAGTAGCGCTTTCCTAAGAAGCGCTCCTGATTGTAAAATCTCGCATACCCCACACTACAAGAAAATCGACGATTTCCGACGGCAATTTCCGTCGCAAATGCAGCGATTTTCGTCGGCAGTTTCCATTACAGGAGCAAGCAGAGAGATAGCACGAAGAAAGGTCATCCGATACAAATAGTGTGGATTGTTAATCATCTCCAAAACCTGTCCCACAGATACATGTGAAGTTGCATTTAGGACAACAAAAAAAGTAATGGCGAATAAAAGCAGATATTTCAATGAAACCCATCTTCAGTCCCTACCATAAAACCCCTTAGGATAATATTACAGATGCACTCCCTATAATAGAGGCCAGAGCCAAGATAGATAAAGGCTGAACAGAAAAACGCTAATTTTAGCCGCAGCGCAAAATTCAATTCGACTGAGGACCTTTTTTTGTACATGACTTCATCTTTAATCAAGTAGAATCAGAAAAGAAAATAACTACATTATAGCAAACTGAAAACAATCCAAGATGAGTGCAGGTATCTAAGACCTCAATCTATAGACAGCTGCAAACAGTAGAAGATTTTCACACTGTCCCCTACTTCACTTCCCATGATGGCTCAAGAGCAAACAACTTTCTTCCAGTATTCCAATTGAAAACTGGCAGGCTCATTAATTCATTTACAGTATATTCCATTATTTTCTAAAAAAAGGAATATATCAAAATCAAACTATGAAGAGAAAGAGGTATAGAAGTGCATTTCCAGCAGAAGATAAAGACACACATAGAGAGAAAATAATCGAACACATGGTAGTAAATACTAAATAATAAATCAAACAAATAGACGAACCTGGGGAACTATGTGCTGCATAGCCCACTCAGGACCAAACTCTTCAGCTAGGCGTTTCAAGTTGTTAGCAGCTGCTTCCCGAATTGAATGAACCTACAAAAACAAAAATAGTAATTTTAAATATGAGGTTCACAAAATGCGTTCATACTAGTAAGAAAGTCAAGAGCTCAAACCTTATCCTGTAACCATTGCATGCAAAGGGCACCCAGCTTGTCGTCAAAAAATCCAACCCCCAATTGACTTGCCAATAGGGGTATATACTCTATAATTGCAAACATTCAGCAGATAAGAATGTAAACGCATTTAAAGCAGATGCTGCAAAATGAAAATATGGTTAGCAATTAGTTTCATTTGCTTCAACTCCAGTCATGTAATGCTATATATAGATGCATCAACAGATCAATTTTCACAAACATTGACATTAAAAACTAACAATCTTTCCTGGCAGTCTTTGAAGCCTCTTACGTATAGACAAACGAATATCAAGCCCTAAAATCAAGGAAGAAAAACAAAACCAAAAATTAAATAGACAAACGAATGTGCATAGGATATGTATTGTAAGATGACTTACCAATATTCTTAAGGACAACTTCAAGTACTGGAACTACACTCCCAAAGACTTGTTTATGAACATCATTTGCTATAGAAGACCTACAAAACCAAGTTAAAAATATTCATTAATAAATTTATCATCTCAATTAAATTGTTTACTTGACTTTATGTTCAAAAAACAGATAGTGGAATAATACCTTGATTGATCAGTGCAGAAGGAAGTATTGGACTTCCACACCTTCTCATTACGAGTTTTATAAGAGGCTGTGGCCGTTTTGTCTTCTTTGATTTATCTTTGGCTAAAGTGCTCCCGGGGTCCCTTATCTTTATTTAAAGTAACGATTTGGTCCTTTATCTTTTTTTGTCCCAAATCAGTCCTTTATGTTTTAAATTTTTGACACATAAATCTTTTTGTCCCGAATCAGTCCTTTATGTTTCAAATTTTTAACACATAAATCAGCACTGTTAACGGAAAATGATTTATGTGTCAAAAATTTGTAAGATAAAGGACTTATTTGGGACAAAAAAAACATAAAAGACTAATTCGTTACTTTAAATAAAGATAAGGGACCCCGGGAGCACTTTAGCCTTTATCTTTTGAACTTTCCTTCGATGATGCATCTGGTAACTTGAGAATCTCCCTGGTCAAACGATACCACCCAACAGCACGCTCCTCAGTCCTAAAAAGTGCAAACATGAAAGGATTACCACCCACGCATGACAAGACCATTAAAACTTCAACAGAATTAATAATTTAGCCAATCAAATATTGTATGGTTATATAGAAGAGAATAGAAACTCATTATTTAATATAAATCACACCTCTCAGTGTTATCAAATTTTCCAAGTACACACAAAATGGCCTCAAAACAGACTCTTTCATTGGGATCCAACAGATGTTGATAGAGCACTGAATTGAACTGAGATCTAATATCTTGTCTCTCTGTACATGCATGTAAATAGAAATTTAGTCATCACAAACTTCCCAAGTGTCAATTTTCATTAAATAACAAGTTTTTTAACACACCAACCATCTAAAGCTCTAGCTCTCGATATTGTACTGCATAACCTCGCTAGAGAAACTCTAGCAAGAACATCGTGCAAGTGGAGAACATCTTGTAAAGCCCATGCAACATACACCAAAAAACCATGACCAAACAATCTAATTTTATGCAGCAACATAAATATAAAAATCAAAATCCACAAAGCTTTATTTCTTACTATGAAAGCAAGAGGTTGGAGCAGTAAAACTCGGCTATTGGGTATGCAAACATTTTCCATATGTATTTGGACTCGATGGTTTATTGAATACCCGAAATAAGTAATGTAGGTGCTTTGATATATTTTATCAGCAGAAAACTGGTTCTTAGTCCTTAATTACTAGTTTTTACTGAATAAAGAAGACACCATTCACAACCAATTTCAAACAAAGAAAAGGAAATAAAGGAAGCAAAAGATGATGAAGATCCAATAGGCGTACCTCCAGGCTGCACATGTTTCCCTGCAGAAGAAAACCCCGGAAGCATTAGATAAAAGATAGTAAACTACGGAGAATTTTTTCTCTAACATTTAATTACAAAAGAATATGTAGTAAATCACCATTGAATGAAAATTACTATGAGGAAGTGTCCTGTTACCTAAGGCCATTGCAACAACATAAGGGTCTCTTGCAGCTACCTCGGAAACAATTTCCAGAGCATGCCTCACAGCAACCGGACAGGGCAGCAACTATTTCCAAAGCATGCCACAAAGAAAAGAGAACCCCACATCAGTTTCACCTTTAAAACTAACCAAACATAGAACCTAATGCAATTCATCCTCATTGAGGAAAATGATCAAACAATTAAGATGCAACAAAGGTAAGCACTTGGCAGCAACTATTTCATACAATCCAACACCCCACAGTGAATTCCATTGTGTATAAGACTCAAACAGAAAAAATAATTTGCCGCATGTACTTCTTTCTATCATGGAGTATGTATACTAGTTGGAATACACAAATCAGCACCAATAATTTCATGAAGGTGAGGAAGTATGAAGGGCAAACTTGTTTAGCAGAACTAACCAAACACATACTCTGACCCAACGCAGAAGCAACGGAGAGTAGCTTCAGTTGAAACGTGAGTTGAGGATGAAATGATTTCTGAGAGCCGAGTGCCTGAATCACAACCATCAAAAAAGGATGCTTTACTGAGAGTGTATAGACAAATAATAGGCAATCATTAACATTCACGCTCAACAATCAACAGATTCAATTTCAAGAGAGTAAGAATTAGGGATTTAGGGTTTTAAAAAAAAATTGATTTCTGACCTTGAGAGTTTGAGAGCTTGAGAGTTCTGGAGGTGGTGCTCGCAAAGGAGGGAGCTTGAGAGGGAGGTGGAGCTCGCGCTGGAAGGCGGCTTGAGGGTGTGGTGTTGGTAGCCAAACTGAGAGAGAGAGTGAGAGGGTTGTGAAGAAGAGGAGAACCGTGTGGTGGTGCGGAAGTCTCCGGCGGTGGAAGTGAAGAAGGAGATCCGTGAAGTGAGAGAGAAAGAGTGGAGGGAGGAGGACGGTGGAGAGTGAGGGAAGCATTTCGTGGAAGAGAGGAGTCGTGAGGTGAAGGAGAAGGATATGTTAATATGTTAAAATGAGAACTGAGAGGGTTCGATGAAGCTGGGCTTTTTTTTATTTTGTTTCACAGTTTGCGACGGACTTTTTGACGTTTCCGACGAAAATATCCGTCGGAAATTTGCGACGGAAAACAACTTCGTCGCAAACGTAAACGGAAATTTTAGCGCCTCTTCTACTGAACATTTACGACGACTTTTTCGTCGGAAATTGCGACGGATAAGAGTTTGTCGGAAAGTTTCGCAGGAAACGGGGCTTATTCTTGTAGTGCCATAAGTAGCGCTTTCGTCTTGAGCGCTTCTTATGTTAAAAATGCGCTACCCCATCAGGAGCACTTTTTACTTGAGCGCTCCTTATTGTAAAAATGTGCTACCCCATCAGGAGCGCGTTTTAAAAAGTGCTACCTATGGTTAATAAATTTTAATATTCTAAAACCTAATTTCCTCGCGCTCCTTCACGTTCCAGTACTCTCTCACGCACAAATCTCACGCACAAACACTACTGTCTCTCAACGTTCCAGCATCTCAACCCTCACCTCCTCTTTGCGCCGCCGTGATTAAAGCTTCTCATCGCACGCACTCCTCGCCAATAACGATGCCTTCGACCACGACGTCCTCTCCACCACGTCGTTATCTCGTTGGCTGCGAACAGAGCTCGTCGTTCATCTCTCTCATTTGCGAACGTCGTTCATCCGTAAGTCTATCTCGTCCTCTTTTCTTCTGATAATAGGTTTGGTTGTTAATAATACATTTGTTCTCGCCCCTTTCTTTTTTAGGGATTTTAGGTTTTAGGGTGTTTAGGTCTCATAGTTGTGTTACCACTGTTTACAAGTGTTAATTTATGATGTTACCAACTTTGACTGCCAGGTGTATGATAAAATGACCATGTGGCTATTTGTAGAGTGTTTGATATTTCAATGTGTTTAATTTTGGTCTTGCAGCATGTTCATATTTTTTTTTGTGTGAATGGATAATTTAAATTATGTATGTGTTTCAATTAATATATATATATATATATATATATATATATATATATATATATATATATATATGTTGTTTTAGTGCTTTGGCAACTTATTGGGGATTGCGTGATGTCAGGACTGCGTACAGGAAATCATCATCTTCTACAAAATGGATAGCAATAAGGGTAAGTTTATAATCAATATTCTTATGCATATGTAATTAATTAAATTTAATAATTAACTAAATAATATTTTGTTTTATAGGGTCCCAAACAACCAAACGGCAATGAATGCGGGTACTATGTAATGAAGTTTATGATGGACATCATCACTCACAACCAAATGGAAATCCCACTCCATGTATGTAATTTGATAGTTTATTTTTTGACAAGTAATTCAATATCTAATTGATATTGATATAATTCTAAGTTCATTTTATTTTATTTTTTCAGTCTTTTCCTGAATATGTGTGTGGAGCTCAATTTTCTTGATGAGAAACTTACTGAGCTCAAAGGAGAGTGGTGTCGTTAGGTTGCCGGTTTGATTCATACAAATCGAAATTGATGTAATTTTTTTTGGATATCCTATTTTTGTAGTACCTGATATTGGATATGTTGTAATTTTTGTTGATCTTTTTGTACATGAGGATTGGATTTACGTAATTTTTGTTGGCACATATGTTGATATATATATATATATATATATATATATATATATATATATATATATATATATATATATATATATATATGTATGTATGTTGGATTTATAAATTAGTTGGAATTTGATTTGAAATTGGTTTTTGATTTGGAACTTCATTTGGAAGTTTGTTGTTGGTTGTTGGTTGATGGTTGCAGGAAGCTGGGAATGGGTAATAGAGAAGAAACAAACAAAAAATTCTTTGAAAAAAATTTAGGCATAGGTAGCGCTTTCTGTAAAAAGCGCTACTGATGGTCTTAGCGCATCTAGGAATAAGGAGCGCTTGTACTAAAAAGCGCTACTCTTGATTAGATGCGCTAAGACAATAAGTAGCGCTTTTTACAAAAAACGCTACCTATGGTCTAAGCGCATCTGGAAATAAGGAGCGCTTACACCAAAAAGCGCTACTCTTGCCTGTTCATTAGTAGCACTTTTGGAGCGCTACCTTTAGGGGATTGGCAACAGGAGTGCAAGCTTTAGGAGCGCTCGAAAGCAGGGGCGATTTTAGGGCCCAGCTAGCCCGGGCACGCGCCCGGGTTCAACTTCTACTTTGTTTGTAAAGCCCCCAACCCAATAGCTGATTTTTAGTCATAACCAGGGGCAAAAATAGTAAAACAGTGGGTGTGAAATAAAAAAAGAATGGTCCAGCCCAATGTAAAAAAAAGTAAAACCCAAAAACTAAATGAAACCCAAAAGCCCAATATATATAAAAAACTAAATAAAATAAACAAAGCATATATTGCCCTACTCTTATATGTTGATCATTATTTGTTTTTTACATAGTTTCTTTTTTTGGATCATAAAATTTGTTAGATGAGGAGGCTTTTGGTACCTAGAAGTTCTATTGAGAATGCGAATGTTGTGCAACCGGAAGCCGAAGTAGAAGAAACGCCCCCTAATGCGGCCAATGAGTTTAATCCAAATGACATTGTGCTTTCATTTTGAGTTTAATCCAAATGACATTGTGCTTTCATTTTGAATACCATCTCAAGCGGCGGGTTTGATAGAAAAAATGGAGAGCTTTAAATTTGCTTTCATTTTGAAATTGATGTTAAAGTTGTTTGGTATCACAAATGAGCTTTCAAAAATCTTGCAAAGAAAAGATCTAAACATTGTGCTTGCTATGGAATTAGTTGATGATGTCAAATCTCGGTTGGCCACATTGAGAGATAGTGGTTGGGATAATTTATTTTTTGTTGTCCAAGAATTTTGTGTTGCTAAAGGTATTCCGGTGCCAAATATGGATGAAGAAATACCAATTCGGGGTCGTTCAAGAAAAGAAGGGAGAACTATCACTAATCTTCACCATTATCGTGCAGAGATTTTTTATGTTGCTATTGACAAAATATGTGTGGAGATTGATCACCGGTTTAGTGAAGGAAGTAACAATGTGCTGAATTGCTTCTCATGTCTTGACCCCAAGAACTCTTTCTCAAGGTTTGATATTGATAAACTTGCTCGTCTTGCTGATATTTATCATGCTGACTTTTCTGATGATGATCGTGGAACAATAAGAGAGCAACTTGACAATTATGTACATCACATGAAAATGCATGCTTCCTTTACTTCTTGTGAAGATATTGAAAGTTTGGCTATGAAGATGGTTCAAACTCAGAAACATTTGGTATTTCCATTGGTCTACAAACTCATTGAGTTGGCTTTGCTGTTGCCGGTGTCGACAGCATCCGTTGAAAGAGCTTTTTCAGCAATGAAGATTATCAAGTCTAAATTACGCAACAAGATCAACGATGAGTGGTTCAATGACTTGATGATATGTTACACCGAGCGGGAGATATTCAAGTCACTTCAAGATGTTGATATTATGCGAACATTCACCCGAAAGAAGTCTCGGAAAGGGCATTTACCTCCTAATTTTATTTAGCACTCTATTGACAGGTTAGATTTCATCTCTCCTATTTAGCACACTTTATGATTATGTATATATTATGTCATATGTAAATTGGCAGGAAATTTTCTTGCCCAGGCTCTAGAAAAATCCTGGCTTCGCCACTGCTCGAAAGCGCTACTGATGGCCCAAAAAAAGCGCTACTCATTAGTAAATCTGTTGTAGTGAACACTAGCGGATAGCGTCTCACTTTTTTTGGCATTTTTACCCTTTTTATTTTTCTTATTTTACTTCTCTATTCTTATTAAATAAATGTAATCATGAATTAAATATGTATGTATTTTTATGTCATTTTACATTTATCGGCTAGTTCAACCGCTAGTTTTATCAAACACATCATTTGCTATCAACTAGCTCATCCGCTATCCGTTAGCTCATCCGCTATCCACTATCCGCTATCCGTTCATCCACTATCCAATACTTTTTACCAAAGAGAGTCATAGTATAGATTAATATTAACATGGGCATATGGCTCCTTGTAACATGCATTTCCATTTCTATTTAATATACCTTGGGAAAACCACATTTATACAAGTGAAAGTCCTATTTTTATATTCACTTCTTCTCTTTGACCATAGGGTGCATAGGGCCACATCTTATTTCCTTACTTGAATTCAAATGCTACTATTAAGAATTCAATCTTAGGTTAGTTAAATTAATTAGGCCATAGTAACTCTACATAACACAGCACGCTCTTCCACCCTTCACGCATGCTCTATAATTACCTATTGCCAATTATTGACTGAATCCACAACAATAGCAACAACCCCAAAAAACACATGAGAAGAAACATTGAGTTAAGAACTCATTACATGTTTTAAAATGTTCATTTAATTGTGAACTACTAGTACATCTTTCTGTTTGCAAAACATGTTTTGCCTTTGTTTCCTTACAAGTGCTGACATATGACAGGCTTTAGTGACCACCCTTTTGGATATAAACCATCACTAATATTTGCGCTTTTCATGCTCAGCCACACACAATTAACAATGATTAGCAAGCTAATTAAACCACTTGCCACCTTGGTTGTTACACTATAGTCTTCACAAATTAATGTCAAAATTAATAGTGATATTAGCATCTTTTTCATCCCTTCAATGCTCCATCCATCAATTGATAAGGATTGAGTGATATTTACCCTCTTAATTCATGAAAACCATAGTGATAGTAAGTGACAGGTGAACAACAAAGACATTATCATCCATTTATGAAATGTCTTAATTAATTTAGTTGTGCAAGGCCAAGCCTAATGTGTACCCTACTAAAAAGGGTATACAACTGATTTCCATTTATTTTGATTTTTAATATTTTTATTATATTGTGACTTTAATAGGCAAAAATTTGAATCTTAGACTTTTTTCTCTAATTCATTCAAATGTCTCAGCTCAACCACTTGAACTATATCCTAAAGACGAGAACACGCTATTCTTATTATTTTTTTCAGTAGGTGCAACTGACTCATGAGTTACACACAAGTCCGCCCCTAGGATCAGCCACTAGTGCAATGGTTTATATTTATAAAAATACATGCTATAATTAAATTAAGCCTTATTTTAAAATTTACCTAGAATTGGTTAGATGTGTTTTTTGAATTTTCACTCAAGCAACAGATGGCTAAACTAGAAATCATGCAACTTTTGCCTTTTGAGTTTGCAGTTGCTATCAAATTCCAAGCATATATACCTTGATACTTCACAAAAACATGGATAAGGTATAATGCTCAATGTTTGTGGATGTACAAGAGAGAGAGAGACATGAGTTTCTGTATAGTTTCACTGAGATTATATAATTTATTTATTTATTTATACCAACCAATTAGCTGTAATGAGAGTGACTCACAGGGGACCAGATTCTCTACATGCTTTCTATTTTTAATGCTGTTGAACTAGGTAGGTTCTTTCTGAGAAGTCAGGAAACAGAGTTGGATTTAAGAATTCAGAGCTAGAAAATAAAGGGATTGCTGGCAAATTGAAATTAGTATGCATCATTGCCACACACCCCAAAAGTAGAAATACTGTGAAAAAGAAATGTAACTTTAACTTTAGTGCTCTCATAATTTAATTAGCCCCTAATGTCTCATATGTTTAAAGTTTAAATTTACCTTGTATTGTTGGTATTGATCATTTTGATTGTGGATACAAGTACTTATACATATGTATAAAAGTAGTGAGGCCTAAGTAAGCTAAATTTTACTCAAATAAAACTATTTTTTATTTGCATTCAAGTGTTTTTTTTTGGTCATCAATTGGTTATATATTTCTTGCAATACATTCCTATTTATGGTCTTCTTGTAGCTTAATAATCCAGATACTGAGGCTGGTATTATCATTAGTCTCATTAATTAACATTAAGATAAGTGCATATTTAATATCTAATATATTTAAAACATGGTCCTGTCATGAAAAGGAAAAACCCCACCAACATATAGATTTTTTAAAAATAAATAAAAAAAGAAAGAAATACGTGTGAATAGTAGATTGACATCTTTTTCAGAGTGTCCGTCGACACAACTTTTTCAATGACGACATTTGACCCTACAGTAACATCATAATTCAGTCTACATTTCCCTATACTTGGTTGTAAAATACTCAAATTAATGTAACAAAAAAAATTGCTCAAATTAATTAATGTGTTTTCGTTTTTTAATTAACTAGAAGTATACCCGTGCATACGCACTGGTAACATCATTTTCTTTGTACGAATAGATTTAGCCAGAAGTCAATTACAATAAATCTTTCAAGTTATTAAGAAATGAATTGTTACAAATTTACATTTTTTTATCGTTACAAAATATATTTTCTCAGCCATAAAATTATGATAACATGTAACTTTTCCACAGAATATTGATTAATTATTCTGATAATGTGTAACGTTCCACCATAAAAAAGTAAATGAAATTCTAGCAACAATATATAATTTTTACCCGCTGAAACTTAAAAATAAAAAAATGGTTATATCGACAACGTGTTCCATTTCCACATAAGAAATCAAAAATAATGAAATTATATCATCAACATGTAATGTTTACCTATTAAAACTCAAAAGAAAGATAAAAAAAGATTTATAAAAGAAAAAACAAACCATTCATTTATAATAGTAAATATATTATTGTAAAAAAATAGTAAAGATATTTTCCCGTCCAATATTTTAGATATGTGTAGTATGGTATTTGTGGTAGTGGTTGAGTTGATAAAATAGATAAGTGATAGTTGATAAATAGATAGTTGATGATTAGTACTTTGATTAAATAGGTTGTAGATAGAATAAAAATATAAAATGTGAATAGAGAGAGAGAGAGAGAGAGAGAGAGAGAGAGAGAGAGAGAGAGAGAGAGAGGGAGAGAGGGTAGAAGTGGAAGAGATAGAGAGAAAATTGAGAAAGATAAGAGTGAGAAAAATTTAAGAGATGATGGGAGAAAGTGGAACCCACAAAAAAATGAAATAGAATAATTGTAAATTTCCAAAGAAACCATCAAAAAGTAATAAGTTAAATGGGTCATTTGGTAATTTTACCAACCCTGTATTTTATTATATATCTAGTTGATATTTTGGACATAAGTAGTTTGGTATTTTTAGTTGTGGTTTAGTTGATTAAATAGATACTTGATAGTTGAAAAATTGATAGTTGATGATTAGTAATTTAAGTAAAAAGCTATATAAAAAAAATGAAATGTGAAGGGTGAGAGAGAGAGAGAGAGAGAGAGAGAGAGAGAGAGAGAGAGAGAGAGAGAGAGAGAGAGAGAGAGAGAGAGAATAGAGGTGGGAGAGATAGAGAGAAAAATGAAAAAGATATAGTGAGGGAGAAGTAAAAAAGTTGGTTTAAATATGAGATAAAAAATTTAAAAGATGATGGGAGAAAATGGGACCCATAAAAAATGAAATGAAATAATTATAAATTTCCCAAAAAGGTCCTTAAAAAAGTAATAATTTAAATGGACAATTTAGTAATTTCACCATCCCTATGTTTTCTTATAAAAAATAAATAAATAAACTAGTTGATTATCCTACTTATAAAGCGAAGGCCGCCTCGGCGCCAATACTTCTGGTTTTTTTTCTTTTTTTTTAGTTATCTTGGTTTTTTATTTTTTTTTCCTTTCTTCTTTTTGTCTTATAGTAATATATTATATAATTTAGATCAAATGTTACAACTATAATTTCGTGATAATATATGTAAAGTGCGATGTTAAGTAATGTATTTTGAGAATCTTTAAAGTCTAGAAAAAAAGTTAAGTGTTCAAATACGTGTATTCGTTCTTCAATTTGGTTGAAAAAATTTAATTTTGTAACAAAATATGTAAACTTGGATGCTATGTAGTTTGTTTCCGGATTCTTTAAGAACCGAAAAAAAATGTTCAAATACGCGAAGATCGTTCCTTAATAACCGTTTAGGTGAAAAAATATTTAATTTCATGACAAAATACGTAAAGTGAGATGTTAGGCAGTGTATTTTGATATACTTTATTTTAAAAAAATTTTAACTATTCAAATACGAAAAGTTTCCTCAATAACTGTTTGGTGAAAAAAATCATGACAAAATACGTAAAGTGCGATGCTAAGTAGTGTGTTTTGGGTACTTTAGCATTCGAAAAAAATTAATTGTTCAAATACTCAAAGTTCGTTTCTCAATAGCTGGTTTGATGAAAAAAAGAACAATTCTGTGACACTAACACGGGCAACTCACCCTTTAATTAAGTTGATCACCAATTAAAAAAAATATTTTTATATATTATTCTCTTTAAATTTTTCTAGGTCTTTAAAAAAATAATTTTTTGTATACTTATGAACCTGAAATATCTATTGAATCCATTTAGTTCGGTCACTAAATCAAATCACAAAACTCAGCGGAAATTTTTGCCACATTTACAATAGAACACCCATTCTATTTATTCAACTTTGTATAAGTGCTTCTATTTTATTGGTGATTTTGCAATGAGGAGCGCTTTTAATACCTTGCCGTGTATGCTTGTGTTAAGACTTCTTATTGTGTTGTATTTTTTTGTGGAAATTTTTTATTGTGTTGTACTAATAACAATAATTCTCAACTTTGTTATGCACTTTTTATATGCTATATTTTATTCCTAATTATACTTTATCTACTTATTATCAAAAATTAAACTAGCATATTTAGATCCATCCATGCTATTTTATACCGATCCGTCGGTACTACCACATTCCGTGCATCGTACAGGTGATGGGCTAGTTAATTATTAACGAGAATGAGTGCTTAGTACGAATCCATTCCCGAATATCAAGCATACAATTTAGCTAAATAAATTCCATTTTCTCCCCAAAATCATTTGCAAGTAGTATTCAATCAACATCCCTGCAGATAGGGGAGGAGTTTAGGACCTTACCCCATAAAACATGAAGAAGGGGGAATAGCAAGAATTGTTAATCTACTGAGGTTCAATTTGGATAAACAACTTAATTATGACATAAGTGTTTATCATATAAGTACTTATGCATAAGTTGTTTTAAGAATTGGACCAACTTTGTTGGTTGAGTAGCCATAGTATGTCTAATATACTATTGCCTTTCAAAATAACATAGATTATTAGAGTGTTATAAAAAAAGAAAGAATTGAGGAATTTAAATAAAAGAATTAGTTCAGCATATAAGCCTTAAGGATTGATTGTTGGTAAACATTATCATTATTGATGGGTATTAGCTGTTGATGGAGTTCACTTTCAGCTACGACAAAGAAAAGATTTGAACCACCAAAACCTTAGACAAGGTATGATTCACATGGAGGGTGCATGAGTGGTTGCATAAACATGCAGCTCACAAAGCAAGGCGCGCGCGCGTGCCAACTAGTCTGGGGGCCATGCCTACCACAAATACAATTTGGCTTTGTATTGTACGTAGATGTAAGAAATGCACTCCCAATGTGGTACCAATGTACCATATATATATATATATATATATATATATATATATATATATATATATATATATATATATATGCACATACCAAGAATAAGAACCACGGTATTAAGGGGGAATGGAGGAGTTTTTTTTGTCAGTTTAGACAAAATGGCAGATAAACAATATACATACTATCACACAGTTACTCATGGAAGCCGGTGTACCCGTGCTACTAAAATTGCCAATACAACTAGTAGTGAGGAAGAGACGCAAGGAGTTTGAATCAGCATATTCTGGAGTTCGAAACTTATAAATTAATATATCCTCTCTAATTCATTAACCACTAACATTTATCTATCAAAGAAAAAAAGATTTAACTGCACATTTAGCCCCCTATTTAGGTTGTTCACAATTTTAGTCTCATTTTTCTAATTTGAGAATTTTCGTTCCCAAGTTATCTTAAATGATCAATTTTAAAATTGGGTGAATCGATCTGTTATGTGTAAGGTTAATTGCCTACACGACCCTCCGTACTTGTAATTTTTATCCACCGAGACATTCCAACGTCATTTATTAATAATTAAAAACTAAATTTTAGTTTTATAAAATCTATTAATGTTAAAAAAACTAAAAGAAAAATAATCCAAATTAAAACCCTAATTTCACACTAACAATGTCGTTGTTCTTTCTTCCTCATGATGTCCTTCATTAAATTGTTCTTAGATGATTTTTGGTAGGGAATCACACTATCCTGAACTTCAAGTTCCAATTAATAGTGCTACTCCTCCATGAGTCACCTCCACCCACGGCCAGTGGCGGACCCAGGACCCCAGGGTCAGGGGTGTCAAATTTTTTAAGGCCGGTGTCAAATGAGTGCAAAACTTGGTCTACTAGTACAATTTAAAATTTTCAGGGGGGTCAAAATTAAAATTTCAAGAGATTTAGGCTATTTATATAGGGTGTTTAGTGCAAAAAAAAAATTCCAGGGGGTTCAACTAACCCCCTAGTTGCATGCTAGGTCCGCCAATGCCCACGGCAGAGCCACATCCAACTCAGGGTGTGCACTTGCACGCCTTAAAAAAATAGATATTAGCACTTAATATCCTATACATTTTTTATTTTGACCCCCTCAGTTTGATGTTTTGACCTAGATTCTTCAATTATTCCCAATTTTGATGGTTAAATAAAGATTGAACCCTCAATTTAATTTATAAAATAAATACCAGTCCTTAAAGTTTGTGAAATTTGTCAGATTAATCTCTAAAATTTTAGAAATTTGTTTCACCATAATTGACTATTTATACAAATTTTGAAATTTATTTGATTGCTGTCACAAGTTTTAAGGACTACTTGATCTTGCAAACTAAATTGAGAACTTACTATTAATTTGGTTTCTTAATTTCATTAATTCAAGAAATCATATATTGAAAGGAAATTTCAAACAAATCTTGTGAATTAACAATTTTAATAATAATTTTTTTTGCACCCTCTTATCCAAGGTCTTAGATGTGCCACTAACCTTCACTACTCAAAAGCCTTCTTCAACGGTACTATTCCCAGACTCATGGATCTTTCAATTTGTTTACAGTGTGGATACCCAACTTTTTACATATATTTAATAAAAATATAAATGTTATAAAATATAAATTAAAAATTATTTAATAATAAATATAATAAATAATTGAATTTTAAAGCAGGGTATATTTTAAATAAATAGATTGATACTATGAGTGATTTACTTTTAAATGGACTCGTTGGAATATTTTCAGCTATGGTATACCTTCAAAATAAATTGATTTAGATCTCCCAAATTAGGGTATGCTTTTAAATAAAATAATCTTAATTGGTTTAGTAAGACAAGTTTTCAAAAGAATATAATCTTGATATGGATATTTTTAAACTCACAGTAATTTGATTACACTCCTAAATGATTTGATTGAGATTATAATACGAAGAATTCCATAATTAAAAACCCTAGATATAACTATATATCTGCTTTGAAGCAACAAAATATATAGAGGGTGTGTGGTATGAGAAAGGAGGACAAGGGAGAGGGAACTAAAGAATATTGAAAATTTTATGTAGTTTCTAAGGGAAGACTTGTGCTGTATTTGTTTGGTTTTCTTCAATCAGGTATTTTATCTTAACCATCATTCTTAATCATATGGTTTAGTGATGTAGTTTATGTGATGACTATATATGTTTACCCTCATTTAATGAATTCTAGTACTTCAAAAGATCAGACATTTTAGTTGCGTGCAAATGATATCTTAGTTTAAAAAAATATGTAATACTTTTGAAGAAGTATATTTGTGATATTGTGCAACTAAAAAAGTGAGGAATTGAAATTAAAATTAACTCTTGAGAATCAAAGTAGGTTAGCTTTAATATAGTAGGGGAGTGGCTATGTTGCATGGGTATGGGTACGGTGATACGTGGTTTTTCAAAAAACTAGAGTACGAATATGTAACATAAATTTGCTGTAAACATGATTAAAAGATATGAAATGCAAATAATTAAAACATATAACTGAAAAACTTACAATGAAATATAGGAAAAAAAATTGTTCATATAGCAAAAAATAGAAAAAAAATTATTCAATAGAGTAGGAAAAGTTTCAATATCACCAAAAAGTGAATGAAAAGTCAGTTTCTAGGTCATTGACTAAAAACCGTAAAAAAGCAGGTTGGTTAATGGCTTATAAAACTTGGTTAATTGGTGTTGTAACTTGGTTTTTGGCTATTGTTTGTTAGAATATTTTGGTTAAATAATATTACTCGATATATAAAATGTATTAGCCAACTCGAGATAGAACATCTTGGGAAATGAGAAAGGGAGACCCTTAAAGCAAAATATAGAACTTTGGTAACCCGGAATCAATTTTAATTCCAATCTGTCCTGAGACACAAAAGTAAAGAATAACAGAAATCATTAGCCCCATTTTGCCCTAAAAAACTAACAACACTAAAGATAAAGTTTCAGTCCTTGTATTGGAGACCGGAAACATGTCTTCTATCTCTCTCCATCTCCCTTATTTCTTTCTTCTCTTAATATATAAATTCAAAAATACATAATTCTCTTACTAACAGATATTTACATGCATGTCCCTATTTTAATTCAAATAAAAATACCAACAAATAAAATTCTACATTAAAAGACAAATTTGAAGAGACGACCTTACCTAGATTGTCAAAATATATTATAAATGTATTTAATCATATCCCACTATCTAAATAATTGTAGAAACATTTTAAGAAATTGTTTTTATAAGATGTGATTAATTAATGCACCCTTTGTACACATTATTCAAAAAATTTAAAATTTGGCACGATTTCATCAGTATTGTAGCATTTATAAGTGCTCCAACCCACATGGGCAAAACTTAAACTCAACACAACCCATTCATGTATTATAATCAAACCAACGCCGGGGAGCACAAGTTGTCAGTAACAAAACCAAAATTTTACAAATTTTGAGCAAAAGATTCAAAGAGAGAGAGAGAGAGAAAATAGAAGGAAATTAAACAATGCTACCAAGGCATTGAAATCAGTGAAGAAGTTATTAACCTTAGAATACTCATATTCATGTGTTGGTTAGATTTAGTGGAAGATGTGTTTCCCTTGTTGACAGAATCAAAAGTCTTGTTTTTGTGGATGGAAGAAGAAGACAAGACCAATGTGAACAAACTCATACGGATTCTTCAATAGAAACAAGGAAGAGAAGTTTCTCAAGTATTATTATTATTATTATGGATTTTAGTTTGTGTTTCTTCAACTCACCAATCATCTCCATTTCCAATTTTGTACATTTTCTTCTTCTTGTTTCTTTGGTTTGTCCCGTTTTCATCTCTTCCTTAGAAATGGTCAACACCCCAGTTGCCAATCAAACTTTTAAACCACAAGAAGAGTTGCACAAATTGAATATCATAAGAAATCGTCTTCAACAGATCAATAAACCTTCTGTTAAAACAATTCAGGTTTGTCAAAGTTTCATTCTTTTTACTTCCCCTGTTTCTTGCTCTGTTTTTACTCTGTTTTTTACTCTGTTTTATTTCTCTGTTTTGAATTATACTGAATTGACCTTTTTTATTTTTGTATCTTATTTTTTGTAGAGTCCTGATGGTGATATTATAGAATGTGTTGTAACTCATAAACAACCAGCTTTTGATCACCCTCTATTGATAGGACAAAGACCATTGGTAATTTTAATTTTTTCAGAAAATTTGTTTACATTTTTATTATTTGAAGTTAAGCTATGAGGGAAATTTTGATTAATATTTTAATGCATGTGCAGGATCCACCAGAAAGGCCAAAAGATCATAATAAAATGGATGTTGTGGGTGAGAATTTTCAGCTATGGAGCTTATCAGGAGAATCATGTCCAGAAGGTACAATTCCAATTAGAAGAACAACAGAACAAGATATGTTAAGAGCAAGTTCTATTAGCAGATTTGGAAGAAAATTAAGAAGACGTGTTAGAAGAGATACAAATAGCAATGGACATGAGGTATGAACTTCACAAAAATCATCTCACTAAGAAACTGGTAATTAGTAAAGCAAGACAGTAACAAACAAATCTAGCAGAAACTGGTAAAAAACATTAAATTTGAGTAATTGAGTATTTATGCTGTTTTTTCTTCTTCATGTATTAATGTGCATTTTTGTCTTCATGTTTTCATGAACAATAAATTTTGAGTAGCTGTATTTTCATTAATTTGGATTGATGGTGAAACTTCAGTTCAACCTTTTTCCTATTTTTAGTGATCACAGAATTTCATGGTTCTTCAGCTAGTTAATGTTTCACTCATTCCAAAGTAACTTGTTTTTCCATTCTTGTGTGTGCTACAACTAACTAATAGCACCGGTATCATTTTCTTGCATATAAATAAAATTAATTAAATAATATACATTATGAAATTCCAAATATCATAAGCTTGTAGTATGAAAAAAATTAACAAACTTGAATTTTGATTTCTTTAATAACAAATAGTGTTTTTGTTGGTGTACAGCATGCAGTTGGGTATGTGACTGGAAATCAATACTATGGAGCAAAAGCTAGCATAAACGTGTGGGCCCCAAGAGTTGCAAATCAATATGAATTCAGCTTGTCCCAAATGTGGGTCATCTCTGGTTCATTTGGAGATGATCTTAACACCATTGAAGCTGGTTGGCAGGCATGTTTCAATTCAGCAATTACTGCATCTTAATTCATTCTTCATTTGCTGAAACAGATTTTTTTTTTCTTTTGTTTCACTTCCTCTAGTCCTATACTACTACATAATATAGGCAAAAATGTGTCGACAGAAGTTAATGTATCTGGTCCCAATTTTTGACCAGTTTTTGCTTATATAAGAAAAAATGCAGTTTAGGTTTATTGAATAACTTATATATTGCCCGGCCCGCTTCGCCCGCCAGCCCGCGGGCTAAACACTGTGGCGGGCCAAACTGCCCGTTAGCGCGTTTTTTTCTTTTTTTTTTTAAAATTCAGTGTAAATTGACGGGCCAGCCCGCCAGCCCGCCACTTCGCGGGCAGGGCATGAATTTTGCGCCCGCGTTCTCTTAACGGGCCGAGCCGGGCCGCCTGTTTTTTCGCGGGCATAACGCTTAACGGGTCGGGTCGGGCCGGGCCGCCCGTTTTGACATCCCTAAAAATGCAGCTAGCATGTTCAACCTCCTACCACTCTATTTTTATTCATGTACTTAGATTAAATTTTGTATTTTAGATCACTATACTAATTTCAATTAATTTTTTATGCAGGTCAGCCCTGAGCTCTATGGGGACAATTTCCCTAGATTCTTTACTTATTGGACGGTAAGTAAACTCAATAAAAAAGGGGAGGGGAATCATATTATATACTTTATATAGTTATATATAATGATCGTTACTTGAAGTGTAAGATAGGTACCAATAAAAATTTCAAAGGAAATGTATATTAAAAAATTATTATTGATTATTATTTGCAGAGTGATGCGTATCAAGCAACTGGATGCTATAATTTATTGTGTTCAGGCTTTGTTCAAACCAACAATAAAATTGCAATTGGGGCTGCAATCTCTCCAACTTCATCTTATTCTGGTGGCCAATTTGATATTAGCTTGCTCATATGGAAGGTAATATAATGCCCTATAACCCAATTAACCTCAAAAAAAAATATTGACAATTTATAATGCAAGAAAAAATATGTATTTAGTCCTTGCAAAATTACGAGTACTTAAGTTTAATCCTTATGAATTTTTTTTTTTATTTATAAACAAAAATTGCGTGCTTTGTGTGTTTTTAGTCTTTGATCATAGGCTAATTCAAAATACACAATTATTATTAAAAATGAAGACTATAAATTATTAAAAAAAATGTAGCGACTAAATTTGAACGGTCATGATTTTATAGGGATGAACGACCCAATTAACCATATAATATAAGTTTTCAATATTTTTAAAGGCCTCTTTATTTTTTTATTTCTTTTTTGGTGGATAAGTGAAGTTTTTACTGTTGATTGGAAAAGTTAAACTTTGTCACACAAGACATTTAAAAGAGAATTAAGGGTTTATTTATTTCTTAGTTTATTAAATTTTAATAAGTATATACACGTACGTTGTTGAAATCCCACAACCAGTGCTGGATCATCTTAAGGGTCCCACCTAAAGGATAAAAGATATCATGACATGAGATTAATCCCTGCCCTATGATGGTAAAAGATAAAAGATAAAAGAGCTCAAAGGAGCTCCAAAACAAAAACAAAAAAAACTAAATATGGTTAAAAAATGGTCAATGGTGGGAACTCCACTGTTTTGGAAGTTGCAAAAGACATTGAATTTTGTGATACATAATAATAGTAGTATTCGAAAAAGCATAGGGATATTATTTTTAGATTTTCATTGCAAGTTAAAAATTATTTCATAAAATGTGAAATTTGGAAAAGTTTGGTTAGCATGCAACACTTTACTCACTTTAATATACTTTGGGACATTACACGCATGCACTGGTGAATTCGAATAATCAACTGTATTTCCGCCTTATGCTTTCCTTTCTTTTAAAGATTCTCTTCCTTTTTCCCAACAAAGAGCTTCTAATTCTGAGCTCTTCACCCTTTAGCTCTTCATTTTACTATTATTTTAACAAAATACCAATATTTTGCAAATTTCCTTCACACATTTCACTACCTTTCTTTCTCTCTTTTTGACCCATTTTAGTACTTACCAAGCTGGCTATCATGTTGCTCTTCATAATTATGTCTATCTCTTTCAATCCTTTTGCCTTGTTACAAAACAAATCAAAAGGTGTGTCATTGAAGGTTTGGATCTACTATTTTTTTTAAGTAAAATAGCTAGTTTGATACTTCAAATTTTAGAAAACTTCAATTTAGTACATTAACAATATACCTAGTTTTTTTATAAGTAACAATATACCTAGTTAGTGTCTAACATTTTCAAATGTTTTTTAGTTCAGTTTTTCAAATTCTCGATGTCACGTTTGGTCTTTAACTTTTAAAATTTAATATCAATTAGATCTCATTGTTATTTTGGTGAATACTCCGATACTTTAGTAATGTGTTGGGTACAAGTACCCCTAGACCAATAAGTTAATTCCATATTAGTTTTTATACTTTTAAAATACGCCCTCTGTCCCTAATTATAAGACCCTTTAGACACTTTTGTTGGTCCCTTTATAAATATTTAGATACATTTATTACTTTTTTTTCCAAATACATCCCTTATTAATACAAGTAAATTGTCTTGATATATGAAAAGTTAACACTGAATGCTTCTATACTTAAATGGTAATTCAGTAACAGTCACACACAAATTATACATATTAATGACATTACCAACTTTTTTTAATATGCGTAAAAATTGTCATATAGTCTACTCCCTCCGTCCCACTTTGTTTGGAATTTAAGGTTTTGGTACACCCTTTAAGAAACATGATTAGAAGTCTAGATTTTATAAAACGTGTTGTCTAATTTACCATTTAACCCTTTATCTCTCTACATAGAAAAATATGAATAATTTATTTGATGTAGAAAGTTGTCAGAATTGATAGGGGTATAAGTGGAAAAGAATATTAAAAGTTCCATTAAAAATCTAAAACAACAATTAATTTGGGACAAATTGATTTTACTAAAACAACAAATAAAATGGGACAGATGGAGTAATATCAAGGAACGGAGGGAGGAGGGAGTAGTTAGTTATTTATTTTTTTAAGAAAAGAACTATTTTATTTATTATTTATTGAATATTGATACCCATCTTTTTTTTCTTCTAAATACCTTAGAATTTACCTTTTTTGTGTGTGTGTAGGATCCAAAGCATGGGAATTGGTGGCTTGAATTTGGATCTGGAATCCTAGTTGGATACTGGCCATCATTCTTATTCACACACTTAAGGGATCATGCAAGCATGGTGCAATTTGGTGGAGAAATTGTGAATTCAAGGCAAACACAATCACACACTTCAACCCAAATGGGTAGTGGCCATTTTGCTGGAGAAGGTTTTGGAAAAGCATCTTATTTTAGGAATATGCAAGTTGTGGATTGGGATAATAACTTGATACCCTTATCAAATCTTAGGGTACTAGCAGATCACCCAAATTGCTATGACATACAAGGAGGTATTAATAAAGTTTGGGGGAATTACTTTTACTATGGTGGTCCTGGGAGAAATGTGAGGTGTCCCTAAGGGAATGAATTTTTTTATCTTTGGCATTTTCGGGTTTGGGTGATATTGGTTTTCTTTTTTATAAGGGCATTCAAGTTGCTTTGGGTCATTTATTCTTATATTTAAATTTAATTTCTTTATTAATCAGGAATTTTTTTTATAAAGTTTTGACTAACATGTCATCCATTGATAGTGCCATTATAGTAGTATGGACTCTTATTGTAAATCTCAAAAGTGAAATAGTAAATATACTGCTGTTATTGATATCCTTTCTTCTTCTTGTTCTCTGTAGTTTGGTTTGAGTGAATCTACTATATCTATTATCTACTATATAGCTACAATATTTATTATTATATATAATCAAACAAACCACTACCAATATGTAATTTCCAATTATTTTATGTCATATTACCCATTTCCAAAAATACTAAATTACCCATTTTTAAAAATTTGACACATCATCAACTTTAAGGACAAATATGTCATTTCAAATTATTTTATCTCATATTTTCCTTTCTCTCTCTCACTTTTATCTTTTGTGTGTCCCACTCGCTTCATATTTTAATTTTTTATTTCATCTTTAAAACTCATTTTTCTCTTTTCTCTCTCTCTCACTCTTATTTTTCCCATTCTCTCTCTCTCTCTCTCTCTCTCTCTCTCTCTCTCTCTCTCTCTCTCTCTCTCTCACTCTTATCCCTCCATTCTCTCTTTTCACATTTTAATTTTTTTAATTTATCTACTATATACTATTCTACTATAAATCTACTATAAATAAAACTACTTCTACTATAAATATAATCAAACAAAACCACTACCAAAAATACTAGATTACCTATTTCTAAAAATTTACACATCATAAATTTTAAAGACAAACATGTCATTTCCAGTTATTTTGTCCCACTTTTTACTATAATCTACTAAAACTACTAAAACGAGTCAATTTAACCAGTAATAATTGACAAAAAAATTTTAACCACTCGCAAATATTCCAATAACTTCTTTTGAAAATAATTAGATTAAAATGATCGGCAACGAGAGAGGCAACGAGAGAGACAACGGGAGAGGCAACGAGAGACAACAGGAAGCGGCAACGGGAGTGGCAACGAGAGCGGCAACGGGGAGAGGCAGCGAAAGAGGCAACGGGACAGCGGGAAGCGGCAACGGGAGAGTAGCAACGAGATCGGCAACGGGAAAGGCAACCGAGAGCGGCAACAGGGAGCGTCAACTGGAGAGGCAACGAGAAGCGGCAACATGAGCGACAACGAGAGACTGGCAACGAGGTCAGCAACAAGAGAGGCAGCGAGAGAGGCAACAGAGAGTGTAAACCGGGAGCGACAATAGGAGCGGCAACAAGGTGTATATCTTATATTAGATCTCATTTTCTTTTTTATGATTTTTACTCCATTATTAAGATTAGAAGAATATACTGACTTTTTTTTTAACATTTTGCGACACGAGTTTTTTTTTTAGCAAAGTGACACGAATTTTTTAAGCAAGCTGAAATATAGTTTTTTTATTGGGTTTTTCCTCTTTCTTTTATTAAATTTTTTTACAATTTTCAAAGTATTTATAGAAACTAGCGTTTTGACCCGTGCGATGCACAGGGCCAATGCTCTAGTTAACACAATTATCGGGATACCAAAATTTGTCGTTTAGTTACAATATGAAATAAGCTTTGAAAAAATACAAAGAAATTAAAAGGACCTTTTGAAATGTATCTTAAAGTGACATTTGAACATGTTGTGTGTTAAGGTTGGTATCTTGAGGAATTTTATGATTGATTGAACCAGATTATTTAATGGAACAGTAGTGAGATATATAAGGGAAATTTGTTTATTGACTAATTACTCATGAACCTAAATATTTGCAAAGTAATAAAAAACATAAAAAAACTAATGAAACACAACAAAGAAACATAAGTTTAATAAATTTGCCACAATTAAAATAAACCGAGTACAACAGAGAAAAGAAACTGAGTACAAACCAATACTAAGATGACTAAGCCAGAGAAAGATCAATGGAGTCTATCTCCTTTGTTAGTTGAAAAGCAATAATTGATATATGTAAATACATGTGGAGCTTTAGACCGTCCAAATTAGTAAGCATAAAAAGAAACATGATCTTTTTTAAGACAAAAAGTAACAATTGATATAGCTGAAGAAATCTTCAGTATTTGATTGATATAAATATGAAGTATTTACAGAAAATAAAAGGTAACACAAACTAACATAGATAATAATTAAAAACTAATAAGGAAGGGATATGTACAGACGACATACCCCAGATACAACAAAGGAAGTAAACAAACTACACCAAACCTTGAATACATACACTAAAGAAACAAGTGACTAAAACACTAAGAAAGTAGCTGAAACATTCTAAGCCAAGAACAAAATACATGATGAATCCTTTATGAAGAGCAATGTAAATTCATCCAAAATAAAGTGAGATCACTAAAAGGACCAAGAAAAGGAGGAGCACTCAAGCTGAAGTAGAGAGTTGAGTAGCTAGCTATCTTTCTGAAAACTCAAACAACTCCGTTGTCCTTGAAGAAGGCAAATGCTGGAAGAAAGACAGTGAACAAATACAAATGAGGAAACCAGGAATACAAAATAAAGAATAGATGGATTAAAAAAAATAAACAAATTATTTACCAACAATCGTCTTGAGTCAATGGTTTGACCAAATAACGCTGAAAATAGGAAGGAGGCGAGGGAAATAAAATTTTACCATAAGGAGGAGATATATATTTGGGACATTCAAGCTGAGGTAAAGAACTCAGTAGTTATCCTTTTTATCACCCAATAAAGGAGCGAAATCCATCTATAATAGATAGGAAAACAATAACTAATCAAAGAGCAAAATGGATCACAATAAGCCAGCAATACCTACGCACAATCCACATTGCAAACATAGCTCAGTTCCTAACAATTCCAATAACAAATCAAAGTAATTTAAAGGAAAACAGAATTAATAATTAATGAGAAATAGCAACAAAAAAACATTAAAAGAATGTACAAAAACTCACCCCAACTAAAATGGCCATAATCATCCATATTTTGCTTTAATTATCTGCATAAAAGATCAATCAAATGAGATGCCTTGTAATAAGTATGTTGAAAACTTGAAATGATTACTTTTCGTTCCTTGGATATTTTCTTTGAAGAAATTTAAGAGAGCAATTATATTACATCTTCATCAAGCCCATAATCATGAACTAAAGTGACATGAGATCATGTGACATAATCAAATTATTAGATATTTAGATATTTAGGCACTCCAAAAATTTTGCAATGAGCCACAAGAAATACGTGGCTGCTGTGAGCTCCCATCTCGGGAAGTAAAGAACTTTAATTCAAATAAAAGGACTGCGGCCTAAGCTGAAAGAAATGTATGTGACACTCAATTTCCTTGAAAGACTTTGTCCTTACACTAATAGGTTATCATGAGCAAACATGAAATGCTTAATAATTCAGAATCAAATATAAGGATCCAATATCAAAATTCAATCCCAATTTATCTATATCAATTGCAAATTCATCAATGCAGAATTAAAAGAGAATAGAGCAAACACCTGTAAAAAGAAAAACTGTAAAATGTCAAATCCTCAATCACAACCCTCAATTAACTTCCACCTTGGGCCATTATCACTTGTAAAAAATTCAACAGCTACAATCATAAACATAAACAAAAGAGGGAAAAAGAATACCAAAAAGCAATGAGTAATTTGTCACCAACACTAAGTTACAAAATCATCTCTTCAACCTCCATTCCCCATAGAATCTGTAAATAGAACAAATAACTTAAAAAAAGAGATAAGGGAAACAAAAGATGATCAATGAGAGATAGAAATAAAGAAAGGAACTCACCACATTTTTTGGCACAGGATGTAGTGGCAAGCAGAAGGAGTCGCGGTGGCGGCATAGACATTAAGTTCCATGGTCACCGCATAGAGGCTTCCTTTGCAAGCAGCTACGACAATTCTGCAACCAGCGAGATGAGACGAAGACAGGAGACGTAGGGTATTGCCGAGAAGAAAAGAATTGCGGGAAAGGACGTCGCGGCACACGTAGTGTCTGAGAATCTCGCAGCGAGAAGATGGCTACAGCGATGGTGCTCTCTTTCTCACCTCAACCTCAAGTAGCGACTTTAACTTTAACTTGCACTACCCAACATCTTAAACTTGTAAACACTGCAGGTCTGACAAACTCAGCCATATTTGTAGTTAGTAAAAGACCCACTCCTTTCACAAATACACCAACCACCCTCCACCTTCACTCATAACTTTCCACCAAGAATGTGCTACTCACAACTGCTATAAATGCTTCACTCTACTCTATGGCTTTCAATCTTAAGATACTTGACAGTTGACACTACATATAGCATCATGTTGATCTGTTTGGCACATCATGTGAAATATACTAACATATTCCCCCCTAAATTATTCAAAACTGTCTACCATGACTGTGCTACTCACAATTCATTTCAATCCTTCACTCTACTTAGTGTATGTTTGGTGGCAAGTTGCCTTGGACGTGGACATGAATTTGTTTTAAATTCTAGTAACCATAACCAATAACCAATTCCATACAAACAGAGGATCTGCAAGGAACAAAATAAAATTGGGACAAAATCAATCAAAACCTCTATCTACAAAACAAACATGGTTAACACTTGGAAACCCAAACCAAATCCAAATCCTTCACAATATGCAAGAATAATTTGAATTCAAAATCAATCAACCAATAAACATTTCTAAATAATGCAGCGCAATACAGGCACTTCAGTTTTCCCTTCTTGCACATAATCATGCCTTTGTGGTTTTGACATGCATACAGATTGATAGTGAAAGAAAATTAGTGTTGATGTAAAAGAGATGGAGGAAGGTAATAAAAGAGAGTGGTTGAACCTAAAATCAATTTCTTAAACAATTACATAAACCTGGAAAAACACAAAATATTTGAGTAAAATCAAATGAAATAAGGTAGGGGATTGAAAAATTTAGCAACCGTACGGAGTTTGTGCTCGACGACCCATTTCCTCAGGGATTCGATTTGGGTCTTAGCATCCGCCATTCTAGCGAGAGGGAGAGAGAGAGAAACCGAAAGAGGATCGCCGTAATGCTCCGTGTGATGCTGCAACAACTCTGCGTGCCGTATTAAAGGTTTGTGCGACGCCGTAATGCTCCGTGCGATACCGCAACTGACGTTCTTTTGCTCTGTCCCCTTCTCTATGTCTCACCCTTGCTGAATATACAAAAATCCCATCATGAATCTGAATCAGTTTTCTACTAAAAATTAACTTTGGGTCTTTGAAGTGTGAAGTGTTTTGTTAGACAAAATAATAAAAATGGTGAAAGTTGTTATACCCATTATTGAAATGCCAACCAGATCAACATGCATGAACTCCAAACAAAAACCTTTGCCCTTTGGCCGTCGCACCCTTTTCTTTTCCCTTTCCCTCTTTCTTTCTCTCTCTTTCTTCCTCTCTCTTTCTCTCACCTGATGTGTGCATGCGGCGCCGAAAGGGAATGGAGAACTGAGAGAGTGAGATGAGAGTGGGAAGAGAGAAGAGAGTGCAGAGAAGAGAGAAGAGAAGTGAGAACTCAGAAGAAAGGACGTGAGATTGAAATTCAGAGAGAGCAAGAGAACAAATACACGTGTTGCAAGAAACTGCAATTAGATCTACCATGACATCAACGGTGAAAACCAAGATTTGGGCATCCAAAATGGCGTGACACGTGGCAGCGTTCAACTGACTAGAGCTTGGGGGCGCGAAAGTGGAAAGTTTGGCGCCAAAACCAGCTGTAGGATGACATCATGCTGACATAAAAAACCCTCAAGATGTAAATGTAGAGATATAGCAAATAAGTTGTTTACACAAGCTCTTCCAAACAGTTGTTGGACTATATGATAACCTTAGAGGGGGGTGAATAAGGTTATACGTTAAAAATTTGATTCTTTTTAATTTTCAAATATTTATAATGCCTGTTTAAATCAAATGCGGAAAATAGGATTTAAACTATATGCACTGCCTACGCAAGCTATACCTATGACAGATCTAGTTACAATGATATATTACGCTAACCACACTATAATTAATTTTAACGATAAACAGATATATGCAGCGCAATGATATCAGAAATAACTATAGGCAAATATAAACGGTAAAGTAAAAGAGTAGGGAAAGAGATACACCATGAATTTTACAAGGTTCGGGATAAAAGCCCTACGTCCTCGGCCTCCGGCTTTGCAACGTTTGGACTTGATAACAACCACTATATGAGAAGAACTTCTTCAACGTTTTACAAGCAAGCAACTTCCCTATAGCTAATCTCAATTTACCCAAATTGAGAACCCGAGCTCCCCGCTAAGGATTTCGCAACCACTTCAATCTCCTGGATTGAACGACGCAAGAACACTTCCCAGGATTTCACAACCACTTCAATCTCTCCGATTGAACGACCCAAGAACACCTCTCAGGATTTCGCAATAACCAAACAATAGATGATTACAATAGAGAAACTATGATCCAATCACTCAAGCAGTATAACAATATAGTAGCTGAGAGAGATGAGTGATTTGGAAATGAAGAACTTGAAAAATAATTTGACAATGAAAAGTTCTTTTTTCTCTTTTTGTGATATGGAAATCGTGTAGTGTTGGTTGTTTTTTGAAAGTGAAGCCCAGCTCCCTATTTATAGGATTTGCAAAAATATGACCGTTGGAGGATTTTGTAAAATGTTAGAATCGATTATGTTCCTGAATAACTAAGAGTGACAATTGATTCTTTGTTCTAAAAAAGGAAATAACTCATAAGTGAGTAATCGATTGATTTCTTTTTGAAAGGACGCATGAAATCGATTCTTTCCTTAAAACAAGGAGTATGATAATCGATTATGTGTTTTGACAAGAGTTGGATAATCGATTATTTGCTTTATGGAATGAAGCATATAATCGATTATATTCTTTCAACAAGTAGCTAACAATCGATTATGTGGTTTGCAAAAATAGGAGTGTAATCGATTCTCTTCTTTAAAAACACAAAGCCGTTAATCGATTGTTTTCTTTCCAAAACATATTCCTTTAAAAAATCCATAGGCATAAAATCGATTATGTGCTCTGTAAAGGAAGCATAAAATTGATTATATGCTTTAAAACATTTTCTCATGTTACGTGTCTTGCCTATGTATGCATGCGTTTGTATAAAATATTTTTCTAAGCTTTTAACACAACAGTTTTATTAAAAATCATCTCTCAACTACTACTAAAAGTTATAGACCTGAAGTGATAGGATCTTACACTTTGTCCTATCAAAAGCAGATAAACAATTAGGTCTTGAACTCTAAGATAGCTTCTCCTCCAAGTCGCTAAACTTTAAGATATCATGCTCTTTGATTCATGTCCTGTACTTTTATACAACTGGAATCATTAGTAGACAGATTGTAATTTGTTATCATACAAAACAAAGAGTGTTTGTCCTTGGTTCAACAACAGTCTCACAAATACTTATATTAGTAGATAAGCCCAAATAAATGGATCCACACAAGCCTTTAATGGGACCTGTGTGCATTTTCTAAGCACCCGGACAAAATCATTTTAAAATTTTTGTATTTTCTCATGTAATCAAAGACTTAAAAAACCCAAGATGCTCACTTGGATGAGATGGTAGGGGTCTCTTCTAGTTTAACTAAGGTCCTGGGTTCGAATCCAATCTTGGGCATGCAACAGTGTTAAATCTCTTGAGAGAGAGCTTTGCCGCCCATTGTGGTCTTATCCGACTCAAGGGATTAGTCTCTGCAGTTGCGCGTAAATGATCCCAATTTATAAAAAAAGACTTAAACATGGTCCAAGTCATCAAACAAAGAAAAAAAGGGAAAAGGAACTACAGAGGGCAAAGTTTCGACTGTAGCACCAAAAAAAAAAAATTTACCAAAATAGCACACCTTTTAGATTATTTACCAAACTAGCACACATCCCATTTTTAGTGTAGAAGTCGGCCCCCCCAAAACGACTTCTGAACTAAAAAATTTAATTGTTTTTTAAAAACTAGTTCAGAAGTCGCCCCCCAGGGTGACTTCTGAACTGTGTTTTTTAATTTTTTTTTATTATATATTAATTTAAATTAATTTAATTTAATTATTTTAATTAATTTAGAAAATTAATATTGTTAATTCTAAATAGAAATTATAAATATTATTGTGAAAAAAATATTATCGGCTATATTGAAATATGGAACCAACTGTATTACAACAACGGAAACAAACATAAATACTAAAACATGTCAGAAATAAATACACTTATTTTATACTAAATACTAAAAAGTGTGTTAAATAACTAATTTAATAACTAATTTATTTACTATAAAGTGTGTTAAAAATCATTTTTTCACCTAAACTTAAAATGGTTTTTTACCTAAAGTGTAGTGTCGGCAAGATCATGATCGTTTATTAGTGTCCGCAAGATCCTGACCGTTGAAACTGCACGCTGCACTAGTCACTATTCACTGTGCACTATTCACTATACGACACTGCACTAATCGACACTATGCACTATTCACTATTCGTTACTATGCACTATTTGACACTATTAACTATTCACTGTGCATTATTGTGGGTCACCCGTTCCATGGAGTACCGATGAACTCCCAAGAATATATGCAGTGGTTTCTGAACAACTCAAGGCCATACATTTCTATCGAGCAACAGCTTAGGGACCCACGAGTTGTGGATGATCAAGAAGAAGAACCGACTATGCCAGAAGCATCTTCAATGCCAACCACTCAAACTGAACGTCGCAACATGCCAGCCAAATTTCCCCAACCTTAGAGGAAAGCCAACAAAATGTGCCTCATCGTCACTCTATTTCCCCAACCTATCAAGATTATCAGCCATTCAACCAGTCAGTAGAACATATTCCATTTCAAGATACCTATCGGCATTCTACGGCTGGCAGCAACGACGATATGTTCTATAATCTTTTTGGTGTCCACCCTGGTACGCCGGAATCAGTTGCATATCTTCGTAGCCTTCAGGAGCATCCCGATGCCAGTACCTCATCACTTCACCAATACGAACAACCACCTGCCCCTACCCCGGCTGAAGAAGAAATACCAGCAGCACAACAGCGTCCGCGCCGTAATCGCCGACCACCACCATGTGGAACTGGCCATCATTTACAACGTTAATCACTTCGAGTTTTAAATTTCCTATCCTTGTATTTCTGCAATTTGTGTTTTTAATTTCTGTTCTTATCCTATATTAAATTCTGTTCCAATTTTTAATATCTTCATTTTTTACCGTAATTACTTTTTAAATACATTAACGTGTTCAAATATTTTTTTTTCACAAAAAAATTAATAATTAATTTACAATTAACAATATTAATTTTCTAAATTAATTAAAATAATTAAATTAAATTTATTTAAATTAATATATAATAAATAAAAAAATTAAAAAACACAGTTCAGAAGTCACCCTGGGGGGGCGACTTCTGAACTAGTTTTTAAAAAAAAAATATAATTTTTAGTTCAGAAGTCGTTTTGGGGGGGGGGGGGGGGCGACTTCTACACTAAAAATGAGATGTGTGCTAGTTTGGTAAATAATCTAAAAGGTGTGCTATTTTGGTAATATTTTGGTAATTTTTTTTTTGGGGCTACAGTGGAAACTTTGCCACTACAGAGAACTTTTTCTTTGTGACTTTGTCAAATATTGCGACTTCTAAGCACCCAAGTCTATTATTATTAGAGCTTATAAATGACGGGACAACCAGTACATCCACTCTAAAGCGCGTATAATAATATAATAAAGTAATGAAAGTAAGATCATCTATATATTGTGTTATTTGTGTGATGCTTCTCCTCACCCACAAATAAAAAGACTAGAAAGATGATGTCTTCCTCATCCGTGCTAGTTTTCATCCTTGGGGTTATGATCATTACCATTGTGGGGAGTTCTAACGGATTGACCAGTTTCGTGCCACCACCTAGTGATCCACTAAAACCTATACTACCCAATGGACTGTTCGGTCAGGAGCCACGTCGGCAGCCACCAGGCATCCCCGTCTCAGATGTACCACACATAAACCATCACAAGCCAGGAATACCATTTCGGCCACCTCCTAAGATATAAAATATATATATATATATATATATATATATATATATATATATATATATATATATATATATATATATATATATAGTTTCAAGAACACATCACTCTATAAGCTCCTGAATAACAAGATTCGTTAAAGGTAAGGTCACTTGCATCCGGCTTATGTAGGAGCAGCATATTATATATGTTAGACTTATATTCAAGCTGTAATTAATCCTTTAAGTTTATGTATGTGCATTTTAAATGTATTTTTGGGTGGTTGTTTAATTTATATATATTTCATTTACTTTTTTATCATTTTATCCAAAATGATTTTACTGTGAAATTATGTGTGTTAGACCCAAAATAAAATTTGGCACAAATGGAATGGGAAAAAGGGGTCAAAGAGTTAAGTAGATTTTATCCAAGACACCATTGCAACGACGAATCGTTAGTCTTCGTAGACTTCGAGTTGATTTGAAGAAAACTCGATGTGACCGTTAGTCATTAGAGTTAGACGAGTTTAGTATTTAACTTGTTTTGATTCCACAACTTGCTTGATAGTTACTTTTTTAATTGTTGTTTGATGATTTTGGTAGACCACACTCCGAAGGAACCGAATATACACATCAACAAATTGGTACGCCTTGTGGGACAAGCTTAATGTAACTCTTTGTAACACGATGTTTCTATTCATTTAATAATAAGTGCAAGAACCACTACTTGCGTACGTGATGAGAAGAAATATGAGTAGAAGTTTCACGGATGCCGCCACCAACTCTAACAACAACAATGCAACAGCTGCCTTGCTGAACCACTACTGCAGAAAAGGCTTTTGGAATCGGTTGTTTGGCACATTTGGAATAGGTTATTGACCGATTCATATACTCCCGATTCTAAAGGTGAGGACATTTTGAATCGGTTAAATAACCGATGCAAAATGTGGCATTCCGAACCGGTTGTTGTAAAACCCGATTCCAAATGTTATCCCAGACAAACATTACAAACTGACAAACGGGACATTTTGAATCGGTTACATAGACAACCGATTGTAAATGTCTGTTTTTTTGAATCGGTTATATAAACAACCGATTTTAAAAGTCTGTTAAGAAACATGCATTTAAAATCAGTTATTTATATAACCGATTCAAAATGTCCCGTTTGTCGGGTCATTAATTCTCTTTTATTTATTTTTTCAATCACACCTATTAACCAATTTACTTCCAGCAACTCATACAACAACTATAAGTAACATACAACAACTCATAATAATTCATAAATATACTTCCATTAAACTTAAAAGTACTATAAGCACAAAATTCCACCAATTCATTAAACTTGAAAGTTGTACAAATTAAATTTCTTAAAAGTACTACATGTTTCTTTTAACTGGTAACAAATACTTCTATCAAATTTGTTAGCCAATCATATATTTCCTGCTGGAATTGATTGTAGCTGAAGCTACAAATCGGAACTTCTACGGTAGCTGAAATCGATTTTCCACAATAACAGTGTTGTTTTTCAACTAACTAGACTATTACCCGTGCGATGCATGTGGCAAGATTGTATGTCATATGCATTACTAATATGGATAACAATAGTATACCATCTATTATACTCATGAGTCATAAATAAGTCACAAAAGAGAACTTCTTTATGGGACATTATATAGTGTCCCTTGAAGGACGAGGTAAGAAATGTTTATATATACACACATGACATGAATTCCATATTTTTGATGGGGCTTGTGATTGTACTCTAATGTTTTAATCTGGTAATAAATGAGATATTTTTCGATGAACAAAATGGATGTATATCAAAATATATTTACTGCACTCATTTTGAATGAAGAATAAATTGATGTCATGAGACGGGAAGCTCGATGCACATGTTAGAAATTAAGATACGCGGTTTGATTACACTGATATACCTATAATGTAACACCCTAATATTTCTAACAAGTAGAAATGCTAAGGTGCACAAAATGGCATACATTAGAGTAATATTTACTGTTTAGATATTGAACACGACTAAAATTTTTCTCGATGATTAACATCAACAGTCTTAACATTCATAACTTAATTAAAAACCATATAGGTTCCATGTCTTTCATCATCCTCATAACCTAGTGTTCAATACCATCACAAGAAAAGCGGAAACGATTACATAACTTAAAACAAATTCAAGTCATACTATCGAGTTACAAAGACAACAAGGGAACTCAATGACAGAGATAAAAGAACCAAGTCTTCTATCTTCTCCTCAAATACGTCACCTACTCGTGCCTCGTCGCTTTCTTCTTTCCCTGTTTCTCTGAAAAACAACAACATATAAAAGGTGAGATAAACATTATCTCAGCGAGTCCTACCGTAACCCCTCACAATGACTCTCGGTCCATTTATTCCTTTTTTCTTTAATCATAGTCCATAAAGGTCCTACGTGCATATATCTTTTCCTTTCATGCCATAGTACATCTCCGGTAAAAGCTCTTCCTTTGCCTTCGAACCTTTCCACTAGCTTACACTAGCTTCAAACCTCTGAGGTCTAGGTTCTGGGACTCATGACTTCCCCTCCCCTAGTATACTAATCTACTGGGTCGTCACCCATCCTTTTGATATAATTTATATATCCACCCGCATTTGGCCATCTTTTTTATTTTTGAGAATCGAATGCGGAAAAAAGGATTTAAACTATATGCAACAACTATGCAAGCTATAACAATAGGCAGAAACAATTACAACGGTAATGATATCTAAGCACAATAATATCAAATGCAATAACAATTAACAATTATATGGAAAATGCAATGTAAAGATAAGGGAAAGAAGTACACCGTGATTTTTTTGAGGTTCAGGATAAAAAGCCCTACGTCCTTGGCCTCCAGCTTTGTAACCTTCGGACTTGAAAATAACCACTATAAGAGAAGAACTTCTTCAACGTCTTACAAGCAAGCAAATCACCTATAGCTATCACACCAATCTCAATTTTCCCAAATTGAGAACCCAAGCTCCCCGCTAAGGATTTCACTACAATTCAATCTCCCTGATTGAATTACCCAAGACAACTCTCAGGATTTCACAACAATCAAATATAGATATTTACAATTGAGAACTAGGATCCAATCACTCAAGCATATGAAAATGATGTAGTTGAGAGAAATGAGAGATTTGGATTGGCGTGATTCCCAACCTAACCAGTGATGAAGAACGTGAGGAATGAGTGTGACGGTGAGAGTTCGCGTTCTGTTCTGTTTAGATTTTGTAGGTTGTTGCGCTTCTTCAAAAACGTGAGAAACCCTAAGCCTATTTATAGAGTTAGAAAAATATGACCGTTGAGACAGTTTCTAACAAGTGAAAAATCGATTGTTTGCTTAAAACCACTTAGTATGACAATCGATTCTTTGCTTTAAAAAGAGAACAACTTCATAAGAAAATAATCAATTGATTGCTTCTAAAACTAAGTGCAAAAATTGATTTTGTACTTAAACAAAATAGGATCATAATCGATTTTTAGCTTTAAAACAAATACGTTTATGATCGATTATGTGCTTTAGGAAAAATGAGACCTTTTAAAAATCAAGTGGATAATCAATTTTGTGCTTCCCACAATCAAGCTCATAATCGATTTTGTGCTTGATGAATCAAGTCCAAAATCGATTGTTTGCTTTATAAAACAAGTGAATAATCGATTTTCCACTTTAAAAATACAAAGTCATCAATCGATTGTTTTCTTTTCAAAACAAGTTCTTTTAAAAACAATCAAGTCCAAAATCGATTTCTTCCTTTGACAAGGGAGCCATGAATCGATTTTACACTTTTAAAAAACAACAAATCATGATTTGTGCCTAACCTATTTAATATGCTTTTATATAAAAGATTTTTCCGAGCCTAGCTCAATTCAATTTTTACAAAACAGTTCTATTTTAAAAGATCATCTCTCAACTACAAAAGTCATAGAACTGAAGTGACGGGATCTTACACGCGTCCTATGGAAAGCAAAATAACACATAAGTTTTGAACGCTTGAGTAGCTTATCCTCCGAGTTGCTACACTTTAAGATATCCTGTGCTTTGGTTCAACCCTGTGCTTTGGTTCAACTATAACCATTAGTAAACAGATTGTAATTTGTTATCATACAAACAAAGAGTGTTTGACCTTGGTTCAACAGTTTATATACTAAATGATAAAATAATGTTAAACTATTTTTCTATAAGCCATAAGTTTTTTTAAAAAAATTGGGGAAGGGGTAATTTTATTAATCAAAGAGGCACTAATGGCCATTTTACTACTGTGCCCGTGGGAATTTGAACTCAACACCCTTAGGATACAAAGCTATCTCTTACCATTAAGCTAGCACCTCAAATGTAGCCATAAGCTATTTTCATAAACTATCTCGGGGAGCTTATCGAAGTTAGCTAAAAACAGCTTATGAACGGGTCTTAAGCCGTTTACACAAGCTCTTCCAAACAGTCTCATAAATACTTATATTAGTAGATAAACAGAAATAAATGGATCCAAACAAGCCTTTAATGGGACCTTTGTGCATTTTCTAAGCACCCGGACAAAATCATTTTAAAAATTTGGCATTTTCTCATGTAATCAAAGACTTAAAAAACCCAAGATGGGCACTTGGATGAGATGGTAGGGGTCTCTTCTAGCTTAACTAAGGTCCTGGGTTCGAATCCAATTTTGGGCATGCAACAGTGTTAAATCTCTTGAGAGAGAGCTTTGCCGCCCATTGTGGTCTTACCCGACTCGAGGGATTAGTCTCTGCAGTTGCGCGTAGATGATCCCAATTTATAAAAGAAAAGACTTAAACATGGTCCAAGTCATCAAACAAAGAAAAAAAGGGAAAAGGAACTACAGAGAGTAACTTTTTCTTTGTGACTTTGTCAAATATTGCGACTTTTAAGCACCCAAGTCTATTATTATTAGAGCTTATAAATGACGGTACAAACAGTACATCCACTCTAAAGCGCGTATAATAATATAATAAAGTAATGAAAGTAAGATCATCTATATATTGTGTTATTTGTGTGATGCTTCTCCTCACCCGCAAATAAAAAGACTAGAAAGATGTCTTCCTCATCCGTCCTAGTTGTGATCCTTGCAGTTATGATCATTACCATTGTGGGGAGTTCTAATGGATTGACCATTTGCGCGCCACCAGGACTGATCTGTCAGCAGCCACCACGTCAGCAGCCACCACGCATCCCCGTCTTAAGTGTACCACACATAAAGCATCACAAGCCAGGAATGCCATTTCTTCCACCTCCTAAGATATAAAAATAAGAATATATATATATATATATATATATATATATATATAGTTTCAAGAACGCACCACTCTACAAGCTCCTGAATAAGAAGATTCGTTAAAGGCAAGGTCACTTGCATCCGGCTTATGTATGAGCAGCATATTATATATGTTAAACTTATATTCAAGCTGTAATTAATCCTTTAAGTTTATGTATGTGCATTTTAAATGTATTTTTGGGTGGTTGTTTAATTTATATATATTTCATTTACTTTTTTATCATTTTATCCAAAATGATTTTACTGTGAAATTATGTGTGTTAGACCCAAAATAAATTTTGCCACAAATGGAATGGGAAAAAGGTTTCAAAAGAGTTAAGTTGATTTTATCCAAGACACCATTGCAACGAAGAATCGTTAGTCTTTGTAGACTTCGAGTTGATTTGAAGAAAACTTGATGTGACCGTTAGTCATTAGAGTTAGACGAGTTTAGTATTTAACTTGTTTTGATTCCACAACTTATTTGATAGTTACTTTTTTTAATTGTTGTTTGATGATTTTTGTAACACTCCGGTATTTCTAACTAGTAAAAATACCTAAGTACGCCAACTCTAACTTAATCAGAGATATAATTTCCTGCTTAGATGCTGAACATCACTATAAATTTTTTGTTGAATAACAACCAAACAGTCTTATTTACAAATGAGACCATACGGTTCCCAGACCATAAACTGTGACACCCCATTTCTACCCGGTAAAATAATACGAAAAATCAGAGTTTATAAAAATTTTCAACAATGAATGGAGTGCCACACTTTCTTCTCAAAAACAACAGACATGATTAATTCGCCTGTGAAAACAGATACACAACACTTTACTTTTGGATGAACCAATAAATAACCTTTTAGTCTTTAAAAATAAGTCACCTTCATTACTACGCAGGAGATTCACAACAAAAGTCAATTCAAAATAATCGTGGCGTCTCTAACCAACTTAAGACAGTTCACAAACAGCAAAATCCTTGATAATAACGACTTTACGTTTCAACAATAAAATAATCATAACAAAATAATAAGGAAAACACGTGTTCATCCCCCCGAGTGTTATGTATCAGAGCGACGACACCGACTCGATCTAACGAAGGTAAGTAGCCTTCATTCGTGATTACCTGCACGTTACCAACAGGAGGGTAACATTCAAATAGAATGGGTGAGATATCGAACCATATAATAGAACATATGAAAAGCAGTATGTTAGAATCAGAAGACATAAGTTCACCACTTCACCGTCATCAAACAACTTCAATCAATCACAAGTCATCAACATATCACTTCACCGTCATCAACAACTTCAATCGATCACAAGTCATTAACATAGCCACTCAAGTATGCAATATGAATGCGACTCAATACTATACATATGCATGTGGTACCATTGGAGCAGAACTCCCGTCGTCGTCGTAAAAATCTGCCAGTAAATAGTGGCATCAACAAGGCATAAGCCTTCAACATAATTTGCCAGTCCAGGCCAACGTGTTTTGAGCATAGCTCCAACTTGAAAATGCTATGTATGCGACGCGATGTGAAAGCACAAACAATCAACAATGATTACATAGCAACACAACAACAACGGAATTCAACATTGGCCGTAGGCCTACAACATAATATCTTGCCAATAAATAGAGGCAATCCAACTAGATACACGTCGCCAACTTCACACAATGGTGATCATAACTAGGTGCAACATCATTGACAAATCTACAACTAAGCCAACAATTTAGCAACTGACCAATTTAACCACTTAACAAACAATTAATCTTTTCAACAATTTAACAATTAATAATTGACAACGTAATCAACAATTAGCCAACCGGGGGCCTAATGCGCCTAAAGTGCCCAACAACAGCAAACATGGTGCCCTATGCGCCCAGCAACAGCAAACATGCAACCAACAACAGCAAACAGCAAACAGCAACAGCAAACAGTAAGCATGGCGCCCATGGCGCCTAGCAACCAACGGGGCAGCCACACATGGCGCCCATGGCGCCCAGCAGACAACAAGCAACAGGCAGCCACATATGGCGCCCATGGCGCCCAGTGCGCCCAGCAACCAACAGACAACAAGCATAGGCAGCCAGACATGGCGCCCATGGCGCCCAGTGCGCCCAGCAACAATCAGACAACAGGCAGCCAGACTTGGCGCCCTTGGCGCCCAGTAACATCAGCAACACAAGCAACGGGCAGCCAGACATGGCGCCCAGCAACATCAGCAACGCAAGCAACGGGCAGCCAGACTCGGCGCCCAGTGCGCCCAGCAACATCAGCAACGGCGCCCATGGCGCCCTGGAACAACAGGGGCAGCCACACTTGGCGCCCAGCAACAACAGGCAAATTTCCATCAAACATACCTCTACTTCGGTGAATTAATTAACCTATCAAACGGTATCGAAACTTAGCAAAGGAGCCCTCTATGGAAAGCTAAGAATGTCTAGTTCCTGACTATAATTGTTATTTTGCAAAATAATGGTCCAATTAGTATAGTTTCAGTAAATAAGCAACAAGGTTCAGAAAACAGGACAGCCACCATGACCTAGCTTGTGACTCCTCTAAATTATCAAAACTCAGTCAAATGACATGGGACTTGATCCTAACCCGAAACAAATTGAGTGTAGTTTTCAATGAATCAAGAATCATTCAAAAAGGAGTTCAAACGAAAACGTTATACACGAAATACCGAACCTTATCCAGATTATTTCCAGAATTTTAACCTAACTTGTGACACCGATAACTCGAGCTATACAACTCCAAATGCAACCAAACTAGTGCCAAATTAACAAGCGTTAAGTCTAGTTTTTGAAAAGGTAAACCACATAATTTTTGGACCACTAGATTGTTCCCAGTTACTGTATAACCGAACCTATACCCAGATTGTTTCAGAATTTTAACCTAACTTGTGACACCTATAAATCGAGCTATACAACTCCAAATGCAACCAAACTAGGGCCAAATTAACAAGCGTTAAGTCTAGTTTTTGAAAAGGTAAACCACATAATTTTTGGACCACTAGATTGTTCCCCGTTACTGTATAACCGAACCTATACCCAGATTGTTTCCAGAATTTTAACCTAAATTGTGACACCCATAACTCGAGCTATACAACTCCAAATGCAACCAAACTAGTGCCAAATTAACAAGCGTTAAGTCTAGTTTCTGAAAAGGTAAACCACATAATTTTTGGACCATTAGATTGTTCCCAGTTACTGTATAACCGAACCTATACCCAGATTGTTTCCAGAATTTTAACCTAACTTGTGACACCTATAACTCGAGCTATACAACTCCAAATGCAACCAAACTAGTGCCAAATTAACAAGCATTAAGTCTAGTTTTTGAAAAGGTAAACCACATAATTTATGGACCAATATATTGTTCCCAGTTACTGTATAACCGAACCTATACCCAGATTGTTTCCAGAATTTTAACCTAACTTGTGACACCTATAACTTGAGCTATACAACTCCAAATGCAACCAAACTAGTGCCAAATTAACAAGCGTTAAGTCTAGTTTCTGAAAAGGTAAACCACATAATTTTTGGACTGCTAGATCGTTCCCAGTTACTGTATAACCGAACCTATACCCAGATCACCCCAAACAATGAGTTTAGCAACAAAATTGGCATCAAACATTCATCAAATTTCAATAATCAAATACATCATCAACCCAATTCAGAGATACACATGTTTTTAAACTAAAAACAGAAGCAAATTCGTAGAACCCACATAAAGCCCTTCATGTACCCTATTATAGAGTTAGAACCCCACCATTACCTGGGTTTTGAAGATTTCGCAGTCACCTCCCTTCTTGGATGAGAAATGCGCAGCCCCCTCTCTATTTCTCACCAAAATGCGCAGCCTCCTTCTCTCATTGCTTATAGGTTTTCTCTAATCCTTATTTTTCTTTCAGCTTATGACAACTCAACCTAATTCTAATCCTTTTATACCTCTCTTTGTTTCTTTCTACTTAGTCTCATGGGCCACTCTTCACACCCCCTTATATTACTTATTCTAACTTAAAAATAAGCCCACACAACATAATAATATTATTACTACTCTAATATTATTTTCCACACTTAATTAACCTATTAATTAAATAAAAGTCAACCTAGTAACTATACTAATAATTCTCAACTTCAACAATTCTCACACTTAATTATTAAATAAATTAATTAAATAATTAATTAAATATTTGGGGCATTACATAAACCATCAGCAAACTATAGTATTCAGTATCATACAAAAAGCGGATTAAAGTCATAACGTTAAAGACATAGAGTTGTTGTTTGCTGGTGTTTTTAGCAAACAATCACTAGTTTTATGAGAAATGTTTGTGAGATCAAACTAGAAAAATCTCTGTGCAATTGCCTTTGAACACCAGTGTTTTGATTAGAAGAAATTTAAAGAAAAGGGGACAGTTTACCATAAAAACAGAACTAAAATAAAAGAAGTAATAGATGGTTCGCAAAGATGTAAACAAATTCGAATTGAGTTGAATAATAATAAAGAAGAAACGGTGCACAATCACATACAATGAACAATGATTCTTCTACTCGTTTTTCGCTTTGGCTTGGAAGTTAGAGTTTCAGAATTCTGTAACTTGCGTAATGATTTTGTGCCCTCGATTTTCTATTACAAAATAGTATATATACTACTAGAGGTATACATAAACGGCTAGTAACCGCCCTTAACTGCTCTTTGAATTCGAACTTCGACCGGTTCGCTGGTAACCGCTTGTTGAAACCTTGGACACCACTTTGTCGAAAAGACCTTTGCTCTGTTTCCCTATAGAATCAACGCATCGACTTGTCGAACTCCTTCCTAACTATCCACGCTCAAAAACTTCTTTTGTCGAAACTGGTAGCAGATTGACTTGAATGAGACCTGCAACTTCCAAAGTATCATTAATAAGAAACTGAACCTTCATAATACCTATTCAAATATTACTGTCGAAATCTCGAGGTAACAGATTGCCCCCCAAAAAATGTCTCTTTCGACAGTTTGAAAGGTAGAAGAAGAAATGACGTTTTTTGAAAACTGCGAACCGTCGCTTCCAACTACCTTCTGCATTTAAATAGTGAGAGAAAAGTGCCATCATGACCTGCACAGATAAAGTGGCGCAGCTAAAACGGCACGAATAACATAAACTGCCTAATTGGGTCACGTGGCATAGTTGATGGGCCATCACGTCCTTGAAAGGTCATAAACGTGTGCGTTGTGGTAATCGTGGGAACCAATGTACACGCCAACATATAAAAGCAAATGAGTCCTTTCGTTTTACTCTTTACTCGCTTGAAACCTTAGAGTCATTTCTGAAAAAACAAAACCTTTTGTATTCTCCATTTCTATTCTTGAACTCATGGCTTCATCCTCCAACGCTGCTACGAAACCCATCAACAACCCGAAAGAAACCGACGAACCTAAAGATGCTCAACCAGTTGAAGAGTTTGTTGATGAACCTGCCCTTACTGATGGACGAACATTCATTTGGCAAAAACAGGTACTAATTCCTTCTGCTGAACCTTATACCCATGCCTTTTTAGGCCCTTTTCCTAACATCTTGCTAGAAAATGAAGAAGTTGAAGAGATTTTCCCTAGTCTTCGTAAGCTTCGGCCTAGAATTTTCTTTGAAAAACCCTTCCATTTAGGTTTTTTAGTCACTCCTTATAGGGTTTTTAGGTCTGCACCTAGGGTTGACCAAAAAATCTATATAAATTGGCTTAACAAAGTAGAAGCCAAGAAAGCCAATATCTGGAAGAAGCAGGGTATTTTCGACCTAATTCAATTGTCGAGGTATGGGCCTAAGTATAACAGCACCTTGATTTTGGCAGCCATGCAATTTTGGGATTGCACCTCCCACAGTCTCCATCTCAAATGTGGTATGCTATCCCCCACTCTCTTAGACGTGGCTGCCATTACTGGCCTAAAGCATTTGGGTGAAACTTTCGACCCTAAGCTTCCCACTGAGGATTATGGTTTCGACTTCCAAAATGCTGCTTTTGCCCCTTATATTAGTGAACAACACCAAACTAATACCGAAGAAGTATCTGATTCAGAACATATAGCCTTTCTTACCCTTTGGCTATCCATGTTTGTCCTTTGCACTCGTTCTCTTCAAGTTACCAGGTCTTATGTACCATTAGCCACTCAACTCCATGCAGGGAGAGACATCAATTTAGCCAAATTAATTTTAGGAACTCTGCACCAACAACTCGATAATGCTGTTGCGGAATTAAAAGAAGATGAATCGACCACTTCCTTTCTGGTCTCTGGTCCTATGTGGTTGTTCCAGTTGTGGCTCATAGCCACCTTTGAGTCTAGACTTGGCCTGTTCGTTCCAAAACTAGCTCGACCAGGCATGGAGACAAGAAAAACCGAGGGTATCCGTTTAGCCCAGTTGAAGTCAAGAGAAACAGGCATTACTATAGAAGAATCTTTTTGTATTTACTTTGAGATTTTTCTAAACTGCACCCAATTCAAAGATTCTATGGCCCCTTTTTTGGACCGACCCCATGGACCTGCTTGGTTTAGAAGAGCATTTCCCTCTACTTCTACTGAACATGTCGAAGAAACTAACAGAATTTGGCAAGCATACCTTTCCCCAGCCATCCTTTCCACTAGACTCACTCCCAGCAGGAAGAAAGAAAACTTCGGAATTAGCAGATATTTCCCAAGTTACTTTGCAAGGCAATTTGGCCTCTGCCAAATTTGACCTGCGCCCATGCATCTTCACAGGCGAGAAATTATGACTCCAGAAACCGAGAGAGACTATGAACGGTCTTTCAAAGAGTTTCATTACAAAGCCCTGGATTTCGAGCCTCTCAACTTCAATCCCAAATTTTCCTGTACTGGCAAGTTCCATGACTGGTGGCTTGAATATTACACTAACGCTGCTGGCGGAACCATTGACACTTTTGACGAAAAGCTCTTGAAGAAACTGAAGTCTGCTTTCCCTTCTCGACACAAAGGTATGTATCTTTTCGACATTTTTATGTCTTTTAAAATTTCGCTACTTGTAGCCAAATTTAATTATTGCTTGTTTTCCAATATTTTCGACATCAGAAAAAACTATAGCCAAGTCGAAGGGAAAAGGAAGCAAGAAAACAACAAATAATCCCTCTCCAAAAATCACGAAGAAAAGTGAAGCAAGCCCTGCCTCGAGTCTTACCTCACAAAAGGTACATTGTTATCACCTCATTCCAAGTTTTTCCTTGAGTAAGGACTCTCAATCATGTCGAAAATTTTTCTTCTTTCAGAAAGTACCCAAAGCACCAAGCCCTCTTCAGAAAACGAAAATTCGAGGAAAACAAGTTGTCTCTTCTATCTCTGAGGTAACGTTTATAAACCTCCTCTTTAACTCGAAAACTCTTTCAAGTTCATCACCTACTCTAGAATGTTGCCTGCATTGTAAACTGATTTCTCTCTTCAGGACACCGAAAGTGAGGATGATATTCCTCTTAAACAGAGGTCGAGGAAGAGAGCTTTATTTGACCCTCAAAGGGAAACAAAAGGCATTACTATCAAAGAGCCTTCCGAATTTCAACTTTCCCCTTTAGGCAAGAAGCGTAAGGTAAGCATTCCTTTGAATTTTATCTTAAACTTCGTTTGTTTTACAACTGCGTTAATTTCGACACTAATAGCGTAACTTAATGCAAACAGGTAGATAAACCTGTCCAAACTCCTGTTGTCGAATCTTTAACTGAAGTTGCAGCACGAGAGCTTTCTTTTGCTTGGCCTTCTTCGCCTACACTAACACCTGATCTAGCTGTCGAAGAAATCCCCCCAAATCTTTCAATGGACAATGTGGCCCAAGAACTCGTTGCAACGGAAACCCCGTCGACAACAAACATGGAAACCACTTTTATGGAGACCATTAATCCACCTGCCGAAGCAGAACTCCCAATTGTTGATGCTGACACTTCTAATGCTGGTAATTCTGAACCTAAAGCTCTTGCTGAAATAAACACCAAAGCCCAAGAAGGAGCCAACAATCCAGAAAAAGAGGAACCACAACAAAAGGAAGTCATTTCTCAAGAAAAACTCGACGCACCCATGGCTGATGTAGGAGAAAAAGATCTTGGCCAAGCTGAATCTAAAACTCCGACTACCTCTGCTAAAGAGTCGACTAGTAGTGCTGTCAGTGAACAAGAGCTTTCTGAGATGAAGAAAAAGAGCCCTTTGGCCGCTTTAAGAATTATGTTGAGCCTTCAAAGTTCGTCAACACACTTGACTAACAGCTCTTCGACTACTTCCTTAGCCTCTATTAACCAAGAATCGACAGAAGACCTGATCCGACAATTGAAGGCTAAGATATTAAATGGGGACCTTGTGACGAGGCTTTCTCAAAACCCTTCTGAGTATCTTGAAATCAAGACTCTCATTCAGAAGATAAATAGGTCAGGTCCTTCTCAAGAATTCCTCCTTTTCTCAATCGAGTTTGGTTCTCTCTTCGAGCAGCTCTCTCTTCTACTCAAGCAACGGTCTAGTACTCTCAAGAAGAAAGAACAAGAAGTCCAACTCCGTGAGAAGGAACTTGGCTCTCTTAATGTTGCTCAGAGTAACATTGAAGCTCTTGAGGCACAAGCAGAAGAAGCTAAAAAAGAGATTGCCGAATGGGATCTAAAAATCCAACGCTACGATGAAGAAATGAGAATTCTTCAAACAAAGATGTCGAATGCTAAGTACCAGAAAGGTTTGGTCGAAGAAAAGATGAGAAACTTTTCCTCTTCGCAACAGGAAACTGAAGCATTGACAGCCATAGAGCACTTGGAAAACGCCAATCAACGCCAAGTTACTATTTCTGAACTCGACAAAAGCTTGAACCTTCTTGAGACTTCCATCTCTTTGAGTGCTAGCATTCTTGAAAGGTGCAAGGCCTCTTTGAAGAATTTTTAAAGTTCTGTTATAGTTTTAGAGATTTGACAATGGTTATGTAATTTTCTTTCGTACTTTACATTACCATTTCTGAACAACTTTCCTTTATCTACTTTTGTTCAATTTTTATTTCATTCGGCGTTGGCTTATACTGTTTTAAGTACTTGCCATTTATTCTAAATATCCTGTTTCGTCACCCAGTTCTTCGACTTCATAAGCGCCATTCGAAAAACACTGCAACACGCGAAGTGGGCCTTCCCACCCTGGTGACCATTTACCTAAAACTCTATCTTTTTTGTCCATAGGTAACAAGACTTTCCACACTAACTCTCCCTCTTCAAAGGTTTCCGACTTAACCTTTTTGTTGTAAGCTTTAGCTACTCTTTCTTTTTGACGAATAAGCATTTCTAACGCTAACAACCTTTCTTCGTCTAAATCAACCAATTCATCGAGCATCATATTCCAATAGTGATCATAGGGAATTTCCTCCTGCCTCTGAATTCTTGTTGATTGTAAACAAATCTCAACAGGTAACACTGCGTCATGTCCAAATGTTAGCCTGTAAGGAGTAGTGTTGATAGATTCTTTAGGTGCAGTTCGACAAGCCCATAATATTTGATCAAGCGTATTGTGCTAATTTTTGGGTTTTCGCCCAACATGCTTTTTAATCAAAATAATAATGATTTTATTGGCAGCTTCCACCTGACCATTGGCTTGTGCGTAGTACGGTGTTGAAGTCAATAACTTAAAACCAATTTCAGCAGCAAACTCAACCATTTTTCGACCAGTAAAAACAGTACCCTGATCTGTAGTTATGGTTTCTGGAATTCCATACCTATAAATGATATGATTCTGAATGAACTTTACCACTGCCTCTTGATCAACATTGGCTAGAGGTATCGCTTCAACCCATTTGGTAAAATAATCAATCCCCACAAGGATGTATCTATGGCCTTTGGTATGTAGCCCCAGCATTTTTTAAACCAAATGGCATCACTACCCATTCGTAAACACCTAACGCCCCTGGGCATCGAAATGCGGTTTTCGCTACAACCTCTTCAGCAATGAAAATTTGATTATACCCAGAATAACCATCTAGCATACTGAGATACTCAAATCCCGCTGCCGAATTGATTAGCATTTCTGCCACAGGCATAGCATATTCATCTTTGGGAGTAGAATTATTTAAATCTCTAAAGTCTATGCAAACTCTAAGTGTGCCATTTTTCTTTATTACAGGGACTATATTAGCTAACCATTCGACATACCTGGCAGTTCTGATGAACTTATTCCTGAATAGCCTTTCGATTTCTTCCTTGATCTTCGTCAATACTTGAGGGGCAAATCTCCTTGGCATTTGTTTCACCGGTTTCTTCCCTGGGCGAATTGGGAGTTGCATCTCTACAACTTCTCGACTTAGACCAGGCATTTCGTCGTAGTCCCAAGCAAAGCAGTCTTTGAACTCCCTTAGTAATGTTATAATTTGGGCTTTCAATGCGACATCAAGGTATGCACTAATATAAGTTGGCCTTTTCTTTAAGCCATCTCCCAAGTCTACTTCTTCCAATGGGTCTTGAGCTTGCATACGCCTTGTTAAATCTCTAGGATCCTTTTCGAACCCTAATGGCCCATCATCATAAATGCAATCAAGTCTTTCTTCTATGATGATGCCGTTTTTCTATTCAGAGTCCCTGGCTTCGACAGCCATTGTTTGTTGAATCAATTCGGCTTCCATAGCCGCCTTTATCTTGTTTTCGGCCATATAAGCCGTAATCTTGTCCCATGCATTGGGGGCTGACATAAGAAACAAATCTTTACGAATCAGTGTCCCATCCTGTTGGAGGAACAGGATAAACACCTACATCTCCCACCATTTGTCTTTCCCACATGAAACCATACATTGGATGTAAGTTCACTAAAGCGAGTGTGCTATCATGGGGAGTATATGCTGGCGAAGATGTAAATGGCGCAATTTTAGCCATTTGTTTCTCAAAGTTTTCTCTTGTTATTTGGTTCATTTCAGCTCGAAAATAACTTTGGTCTTCCTCTATATTTTCAACCAGACCCTCTTCCTTCCATATCACCAAACGTTGATGCAAAGTTGAGGGTACGGCACCTACTCCATGAATCCATTCTCTTCCAAGGAGCATGTTATAATTAGCTTTTGAAGCTATCACCAAGAACATAGTCTTTCTCTTCACTGTTCCTACCACCAAATCTATTTCAATGGCACCTAAAGAATGGCCAGACTTGCCTTCATAGTTGCTCAACACAACGTTGTGTGGGCTCAGATCTGTGTCGAATTTACCTATTTTCTTCAACAAACACTGTGGCATTAGATTTACCGCAGCGCCGCCATCTACCAGGACTTTGTTTATGCCAACGCCATTTGCTTTGACCTGCACATACAATGGCTTCAAATGGTCTTTCATAACCATATCTGGCCTTTCAAAAGTCGCTGTCTGTTCTTCGACGCAGCCATCGTCCATCACATAGTAACACATTGGCTTATGATGAGCCATATCTTCAGTAAAATCCTCTTCTACATCATTTGGTACCGTGATGACATCATACTCAACAGGTAGTATTGACACCACATTGCAAACAACGTCGAAAGAATAATCAGAATCTGACTCTGTTTCTTCATCGAAATCAGAGTTTTGCTCCTTCAACTCCGACAACGGAGGAAAAATCCTTTCAAGAGCAGGCCTTCTTGGCTTTTCTATGACAACAGCTTTGCCCTTCTCTTTTTCAACAACTTCACCACGCGGACTAGCATGTCTGTAATGTCTACACCCGGCATGTATCCACTTCTCATATGTAGGAGCTGCCGTTGGAACGAAAGACTTGGCGGAAGCTGATAACTCGAACCCCTTCTTATCTGGATCCTTGTTCGCAGCATCTGTTTGACTTGCAACAGCACCATTCTCCTCTGCATTCTCTTCTTTGACATCTCCAGTTTTCTCAGCCACATCTTTTGTTCTCACCATGTGTAACACCCCGGCATTTCTATTTATTAAAAATACCCAAGTGCACATTAGAAACACATCAGAGATATAAAATTCCTGCATAAATACTGAACACTTCAAAATAGTTTTCACTGGACAACAGTCAAGCAGTCTTAATACACATAAGACCATAAGATTCAGCGAACTATCCTGCTCAGTATCATACAAGAAAGCGGAAATAAAAGATAAACATGACACTAATGTCTTAGTGCTGAGATACATGGACAACAGAAGGAAAATAAACTAAACATAAAGCTAAGTCATAATCCATTTCCCGGGGGCCACCTACTCGTGCCTCTGAGATTTCTTCTGTCCCTGCTTATCTGTAAAACAACAACATTTAAACAGTGAGATACAATCTCAGTGAGTTCTACCGAGACCCCTACTAGCTCTCTCGGTTCAGTTAATAATCCTTTTTAAAACCAACACGACACCGACTGCAATAAAGTGCTAACCCCGGCGAACGTGAACAAACAAAGTGCGGCACCGACTGCAATAAAGTGCTAACCCCGGTGTATCGCACAGTACGACACCGACTGCAATAAAGTGCTAACCCCGGTGAACGTACAACAAACTCATGACATAACACCGACTGCAAATCCAGTGCTAATCCCGGTGAACCCCCTTACCAATAGTACATTCTCCTATTGGCACGGAGCCTAGGTTGGGGGAGCATGACTGCCCCGCCTAGTATGTCAAAACATGGGTCGTCACCCAAATCGATATACATATAAACATATATATCTACAGTACTATGAACCCACGGTCCATCATATCAGACAATCCATGAAACACTTTAATCCACAATTTTATAAAATCCAAGTTTACACTCGCAATCTAGTTGACCACTTTTCGACAAAATTTTCAATATCAAAAACAGTTCATTTTGCCTTAAAAGTAGAATATTCAGTTAGGCCTCTGAATAAGCTTTCCAACGCATCTTAGAACACCTCAATCGGGTTCCCGGATCAAAAGATATCGCGAAACGAAAAACAGTGTTTGGTTGCTGAAATTCTGCCAAATGGCGCTGGAGTCGCGCCTGGAGCGCAAGTGACGCGCGAACTGGCAGAAAGTTCTGTCAAACTGCGCTGAAGTCGCGCCTGGGGCGCAAGTGAGGCGCGAACAGGCAGAAGGGGGGCTCTGTTAAGACAGATTTTGCGATTTTCGCGAAATCCGCTATTCCGCTCAATTCCGATTTTTGTTCCGATCAAAAACAGATTTGACAATCAGTAAAATGAGTCCAATTCAAACCACACAATCAATCAATCCAATCAAAAACTTAATCAAAACGAATTGTATTAAAACGCGACATATTTTCAAATAACGGTTTTCGTTCCAAAATTTCTCGAAACCAATTAACGTAAAAACTAACGAGACACAAAAACATCCTAAGCGTGAGTAAAACTCACCCTTGACGCGAGAGTCGTTGCCGAGCCGAAATCACCGACGTGTCGAAATCACCGAATCGAACCCAAACAACACCGAACCGCTCCTAACTTCGTTTCGAATTCCCAAACGCGTTCTACCGCTCTTGGCTTCGATCCTAAGCATGAATCAATCATTAATTCCAGCTCACAACTTGAGATTTCAACAAATCAATTCCAAAAACCATAGAAATTCGTAGGCCATGAGAAGGGGGAAAAATTGAAGAGAATCTTACCAAGTTATAGGGTTTTGTAGAGGAGAGGGAGATGGTGATTGTGCTGAAATTTGAGGTGATGGGGTTTCCTCTTCTTCTTCCTTTCTCTTCTTCTTTCCTCTTCTTCTTTCTCCTTTCCTTCTCTTCTTTTCTTTCTCTGTTTTTTCTTCTGTTCGTATCCTCCTCTTCTTTTCTTTCTTCTTTTATTCTTTTTCATTTAACACACACACACATACTTATTTAATTAATAAATAAGTGGTAGCGTGGTCCAATTACCATATTGATCTTAATTCCTTATTTCGATTCCAAAACTTCCTCGATCCGTATTATTCGGTCAACGATCCTGTGACAGCCAATAATTAATTTTAGCACTCAATAATTTTACCAATTAAGCACCAAATTAATTCAATTGGGTTAACATCCAAATAATTCGATTAATTATTTTGAGGATGTTACATTCTCCCCAACTCGAAAGAATTTTGTCCTCAAAATTAAACACAACATACCTTAAGAGAACAAATACGGATACCTAGTCCGCATATCGTCCTCCAACTCCCAAGTAGCTTCCTCGGCGGAAAAACCATCCCAAACTACCTTGACGATGGGAATTGACTTTGTCCGTAGCGCCCTCTCGCCACTTTCCATGATGTAATTCGGATTAGGTTGGAAGGACAAGTCCGGTCGAAGGTCGATCGTTTCAAAATCTAACGGTTGACTAGGATCGGGAATGTACTTCCGCAGCTGAGACACATGGAATACATCATGCAAATTTGACAATGGTGGAGGCAAAGCAATACGGTATGCAAGAGGCCCTATTCGCTCGATAATCTGGAAAGGTCCAATATACCGAGGACTGAGTTTCTTCACCCGTAATGCCCTACCTGTGCCAATTGTTGGTGATAATCTCAAAAACACATGATCGCCCGACTCAAACTCCAACGACCTTCTTCTTTTATCAGCATAGCTCTTTTGCCTACTCTGAGCAGCTTTCATTCTATCCCTGATCTGGCGGATCTTTTCAGTAGTGTCGTGAATCATTTCGGGCCCTAACAATCGGTTCTCACCTACTTCCCACCAACACAATGGAGTCCTGCATTTCCTACCATACAAGGCTTCAAAAGGTGCCATTCCGATACTGGAATGATAACTGTTGTTATATGAGAATTCCACCAATGGAAGATGATCCTCCCATCTCTTTCCATTATCAAGTACCGAAGCCCTAAGCATATCCTCTAATGTCTGGATAGTTCTCTCGGTCTGACCATCGGTCTGCGGGTGATAAGCGGTACTAAGAAGTACTTTAGTTCCCAATGCTTCATTCAGAGCTTTCCAAAATCGAGAAGTGAATTTCGGATCTCGATCCGACACTATACTGGTAGGAACCCCATGTAACCTTACTATGTTCTTCAAATACACCTCAGCTAACTTGGATACTTTACTGCTAGAACGAACTGGAATAAAATGAGCTGATTTGGTTAACCGATCTACAACTACCCAAATGGAGTCGTTACCGGCTTGAGACCTTGGCAACGCCATTACAAAATCCATGGAAATGTCTTCCCATTTCCACACTGGCACATCTAGTGGCCGTAGCAGACCAGCAGGCTTCTGGTGCTCTATCTTAACTCTTTGGCAAGTTAAGCATTTTGATACAAATTCAGCAATCTCTAACTTCATTCCATGCCACCAATACATCTGCTTTAAGTCTCTATACATCTTGGTGGATCCAGGATGTACAGAAAATAAACTTCGGTGTGCTTCCTCTAGCACTAGCTTTTTAATATCTTCATTATCGGGTACGCAAATCCTACCGTTGAAACAAATGACCCCATCACTATCTTCGGTAAAATCTGGCAACACTTTCTGTGATTGAAGTTTCACATCAACTCCCTGTGCTAAGCGAATAGAATCCCTTATGGAACTAGAGATCCTCATGTGGCTCAACACCAACCGGTTCCTTTTTGGCTTTGAATCCAAATTTAAGTCCCGGAAAGACTCCAACAATTCCATTTCATGCATCATTAATCCTGCTATATGAATGGATTTCCTACTTAGTGCATCGGCTACAACATTAGCTTTTCCCGGATGATACTTCAATTCGAAGTCATAATCCTTCAGAAATTCCACCCATCTTCTCTGCCTGTTATTCAACTCCTTCTGGTCAAACAAATATTTCAAGCTTTTGTGATCACTAAAGACTTCAAAACGAGACCCATACAGGTAATGTCTCCAAATCTTCAGTGCGTACACAATAGCTGCCAACTCCAAATCATGAGTCGGATAATTCTCTTCATGAGTCTTCAACTGTCTGGAGGCATAAGCTACAACTTGTTGGTTCTGCATGAGAACACACCCCCAAACCCTTTCCAGAAGCATCGCTGTAAATTTGAAAATCCAAAGACGGATCTGGAAGAATTAGGATTGGAGCAGAAGTCAACCTAACCTTCAACTCTTGAAAACATTCCTCACAATCGGCATTCCATATAAACGGTTGGGCCTTGCGAGTCAACCGAGTAAGTGGGAGAACCAATTGTGAAAAACCTTGGATAAACCTTCTGTAGTAACCGGCTAGACCCAAGAAACTTCTTATTTCGGTGACAGATGTTGGTCGTTCCCAGTTCAACACCGCTTCTACTTTACTCGGATCCACCGCAACTCCCGATTGGGAAATCACGTGTCCTAAAAACTTCACTTCCGGCATCCAGAAGTCACACTTCGACGGTTTGGCATACAATTTCTTTTCTCGGAGTACGTTCAGAACAATGCGGAGATGTTGAACATGGTCCTCAATGGTCTTAGAGTACACCAAGATATCATCAATAAAAACTACCACAAACTGATCAAGGTACGTATGAAACACTCGGTTCATGTAATCCATGAATACCGCTGGAGCATTAGTCAAACCGAAGGGCATCACTACGAACTCGTAATGTCCATACCTCGTACGGAAAGCTGTCTTCGGAATATCTAAGGCTCGTACCTTTATTTGATGATAGCCCGACCTCAGATCAATTTTTGAAAATACCACAGCACCTCTAAGTTGGTCGAGTAAATCGTCTATCCTTGGCAAGGGATATTTATTCTTGATCGTCACTTTATTCAATTGTCGATAATCTATGCACAACCTCATGCTACCATCCTTCTTTTTGACTAGCAACACCGGAGCACCCCATGGAGAAGCACTCGGTCGGATGAACCTTTTCGATATTAATTCCTCAAGTTGAGACTTCAGTTCCTTCAACTCTAAAGGAGACATTCTATAAGGAGCAATAGAGATTGATCCTGTACCAGGAATCAATTCTATTGAGAATTCTACCTCTCGGTCAGGAGGTAAGGATGAAACTTCTTCTGGAAAGACATCTAAAAATTCATTTACCACTTGCACAGATGACAAATCTAAACCCGTTTCAGTAGATGCAGACAACATAATAAGAATAGCTTCCGCACCTTGGAATAATGACTGGCTTGCTTCGGTGTAAGAGATCGTCGCTTCAGAATCTGCCTGAGTCAATCCTACGGATTCGGAGGCGAAGCTAATAGTTCGATCGGCACAGTTGATTGTTACATGATTTTCAGCCATCCAATTCATACCCAGAACAATGTCCATGCTTCTCATAGGCAAGCAAATAAATTTCACAACAAACTGTCTGTCGCCTATGACAAGTAGGCAATTTTCACATAATGATTGGGTCTGGACACGACCCTTGGCAGCAGTTAAAATAGTTATCGGTTCGGATAGCTCAGATAATGCTAATCCCAACCGATCCACACATGCTTGCGAGATAAAACAGTGAGTTGCACCAGAATCATATAAAATATTGACTGAATTATTAAAAAGAGATCCCGTACCCCTCAGAAGATTATCAGTAGGTGTGATGGTTCGAGCATCTAATGTGTTGATTCGCCCCTGACTAGGAGCATTTGGTGCTCTTTGCAGATTCTTCTTTGTTGGGCACTTATTTGCATAGTGTCCCTCTTCATTACAAACATAGCACCGATCTGACCTTGGCGGACACTCTCCGCGGTGATGTCTTCCACAAAGTCTACAATTCCTGAATTGTGCAGAATCAGACGATTGCACCTGCTTCCCTTTGTAATTACCTCCTTTCCCCGAGTCATGCCTGGGACCCATCTGAGAACTAGATGATCCAGTGTTCCTCTTGCTCTGATGGAATGCCTTTCTGCTTGCATACAACCTTGACAAATCACTTTCGGCGATATAAGCTTGTTGTACCATGGCTGCATAGTTGGTTCTCGGAAAAGAACTAAGACTTTGAGCAATATCCTCTCTCAACCCATATTTGTACCTGTCAGTTTTCCATTGGTCATTGGGGGCATATCCAGTTAAACCGAAGAATTGATACAACTCTTCAAATTTAGCCGTGTATTGGCCCACGGTCAAGCCTCCTTGTGTAAGAGCCAAAAACTCATTTTCCTTATCCAACCTCATAGCCGTGGGGAAGAATTGTTCCAAAAATGATGTTCGGAAATTTTCCCAAGTCGGGGGAGTTCCCATTGTCTCCATCATGGCCCTAGCATTTGTCCACCAGTTATTGGCCTCTCCCTTCAACATATGGGATGCCAACCTCAACTTATCTTCATCGGTCACTTGCATTGTTACAAAGATCTTTTCAATGTCATCCAGCCAATGTTGTGCTCTCATGACATCTGGCCCACCTCTAAACTCGGAGGGTTTCATTTTCAGGAACTCTGTGAAAATTCTCCTTGGGTTCACTTGTGGCTCTGGAGCTTGATGCTGCTGAGCATTTTGCTGTAGGATTTGTTGCTGCTGATGCATAAGCATCATGTCTTGCATCATTTTCTGCTGGTTCTCAATGACATTCTGCATCCACTCAAAATTTGGATCAACAGGAGGAGGAACGCCTCTACCTCTTCTGGCCATGATTCTGCGAAATATGCACAAAGTATTAAGTTGATCAAGCTCAATGTCTAATAGCATACTAAGAAAATCACGACTGGAAAAAGCAAAGACCCTATAAGCTAAGTCCGACTAGGTCGAACCGCTCTGATACCAACTGTAACACCCCGGCATTTCTATTTATTAAAAATACCTAAGTGCACATTAGAAACACATCAGAGATATAAAATTCCTGCATAAATACTGAACACTTCAAAATAGTTTTCACTGGACAACAGTCAAGCAGTCTTAATACACATAAGACCATAAGATTCAGCGAACTATCCTGCTCAGTATCATACAAGAAAGCGGAAATAAAAGATAAACATGACACTAATGTCTTAGTGCTGAGATACATGGACAACAGAAGGAAAATAAACTAAACATAAAGCTAAGTCATAATCCATTTCCCGGGGGCCACCTACTCGTGCCTCTGAGATTTCTTCTGTCCCTGCTTATCTGTAAAACAACAACATTTAAACAGTGAGATACAATCTCAGTGAGTTCTACCGAGACCCCTACTAGCTCTCTCGGTTCAGTTAATAATCCTTTTTAAAACCAACACGACACCGACTGCAATAAAGTGCTAACCCCGGCGAACGTGAACAAACAAAGTGCGGCACCGACTGCAATAAAGTGCTAACCCCGGTGTATCGCACAGTACGACACCGACTGCAATAAAGTGCTAACCCCGGTGAACGTACAACAAACTCATGACATAACACCGACTGCAAATCCAGTGCTAATCCCGGTGAACCCCCTTACCAATAGTACATTCTCCTATTGGCACGGAGCCTAGGTTGGGGGAGCATGACTGCCCCGCCTAGTATGTCAAAACATGGGTCGTCACCCAACTCGATATACATATAAACATATATATCTACAGTACTATGAACCCACGGTCCATCATATCAGACAATCCATGAAACACTTTAATCCACAATTTTATAAAATCCAAGTTCACACTCGCAATCTAGTTGACCACTTTTCGACAAAATTTTCAATATCAAAAACAGTTCATTTTGCCTTAAAAATAGAATATTCAGTTAGGCCTCTGAATAAGCTTTCCAACGCATCTTAGAACACCTCAATCGGGTTCCCGGATCAAAAGATATCGCGAAACGAAAAACAGTGTTTAGTTGCTGAAATTCTGCCAAATGGCGCTGGAGTCGCGCCTGGAGCGCAAGTGACGCGCGAACTGGCAGAAAGTTCTGTCAAACTGCGCTGAAGTCGCGCCTGGGGCGCAAGTGAGGCGCGAACAGGCAGAAGGGGGGCTCTGTTAAGACAGATTTTGCGATTTTCGCGAAATCCGCTATTCCGCTCAATTCCGATTTTTGTTCCGATCAAAAACAGATTTGACAACCAGTAAAATGAGTCCAATTCAAACCACACAATCAATCAATCCAATCAAAAACTTAATCAAAACGAATTGTATTAAAACGCGACATATTTTCAAATAACGGTTTTCGTTCCAAAATTTCTCGAAACCAATTAACGTAAAAACTAACGAGACACAAAAACATCCTAAGCGTGAGTAAAACTCACCCTTGACGCGAGAGTCGTTGCCGAGCCGAAATCACCGACGTGTCGAAATCACCGAATCGAACCCAAACAACACCGAACCGCTCCTAACTTCGTTTCGAATTCCCAAACGCGTTCTACCGCTCTTGGCTTCGATCCTAAGCATGAATCAATCATTAATTCCAGCTCACAACTTGAGATTTCAACAAATCAATTCCAAAAACCATAGAAATTCGTAGGCCATGAGAAGGGGGAAAAATTGAAGAGAATCTTACCAAGTTATAGGGTTTTGTAGAGGAGAGGGAGATGGTGATTGTGCTGAAATTTGAGGTGATGGGGTTTCCTCTTCTTCTTCCTTTCTCTTCTTCTTTCCTCTTCTTCTTTCTCCTTTCCTTCTCTTCTTTTCTTTCTCTGTTTTTTCTTCTGTTCGTATCCTCCTCTTCTTTTCTTTCTTCTTTTATTCTTTTTCATTTAACACACACACACATACTTATTTAATTAATAAATAAGTGGTAGCGTGGTCCAATTACCATATTGATCTTAATTCCTTATTTCGATTCCAAAACTTCCTCGATCCGTATTATTCGGTCAACGATCCTGTGACAGCCAATAATTAATTTTAGCACTCAATAATTTTACCAATTAAGCACCAAATTAATTCAATTGGGTTAACATCCAAATAATTCGATTAATTATTTTGAGGATGTTACACCAGCATGGGCGCCTTCATTTTCTTATCAGCAAATTTCAGCCTTCCCTCATCGATTGCCTTTTGCACAATATCCCTGAAAAGTACACAACGGTCAGTGTTATGTCCCAAAAAATTATGGAACTTATAGTAACCCTTTTTCTTTCTTTGGTCAATAGTTGGCACTTTTAAACCTTTAGGCACCAATACTTGGCCATCATTTACCAAAAGATCGAAAATCTCATCACATTTAGTAACGTCGAATGTATAAGTTTTAGGCATAAACCTATCATTTTTAGGCTCTACAGGGTTTCCCCCATTTGCAGGCCTTAACACCTTACAGGTGTACGGAGGACCAGGCTTAAGTTCAGCTACGTCTATCTCCTCTCTTTCGACATCACTAAGTGTGGTGTCGAATTCTTCTTCGACATAAGCCACTTTTTCTTTTTTATGAAACCTATTTGACGTAGATTTTTCTTCTTTAAGTCTTTCCACCTGTCGAACCCTGTTAGCTAATTGGGCCATATCACTTAGATGAGATGTGTCCAATTTCTTCCTGATCGAATAATCGAGGCCACCCGCAGCCATTTCGACGAGTTCATGTTCAGGTACTTGTGTAAAACAACGAGATTTTAAAAGTCTAAACCTATTCAGATAGTCATCAACGGTCTCAGGCATTTTGCGTCGAACGCTGGCCAGTTCTTTTAGACTAATCTTTGACTGACCCATGTAAAACTGTGCATGGAACGCCTTTTCTAGTTGACCCCATGTGAATACAGAAGCAGGAGGCAATGTGGTAAACCACGTGAAGGCATTCTTTGTTAGAGAATTTGGGAAACATTTCATTCTCAAATTCTCATTTTGGGCTATGTCCCCAGCCTCAGTCAAGAAACGCGCAATGTGTTCGACAGTAGACTCGTTTGTGTCACCACCAAATTTGGTAAACTTAGGAATTTTCCAACCTCTTGGCAATTCCGTTTGTAATACATATTCACACAATGGTGATATGAAATTAGGCCTATGTAAACCTATGTTAAGGCCATTCTGAGCCATTATAGTTTCTACTAAAGTGGCTATATTATCTTGAGCGCCAATATTATTTCATTGCACTTGTCGAACAACCTCGTCAGCGTTCTGGTTTCGGTTTACCAAAACTACTTCAGGGATATGATTTGCCACCCCTTGTTGTTCGCCTACAACTGCTTGGGCTTCGACTGCAACCGCTCTTTGAGGGTTACCAGGCATATTACCCATAACATTGGGAATTTGCCTATTATCAGCCGGCGGAGTCCCAAAGAAATCGGCGATTCTACCCATTTGATTTGCCAACATCTGATAACTTGTGTTGGTATTTTGAATTAAGGGGTTGAAAACCGTGCCAATCTGTTGGGTTAGCATATTAACCATATCGTGGTTAGTTTCATCCACTTGTTGTCTTAATGCCGACAACGATGCATTGGTTAATGCAGTCGGGTCTCGTCTCTGCACACTTTCATAAGAAACGCGTGTAGGAGAGAATGTTGACACATGAGGCATCCCAGTAGGCATGCCATATATACCCGAAGGAAATGGTGGCAAACTCAAGTTTTGAAAACGCGGATCTAAACCGCTTCTTGCCATATAAGGATCAAAGCGAGGCCCTAAACAAGGACTAGAATGAAGCCCTGCACTCGATGGCAAAGACACCGACTGTGTTGAACCAATATTGGTCATTGATACTGTAGGAACGGTTATTGATGTCGAAGGGGCTATTGTCCCTACAACTACCCCTGCATTTACATTTGCAGAATCAATAGTCGTTCCTTGCACTTGCGAAACTACAGGACTAGAACTCGAAGAACTGTTAGAATTAGTACGTACCATTCTACCACTTCTTAAGCGCATACGATTGTACACACTGACAGACAAACACACAACATGAAAGGCAAAGGTCCCACCGGGCGTGCCAATTTGTTTGCTGGTGTTTTGAGCAAACAATCACTAGTTTTATGAGGAATGTTTGTGAGATCAAACTAGAAAAATCTCTGTGCAATTGCCTTTGAACACCAGTGTTTTGATTAGAAGAAATTTAAAGAAAAGGGGAGAGTTTACTGTAATATCCCCAATTTTCGCTATTTAAATTATTTGGCGTGAATTGATATTGAGTGAACTATTGTCTTGATTTAAAATAAGTTAATTTGGATTGGTATATGCTTGATTGATTTATTGTGTGAATTGTGTGCTTAATTATTATTAATTGCATCATATTTAGTTAGTTAGAGCTGGTGGGAGTCATTAGGAATAAAATTTTTAAGTGTAGGGTAGTTTTGTCTTTTACCATGTACCTATATATATGCACCCCATCCAGCTGAATGAGGAAAAACAACAAAACACCCTTCATTTCTTTTTTTTCAAAGATCAAAAACAGCAAATCAGATTTTGAGAGAGGAAGGGAGGAGCTCGAGAGGGAGAAGGAAGAAAAGAGAGAGAGAGAAAGAGAGCTGCAGAAATCTTCAATGCATGTTCAGTTTTCTTTCACCATCTTGACCATCTCATTCCCCTCTTCCCATTGATACAAATTTCTGAACCAAAACCCTCCTCCTTCATCATCTTCCATTTTCGATTTTGAGCTCTAAGTTTAGCTATTAATGGAGAACCCACCTTGCATGTCATTCTTTTAAGGTTGAGGGTAGATTTCAGAGGATATATTGTTTATTTATGCAATTTGGAGGAAGGTTCAGTAGCTAGGAATCTGGGTTTCGACTTATTCTGTTTGGAAACGGTTTGGTGAAAGAGTTCGTGAGTCGCCGTGTTCCGTGTTGTAAAGTCTCGGTGTGGTTTGTTCGTCTTCTAAAGGTGAGTTCTATAACTCACTAGGAAAACCATGAATATGTGTATTGTTGTGTTATTGAGTTTGAAGGTGAATCGGAACGGACATGGGAACGATCGGAATAGAAAAGAAAACGCGGAAAACTGTTTTTCTGAAACACTGTTAGTCACGCACGGATCGTGTGTATGGGCGCACGGGTCGTGCGTGGTCTTCTGGAACCGCTGGTGCTTGTTTTGAAAACGCGCACGGGTCGTGTGCCAAGGCGCACGGACCGTGCGTATCTCTCTGATACGATATTTTGAAATACGTCCTAAGTCGTTCCGATTGGTCCTAAGTCCCTTCCCATCCACTCCCCAAGGTTCCCCTAGGGTGGGAACACCGTAACTCTACATGTTTAGCTTTGACTGAAGTGGTAGTATTGATCGGGAAGTAATTCGGGATCGGAAAGGAATGACAAGTTAAATGATGGACACGCACGGATCGTGTGTATGGGCGCACGGGTCGTGCGTGGTCTTCGGGTTGCCTCTTTTAAAAAGTGTTTTAAATCATTCCAAACGATTCCAATTACTTTCTAATCCTTTCTTCCACCTTCCCCAATGATGCTATGATTGAATTGCCCTGAATTGAGTGGTAATTGACTATGATTGGTTGTGTTTGGATTAAGTTCAGGTTAAGTGAATGCTCATGTGATTGACCATTGATTTCATGTCATGAATTTTGTGTTTGATATATTATGCTGGATTGACTGGTTTAGTAAGATTGATAAGATAAGTTAGCGAACCTTAGTAATCCATGAGAGATCACTTAATAATTAGACTAAGTTAGTAATTAGATCACGTTAGTAATAAGTTTATGTTCAGTTCAGTTCATTGTTATGTTGAGTTCAGATATTATTATGTTTAAGTTCATGGTTGAGTTCAGTCCAGGTATATCATCATATATATCTTTAGTCGGGGTGACGACCCTTTTTAGTTTAGTGTGCTAGGGGAGAGGCAGTCATGAGCCTTATGAACCTAGGCCCCGTTAGGGACCCAGCCGATTAGTGGGGACGGGTTCACCGGAAGCTTATTATGCCAAGTGACCGGTGACACGCTATAACTTTAGTTAGTGTTGTTTCTTGTAACCGGCTTGAGGGTTATGAGGACAGCGTTTAGTTTAGTTATGAGTTGCGTCTTGTAACCGGCTTGAGGGTTATAAGGACAACTTCAGTTAGTTAGCCACATAGTCAACTTTGAGGACTATGATTTATGAGTTAGAATCAGAATAATGAATAAAGCATAATTGAACCGAGAGGATTAGTAAGGGGTCGCGATAGAACTCACTGAGACAAGTTGTCTCACCCAATCCTTTGTTGTTGTTTTTCAGTTAAGCAGGGAAAGATGAAGACCGTGAGGCACGGCTATGGAGACGCTTGAGGAGTAGTTGCTATCGTTGTTTCTTTATGTCTTGTATTTCAGTTTCCTTTGTATTTCTGTATTTTGTATTCAGTTTCTTAGATGTACGATGGTACGACTTATGTTTTTAAGTTGTAAATCGCTTCCGCAGACTTTCGGTTTTGAGTACTGAACACTAGTTGAGGGTGTAAGGACCGCTTTATGTGTTTTATGTTCAGTTATGTAAGCGAACTTGATGGGTTTTTAGCATCGAGTATTAGTATGTGTTCAGTATTTAAAAAGGAAGTTACTCTGATGTATGCCAGTAGTGCGCTTCGGTAATTTCTACAAGTTAGAAATTAACGGGGTGTTACAATTGGTATCAGAGCAGTTCGACCCAGTCGGACTTAGAATCATGAGTCTCTTAAGTCCTCTAAGTGTGATTCCTCTTAGTATGCTATTAGACGTTTAGCCTGATCAACTAAACACTTTGTGCATATTTCGCAGAATCATGGCTGGTGGAAGTAGGAGAAGCGTCCCTGTTGATCCTCATACCGAATGGATGCAGAATGTCATCGAGACGCAACAAAAGATGATGAATGACATGATGCAAATGCAGCAGCAGCAGATGGCTCAAATGGCCCAAATGCATCAAGAGAGGATGGATCAACAACAACCGAATGTTCAACAACCTCCTCTGGAAGATCCGAATAGGGCTTACTTTCGTTTCCAGAAGATGAATCCCCAAAGTTTCAAAGGAGGACCTGAGGTGATGGTATCACATTTCTGGTTGGATTCGATGGAGAAGATTTTTAGGACTCTTCAATGCAGCGAAGAAGAGAAGGTTCTCTTTGCCGCCCATATGCTCGAGGAAGATGCTCAGACCTGGTGGACCAATGCTCATGATTTGATGGTGAACCAGGGAACTCCTGTTACCTGGGTTAACTTCAAGGAGATGTTTATTGGTCACTTCTTCCCTCCGGTGATGAAGTTAAGTAAACAAGCCGAGTTTATCAACCTGAGACAAGGAGAGATGTCGGTGGGTGAGTTCACCGCCAAGTTTGAAAGGTTGTCGCAGTTCTATCAGTTGGCAAAGCATGCTCCGAATGACGAGTGGAAGATGCAGATGTATAGGGCAAGTCTTCGTGCTGATGTGGCCCAAGGTCTTAGCTCTTATGCTATGACCAGTTACGCTGGATTGGTGCAGCAAGCTTATGTTGCAGAGGCAGATCTCAACAGGATGTATGAGGAAAGGAAAGCATATCGGAAGGAAAAGAAAAAGGCATCGGAATTGCCAACCCCAAGTGAGGAGCCAAAGGGTAACTCCAACAAAGGAAAGCAAGCTACAGCATCCGAACTACTAAGGTCCGGTAAGTGTCCGAAATGCGGGAGGCCTCACACTGGAGAGTGTCGTCTGGGATCCACTGTGTGTTACTACTGCAAGGAAGAAGGGCATTATGCTAACGAGTGTCCGGCAAAGAAGAGGAATCGAGAGGAGAAATCTACTCCCGCCAGTGGAAGATTCTATGTGTTGGACGCTCAGAAGGGCGAAGCTGTTGACAGTTCGGCGAAAGGTATTTCTTAGTCCAAATTTTGAGGACAAAATTTTTAAAAGTTGGGGTGATTGTAATATCCCCAATTTTCGCTATTTAAATTATTTGGCGTGAATTGATATTGAGTGAACTATTGTCTTGATTTAAAATAAGTTAATTTGGATTGGTATATGCTTGATTGATTTATTGTGTGAATTGTGTGCTTAATTATTATTAATTGCATCATATTTAGTTAGTTAGAGCTGGTGGGAGTCATTAGGAATAAAATTTTTAAGTGTAGGGTAGTTTTGTCTTTTACCATGTACCTATATATATGCACCCCATCCAGCTGAATGAGGAAAAACAACAAAACACCCTTCATTTCTTTTTTTTCAAAGATCAAAAACAGCAAATCAGATTTTGAGAGAGGAAGGGAGGAGCTCGAGAGGGAGAAGGAAGAAAAGAGAGAGAGAGAAAGAGAGCTGCAGAAATCTTCAATGCATGTTCAGTTTTCTTTCACCATCTTGACCATCTCATTCCCCTCTTCCCATTGATACAAATTTCTGAACCAAAACCCTCCTCCTTCATCATCTTCCATTTTCGATTTTGAGCTCTAAGTTTAGCTATTAATGGAGAACCCACCTTGCATGTCATTCTTTTAAGGTTGAGGGTAGATTTCAGAGGATATATTGTTTATTTATGCAATTTGGAGGAAGGTTCAGTAGCTAGGAATCTGGGTTTCGACTTATTCTGTTTGGAAACGGTTTGGTGAAAGAGTTCGTGAGTCGCCGTGTTCCGTGTTGTAAAGTCTCGGTGTGGTTTGTTCGTCTTCTAAAGGTGAGTTCTATAACTCACTAGGAAAACCATGAATATGTGTATTGTTGTGTTATTGAGTTTGAAGGTGAATCGGAACGGACATGGGAACGATCGGAATAGAAAAGAAAACGCGGAAAACTGTTTTTCTGAAACACTGTTAGTCACGCACGGATCGTGTGTATGGGCGCACGGGTCGTGCGTGGTCTTCTGGAACCGCTGGTGCTTGTTTTGAAAACGCGCACGGGTCGTGTGCCAAGGCGCACGGACCGTGCGTATCTCTCTGATACGATATTTTGAAATACGTCCTAAGTCGTTCCGATTGGTCCTAAGTCCCTTCCCATCCACTCCCCAAGGTTCCCCTAGGGTGGGAACACCGTAACTCTACATGTTTAGCTTTGACTGAAGTGGTAGTATTGATCGGGAAGTAATTCGGGATCGGAAAGGAATGACAAGTTAAATGATGGACACGCACGGATCGTGTGTATGGGCGCACGGGTCGTGCGTGGTCTTCGGGTTGCCTCTTTTAAAAAGTGTTTTAAATCATTCCAAACGATTCCAATTACTTTCTAATCCTTTCTTCCACCTTCCCCAATGATGCTATGATTGAATTGCCCTGAATTGAGTGGTAATTGACTATGATTGGTTGTGTTTGGATTAAGTTCAGGTTAAGTGAATGCTCATGTGATTGACCATTGATTTCATGTCATGAATTTTGTGTTTGATATATTATGCTGGATTGACTGGTTTAGTAAGATTGATAAGATAAGTTAGCGAACCTTAGTAATCCATGAGAGATCACTTAATAATTAGACTAAGTTAGTAATTAGATCACGTTAGTAATAAGTTTATGTTCAGTTCAGTTCATTGTTATGTTGAGTTCAGATATTATTATGTTTAAGTTCATGGTTGAGTTCAGTCCAGGTATATCATCATATATATCTTTAGTCGGGGTGACGACCCTTTTTAGTTTAGTGTGCTAGGGGAGAGGCAGTCATGAGCCTTATGAACCTAGGCCCCGTTAGGGACCCAGCCGATTAGTGGGGACGGGTTCACCGGAAGCTTATTATGCCAAGTGACCGGTGACACGCTATAACTTTAGTTAGTGTTGTTTCTTGTAACCGGCTTGAGGGTTATGAGGACAGCGTTTAGTTTAGTTATGAGTTGCGTCTTGTAACCGGCTTGAGGGTTATAAGGACAACTTCAGTTAGTTAGCCACATAGTCAACTTTGAGGACTATGATTTATGAGTTAGAATCAGAATAATGAATAAAGCATAATTGAACCGAGAGGATTAGTAAGGGGTCGCGATAGAACTCACTGAGACAAGTTGTCTCACCCAATCCTTTGTTGTTGTTTTTCAGTTAAGCAGGGAAAGATGAAGACCGTGAGGCACGGCTATGGAGACGCTTGAGGAGTAGTTGCTATCGTTGTTTCTTTATGTCTTGTATTTCAGTTTCCTTTGTATTTCTGTATTTTGTATTCAGTTTCTTAGATGTACGATGGTACGACTTATGTTTTTAAGTTGTAAATCGCTTCCGCAGACTTTCGGTTTTGAGTACTGAACACTAGTTGAGGGTGTAAGGACCGCTTTATGTGTTTTATGTTCAGTTATGTAAGCGAACTTGATGGGTTTTTAGCATCGAGTATTAGTATGTGTTCAGTATTTAAAAAGGAAGTTACTCTGATGTATGCCAGTAGTGCGCTTCGGTAATTTCTACAAGTTAGAAATTAACGGGGTGTTACATTTACCATAAAAACAGAACTAAAATAAAAGAAGTAATAGATGGTTCGCAAAGATGTAAACAAATTCGAATTGAGTTGAATAATAATAAAGAAGAAACGGTGCACAATCACATACAATGAACAATGATTCTTCTACTCGTTTTTCGCTTTGGCTTGGAAGTTAGAGTTTCAGAATTCTGTAACTTGCGTAATGATTTTGTGCCCTCGATTTTCTATTACAAAATAGTATATATACTACTAGAGGTATACATAAACGGCTAGTAACCACCCTTAACTGCTCTTTGAATTCGAACTTCGACCGGTTCGCTGGTAACCGCTTGTCGAAACCTTGGACACCACTTTGTCGAAAAGACCTTTGCTCTGTTTCCCTATAGAATCAACGCATCGACTTGTCGAACTCCTTCCTAACTATCCACGCTCGAAAACTTCTTTTGTCGAAACTGGTAGCAGATTGACTTGAATGAGACCTGTAACTTCCAAAGTATCATTAATAAGAAACCGAACCTTCATAATACCTATTCAAATATTACTGTCGAAATCTCGAGGTAACAGTTGTAGTACATAGACAACAGAAGGAAACGTAAATTTAAACATAGAAGTCAAGTCTTCATCAACCATCCGAGCGTAACCTACTCGTGTCTCTTGGATTTCCACTTTCCCTGTTTGTCTGTAAAACAACAACATTTAAACAATGAGATACAATCTCAGTGAGTTCTACCGAGACCCCTAACTACACTCTCGGTTCCTTAAAGAGACCACTTTAACCTGTGGTTTAATTTATAAATCACACACCTTTTTAAATCAACACGACACCGACTGCACCTGCTGCTAATCCTGGTGAACCATGTTATATAATTTTTAACATAACACCGACTGCACCTGCTGCTAATCCCGGTGAACCCCCTTTCCAATAGTACATTCCCAAATGGTATACGGGAATAGGGTAAGGGCTCATGACCTTCTCCCCCTAGTATGTTAACCTCGTGGGTCGTCACCCAAACTCGATATAATATATATATATATATATATATATATATATATATATATATATATATATATATATATATATATATATATATATATATATCCACCCGCATTGGGCCGGCTACTAACTCGATATAATTTACATATATCGTAATTATAACTTGAACATTTAGTTCATTGACATTAAACCGTTACTGAACATTTTGTTCTACATAACAATCATATAATGTGTTCGCTCCCGTATACTATTTTACGATTTCTCGAATTAAACATAGCTTTGCCAACCATTATAAAAACCTTTAAAAACATATTCAAAATCATGGCATTATAAGCCTAATATCGTTGGAAAGGTGTTAGAAAAGGGTTAAAAGAGGATTGGAATCGATCGGGATCGTTTCGGGCAAGTTTGGAGAATTTGGACAGAACACCGCGCACGGTCCGTGCTCCCATACGCACGGGTCGTGCGCACTGTAATGCATTTTCGAAAACAGAAACAAAATGGGACGCACGGTCCGTGCGCCTGGGACGCACGGGTCATGCGCTATTGACAGCAGAGTTTTTATACCGTTTTCGCATTTTTGTCGTTCTGATCAATTCCGATACCTGTTCCAGTCCAGTCCCAACATAAAAACAGTCCAAAAACATACTCAAACAACAATGATCACCAATCGAACAATCCAAAAACAAATTGGACATAAAACGTGATTTTCGTACAAAATACTTTTTCGACACGAATCAAAAACCGAAACACATTTCACAATTTAAGTTTATTAATTCAAAAACCTAAACATGAGTAAAACTCACCAATGTCCATACCTAGTACGGAAAGCTGTCTTCGGAATATCTAAGGCTCTAACCTTTATCTGATGATAACCCGACCTTAGATCAAATTTTAGAAAACACTACAACACCTCGAAGTTGATCAAGCAGATCATCTATTCTTGGCAAGGGATATTTATTCTTGATCGTCACTTTGTTGGGTTGCCGATAATCAATGGACAATCTCATGCTACTGTCTTTCTTTTTGACTAGCAACATCGGAGCACCCCATGGAGTTGCACTCGGTTGAATAGCTTCTTTGAAATCCACTCTTCAAGTTGGGATTTCAATTCCTTTAATTCTAAAGGAGACATTCGATAAGGAGAAATAGATAATGATCCTGTGCCAGGAACCAATTCTATAGAAAACTCTACCTCTCGATCTGGAGGTATTGAAGAAACTTCATCCGGAAAAACATCAGGAATTTCATTCACAACTTGAACAGATGACAAATATAAACCCGTTTGAGTGGATGCAGATAACATAATAACATAAGCTTCCGCACATTGGAATAATGACTGGTTTGCTGAGGTGAAAAAGATAACTGCGTCAGAAATTGGTCTTTGGCAATTCAATTGATTCAGAAGCGAAGCTGATAGTTCGATTGGCATAGACGATTGTAACACAATTTGCAGTCACCCAATTCATACCCAGAACGATGTCCATACTTCACATAGGCAAACAAATAATCCTACAATGAAATTTCTGTCTCCTATGACAAGTAGAAAATTCTGACACAAAGATTGGGTCTGGACACGACCCTTAGCAGCAGTAAAAATAGTTATTGCCTCGGACAGCGGAGACAACGCTAGTCCCAACCGTTCCATACATGATTGTACTATAAAACAATGGGTTGTACCCGAATCATATAATATACTGACGGAGTTATTGAAAAGAGATCCCATACCCCTCAGTAACTTGTCAGCAGTTGTAACTTTCTGAGCACCCAAAGTGTTGACACGTACTTGCCTTGGAGCCGCTTGTGACTCCTTCGAACTCTTCCTTGCAGGGTACTCATTTGCATAGTGACCCTCTTCATTAGAATAATAGCACCGATTGATCTTTGCTGACAATCACCACTGTGATGCTTTCCATAGTTAGAACATCTTTTGACCTTTGAAGAATCGAAGAATTGCACCTGCTTTTCCTTTGATGAAATTACCTTAGGACCTTGCATTCGGAGTTGATAATTCAACTACTTTCTTCCCTTTCCAGTACTCTATTTGAGATCATCCACGGCGACTACAACATTTTAACCCAAAGGCAACGCCTAAAAACCGTTGCATAAAACCAAAAAGCCGTTGCCTTAACTTCCGGCAACGGTTTTGAAACCGTTGTGTGTGCGGGCGTTGCCGAAACTGTAGGAAACAGTTTTTTGTCACCAAAGGCAACACATACCTAAAACCGTTGCGATTGATAAGTTAAACGCAACGGTTTTCATTTGCACGAAATGACAACAGTCTAAAACCGTTGTAGGATATGGCAACAGTTAGAAACCGTTGTCATTGATGGCAACAGTTAAGAACCGTTGCCATTGATGGCAACAGTTAAAAATCGTTGCCCTTGATTGCAAAAGTTAAAAACCATTGCCGTTGATGTGATATCATTTTCTATCATTTTCTATTTTGATGTGATATCATTGCTATCAATAACATAACCAAAAAACTGAAGGTTTATGTACCAAAAATAAACTGAAACTAAAATTTTGAGACAAGGTTTGAGAATATATTGTATTTTAAACAACATAAGTAAATACAAAAAAGGTTTATCCTAATTATATTACAACTACAATAAAACTAATCATATTAAGAACTGATCTTAGTTGCACAACTACAAATATAAAACCATATAATATAATAATTGTGAGAGTAAAAAAGAAAGAAACAAATGGAAATAGATCAGAATTTTGCTCGCTTGCTGCATTTCCTTCAGCAATTTCATCTCAACAACAATCCAACACTAGCATTCCACTTCCTACAAAAACACCCATAAAAACTGAGCAGCCCATATATAAAACAAAATGGAGGTCATATCTTATGCTTCAGATAAAAATATGGAACTACATTTCTAAAAAAGCCTTTGAACTCTAATTTTTTGTCTAGTTACTGTTTACCGTGATTTTTCGTAAACACCGCTAGATACACGTGTGTGTTGCTTGCGAGACCAACTAGAAACATCTCAGAACATTTGTGTTAAAATCTTTTACTAAAAGTTATTAATGTTTGCGCTTTGTTTGAAAACGGTGATGACAACCGTTTAATGAAAGAAAAGTGATGATGAAATGGAGAAATGTTTAAGAAGAAGTGCAGAAATGTAGCGAAGAAAAGAAGATTGAAAGCAGTAAAGTGCATGAATTCGTAAAGGAAAGCAAGTAATTTGCAGAAATCTTTAAAGGAATGACAAATACATTGCTGAATTTGAAAGGTTTGGTACGCAGATCACATACATCGTTCGTGGTGACTCGTTTTCTCTGATGCGGAAGTATGAGTTTATTCAGAACTTTGTATCAAAATGAATTGCGACCTCTGTTCTATCTACAGAACTGCTATTTAGAATAAAAGAGTAAAACAATAATCGCCCAGCGGTTTTCTAAATAAAATAACTGCTATTTCGACTAGACAACTGCTCTAACTTTCGACCATATTGCTATTGCTCCCTTTGACGGTGCTATTTGACTTGGCCTGCTATCCAGTTAACATCCTTCTTGCTGTCGAAATATTGGCCTCAGCTTTCCAATTTTCGCTAAGTTAGGAACTAAGTCGATTCTTCTTGGCTACCACTTCCTGGTGTCGAAATAGAAATCTTTCTTCTTGAATTTGCCAAGTCAAACCTTGCTGACTGCATTTAATTGTAACCTGTCGAAAATGCAGGCTAACAAATTGCCCCCCAAAAAGCCTTTTTCGACTGAGTCTTGAACGAAGATAGAAAATGACTTTTTTGAAGTGTCTTTCAACTACTCTCTGCCAAATCTTTATATTCATTTAATATCTTCTCTCAGAATATGAATAGACGTTTCTGTGCCCAATCTCACCTGCTGGCACTCTTCCTTCATTAGTATTACGCCACGTGTAAAAAGTAACTGTTGGGATCTTCCATGATCCCACGTTTCCCCACCAACGCTGTGGGTACCCACGTTTTCTTTTCAATATAATATTCGTAGCCACAACATCTATAAAAAGTAACTGTGCCTTTTCATTTTTCTTTTTTAGCAACTTCATCTTCTTCCCCTTTTCTCCTGCGAATAGCTTTCTGCGAACCCTTCTTTCTTCTATTTGCGAAAAACCCACTTCTCTACAGAATCTCCATTTCTTCCTTCTCAGTGCGCGATACAGAACCCTTTTTACGAAGAACTCCATCTCTCTGTGAGCTCTATTTCTGCGATAATGGCATCATCTTCCAACATCACTCTTGGCACTGTAGCTTCTGAAAAGCAAGTGCTTGTATCTGAACCGGTTCTAAGAAAGGAGCAAACTATAATTTACCAGTCTCAGGTATTAATCCCATCTCCTAAGCCTTTCAAATATGCATTTTTAGGGCCTCTTCCTCTCTCTGGTGATGATTCACCCAAGATTAGGGAGGTTTTCCCTAGCTACCATAAATACAGCCCTAGGATCTTCAACAAGGGTCCATATGTAATGGATTTCATGAGTAACCCGAATAGAGTTTTTAGGTCTTCACCCCCCTCTGATAAAAACCACGCCCTTTATCTTGCCTGGTTAGAAAAAGTAAAATTGAAGAAGAAAGAAACCTGGAAAGAGCCAGGTATTTTTGACTTGATACAACTGTCGAAGTATGGGCCTAGATACCAAAGCCCCATGCTTATTGCAGCACTGCATTTCTGGGAAATAACTACCAACAGTCTGCATTTGAAATGTGGCATGCTCACTACTACCTTGCTAGATGTAGCAGCTATCACCGGATTAACACCATTGGGGGAGGTCTTCGACCCTGCTACTACTGGTAATGAGTATGAGTTTGCTTTCAAGCGTCCCACTTTTAAAGGGTATGTCGAAGATAATCATGTCACCGATAGTGAGGAGGTTTCCGAAGAAGAGCACATTGCCTTTCTCACTTTTTCGCTCTCCTTTAATGTCTTTTGCTCTTCGTCACTCCAAGTGGAGAAAATGTATATCCCATTAGCCATTCAGATACATAGGCGTCGAAAGATAAGTTTGGGTAGCCTCATTTTGGGGTCTCTCTATGATAGTCTTCGACAAGGGGCTCTTGCCTTGAAAGATGTCGATCAGAAGATAAATTTTTAGTTTCTGGACCGATTTGGCTGTTTCAGTTATAGCTCTTGGCCACTTTTGAGTCGAAGTTACAACTATACGTTCCTGATGATCATCTTACTATGGTCGAACAAAGAAGTGTCGAAGGTGAACGACTTGCTGTTTTGAAACCTAGGGAAATAGCAGTCTCTATCCCAGACCTATTTTATGCATCATTTAACATGTTCATGAACTGCGTGGACTTCCTCCCTTCAATGGCACATTTTGCCAAGAGGACCCGTGGGCCAACTTGGTTTACGAGAAAGTTTCCTGCTACCACTCTTGTCGAAGAGGAAGAGACCAATCAAATTTGGGAGGCCTTTTTAACTCCTAAATTTTTATCATCTAGAGTCTCTCCTGTAAAATCATCATCCTTATTTGGCATATACTCATATCACCCTACTTTGGTTGCAAGACAATTTGGGTTATGCCAACTTCGACCTAGTCCTTTGTTCAGGTCTAGAAGGGAAATGATGCTTCCTGAAAGTGAGGAGCAATGGGTAGAACGCCTCAACAATTTCCCGAAGGATTCTTTTAAATTTTCTCCCATCCCTTTTGAACCAAGTTTCTCTTGCACCATAGAATTTTCTAAGTGGTGGAAAGAGTATCTTACTAGCAAATCTACTGGTGTCGAAGAAACCACCCTTCTGTCGAAACTAATCTCTACTTTTCCTTCTTCGCAGAGAAAGATGACCAAGTCGAAAGGTACACATATTCAAGAAATTCAAGCATTTCAAAAATATTTTGAAACTGTGTATATTCCAAGTAAACTTAGTCAAACTGTTTCTCAAGCTGCAAAAGTTTTAAAAGATAAATATATCGAAAGAATTCCAACTATGGTTTTTCCCCCTTTTGTAACTGATAAGTATTCTTTTGCTTTAGCACAAAAATAAACTCAAATTTCCGCGTTTGCCAACTTAACCTGGCTTTGGCATTTCGACCACCACTCCCACCATGGTTTATCTGTCGTTCGATTAAGGGACTTTACAATTTTCTTTCGAATAAAACAGCTGAGAAAATAGTTCCGACTAAGTATACCTTACACACATTTCAAGGTCATCTTCATTTGGATATTCAAGATGTTCGAGTCACATCCATTATCAAAGAAGGTGATGTATAAGACTCTTAAAAAATGAATTTTCCTTTGTGCATGATTTATATTAACACTTGTTTGTCGAATATCTGTAGCTGTTGCTATTACTTCTGATTCGACAGATGAAGTCAGAGCACCAAAGACGAAGAAAAAGGTAGCTGAAGCTTCGTCGAAGAAAGACATACCTCCTCCAATAGAGAAAAAAGTAAGTATCTATACATTTTCTCTTTGCCTCATCATTATATCTGTTGACTAATTGACCTTCTGTCTTTGCAGAGTTGAAAGAGGCCTAGTAGCTCTGAGGCTACTACTCTTAAGAAAATAAAGAGGGCCAGCACAACCGTTGTGAGTGACTCAGAGGTTGAAGCTCTTACCTTCTTGCTCATCTATATTTATCCTTCTTCTATTTTGCTCATATTTACAAGTATTACATTTTCAGTCAGAGGAAGAGCAATTGACTAGGTATAAGCCTGTCAAGATCCAAACTTCTACAATGGAGAGAGAGAAGAAAACAAAAAACTCCCAGGATGTCTCCAAAGTTACTCCTCAACAAGCCTCTGTCGAAAGGCAGCAGAAAAAGAAGGAGAGAAAAGCCAAAGAAGAGGCTCCCATCATTTCAGAGAAAACAACCCAGAAAGCTCTCAAAAAGCCTGTGAGTGCACATTCTCGTGTCGAAGACACCAAAACCTAGGTATTTGATCGAAAACTTATCTCCGCTTTAAGGTTTTCATCTATCTATGGCGACACTTACTCAGCTTTATTATCAGGGCCCTGAAGTTCAGATAAGGCAGGCTACGCGTACTTCAACTCATTCCCCTTTGAAAACACCAATTGCTGACAAAGATGTCGAAGAAGAGAATATGATTCACAACCAACCTCTTACTGCTGATGAAGATACTCCAATGCCTGAAGCAATTGCCCCTGCTGATGTTACAAAAGAGATTTCTGGGCATGGCCAAGAGCAAGCTGACATGGACGTTGATGAAGGCAATGATGCTGGCCAAGGTGGGACTAAAATCAGCATATCTTCTTCTCCAAACATTGAAGAACAAGAATGCAGCGAAGAGAGGAGCGAGGCTAATGAAGAAGAGGAAAAAGAAGAGGAAGGTGAATCCCCTGAAGGTGAACACCAACTTGAGCCCAGAGGAATTATCTGTTTTAAAGAATAAGAATCCTCTTGAAGCATTTAAACTAATGGTGAGTGGTTTATCTTCAACGGAGAACCGGCCAAGTGTTTCGACTGCTTCTGTTTCTGTTGGTGATAGCTCTGAGGGTTCTAAGAAGGATCTAATTCAAGAGCTTCGAGCAATCCTCTTTGAGGCAGACTTGTTCAAGGCTATCGAAGAAGATCATATGCTCTCCTTCAAACTCAAATCTTTGCTCAGCAAGCTCAACACTCCTGGTTCCAGTGAATCTCTTATAGGCTTCATAGTCAAATTTGAGCCTTTACAGGATCAGATTTCCAGAGATATACAGAAGAGAAAGAGCATTGTTGCGAATAAAGAGCGTGAAATTGGGCTTCTGCAGGAGGAAAGTGTAGTAGTCGAAGCATCAGATGACAAGATTTTGTCCCTAGAACTTCAGGCAGCAATTGATAACAAGGAAATAGCTGAATGTGATGGTATCATTTCGAAGTATCAGGAACAGATCAAGGATTTGCAGTCGAAGATTATGGCAGCGGAAAAGAAGAAAGCTTCTGTTCAACAGAAATATCCAGTTCCTTTGGAAACTGCGCTTCAATCTGAAGCAACTTTGGCAATTGAGCATTTAGAGAGGGTCAAGAAACATGATGAAGCAGTTCAAAGGTTGACTGAAGATGAAGCCTTCCTTAATACCAGATTAAAGCATGCTAGAAGTGTCTTTGAAAGAATTAAAAACACTTTTGTAATTTAATTTCGACTTCTTTGGTTTCTGAAATTAACTCTGTACTCTGCCAATATTTGTTGGCATTTGCATTTGTTGGCCTTTGCATTTTCATGTGCCATGTTCTTGCAACATTGGCTTATACCTTTTTAAGTACTTGCCATTTATACGCAAAATTCGATTATCAGCGCTTAACTCTTCGACTTCATATGCGCCATTTGAAAACACTTGTATAATTTTGAATGGTCCTTCCCAATGTGGTGACCATTTACCTAAGGCCCTATCTTTTTTGTCCATAGGTAGGATAACTTTCCACACTAAGTCTCCTACGACAAAAGTTTTTGATTTAACCTTTTTGTTATAGGCTTTAGCTACTCTCTCTTTTTTCCTTATAAGGACATCTAATGCAAATAACCTTTCTTCATCTAAATCAACCAATTCATCTAGAATCATATCCCAATAATGATCTGATGGGATTTCGAATTGCCTTTGAATTCTGGTTGATTGTAGATAAATTTCGACAGGCAATACGGTATCATGCCCAAAAGTAAGCCTGAATGGAGTAATGTTAATTGATTCTCTAGGAGAATTTCGACAAGCCCATAATACTTGATCAAGGGTTTTGTGCCAATTCTTGGGTTTTTGCCCAATATGTTTTTTAATCAAATTAATGATAATTTTATTGGTTGCTTCGACTTGACCATTTGCTTGAGCATAATATGGTGTCGAACTTAATAACTTAAATCCATTTTCAGAGGCAAATTCTACCATTTTTCGACCAATAAAAACTGAGCCTTGATCTGTAGTAATGGTTTCTGGAATCCCAAACCTATATAAAATATGGTTTTGAATAAAGTTTATTACTGCCTCTTGGTCTACATTAGCTAAGGGGATAGCTTCGACCCATTTAGTGAAGTAGTCGATACCCACTAGTATATAACGGTGGCCTTTCGACGAAGTTGGTTTAATTTCACCAATTATATCTAAAGCCCAACCTCTAAATGGCCAAGGTTTTATTATTGAGTGTAATTCACTCGCAGGTACATGTTGCACTCCTGCATGTTTCTGACATTCTTGGCATCCTTTAGCAAAATCTATGCAATCTTTTAGCATAGTTGGCCAGTACACTCCTTGTCGAAACAGAAGCCATTTCATTTTGTGACCTGCTTGATGAGATCCTCAGGTTCCACTATGAGTATTGGATATTGCTAAGTATGCCTCATTTTCACTAAGACATTTAAGTAAAACTCCTTCAGGAGTTTTCTTGAACAATTCGTTTCCAATAATCACATAGCTTAATGCTCTATACTTGGTTTTTCTATTTGTTATTCCTGTTGGATTTTCCCGAGTATTCGACAATGTTCTTTCGCCAATCGTCATTCGACATATTGTCAATGACAAAAATTTCAAAATATTGAAAATTGTGCCAATTTTCGCTTTCATTTGCAGTAATTGGAGGTGATAATGTTTTCTCTGCCCCCCCAAGTTTTGGCGTTGACAATTTAGTCGAAGAATAGTCAGTAGAAATCAGTTTCTCTTTTATCTCTATTAATTCTTCTAGTTTTTCTTTAGAAACTTTATAGCCTGAAGCAATTTGTGCCAAATCATTTGCCTCTTGATTATCAATTCGAGGTACATGTTCAATTGTAACATGGTCGAAATGTTTTAACAGAGTATTGGCAGTGACAAAGTACACTATCAAATTTTCTTTAATACACTTATACTCTTTAGTCAATTGCTTCACCACTAATTCTGAGTCACCTTTAATTTCGACAGATTTTGCCCCCAATTCTAGCAAAATTTCAAGTCCTGCTATTAAGGCTTCGTATTCAGCCTCATTGTTGGAGCAAAATCCTTTAGTTTTAAATTTATACTTCGTCGGTATTTTTGTTGGCGAAATAATTAATATCCCAATTCCAGAACCATTTTTATGGCTTGATCCATCGAAGTATAATGTCCATGGTTGAATACTCATATGATTAACTGTCACTTCGACCACTGAGTGGTCGACAATGAAATCAGCAACAATTTTCCCTTTGATGGCTTTCAAAGGTTGATATGTTAATGAATATTCAGAAAGGGCTAAAGCCCATTTACCAATTCGACTATGCAATATAGGTTTCGACAGCATATGTTTAATAATATCAAAATGAGAGTAAACATACACGTCAATAGGCTTTATATTTTCCTTTAACTTTGTACAAGAGAAATACAAGCAAAGGCACAATTTCTCCGTTTGATGATATCTAGTTTCAGCATCATTTAAAACCCTACTAAGGTAATATATGGCTCTTTCGACACCATTATCATCCTCTTGTGCTAACATACTACCTATTGACAGCTCTGAGGCTGCTATGTACAATTTCATCACCTTATCTCTGATAGGTGGTAACAATATAGGTGGTTTAACTAGATAAGCTTTGATCTCGTCGAAGGCTTTCTGGTGTTCTGGATCCCATCTGAACACATCTTCCTTCTTCCGTCGAAGCAATGGCGAGAAAACTTGAGTCTTGCCACTTAGGTTTGAGATGAACCTTCTAAGGAAATTGATCTTTCCTAACAATGACTGGAGCTCCTTTTTAGTCGAAGGCGCCCTTGTTTCCATGATTGCTTTCGTCTTGTTTTGATTGATTTCAATGCCTTTTTTGTGGACAACAAATCCCAAGAAATCACCTGCACGTACACAGAAGCCACATTTTATTGGATTCATTTTCAATCCATATTTTCTCATTCTTTCGAATGACTCTCGAAGATGGTCTAAATGACCATTTTCTGTCGAAGATTTAACAACAATATCATCTATGTACACTTGCATAAAATTTTTAATAAAATCATGATACATAGAATTCATTGCCCTCTGGTATGTTGCACCAGCATTTTTTAAACCAAAAGGCATTACTACCCATTCATAAACGCCTAAGGCTCCAGGGCAACGAAATGCTGTTTTCGACACATCTTCTTCGGCAACAAAAATTTGATTATACCCTGCTGCCGAATCAATTAGCATTTCTGATACTGGCATAGGATATTGATTTTTGGGTGTAGCATTATTTAAATCTCTAAAATCTATGCAGACTCTTAGTGTTCCATTTTTCTTAATGACAGGAACAATATTAGCTAACCAATCAACATACCTGACAGTTCTGATGAAGTTGCTTTTGAGTAGTCTTTCAACTTTTTCTTTTATCTTCGACAGAATCTGCAGTGCAAATCTTCTTGGTGTTTGTTTCACTGGTTTTCTATCTGGTCGAATGGGCAGCTTCAATTCAACTACTTCTCGACGCAGTCCAGGCATTTCGTTGTAATCCCAGGCGAAGCAATCTTTGTATTCTTTTAATAGCTCTATGGTTCGATCTCTCAAACCTTGGTCAATCTTAGCACTGATGAATGTTGGCCTCTTGATGGAGCCATCTCCTAAGTCGACCTCTTCAAGGGGATCTTGAGCTTGAATTTTCTTGGTCGAACCCATTGGGTCTTTTTCAAAACCTAAAGGCTCATTATCGTAGAGGCAGTCGAGCCTTTGGCCTCCGACCATATTGTCTTCAGTGTTAACTTCATTGTTAAGTTCAGTGGTTTGATTAACCATCTTTTGTTGCAATTCGGCTTCTAAAGCCGCATTTTGTTTATTCTCGGCCACATAGGCCGTGATTCGACCCCATATATTGGGTTCAGACATTATCAATGTCTAGGGACCGTCCCACCCTGTTGGCTTACAGAAGCCAGTTGGGCGGCTTGACTCACCAATCACCTCCCTCTCCCATATAAAACCATGAGTAGGGTGTAGATCTAGTGAAGCATATACATTCTCTTGAGGGACATATGCTGTGTCAGAAGGTGTACATGGCGCAATATTCGCCAACTGCTTGTCGAAGGTTTACTTGGTGATGTGATCAACTTTAGCCAAAAAATAGCTTTGGTCGCCCTCCACATTTTCGACCAAGCCATCTTCTCTCCAAATGGAGATTCTCTGATGGAGTGTCGAAGGAACTGCTCCCACTCCGTGTATCCATTCTCTACCCAGCAATAAGTTAAAGTTTGCTTTGGTAGGGATAACCATGAACATGGTTAATCTCTTGACACTTCCTACCACCAACTCAACTTCTATGGCTCCAAGTGAGTAGCCAGATTTGCCTTCATAATTGGTGAGAACTAAATTGTGTGGCCTCAGATCGGTGTCTGACTTACCAATCTTCGCCAGCATATGTTGAGGAATTAGATTAACTGCAGCGCCCCCATCAACTAACACTTTGTTGACACCCATATTGTTGACTTTGGCTTGAATGAACAGTGGCTTGAGGTGGTATTTCAAACCCCCATCTGGTCTTTCGAAGACAGCACTCTGCTCTTCCATGCAGCCATTGTTTAACACATAGTAACAAATTGGCTTGTGTTTAGCCATGTCTTCATCGAAGTCCTTCTCGACCTCATTTATTTCTGATACCACGTCGAAATCAATAGGAAGAATTAAGACGACACATATGATGTCGAGATCGGGTTCTGAATCTGAGAAGTCAGATCCCATTTTTTCGTCATCCAGGTTAAGGCCTTCTTCAAGATTGAGGTCTTGTTTGACAACCGTAAGGGGAGGGAATATCCTCTCTGTAGCAGGCTTTCTTGGAACTTCGACATAAGAGGCTATTTGCTTTCCCTTATTGTTGTTGTCTTTGGCTTTATCCCCAGCAACCATCTTCATCTGGTGTTGATGTCTTCGCCATTGTGTTCTTGTCATTGGGTTTTTACCATTGTAATTGTTGTTGTAGGCATACCTGTTAGAATCAGATGCCATATTTTGGGCGACTGTGCTAGCATTGGCACCACCCTTAACCATTTCTGCTGGCTTCTACTGGTTGCCAACGTTCTTTCCAGCATGATAAACGGGATAATATCCAGTACTTTTCCCACCAGAATGAACCCATTTTCCGACAGGAGAATGAGGAGGTGGAACATAAGTCCTTATCCTTTCTTGGTGAGGGTTCTTAATCGAAGAAACCTTGTAGAGTATTCCTCTATCATTGAAACTGAACTTGGGTCTATTGTCGACCCATTTTCCCTTTCTCTTTGATTGAGGAGTGAAGTTTTCGAGGATTTTTGCAGCCTCTTTGTCAAACACCGAACTGCACCGTGGGCACAGCATTACCTCAGTATTATTGATCTTGCACCTGTTGAGGAAATCAATCAACTCCTCCTCAGCTTGTGGATAGACCACCTGCATTTTCTCCTCATACTGGTCTTTGGTGACCGTTCTGACAGTTTCCCCAGACATTTCAGCACTCTTCGACACACTGTAATTTTCAGCAGCGACTTGGCTAGTTTCGACAACAAGAATGTCGACTTCAGTATAATTCGCCTCTGCTGTTGGCATAGGGTTGCTGTCAATCTGCATCGAAGGCTTCGACTTATCATCAAATTCCAGTCTTCCTTCGTTTAGTTCTTTCTGAACCAGATCCCTGAAAAGAACACATCGAGAAGTGTTATGGCCTAAAAAATTGTGATATTTGCAATACTCTCTTTTCTTTTGTTGTTCTAATGGTAGTATTTTTAGGCCTTTAGGCACTAAAATTTGGCCATCAGTAACTAACAAATCAAATATTTGGTCACATTTTGTGACGTCGAAGGTATATGTTTTCGCAATATATTTATCATTTTTAGGTTCGACAGGATTTTTCCCATCGGAAGGCCTCAATAACTTTCAAGTACATGGAGGTTCAGGCTTTAATTCTGCCATATTAACCTCTTCTTCGACATCTTCATATGACATGTCGAAGTCTTGGTCATTGTCATTAGTATTGACATAAGCGACCTTTTCCTTTTTATTAAATCGATTAGTTCTGGCCTTTTCATCTTTAAGCCTTTCGACTTGTCGAACTCTGTCAGCCAATTGGGCCATATCTCTTAGGTGTAAAGTATCTAACTTTTTCCTAATAGAATAATCTAGGCCACCAGCAGCCATTTCAACTAACTCATGTTCAGGCACTTGAGTAAAGGACCTTGCCTTGAGTAATCTAAATCTATTGAGATATTCGTCAATAGATTCTGGCATTTTGCGTCGAACACTGGCCAATTCTTTAAGGCTAATCTTACATTGGCCCATGTAGAATTGTTCATGAAACGCTTTTTCTAACTGATTCCAATTAAACATGGAATGTGGGGGTAAAGTAGTGAACCATGTGAAAGCATTTTTTGTTAGAGAATTTGGAAAATACTTCATTCTCAGATTCTCATTTTGCGCTATGTCACCATCTTCAGTCAGATACCGCGCAATGTGTTCGACAGTAAATTCGTTGGTTTCTCCAGCAAATTTTGTGAATTTAGGGATTTTCCATCCCCTAGGCAAATCTGTTTGTATCACATATTCCGACAGGGGTGATACAAAATTAGGTCTATGTAAGCCTAAGTTAAGACAATTTTGGGCTAAAATTGTTTCGACAAGATTTGCCAAATTATTTTGATTTCCAAAATTGTTTTGCTGAACTTGTCTTATTACTTCGTCAGCGTTTTGGTTTCTATTTACTAGTGTCATCTCAGGAAGAGGTTCTTCGACAACAAATTGTTGTGCCAGATTAATGGGAAGTACATTGTTTGGCCTTTCGACAGGAAATTCAACAGGCCTGACATTTTGCATTTGGGGAATAGGATGATTATGTACTGGTGGAGTGCCAAAGAAATCAGCAATTCGACCCATTTGGGTTGCTAACATTTGGTAACTGTCATTTGTGTTTTGAATTAATGGGTTAAACACTGTACCAATTTGTTGGGTTAGCATGTTACCCATATCGTGATTACTATCATCCATTTGCTGTCTTAGTGCCAATAAGGACGATGTGGTTATCGAAGGTTGGGCATTTCGACTATATATATTTTCGGGGGAATTATGTATAGGCGAAAAGCTTGAGGCTAAGTTTTCTCCATACGTAGATGCGTTTGTTTGAAGTCCTACCATCATGGCTGTTGGCATGCCATATGGATAATTTATGCCATTCATTGGGAAATTAAACGGCATATTTCTGATCATGGAATTAGCCATTAAAGGACCGATCGAATTTAAACTTGGTGGTACAGGGACCATCATCATATTCGACACAGGGTTAATGGTAGGAGCAGTTACAGCAGTTACACCCATAACTGTCGAAGAAGGTAGTGGAGCGGTTACTCCCGCTATGGTTGGAGAAGATACAAGAACAGTTACTCCTGGGGAAGATACAGGGGCGGTTACTCCTGAAATACTTGCAGCATTGATATCATTAACTGCCGCTTGGGAATGTGCATTTGATGTAGAAGCAGTATTCATATTAAAACGAGCCATTTCTACAATGTTTTTACCACTTCTTAAACGCATACACAATACAAAACACTGGTTTTGGGTTTGATAACGAACCCAGAATTTTTTAGTAAAAACTTTCGAAAATTTAGCACAAACATCCCACCGGGCGTGCCAATTTGTTTACCGTGATTTTTGGTAAACACCGCTAGTTACACGTGTGTGTTGCTTGCGAGACCAACTAGAAATATCTCAGAACATTTGTGTTGAAATCTTTTACTAAAAGTTATTAATGTTTTGCGGTTTGTTTGAAAACGGTGATGACAACCGTTTAATGAAAGAAAAGTGATGATGAAATGGAGAAATGTTTAAGAAGAAGTGCAGAAATGTAGTGAAGAAAAGAAGATTGAAAGCAGTAAAGTGCAGGAATTCGTAAAGGAAAGCAAGTAAACTGCAGAAATCTTTAAAGGAATGATAAATACATTGCTGAATTTGAAAGGTTTGGTACGCAGATCACATACATCGTTCGTGGTGACTCGTTTTCTCTGATGCGGAAGTATGAGTTTATTCAGAAATTTGTATAAAATGAATTGCGACCTCTGTTCTATCTACAGAACTGCTATTTATAATAAAAGAGTAAAACAATAACCGCCCAGCGGTTTTCTAAATAAAATAACTGCTATTTCGACTAGACAACTGCTCTAACTTTCGACCATATTGCTATTGCTCCCTTCGACAGTGCTATTTGACTTGGCCTGCTATCCGGTTAACATCCTTCTTGCTGTCGAAATATTGGCCTCAGCTTTCCAATTTTCGCTAAGTTAGGAACTAAGTCGATTCTTCTTGGCTACCACTTCTTGGTGTCGAAATAGAAATCTTTCTTCTTGAATTTGCCAAGTCAAACCTTGTTGACTGCATTTAGTTGTAACCTGTCGAAAATGCAGGCTAACAGTTACATGTATGAACTTTACTATCATTAACAAAATTTGCAAACCATTTTAACAGACTTGAAATATAACATTTTGCCATATCAGAGAAAAATATTGAAGTTGAAGGTTTTGATAAATTGGAAAAAAACAAAAAGGAAAAGACATGCAGAGAAAAGGAGAAGAACATTGGACTCACAACAGTCTTGGCATTGGCAAGAGCTTTTGCAAGTAATTCAACAGCTGATAAACCAGAGTTATTCAAAAGCTCTTCAGCAGCAGATTTGAATGCGGGAATCACACTGCATTCATGGCACATATGTTAACAACAAAGGACAATATTGAACATAGAAAATAAGAAAATAACAAACATACCTATCAGACACTTGAGTAATCATTTTAGCAGCTTCTCCAACAACAGCTTTAGCAATCCGATCTTCCTGAGGAGCAGACACATGTTCAAATTTCACACCCGCTTCTCTTTCTATTTTGGATACATTTGACCTTCTGGGATCATAAAGCATAACAGCGACTCCAGTATTGCCTACAAAACGAAACCAAAGAATATAATCTAAAAGCTTGATAACACAAATAACAATTCCTTTACTAACAAATGGCCAAATTTCAAAAATACCAACTTTTCCTGTCCGTCCAGATCGATGGATATAAGCTTCTACATCCCATGGGGGCTCACACTAAAAACAAATACAATTCAGCATATCAGATAAAAACACATAACAAATAATCAATTATATCATACCATATATTATATATGTATAAAAGTACCTGGAACTGAACATCATTAATGTCTAGACCTCTGGCTGCAACATTGGTGGCCACCAGTCAAAGTAACCTGCAGGGAATGGGGAAACAATTCAGAGTAAATAAAAAAACAAGAATGGCAAGCAGCCAGACTAATACTACAAAAATAATCCATAAGCAAATATACTAGCCCAAAACAAAATCAATCGTTTCAAGACAGACAACCCTTGCAACATCAGCTGAATGAAGATTACCAGGATCAAGAAGGGCATCAAGAATTATAGCTTACCTCTCGTTGTGATTGTTGTATGTCACCATGGAGAGCTCTGGCTCCAGGCAACACTCCAGCAAGCTCAGAAGCAGACTCCTTTTTCTCAGTAAATATGATTGTCCGGCCTCCACTGAAACAAAACCACATACGAAAAATCCATTTTGAAGAATCTGAACGCATCATCTTATGAAATAGAAATCACAAAATGAATGGTAAAAAGAATTACCTGCTATAACAGCAAATAACATCAGGGATAAGCTGTGACCTGGCAGCACTATTACATGGAAGGATAATATGCCTAACATTGGTACTAGCCTTCATTTTCTCATTCCCAACATGGTCGGCAGTTTTCTTATCACATCTAAGAAATTTCATAGAAAGCTGGCATAAAAAAATATATTGCTGGACAAGGTAGAAGACCATTTGAATAGCGTATAAGCAACATAAACAGTTATTTTAAAACATGAAATGGTCAACAGGGGCATACTTGTTTAACCCAGTCTGGCATAGTAGCACTGAAAAGAAGTGTCTGAACTTTAGTAACATCTGCTACCATACCTGCAAAAGTAAAATATAAAACCATTGTGATACCACAGACATATTACAAATTACAAATCAAAAAATAGACAAGAAATATAACCTAGAATCCTTGACTGATATTGTAACACCCCTTTTCTACCCGGTAATTATTTAATAAAATCAGAGTTACAAAAATTTATTTCATATTTCGAAAAGAGATGTCACACATTCACCGTTAAATAAAACGTCTCATACGATATAAATAACTTTGTCAAAAATACATCACCACGCAGCGGAAAATAGAAATAAGATTCAAAACAATAAAACCATGACGTCCTAAATTGACACCAAACAAATAAAATGCAACAATCAAAGTTTAGCATTTATCCCCCCCCCCCTTGAGTGTTACACATCAAAGCAAAGGACACCGACGACACCGACTCAGAATAGCGAAGGTACCTAAGCCTTCACTCGCAATCACCTGCACGTTACCGCATAGGGGTAACATTCAAACAGAAGGGGTGAGATATCTTCAGTATAATAGCGTAAAATGATAGGCAATATGTTAGAATACTTCAACTATAGCTACCATTCCACTACAGACATATAATCATAAACACAACCAAATTGTAACACCATAATCAGTCACCAAATGTCATGACAATGCATGAATGCAACCCACACATACGGGCATATGCATGTGGTACCAAAATCACCAAAATTGTGCCTGTAAATAGAGGCGTCACCAAAATTGAGAGCTTTCACACCAGGCTCACCAATTCACCAAAAATCGAGCTTTCACACCAAGCTCACCAGTTTTTGAAAATTTGAGCTTTCACACCTAGCTCCAAGACCAAAGGCCTTCACCAAAATAAATGCATATGCTGTATGCGACACCATGAATGCACACAGACAATCACCAATTAGTCACAATATGACACACCAACAACAATCACCAATTGTCACCAAAGTTGGGCTTTCACACCTAGCCACAACGACACCGAAAACACCAACCACGCGACACAACGGAACACCAAGACTTGGAACCTTCACACCTAGTTCCAACAACACCAAGGTTTGAGCCTTCACACCTAGCTCAAACCGCACCAGGACACCAAGAGGACAACAATTTCCTAAATAACACCAAGACACCAAGATGACAACAATTTTCCAAAACAGCACCAATACACCAAAATGACAATCGTTTTCCAAAAACATTTGAGACACGAGGGTTTTTCACATCACCGGAGACAAGCGACAATTTTCCAAAGTATTTGAGCACGGCAACTTTCTTTTAAAAACATCACCATTTAACGACTACACCAACAGTTAACAATTTTTACAGAAAATAGACTAATTTGCCTCAAATTATAATATTCAGCTAGGCCTCTGAATAATTGAGGAACATCCTGAAAATGGCGCCCAGGCACTGGGCGCTCGACAGCTTCTGTGTCAGCACTTCGACAGCTTCTGTCTCAGCACTTCGACAGCTTCTGTCTCAGCAACTTCGACAGCTTCTGTCTCAGCACTTCGACAGCTTCTGTCTCAGCGACAACAGACTTGGCAGGAACAACACTGGCACACGGCGCCCAGCAACAGGGCGCCAGAAACAGCAACACACAGCACCCAGCATGGCGCCCAGCGCCAGGGACCCAAAATCAGCAACACACCAAATTCACCAAAACACCACATATGCAAATCATATCACCAATTGAATTCATTAATTCTTAATCACCAATGCTAATCATCATAATTCGTCACTCACAACACCAATCAATAATTTAATCGAACACCTAGCATGCGTTTAGTAATAACAACAATGAGCACCAAGTTCTAGAGTCACAACAATCACCAACGATGTCAAATTTCAATTCAACCTATATACAATTCAACTAACACCAAACTACACATCAAAATCAAACCCTAGGCATCATAGGATCTATCCCCACATAACCCCATCGTAAAACCCCATTATAAGGAAGAACCCCACCCTTACCTTATAGTAGGAGAGCACCAATTCTCTTGATCGAGTCACCAACAGAACCTCAGCAACACAGCTCCTCTCTGCTCCCTTGGACTATGCAAACTCCTATTCTTCTCCTCCCTTGGGATTCACGCCGTACTCTTTCCCTCTTCTCCTCTCTCTATTTCGCAACTTTTCTTTCTCTCTTTCTCAAGCCAATTCGCAAATGACACTAAACCCTAGCCTAGGCGCTTCTCCTATGCGCCTAGCTAGTGGGCTTGGATCACGGGCTTTCCTCCAGCTTAAGCCCGATCACTAACACCATCCCCTAATATTCGATTATACACCTCTTAGTCAAACGCTAATATAATTACACCAACTAAAATAAATAAATAAATAATTGAATACCTAAATATTTAATTAAATAATTTAATTAAATATTTGGGCGTTACAACTCTCCCCCACTTAGAATGTTTTCGTCCTCGAAAACTCACCTGAATCAAACAGCTCTTGGTAGGACTCCCGCATCTTACTCTCCAACTCCCAAGTCATGCTCTCACCGGCATCTCCTAACCAGACCACCTTCACCAATGCAATTTCCTTGCCTCTTAGTACCTTCACCTCATGGTCTTCAATCCGTACAGGCATCGTCTCCACCGTGAGATTATCCCGCACCTCCACATCATCCATGTGGATCACATGAGATGGATCCGAAACATACTTCCGAAGTTGCGACACATGAAACACGTCGTGAAAATTCGAAAGATTTGGCGGTAAAGCCACTCTATATGCCACATTCCCAACTCTCCCGGAAATCTGATAAGGACCAATGAATCGAGGAGTGAGCTTCTTCGACTTCAAAGCACGGCCAACACCGGTCACCGGAGTGACTCTAAAAAATACATGCTCACCTTCCTGGAACTCTAAATCCTTTCTCCTCTTGTCATGATAACTCTTCTGACGACTTTGCGACGCCTTTATCTTCTCGGTAGTCTCCCGAACAATTTCTGGTCCAAGCACCACACTTTCTCCAGACTCATACCAACACAACGGGGTTCTACACTTCCAACCATATAATGCTTCAAAAGGTGCCATCCCGATACTAGAATGGTAACTATTGTTATACGTGAACTCTATCAATGGAAGGTAGGAATCCCACGAACCTCCTTGTTCCAAAACACAAGCCCTCAACAAATCTTCTAACGACTGAATCGTCCTCTCTGACTGACCATCTGTTTGAGGATGATACGCCGAACTCAACCTCAGCTTAGACCCCAACTTTTCTTGCAAACTCTTCCAGAAATCTGAAGTGAACCTCGGATCTCTATCCGAAACAATACTCTTAGGAACTCCATGAAGTTTTACAATCTCCCTGATATAAATCTCTGCCAACTTCGACACCGGATACGTGATGCTGATAGGAACAAAGTGAGACGATTTTGTCAACCTGTCAACAATCACCCAAATTGCATCATACCTTTTCGCAGTATTAGGCAATCCCGTTACAAAATCCATCGAGATGCTATCCTATTTCCACTCCGGAATTTCTAACGGTTGCATCAGTCCAGCAGGCTTCTGATGCTCAACCTTTGACTTCTGGCAAGTCAAACATGCATAAACGAACTGCGCCACATCTCGCTTCATACCAGGCCACCAAAACAACTTCTTCAGATCTTGATACATCTTTGTAGCTCCCGGATGAATACTTAACTTACTTCGATGACCCTCTTCTAAAATTGCTCTCTTCAGCTCTGCGCATTCAGGAATACAAATCCTATCACGGAATCTCAAAACACCATGCGCATCCAACTTAAAGTCACTTCCCTCAGGCTGATCATCCCCGACCATCAAATCCGTTGATATCCAACTTCTGGGCTTCTCTAATACTGTCAAGGAACTCATTATTAATCTTCAACATACCCAACTTAACACTCTGAGACGATACTTCACAAACCAGACTCAAATCCCTGAATTCCTCAATCAACTCTAACTCCTTAGCCATCATTGCTGACATATGCAAAGACTTTAGACTTAAAGCATCAGCTACGATATTAGCTTTGCCTGGATGATAGTTCAAACCGAAATCATAGTCTTTCAACAGTTCTAACCACCTTCGCTGCCTCATATTCAGCTCCTTCTGGTCAAACAGATATTTCAAACTCTTATGATCACTGAACACCTCAAATCTGGAACCATACAAATAGTGCCTCCAAATCTTCAACACAAAGACTACTGCAGCCAACTCCAAATCATGCGTTGGATAATTCTTCTCATGAACCCTTAACTGCCTCGACGCATAAGCAATCACCTTCCCATTTTGCATAAGCACGCCACCTAGACCCATCTTCGAAGCATCACAATACACCACGAACGGTTCTCCCGGATTTGGCAACGTCAAAACAGGAGACGTCGTCAATCTCTTCTTCAACTCAAGGAAACTTTCCTCACAACGAGCATCCCACACAAAAGCTTTACCCTTACAAGTCAACTGCGTCAACGGAAGGGCCAACTTAGAAAAACCTTCGATGAACCTTCTGTAGTAACCAGCCAACCCTAAGAAGCTTCTAATCTCCGTAACCAACTTCGGACTTTCCCACTGCATCACGACATCAACCTTAGACGGATCTACAGCAATACCCCTACCAGAAATGATATGACCCAGAAAACTTACTTCTGACAACCAGAATTCACACTTAGACAAGTTGGCATACATCCTCTTCTCTCTCAGGACCTCCAATACTAATCTCAAATGCTCCGCATGCTCTTCCTCCGATTTCGAATAAATCAGGATGTCGTCAATGAACACAACCACGAACCGATCCAAGTAAGTATGGAATATACGATTCATGTACTCCATAAATACACCCGGCGCGTTAGTGACACCGAACGGCATCACCGAATACTCATAATGCCCATACCGCGTCCTGAAAGCAGTCTTCTGCACATCTTCATCCTTCACCTTGATCTGATGATAACCTGATCTCAAATCAATCTTGCTGAACACTCGAGCACCCACTAACTGATCCATCAAATCGTCTATCCTCGGCCGTGGATACTTATTCTTAATAGTCACCTTATTCAGCTGCCTATAATCAACACACAACCTCATGCTTCCATCCTTCTTCTTCACCAGCAACACAGGAGCTCCCCATGGCGATACACTCGGTCTAATAAACTTCTTCTCAAGCAGATCTTCAAGTTGCTTCTTCAACTCAGACAATTCTGACGCAGACATCCTGTACGGTGCCATAGACACAGGCCTCGTACCGGGTACAAGATCAATAGAAAACTCCACTTCCCTCTCAGGCGGTACACTAGGAATCTCATCAGGAAAGACCTCAGAAAATTCGCGCACCACCTGCAACTCTTCAATGATAGCTTGATTCTCAACAGACAGCGATGCCATCAGCGAGAATAACTGAACTCCCTCCTTTGCTAACTTCCACAACTGACTAGCAGATAACAAACCAGTTCATGCCCAAAATTACATCTAATCCATTCAGCGGCAAACAAACAAAGTCCACATCAAAGTCTCTGTCGAAGATCGACAAGGGACACTGAGAACACACTAGAGAGGTAGTTACCGACCCCTTAGCTGGAGTGTCGACAACCATCTCTCCATTCATAGCAGACAATACAAGATTTAACCTCTTACAACAATCAGCAGCAATAAAGCAGTGCGTAGCACCAGTATTAACAATAGACTTTAAATGAGTACCATTAATGAAGCACGTACCTCTAATGAGTCCATCATCTTCAGTAGGCTCTTCACCTGCTAAAGCGAACACTTTTGCACTGGACCTCTCTTTCTTCGGCTTCGGACACTGAGTACTAATGTGCCCCTCTTCACCACAGTTGTAACAGACCACTGCCTTGCGCTCACATTCGGCAACCACATGACCGTCCTTACCGCACTTGAAACACTTCTTTACGTTGCTTCTGCACATGACACTCTTGTGGTCAGGCTTGCCACACTTAAAACACACAATGCTAGCAGGGGCATCTCCCCCACTAGTCCTCTTGCCAGCATCAGCTCTCTGCTTACCCTTGCCCGCAGGGACCTCATACGGCTTACTACGGCCTTGAAACTTGCTCCTCTTATCATTCACAATCTTGTAGTGAGCATTACTATCCTCCTCAAAAATTCTGCAACTATCAATCAAGTCAGCAAAGACACGAATCTTCTGATATTCGATTGCTTTCTTGATCTCGGGCCTCAAACCATTCTCGAACTTGATACACTTAGAAAACTCAGCATTAGCTCCAGTGTAATGCGGATAGAACTTTGCTAGCTCCACGAACTTTGCAGCATACTCAGATACAGACATACTCCCCTGTTTCAGCTCCAGGAACTCAATCTCTTTCTTCCCTCGGACATCTTCAGGATAATACTTACGGTTAAACTCTCTGCTGAACACTTCCCAGGTAATCTCTTCATTAGCAGTCTCCAACCTCTGCCTCGTCTCTAACCACCAATCATCAGCTTCCTCAGCTAGCATATGCGTACCATAGCGGACCTTCTGTGCTTGGGTACAATCCATCACTCGAAAAATCCTCTCCATTTCTTTCAACCAAGCCAAAGCACCATCGGGATCATACTTGCCCTTGAACGTGGGCGGATTCTCTCTCTGAAATGTCGCCAGACTGCGAGTCCCAGCATTCTCACCACCAGCATTCTGCTGATTCTGAACAGCCTGCGCCATAGCAGCTAGAGCAGCAGCAATTGCAGTATCATTCCTCCCAGCCATTTCAACTCACTTGCTGCAAAACAACCAACAGTTAGATACAATTGACAATACACCATTGTCAATTGACACTACGACTGGACAACTTGGCCGGACAGACCGAACTTTTGCTCTGATACCACTAATGTAACACCCCTTTTCTACCCGGTAATTATTTAATAAAATCAGAGTTACAAAAATTTATTTCATATTTCGAAAAGAGATGTCACACATTCACCGTTAAATAAAACGTCTCATACGATATAAATAACTTTGTCAAAAATACATCACCACGCAGCGGAAAATAGAAATAAGATTCAAAACAATAAAACCATGACGTCCTGAAATGACTCCAAACAAATAAAATGCAACAATCAAAGTTTAGCGTTTATCCCCCCCTTGAGTGTTACACATCAAAGCAAAGGACACCGACGACACCGACTCAGAATAGCGAAGGTACCTAAGCCTTCACTCGCAATCACCTGCACGTTACCGCATAGGGGTAACATTCAAACAGAAGGGGTGAGATATCTTCAATATAATAGCGTAAAATGATAGGCAATATGTTAGAATACGACAACTATAGCTACCATTCCACTACACACATATAATCATAAACACAACCAAATTGTAACACCAGAATCAGTCACCAAATGTCATGACAATGCATGAATGCAACCCACACCAACGGGCATATGCATGTGGTACCAAAATCACCAAAATTGTGCCTGTAAATAGAGGCGTCACCAAAATTGAGAGCTTTCACACCAGGCTCACCAATTCACCAAAAATCGAGCTTTCACAACATGCTCACCAGTTTTAGAAAATTTGAGCTTTCACACCTAGCTCCAAGACCAAAGGCCTTTACCAAAATAAATGCATATGCTGTATGCGACACCATGAATGCACACAGACAATCACCAATTAGTCACAATATGACACACCAACAACAATCACCAATTGTCACCAAAGTTGGGCTTTCACACCTAGCCACAACGACACCGAAAACACCAACCACGCGACACAACGGAACACCAAGACTTGGAACCTTCACACCTAGTTCCAACAACACCAAGGTTTGAGCCTTCACACCTAGCTCAAACCGCACCAGGACACCAAGAGGACAACAATTTCCTAAATAGCACCAAGACACCAAGATGACAACAATTTTACAAAACAGCACCAATACACCAAGATGACAACCGTTTTCCAAAAACATTTGAGACACGAGGGTTTTTCACATCACCGGAGACAAGCGACAACTTTCCAAAGTATTTGAGACGCGACAACTTTCTTTTAAAAACATCACCATTTAACGACTACACCAACGGTTAACAATTTTTCCAGAAAATAGACTACTTTGCCTCAAATTAGAATATTCAGCTAGGCCTCTGAATAAGCTTTCCAAAACATTTTGAAACGTCTAAATCGGACTCCCGAGTCAAAAGATATGTCAAAAACAAAACCGGGAAAAATTGAGGAACATCCTGAAAATGGCGCCCAGGCACTGGGCGCTCGACAGCATCTGTCTCAGCACTTCGACAGCATCTGTCTCAGCACTTCGACAGCTTCTGTCTCAGCACTTCGATAGCTTCTATCTCAACAACTTCGACAGCTTCTGTCTCAGCAACTTCGACAGCTTCAGTCTCAGCACTTCGACAGCTTCTGTCTCAGCGACAACAGACTTGTCAGGAACAACACTGGCACACGGCGCCCAGCAGCAGGGCGCCAGAAACAGCAACACACAGCACCCAGCATGGCGCCCAGCGCCAGGGACCCAAAATCAGCAACACACCAAATTCACCAAAACACCACATATGCAAATCATATCACCAATTTAGCTCATTAATTCTTAATCACCAATGCTAATCATCATAATTCGTCACTCACAACACCAATCTATAATTTAATCGAACACCTATCATGCGTTTAGGAATAACAACAATGAGCACCAAGTTCTAGAGTCACAACAATCACCAACGATGTCAAATTTCAATTCAACCTATATAGAATTCAACTATCACCAAACTACACATCAAAATCAAACCCTAGGCATCATAGGATCTATCCCCACATAACCCCATCGTAAAACCCCATTATAAGGAAGAACCCCACCCTTACCTTATAGTAGGAGAGCACCAATTCTCTTGATCAAGTCACCAACAGAACCTCAGCAACACAGCTCCTCTCTGCTCCCTTGGACTATGCAAACTCCTCTTCTTCTCCTCCCTTGGGATTCGCGCCGTACTCTTTCCCTCTTCTCCTCTCTCTATTTCGCAACTTTTCTTTCTCTCTTTCTCAAGCCAATTCGCAAATGACACTAAACCCTAGCCTAGGCGCTTCTCCTATGCGCCTAGCTAGTGGGCTTGGATCACGAGCTTTCCTCCAGCTTAAGCCCGATCACTAACACCATCCCCTAATATTTGATTATACACCTCTTAGTCAAACGCTAATATAATTACACCAACTAAAATAAATAAATAAATAATTGAATACCTAAATATTTAATTAAATAATTTAATTAAATATTTGGGCGTTACAGATATCAAGTGCAAGGTACCACAAATTAGAAAATAAAAAAGCCAACAGGATATTGACAAGTTAAGGGCATTTGGTCTACTCGAGCAAATCTTGAGGCAGAAGCACCTGTGTCATGTGCTTGCTTAAAAGACCTTAGAAAATCAACTAACTTTATCTCTATAAGCTGTTTTCAACTTAGTTTCTTAGGCCTTTCAACTTAGTTGCTTAAATGACTAATGACTAATACTAAAAAAATTTAATAATCACCTTTATGCGACCAGGTGTTCCCACAACTATATCAACACCTCTCTTGAGCTTCATCTCTTGAGAACCATACGGAGCTCCACCATATAAACAGCAACAAGACAATCCCAATGACGAACCATAAACTTCAAAATCTGCATGCACCTAAACTCACAAATAAAATACAGTCAAAAATACATGAATAGAAGAGAGAAGAGAGATTGGGATTTGGGGATTAATCAAAAATTTCAATCAAACAAACAGAAATTGGGGATTTCACAGAAATTAGGGTTTACCTTCAGTAGTTCAGCCCGCTTCTGCTTCACCAGTTCACCTTCAGTTCGTGGCTTTTGCAGTTTTGCTTCACCTTCAGTTCCGCTTCTGCTTCATTTCCACAGAAATAATTGATGAGAGTATAAGAACTGAGACCCAGAGTCTTATAAGTACGAAGGCCCCTCATACATCAGCATCTTCCATTCCTCATTCGGAGCATACTTTACCACTTGGTAAAATTGAGACAACTTCTCAAACTTAGCGATGTATTCTTCCACTGTCATGTCACCTTGCCCGAGGATGCACCGGTTGGAGATTCCGGTCTTGGCTATGGATTGCATCTTGATCATCCTGCCATAACTCCGCTTATGATGCACTAAGTATTGGGTTGATCACGCTCAATGTCTCTTAGCATCACAAGTATAATTACAACAAGGACTAACAAGGAATCGACTCAACACTAAACTAAGTCTGACTAGGTCGAACTGCTCTGATACCAACTGTAACACCCCAGTATTTCTAACTAGTAAAAATACCTAAGTGCGCCAACTCTAACTTAATCAGAGATATAATTTCCTGCTTAGATACTGAACATCACTACAAATTTTTCGCTGAATAACAACCAAACAGTCTTATTTACAAATGAGACCATACGATTCCCAGACCATAAACCATCAGCAAACTATAGTATTCAGTATCATACAAGAAAGCGGATTAAAGTCATAACGTTAAAGACATGGAGTTGTAGTACATAGAAAACAAAAGGAAACGTAAACTTAAATATAGAAGTCAAGTCTTCATCAACCATCCGAGCGAAACCTACTCGTGCCTCTTGGATTGCCACTTTCCCTGTTTGTCTGTAAAACAACAACCTTTAAACAATGAGATACAATCTCAGTGAGTTCTACCGAGACACCTAACTACACTCTCGGTTCATTCAAGAGACCACTTTAACCTGTGGTTTAATTTATAAATCACACACCTTTTTAAATCAACACGACACCGACTGCACCTGCTGCTAATCCCGGTGAACCATGTTATATAAATTTTAACATAACACCGACTGCACCTGCTGCTAATCCCGGTGAACCCCCTTACCAATAGTACATTCGCTAATGGTATACGAGCCTAGGGTAAGGGCTCATGACCTTCCCCTCCTAGTATGTTAACAACCTCGTGGGTCGTCACCCAAACTCGATAATATATATATATATATATATATATATATATATATATATATATATATATATATATATATATATCCACCCGCATTGGGCCGGCTACTAACTCGATATAATTTATATATATCGTAATTATAACTTGAACATTTAGTTCATTGACATTAAACTGTTACTGAACATTTAGTTCTACATAACAATCATATAATGTGTTCGCCCCCGTATACTATTTTACGATTTCTCGAATTAAACATAGCTTTGCCAACCATTGTAAAAACCTTTGAAAACATATTCAAAATCATGGCATTATAAGCCTAATATCGTTGGACAGGGGTTAGGAAAGGGTTAAAAGAGGATTGGAATCGATCGGGATCGTTTCGGACAAGTTTGGAAAAATTGGATAGAACACTGCGCACGGTCCGTGTTCCCATACGTACGGGTCGTGCGCCCTGTAACGCATTTTCGAAAAAAGAAACAGAACGGGACGCACGGTCCGTGCGCCTGGGACACACGTGTCGTGCGCTTTTGACAGCACTGAGTTTTTATCCTGTTTTCGCATTTTTTTCGTTGCGATCAATTCCGATATCTGTTCCAGTACAGTCCCAACATAAAAACAGTCCAAAAACATATTCAAACAACAATGATCACCAATCGAACAATCCAAAAACCAATTGGACATAAAACATGATTTTCGTACAAAATACTTTTTCGACATTAATCAAAAACCGAAACACATTTCACAATTTAAGTTTAGGCTTAAATACAGTTTTGGTCCCCCTATTTCGACCAATTCACGATTTTGGTCCCCAAAGTTTTAATTTGACGATTTTGGTCCCCCTATTTTCCCAATTTGAAAAATCATAGTCCCCCTCTTAAATAAGTCAAAATTGAAACTCAATTTTGACTTATTGTCCTCAATTTTGACTTATCTTCCCACCCCCACCCCACCCCCACTATTCATCTTCCCCTCCCCCCACCCCACCCCCACTGTTCCTCTTCCCCTCCCCCCCTCCCCCACCGTGACCCCCTCCCACCCCCCACCGTGAACCCCCCCACAACCAAATCTCTCTCTCTCCTTCGCATCTCCACCTCCCCCCCACCCCACCCCCCCCCCATCGATCTCCCTTGATCTTCCTCGATCTCCACCGTGAACCCCCCCCTTCGCACCTCCCTCTCTCTCTCGCTCACCGTCTCTCCCCTCCCCCCTCGATTTCCCTCTCTCTCTCGCTCACCGTCGCTCTCTCTCTCCTTCGCATCTCACCCTCGCTCACCGTCGCTCTCCCTTCGATCTCCATCGCTCTCGCTCGCCGTTCTCTCTCTGCGTTCGCTCTCCCCGCCGTTCTCTCGCTCGCTCGCCATTCGCTCTCCCCCCTTGGCATCTCTCCGTTCTCTCTCTCTCTCTCTGCGAACTCTCTGGGGGTGGGGGTGGGAAGAGGAACAGTGGAGGGTGGGGGCGGGGGGTGCAGGGGTGCGAGGGTGCGGGGGTGGGGGGGGTGCGCCTACGTGGCAGTCCACGTGGACTGCCACGTAGGAAAAGTCAGTCAAAACTGAATTTAATTTTGATAAAATTAAGAGGGGGACAAATTCGTCAAATTAGGAAAATAGGGGGACCAAAATCTTCAAATTAAAACTTGGGGGACCAAAATCGTGAATTGATGAAAATAGGGGGACCAAAACTGTAATTAAGCCTTAAGTTTATTAATTCAAATACCTAAACGTGAGTAAAAGTCACCAGTTGTGATGAAAATCACAATTAACCGAGATCCACCAAAACGGAATTCTCCACATAACCACATGAACGATCCCCGTATCAACTTCTGACGTTCCGACGACGCCCAAATCCATTTCCAATGCTTTCCGCCATTCGAACATCCGACCTGCGAGAAATATCAACTTTGACCTAGGCACCATCAACTTGATTCCTAAGGTTCCAAGCTCCTGAAAGACTCCAAAGCCTCCCATATAACTCTTATTCCTTATTACTCTTATCCAACACCATAATTTCTTCTCAACTTAATTAAATTCCCTAAAATCTCAATTACCCATTAATTAGGAATAATTAATTCACTCGACTTCAAAATAATTTCGATAATTATTTTGGGGATGTTACAATTTTGGTAGACCACTCTCCGAAGGAACCAAATATACACATCAACAAATTGGTACGCATTGTGGGACAAGCTTAATGTAACTCTTTGTAACACGATGTGATGAGAAGAAATATGAGTAGAAGGTTCACGGATGACGCCACCAACTCTAACAACAACAATGCAACAACTGGCTTGCTGAACGACTATTGCAGAAAAGGCTTTTGGAATCGGTTGTTTGGCACATTTAGAATAGGTTATTGGCCGATTCATATACTCCTGATTCTAAAGGTGAGGACATTTTGAATCGGTTAAATAACCGACGCAAAATGTGGCATTCCGAATATATATATTAAGAATAATAATAATATTTGGGTAGGTTTCCAAAACTACCCTTTCTTAAACCTTCTTAATCCTTATAACTCTTATCCAACACCATAATTTCGTCTCAACTTAATTAAATTCCCTAAAATTTCAATTACCCATTAATTAGGAATAATTAATTCACTCGACTTCAAAATAATTTCGATAATTATTTTGGGGATGTTACAATTTTGGTAGACCACTCTCCGAAGGAACCAAATATACACATCAACAAATTGGTACGCATTGTGGGACAAGCTTAATGTAACTCTTTGTTACACGATGTGATGAGAAGAAATATGAGTAGAAGGTTCACAGATGCCGCCACCAACTCTAACAACAACAATGCAACAGCTGGCTTGCTGAACGACTATTGCTGAAAAGGCTTTTGGAATCGGTTGTTTGGCACATTTAGAATAGGTTATTGGCCGATTCATATACTCCCGAATCTAAAGGTGAGGACATTTTGAATCGGTTAAATAACCGATGCAAAATGTGGCATTCCAAATATATATATTATTATTAATAATAATATTTGGGTAGGTTTCCAAAACTACCCTTTCTTAAACCTTCTTATTCCTTATAACTCTTATCCAACACTATAATTTCTTCTCAACTTAATCAAATTCCCTAAAATCTCAATTACCCATTAATTAGGAATAATTAATTTACTCGACTTCAAAGTAATTTCGATAATTATTTTGGGGATGTTACAATTTTGGTAGACCACTCTCCGAAGGAACCAAATATACACATCAACAAATTGGTACGCCTTGTGGGACAAGCTTAATGTAACTCTTTGTAACACGATGTGATGAGAAGAAATATGAGTAGAAGGTTCACGGATGCCGCCACCAACTCTAACAACAACAATGCAACAGCTGGCTTGTGAACGACTATTGCAGAAAAGACTTTCGGAATCGGTTGTTTGGCACATTTAGAATTGGTTATTGGCCGATCTATACACTCCCGATTCTAAAGAAGAGGACATTTTGAATGGGTTAAATAACCGATGCAAAATGTGGCATTCCGAATCAGTTGTTGTAAAACTCGATTCCAAATGTTATCCCAGACAATCATTACAAAGTGACAAACATGACATTTTGAATCGGTTATATAGACAACCGATTGTAAATGTCTGTTTTTTGAATCGGTTATATAAACAACCGATTTTAAAAGCCTGTTAAGAAACATGAATTTAAAATCAGTTATTTATATTACCGATTCAAAATGTCCCGTTTGTCGGGTCATTAATTCTCTTTTATTTATTTTTTCAATCACACCTATTAACCAATTTACTTCCAGCAACTCATACAACAACTATAAGTAACATACAACAACTCATAATAATTCATAAATATACTTTTCCCCACCCTCTTCTCTCTTCTCCTCTTCGTTTCCTTCTTTCTTTTCTTTTCTCTATTCTTTTCTTTTCTCTCATTTCCCTCGACCTCTCCCTCTCTGTTTCTTCCTTTCCTTTTCTTTCTTTCATTTCTTCTATACATATATATATATATATATATATATATATATATTAATAATAATAATATTTGGGTAGGTTTCCAAAACTACCCTTTCTTAAACCTTCTTATTCCTTATAACTCTTATCCAACACCATAATTTCTTCTCAACTTAATTAAATTCCCTAAAATATCAATTACCCATTAATTAGGAATAATTAATTCACTCGACTTCAAAATAATTTCGATAATTATTTTGGGGATGTTACAATTTTGGTAGACCACTCAACAAATTGGTACGCCTTGTGGGACAAGCTTAATGAAACTCTTTGTAACACGATGTGATGAGAAGAAATATGAGTAGAAGGTTCACGGATGCCGCCACCAACTCTAACAACAACAATGCAACAGCTGGCTTGCTGAACGACTATTGCAGAAAAGGCTTTTGGAATCGGTTGTTTGGCACATTTAGAATAGGTTATTGGCCGATTCATATACTCCCGATTCTAAAGGTGAGGACATTTTGAATCGGTTAAATAACCGATGCAAAATGTGGCATTCCGAATATATATATTAATAATAATAATAATAATAATAATATTTGGGTAGGTTTCCAAAACTACCCTTTCTTAAACCTTCTTATTCCTTATAACTCTTATCCAACACCATAATTTCTTCTCAACTTAATTAAATTCCCTAAAATCTCAATTACCCATTAATTAGGAATATTTAATTCACTCGACTTCAAAATAATTTCGATAATTATTTTGGGGATGTTACAATTTTGGTAGACCACTCTCCGAAGGAACCAAATATACACATCAACAAATTGGTACGCCTTGTGGGACAAGCTTAATGTAACTCTTTGTAACACGATGTGATGAGAAGAAATATGAGTAGAAGCTTCACGGATGCCGCCACCAACTCTAACAACAACATTGCAACAGCTGGCTTGCTGAACGACTATTGCAGAAAAGGCTTTTGGAATCGGTTGTTTGGCACATTTAGAATAGGTTATTGGCCGACTCATATACTCCCGATTCTAAAGGTGATGACATTTTGAATCGGTTAAATAACCGATGCAAAATGTGGCATTCCGAATATATATATTAATAATAATAATAATAATAATATTTGGGTAGGTTTCCAAAACTACCCTTTCTTAAACCTTCTTATTCCTTATAACTCTTATCCAACACCATAATTTCTTCTCAATTTAATTAAATTCCCTAAAATCTCAATTACCAATTAATTAGGAATAATTAATTTACTCGACTTCAAAGTAATTTCGATAATTATTTTGGGGTGTTACAATTTTGGTTGACCACACTCCGAAGGAACCAAATATACACATCAACAAATTGGTACGCCTTGTGGGAGAAGCTTAATGCAACTCTTTGTAACACGATGAGATGAGAAGAAATATGAGTAGAAGGTTCACGGATGCCGCCACCAACTCTAACAACAACAATGCAACAGCTGGCTTGCTGAACGACTATTGCAGAAAAGGCTTTTGGAATCGGTTGTTTGGCACATTTAGAATAGGTTATTGGCGGATTCATATACTCCCGATTCTAAAGGTGAGGACATTTTGAATGGGTTAAATAACCGATGCAAAATGTGGCACTCCGAATCGGTTGTTGTAAAATCTGATTCCAACTGTTATCCCAGACAATCATTACAAACAGACAAACGGGACATTTTGAATCGGTTATATAGACAACCGATTGTAAATGTCTATTTTTTGAATCGGTTATATAAACAACCGATTTTAAAAGCCTGTTAAGAAACATGAATTTAAAATCAATTATTTATATAACCGATTCAAAATGTCCCGTTTGTCGGGTCATTAATTCTCTTTTATTTGTTTTTTCAATCACACCTATTAACCAATTTACTTCCAGCAACTCATACAACAACTATGAGTAACATACAACAACTCATAATAATTCATAAATATACTTTTCCCCACCCTCTTCTCTCTTTTCCTCTTCGTTTCCTTCTTTCTTTTCTTTTCTGTATTCTTTTCTTTTCTCTCATTTCTCTCGACCTCTCCCTCTCTGTTTCTTCCTTTCCCTTTCTTTCTTTTCTTTCTTTCATTTCTTCTATACATATATATATTAATAATAATAATATTTGGGTAGGTTTCCAAAACTACCCTTTCTTAAACCTTCTTATTCCTTATAACTCTTATCCAACACCAAAATTTCTTCTCAACTTAATTAAATTCCCTAAAATCTCAATTACCCATTAATTAGGAATAATTAATTCACTCGACTTCAAAATAATTTCGATAATTATTTTGGGGATGTTACAATTTTGGTAGACCACTCTCCGAAGGAACCAAATATACACATCAACAAATTGGTACGCCTTGTGGGACAAGCTTAATGTAACTCTTTGTAACACGATGTGATGAGAAGAAATATGAGTAGAAGGTTCACGGATGCCGCTACCAACTCTAACAACAACAATGCAACAGCTGGCTTGCTGAACGACTATTGCAGAGAAGGCTTTTGGAATCGGTTGTTTGGCACATTCAGAATAAGTTTTTGGCCGATTCATATACTCCTGATTCTAAAGGTGATGACATTTTGAATCGGTTAAATAACCGATGCAAAATGTGGCATTACTAATATATATATTAATAATAATAATATTTGGGTAGGTTTCCAAAACTACCCTTTCTTAAACCTTCTTATTCCTTATAACTCTTAACCAACACCATAATTTCTTCTCAACTTAATTAAATTCCCTAAAATCTCAATTACCCATTAATTAGGAATAATTAATTTACTCGACTTCAAAGTAATTTCGATAATTATTTTGGGGATGTTACAATTTTGGTAGACCACTCTCCGAAGGAACCAAATATACACATCAACAAATTGGTACGCCTTGTGGGACAAGCTTAATGTAACTCTTTGTAACACGATGTGATGAGAAGAAATATGAGTAGAAGGTTCACGGATGCCGCCACCAACTCTAACAACAACAATGCAACAGCTGGCTTGCTGAACGACTATTGCAGAAAAGGCTTTTGGAATCGGTTGTTTGGCACATTTAGAATAGGTTATTGGCCGATTCATATACTCCCTGTAATATCCCTAGTTTTGTTAATTTCAGTTTATGAAATGAACTAATGATTCATCATTCGATCAGATGATAAATCGGATAACAGATATGATGATTCGTGAGAACAATGTTTAATCGCTCACGCATATGATGTACACGCAATTTGTTCGGATTGTGTGCATCGTTTGGGAAATTGAGAAAAAGGGTAAAATCGTCATTTCCGCCTCACATCAAATATGTAGCAATTGATGAAACAATAAACTGGATCCTAGCCATGGTTAAATCATGAGAATGGTATTTAGATTCATAAGTTATATGGATTATTGAGTGTTGGATGGTTTAGAATGAATTTAAGTAAGAATTAAGTGTAAGGGCATTTTGGTCCTTTGCCTCTAAAAACACACCCAGCTGACCCCTTTAATTCTCACCCACTTCAATTAAAAACACAAAACAGCACCCTTCCCTCTCATTCATCATTTTGCTGAAATTGAGAGAAGAAACTTGAGAGAAAGAGAGAACACGAAAGAGAGAGTTGAGACAACACCCCTGTAACGCCCCAAAATAATTTAATTATTTATTTAATTAAGTTATTTGAGGCTTACAATATTTATTTAATTTATTTAAATAATTCAAGGTTTAATTATTTTATTTTATTTATTAGGAGGTGTTGTCACGGATTGAGGGGTGCGAGCAAGGGCCCGTGATCCACAATTAGGCCCGTGGCCCATTGCCTTGTCAAAGTATTCGACTCCCAAGGGGTCTAGGGGTTAGTTTGCATTTTGTTACTCTATTGGAAAAATAAGAAAAGAAACGTAAAAGAGAGAGTGAGAAGAGGAGAGTTGTGAAAGGAAGAGGAGAAGAAGAAGAGAGGGCGAAGCACTCAAGGAAGAGGAGAAGGCTCGTTGGTGACTTGCGTTTTTCTTTGGAGCTTTGCTAGCAATTCGACTTCCATAAGGTTAGGGGGTCCTCTTTTTGTTTTTAATAGTTATGCGAATTGGATGCTTAGGGTTAGGGTTCTAGGAATAATTCCCATGAATGAATTGTGATGTTGATAAGTAAATTATAATATTGTGATGCTTGATTGTTGAATTATTATGTTGAAAATTGTATGATTGATGCTTGAGTTGTGGCTAATGCGAATTGGATACCCTATGTTTGAACATATGTCTCATTGGTGCTTACTTGGTGAAATTGGGGATCATGGTGACACTTTAATAATATATATATAAATGAGTGTTTTGGTGATTTTAATTGGTGATTGAAAGTGGAAAATTCTGTTTTTTGGAGGTTCCTAGGCGCCTTGGGCGCCATATGTGTGTTGCTGAATTTCTGTGTTGTGCGCCATAGTCATGGGCGCCAGGCGCCCAGCAGTGTGCTGCGCCAGTTTTTTTTCAAATTCTGTTGCCCCTGTGTTGCCATTCTGTGTCACTGTGTTGCTGTGCCTGTTGCCCCTGTGTTGCCATTCTGTGTCACTGTGCTGCCAGTTTTGGCGCTTGTTGCTTGAGTCATGGGCGCCAAGGGCCCCAATGTCTTGGTGATAGTTTTGTAAAAATTGTTTTCAGGTTTTCATATTCAGGTAAAATGGCTCATGAAAAATGATTTTGGGAAACAAAAGAGTTGAGTTGCGTATTTTCACTAGGTGCCTAGTGCATGGGCGCCAAAAATGATGTTCAGTTTTTGATGAAATTTTCATTGGGTTTTCATGTTCTGAGCATTTGGCTCGTGTAAAATCAATTTCGAAGAAAAATAAATTTTGTTGCATGTTGGCCTTAGGCGCCTAGTGCCTGGGCGCCGTGTTGCTGTTGTTCCCTGGGCGCGCCTATGCGCGTGTTGCCTTCCTGGGTGCCAAGCGCCTATGCGCGCTGTTGCTCCCTGGGCGCCGAGCGCCTATGCGCGTGTTGCTTCCTGGGCGCCCAGCGCCTATGCGCGTTGTTGTTCTCTGGGCGCCATGCGCCTGTGCGTGTTGCTTCCCCTGGGCGCCAAGCGCCCATGCGCCAAGTGCTGTGTTGCCCCTGGGCGCCCAGCGCATGGGCGCCAGTTTCCAGGATGTCTAAATATTTTTCCTATTTTGTTTTTAATGTAACTTTTGACTCGGTTATCCAAATTTAACGGTTCAAAATGCGTTTCGAAGCTAATTTCAGTGTCTATCCAATGGTCTCAATTTTATGCAAAAATAAATTATTTTACTGGTGTTTCTGGGCTGATGGTGTTCAAGTGTCCAAATGGCTATTTTTATCCACTTTCCCTATGTCATGTCAATGTCCTAAGTTGGTCTATTTGAATTGGTGTTGGTGTGAGTGGTGAGCGGAATTGGTGAGTGTGATAAGGTGAGATTGGTGAGCAGAGGCTTCGGCCTAATTTAATTTGGTGAGCTGATTAATGTACTATGGTGAGATTATGAATTTAAAATGGTGAATTGATTGGACTTGGTGTGTTGTGATGCATTCCCATAGCATCTCATGAAACATGTGCATTATTGGTGAGCAGAGGCTACGGCCTAATTTTAATTGGTGAGCAGAGGCTTCGGCCTAGTTTTATTTGGTGAGCAGAGGCTACGGCCTATTTGTATTTGGTGACGGATCCAACATGCATGTACCCGTGGAGTTTGGGTTGCATTACATGCATAATCATATATTGTATAGTGCTGCTTGGAAATATAATGCTGAAGTGATTGTTCCCATTGTTGTGAATTGGTGTGCCTGGTTTCCTTTTTCCTATGCAGTGCTTAATTCCCATATGTTATTAATTATGAAAAGAGACTCACCCTACTGGTTTTATGTTGCTTCTTATGTCGGCAACGTGCAGGTAATAACGAGTGAAGGATTCCTTTATGCCTTCGTCTGGTAGGAAGTGTCACGCTCTGATACGTAGCACCAAGGGGGGGTGTCGTATGTCTATGCATTATTTTTCCTAAAACTGTTAGATTTTATTGGTGATGTATTGGTTTTAATTTTTGAACTCATTATTATTCCGCTGCTGGTGGTGATTGGAATTAGTTGATGCGAACGAAACGTTTTCTCATGGTGTTATGTATCTTGATTTTATGGAGTAAGTGTAGCACTCGCTTTAAAAAAAAAAAAAGAGACTCTGATTTTATTAAAAAGTAAGGTTATTAGAAAGGGGTGTTACATTAGTGGTATCAAAGCAGTTCGGTCTGTCCGGCCAAGTCGTCCTGTCATAGTGTCTTATGACAAATAGAATTGTTAGATTAGTTCTAAATTTCTGTTTGTGCTGCAGTGATAGTTTGAAATGGCTGGGAGGAACGACGCTGCTCTTGCTGCTGCTTTGCAGGCTATGGCACAGGCTGTTGGGAACCAGCAAAATGGTGCTGAAAATGCTGGGACTCGCAGTTTGGCCACGTTCCAGAGAGAGAATCCACCTGTCTTTAAGGGCAAGTATAATCCAGATGGTGCTCTAGCATGGCTGAAAGAGATTGAAAGGATATTTCGGGTCATGGATTGTAATGATGCGCAGAAAGTCAGATATGGTACCCATACGCTGGCGGAGGAAGCTGATGATTGGTGGATGGAGGTGAGGCAGAGATTGGAAACTGCTAATGAAGAAATAACTTGGGCTGTTTTCCGTAGAGAGTTCTTGCGGAAGTATTTCCCTGAAGATGTGAGAGGTAAGAAGGAAATAGAGTTCCTTGAGCTGAAGCAAGGAAGTATGTCAGTGACGGAGTATGCTGCCAAGTTCACTGAATTGGCTAAGTTTTATCCCCATTATGCTGATGCTGATTCTGAGTTCTCAAAGTGTATTAAGTTTGAGAATGGACTGAGGGCTGATATAAAGAAAGCTGTAGGGTACCAGAAGATTCGGGTATTCGCTGATTTGATCGACAGTTGCAGGATATATGAGGATGATAGTAATGCTCATTCTAAGGTCATGAGAGATCTAAGGGGTAAATTTCAGAATCGGGGTAAGCCATATGAGGTTCATGCTGGTAAGGGTAAGCAGAGGTATGCAGATAATAAGAAAACAAGTGGGGGAGATGCCCCTGCGAAGGTTGTGTGCTACAGGTGTGGCAAGCCGGGCCATAAGAGTTTTGACTGCTCGGATAATAAATGTTTCAAGTGCGGTAAAGAAGGTCATGTGGCTGCGAAATGTGAGAAAAGGGATGTGGTGTGCTATAATTGTGGAGAATCAGGTCATATTAGTACTAAGTGTACTAAGCCGAAGAAAGAGAAGTCCCATGGAAAAGTGTTTGCTCTCGCAGGATCAGAGGACACTAATGAGATTAGAGGTACATGTTTTATTAATGGTATTCCCTTGATTGCTATTATTGATACTGGTGCTACGCATTCATTTATTGCTGCTTTATGTGCTGAGAAATTGGACCTTGTTTTATCTTCTATGATGAGGGAGATGGTTATTGACACTCCAGCTAAGGGTTCAGTAACTACCTCTCTTGTGTGTGCTAAGTGCCCTCTATCAATCTTCGGCAGAGACTTTCTTGTTGATCTTATTTGTTTGCCGTTGGGAGGGTTGGATGTCATTCTTGGTATGGACTGGTTAGTACATAACCATGTGCATATTAATTGTTCCCGAAGATCTGTGAGCTTCCTTCCTCCCGAGGAAGAAGAATCTGTTTTGTTGCCTGCTGGTCAACTGCATAAGGTAATGAAGGAAGGAGTTCATCTGTTTGCTTTGATGGCGTCATTGTCTGCTGAGAATCAGGCAATCATTGAAAGGGTTCAAGTAGTGTGTGAGTTCCCTGAAGTGTTCCCGGATGAAATTCCAAGTGTCCCGCCAGAGAGGGAGGTTGAGTTTGCCATTGATCTTATACCTGGTACTAGGCCTGTGTCTATGGCACCGTACCGCATGTCAGCCTCAGAGTTGTCTGAGTTGAAAAAGCAATTAGAAGATCTGCTTGAGAAGAAATTTGTAAGGCCAAGTGTGTCACCGTGGGGTGCTCCGGTATTGTTAGTGAAAAAGAAGGACGGGAGTATGAGACTTTGTGTCGATTATAGGCAATTGAACAAAGTGACAATAAAGAACAGGTATCCGCTTCCCAGAATTGATGATCTGATGGACCAGTTGGTAGGTGCTAAGGTGTTTAGCAAAATCGATTTGAGGTCGGGTTATCACCAGATCAAGGTAAAGGATGAAGACATTCAGAAGACCGCTTTCAGAACGAGATATGGGCACTATGAGTATTCTGTGATGCCGTTTGGTGTTACCAACGCGCCGGGTGTGTTTATGGTGTACATGAATCGTACCTTCCATAGTTACTTGGATCGGTTTGTAGTTGTGTTTATTGACGACATTCTGGTGTATTCTAAAACAGAAGAGGAGCACGCAGAACATTTGAGGTTAGTGCTAGAAGTGTTGAAAGAAAAGAAATTGTATGCAAAATTGTCTAAGTGTGAGTTCTGGCTGAATGAAGTAGGTTTCCTTGGTCATATTATCTCGGGTAATGGTATAGCTGTGGATCCAGCCAAGATTGATGCTGTGTTGCAATGGGAGAGCCCAAAGTCAGTTACAGAGATTAGAAGCTTCTTGGGATTAGCTGGTTATTACAGGAGGTTTATTGAAGGTTTCTCGAAGTTGGCCCTTCCGTTGACTCAATTGACGTGTAAGGGAAAAGCATTTGTGTGGGATGCTCGCTGTGAGGAGAGCTTCAATGAGTTGAAGAAGAGGTTGACCACATCGCCCGTTTTGACTTTGCCTGTTCCTGATCGACCGTTTGTAGTATATTGCGATGCTTCCAAGATGGGTTTGGGAGGTGTATTGATGCAAGAGGGTAAGGTAGTAGCTTATGCGTCCAGACAGTTGAGGACCCATGAGAAGAACTACCCTACTCATGATTTAGAGCTAGCTGCAATTGTGTTTGTGCTGAAAATTTGGAGGCACTATCTGTATGGTACCAGATTCGAAGTGTTTAGTGACCATAAGAGTCTGAAATACTTGTTTGATCAGAAGGAGCTAAATATGAGGCAGAGACGTTGGTTAGAATTGCTGAAGGATTATGATTTCGGTTTGAACTATCACCCCGGCAAAGCTAATGTCGTGGCTGATGCTTTAAGTCGGAAGAGTTTGCATATGTCGGCTATGATGGTGAAAGAGTTAGAGTTGATTGAGCAGTTTCGGGACATGAGTCTGGTTTGTGAAGTGACACCGTAGAGTGTCAGATTGGGAATGTTGAAGATTGGCAATGAATTTTTGGTTAGTGTTCGAGAAGCCCAAAAGTCAGATGTAAAGTTGGTAGACCTGTTAGTTGTGAATGATCAAGATGTGGATGGAGATTTCAAGTTAGATTCCCAAGGTGTATTGAGATTCAGAGATAGGATCTGCATTCCTGACGATGCCGAGATGAAGAGAATGATTCTTGAGGAGAGCCATAGGAGCAAGTTGAGTATTCATCCAGGGGCTACGAAAATGTACCAAGATTTGAAGAAAATGTTCTGGTGGCCTGGTATGAAGAAGGATGTGGCACAGTTTGTGTATTCTTGTCTGACTTGTCAGAAATCTAAGATTGAGCATCAGAAGCCTGCGGGGTTGATGCAACCATTGGAGATTCCGGAATGGAAATGGGATAGCATTTCCATGGATTTTGTAACTGGTTTGCCAAATACAGTGAGAGGGTTTGATGCTATATGGGTGGTTGTGGACAGGTTGTCTAAGTCTGCTCATTTCTTACCAATTAATATGACTTATCCAGTTCCAAAGTTGGCAGAAATCTACATCAAGACTATTGTGAAGTTGCATGGCGTTCCGCTTAGTATTGTGTCTGATAGAGATCTGAGATTCACATCTGAATTTTGGAAAAGTTTGCGAGAAGCTTTGGGTTCTAAGTTGAGGTTGAGCTCCGCTTATCATCCGCAGACAGATGGTCAGACGGAGAGGACTATTCAGTCGTTAGAGGACTTGTTGAGAGCATGTGTTCTTGAGCAGGGAGGTTCATGGGATTCTCATCTTTCGTTGATAGAGTTCACCTATAACAACAGTTTTCACTCTAGTATTGGTATGGCACCGTTTGAGGCGTTGTGTGGTCGGAGATGTAGGACTCCGTTGTGTTGGTATGAATCTGGGGAGAGTGCAGTGTTGGGGCCTGAGATTGTGCGAGAAACAACTGAGAAGGTAAAATTAATCCGTGAGAAGATGAAAGCGTCGCAGAGTCGACAAAAGAGCTATCATGATAAGAGAAGGAAGGATCTAGAGTTTCAAGCAGGTGATCATGTGTTTCTGAGAGTCACTCCGGTGACTGGTGTTGGGCGTGCCTTGAAATCTAAGAAGTTAACTCCCCGTTTCATTGGTCCGTATCAGATTACGGAGAGGGTGGGAAGTGTTGCCTATAGGGTGGCTCTGCCACCTAATCTTTCGAACTTGCATGACGTGTTTCACGTGTCACAACTTCGAAAGTATGTTCCGGACCCGTCTCATGTGATTCAGATGGATGAAGTAGAGGTGCGGGATAATCTCACCGTGGAGACTATGCCTGTGCGGATTGAAGATAGAGAAGTGAAGACTCTGAGAGGGAAAGAAATTCTTTTGGTGAAAGTGGTTTGGTTAGGAGCTGCTGGTGAGAGCATGACTTGGGAGCTGGAGAGTAAGATGCGGGAAGCGTATCCGGAGTTGTTTGATTCAGGTAATTTCGAGGACGAAATATTCTAAGTGGGGGAGAGTTGTAACGCCCCAAAATAATTTAATTATTTATTTAATTAAGTTATTTGGGGCTTACAATATTTATTTAATTTATTTAAATAATTCAAGGTTTAATTATTTTATTTTATTTATTAGGAGGTGTTGTCACGGATTGAGGGGTGCGAGCAAGGGCCCGTGATCCACAATTAGGCCCGTGGCCCATTGCCTTGTCAAAGTATTCGACTCCCAAGGGGTCTAGGGGTTAGTTTGCATTTTGTTACTCTATTGGAAAAATAAGAAAAGAAACGTAAAAGAGAGAATGAGAAGAGGAGAGTTGCGAAAGGAAGAGGAGAAGAAGAAGAGAGGGCGAAGCACTCAAGGAAGAGGAGAAGGCTCGTTGGTGACTTGCGTTTTTCTTTGGAGCTTTGCTAGCAATTCGACTTCCATAAGGTTAGGGGGTCCTCTTTTTGTTTTTAATAGTTATGCGAATTGGATGCTTAGGGTTAGGGTTCTAGGAATAATTCCCATGAATGAATTGTGATGTTGATAAGTAAATTATAATATTGTGATGCTTGATTGTTGAATTATTATGTTGAAAATTGTATGATTGATGCTTGAGTTGTGGCTAATGCGAATTGGATACCCTATGTTTGAACATATGTCTCATTGGTGCTTACTTGGTGAAATTGGGGATCATGGTGACACTTTAATAATATATATATAAATGAGTGTTTTGGTGATTTTAATTGGTGATTGAAAGTGGAAAATTCTGTTTTTGGAGGTTCCTAGGCGCCTTGGGCGCCATATGTGTGTTGCTGAATTTCTGTGTTGTGCGCCATAGTCATGGGCGCCAGGCGCCCAGCAGTGTGCTGCGCCAGTTTTTTTCAAGTTCTGTTGCCCCTGTGTTGCCATTCTGTGTCACTGTGTTGCTGTGCCTGTTGCCCCTGTGTTGCCATTCTGTGTCACTGTGCTGCCAGTTTTGGCGCTTGTTGCTTGAGTCATGGGCGCCATGGGCCCCAATGTCTTGGTGATAGTTTTGTAAAAATTGTTTTCAGGTTTTCATATTCAGGTAAAATGGCTCATGAAAAATGATTTTGGGCAACAAAAGAGTTGAGTTGCGTATTTTCACTAGGTGCCTAGTGCATGGGCGCCAAAAATGATGTTCAGTTTTTGATGAAATTTTCATTGGGTTTTCATGTTCTGAGCATTTGGCTCGTGTAAAATCAATTTCGAAGAAAAATAAATTTTGTTGCATGTTGGCCTTAGGCGCCTAGTGCCTGGGCGCCGTGTTGCTGTTGTTCCCTGGGCGCGCCTATGCGCGTGTTGCCTTCCTGGGCGCCAAGCGCCTATGCGCGCTGTTGCTCCCTGGGCGCCGAGCGCCTATGCGCGTGTTGCTTCCTGGGCGCCCAGCGCCTATGCGCGTTGTTGTTCTCTGGGCGCCATGCGCCTGTGCGTGTTGCTTCCCCTGGGCGCCAAGCGCCCATGCGCCAAGTGCTGTGTTGCCCCTGGGCGCCCAGCGCCTGGGCGCCAGTTTCCAGGATGTCTAAATATTTTTCCTATTTTGTTTTTAATGTAACTTTTGACTCGGTTATCCAAATTTAACGGTTCAAAATGCGTTTCGAAGCTAATTTCAGTGTCTATCCAATGGTCTCAATTTTATGCAAAAATAAATTATTTTACTGGTGTTTCTGGGCTGATGGTGTTCAAGTGTCCAAATGGCTATTTTTATCCACTTTCCCTATGTCATGTCAATGTCCTAAGTTGGTCTATTTGAATTGGTGTTGGTGTGAGTGGTGAGCGGAATTGGTGAGTGTGATAAGGTGAGATTGGTGAGCAGAGGCTTCGGCCTAATTTAATTTGGTGAGCTGATTAATGTACTATGGTGAGATTATGAATTTAAAATGGTGAATTGATTGGACTTGGTGTGTTGTGATGCATTCCCATAGCATCTCATGAAACATGTGCATTATTGGTGAGCAGAGGCTACGGCCTAATTTTAATTGGTGAGCAGAGGCTTCGGCCTAGTTTTATTTGGTGAGCAGAGGCTACGGCCTATTTGTATTTGGTGACGGATCCAACATGCATGTACCCGTGGAGTTTGGGTTGCATTACATGCATAATCATATATTGTATAGTGCTGCTTGGAAATATAATGCTGAAGTGATTGTTCCCATTGTTGTGAATTGGTGTGCCTGGTTTCCTTTTTCCTATGCAGTGCTTAATTCCCATATGTTATTAATTATGAAAAGAGACTCACCCTACTGGTTTTATGTTGCTTCTTATGTCGGCAACGTGCAGGTAATAACGAGTGAAGGATTCCTTTATGCCTTCGTCTGGTAGGAAGTGTCACGCTCTGATACGTAGCACCAAGGGGGGGTGTCGTATGTCTATGCATTATTTTTCCTAAAACTGTTAGATTTTATTGGTGATGTATTGGTTTTAATTTTTGAACTCATTATTATTCCGCTGCTGGTGGTGATTGGAATTAGTTGATGCGAACGAAACGTTTTCTCATGGTGTTATGTATCTTGATTTTATGGAGTAAGTGTAGCACTCGCTTTAAAAAAAAAAAAAGAGACTCTGATTTTATTAAAAAGTAAGGTTATTAGAAAGGGGTGTTACATTAGTGGTATCAAAGCAGTTCGGTCTGTCCGGCCAAGTCGTCCTGTCATAGTGTCTTATGACAAATAGAATTGTTAGATTAGTTCTAAATTTCTGTTTGTGCTGCAGTGATAGTTTGAAATGGCTGGGAGGAACGACGCTGCTCTTGCTGCTGCTTTGCAGGCTATGGCACAGGCTGTTGGGAACCAGCAAAATGGTGCTGAAAATGCTGGGACTCGCAGTTTGGCCACGTTCCAGAGAGAGAATCCACCTGTCTTTAAGGGCAAGTATAATCCAGATGGTGCTCTAGCATGGCTGAAAGAGATTGAAAGGATATTTCGGGTCATGGATTGTAATGATGCGCAGAAAGTCAGATATGGTACCCATACGCTGGCGGAGGAAGCTGATGATTGGTGGATGGAGGTGAGGCAGAGATTGGAAACTGCTAATGAAGAAATAACTTGGGCTGTTTTCCGTAGAGAGTTCTTGCGGAAGTATTTCCCTGAAGATGTGAGAGGTAAGAAGGAAATAGAGTTCCTTGAGCTGAAGCAAGGAAGTATGTCAGTGACGGAGTATGCTGCCAAGTTCACTGAATTGGCTAAGTTTTATCCCCATTATGCTGATGCTGATTCTGAGTTCTCAAAGTGTATTAAGTTTGAGAATGGACTGAGGGCTGATATAAAGAAAGCTGTAGGGTACCAGAAGATTCGGGTATTCGCTGATTTGATCGACAGTTGCAGGATATATGAGGATGATAGTAATGCTCATTCTAAGGTCATGAGAGATCTAAGGGGTAAATTTCAGAATCGGGGTAAGCCATATGAGGTTCATGCTGGTAAGGGTAAGCAGAGGTATGCAGCACCAGGGGGGGGGTGTCGTATGTCTATGCATTATTTTTCCTAAAACTGTTAGATTTTATTGGTGATGTATTGGTTTTAATTTTTGAACTCATTATTATTCCGCTGCTGGTGGTGATTGGAATTAGTTGATGCGAACTAAACGTTTTCTCATGGTGTTATGTATCTTGATTTTATGGAGTAAGTGTAGCACTCGCTTTAAAAAAAAAAAAAAAGAGACTCTGATTTTATTAAAAAGTAAGGTTATTAGAAAGGGGTGTTACAGCCCCCACAAACCCTCATCTTGAATCCTTCCATGGCTGAAGTGGAACCCCAACCTCTCCTTCCACTTTCTCATCACTAGAACTTAGTGAATCAATCATCAACTTCAGAAACTTCAGCAACAACTCCTCTCCATTTCCATCTTTTCTTTGAAGCCAATTCTCATTGCGTGCAAGACCATGGGGTTGGAGTAAGCTTGGATGATCATGCATGTTTGTTCTAAGAGCTGATTTGGAGTATTAGGCAGCTACATTGTTGATTGTGCGGATCAGAAGGGGTGGGAAGCTTGGCTTTCGAATTTGGGAAGCTTAGGAGTTGTTTGGAGCTTCAAGTTGTTGATTGTTGTTTGGCTCTTCCATTCCATGGATAAACTGTAGTCAACAACTGAGATACCATGAAGATTGAAGGGCGATCCAGAGTGCTAGTGTTGCTGGATTCAGATTGGAAGTGTCAACAACTATAATTTGGGGCTGATTGGTACTGTATTTTGCATAAAGTTCATGGTGGAAGTGTTAGAACTCAACTTCTTCCCTATGCTTGAATGTTCTTCAATCAAGAGCTAAAGTGAAGAGGATTCAGAACCTACCTTGTAGATTGGAAGCTGTTTTTGAGTGGAAACGGTTGCTGGTTCGAATTGGACTGAATGGTGATTTCAGTTTTGAATGCGATTGGACGCGCTTGGATCGAGTTCGGAGCTAGTTCGTGAAGTTTCGACCGATTGATCTTCGGAAGTCTCGATATTACGTGATCTTCATCACGTTAGGTGAGTTCTACTCACGATTAGGGTTAATTTGATTGTTCTGAATTTATCCTGTTTTTGAATCCTACGATGACAGTTCAGCTTTCGAAAATTCTAGAACCGAGAAACGTTTTATCGACTCAAAACCGTTTTCGTCGGAAAACGCTATTTTATGTTTTATACGAAAATACATATATCTATACCCTGGTTATGTGCTGGAATATGGTCTGAATATTATCGATAAACTTCTATTTTCAAGTCTCGGGGCTCATGGGAAGTCTCGGTATAAAATGGGATCGAATCGGGAGAAAAGTGTTTTCGAAACAGCTGAATTTTTAACCTTCTGATGTAGTCTCTATATTCGGTCTTTCGACTCGAAGTTGAAAAATATTATTTTTATTGTTTCCGCTGTTTCTTGTAAAGATGTATATCTGAACAGGAATTTTTATACTCTGATTTGTACCAAATTGTATATTTGGGTATTTCTTTGTTAAAGAAATTCCGGGGTGTTACACTCCCGATTCTAAAGGTGAGGACATTTTGAATGGGTTAAATAACAGATGCAAAATGTGGAATTCCGAATCGGTTGTTGTAAAACCTGATTCCAAATGTTATCCCAGACAATCATTACAAACTGACAAACGGGACATTTTGAATCGGTTATATAGACAGCCGATTGTAAATGCCTGTTTTTTGAATCGGTTATATAAACAACCGATTTTAAAAGCCTGTTAAGAAACATGAATTTAAAATCAGTTATTTATATAACCGATTCAAAATGTCCCGTTTGTCGGGTCATTAATTCTCTTTTATTTATTTTTTCAATCACACCTATTAACCAATTTACTTCCAGCAACTCATACAACAACTATAAGTAACATACAACAACTCATAATAATTCATAAATATACTTTTCCCCACCCTCTTCTCTCTTCTCCTCTTCGTTTCCTTCTTTCTTTTATTTTCTGTATTCTTTTCTTTTCTCTCATTTCTCTCGACCTCTCCCTCTCTGGTTCTTCCTTTCCTTTTCTTTCTTTTCTTTCTTTCATTTCTTCTATACATATATATTAATAATAATAATAATAATAATATTTGGGTCGGTTTCCAAAACTACCCTTTCTTAAACCTTCTTATTCCTTATAACTCTTATCCAACACCATAATTTCTGCTCAACTTAATTAAATTCCCTAAAATCTCAATTACCCATTAATTAGGAATAATTAATTCACTCGACTTCAAAATAATTTCGATAATTATTTTGGGGATGTTACAATTTTGGTAGACCACTCTCCGAAGGAACCAAATATACACATCAACAAATTGGTACGCCTTGTGGGAAAAGCTTAATGTAACTCATTGTAACACGATGTGATGAGAAGAAATATGAGTAGAAGGTTCACGGATGCCGCCACCAACTCTAACAACAACAATGCAACAGCTGGCTTGCTGAACGACTATTGCAGAAAAGGCTTTTGGAATCGGTTGTTTGGCACATTTAGAATAGGTTATTGGCCGATTCTTATACTCCCGATTCTAAAGGTGAGGACATTTTGAATCGGTTAAATAACCGATGCAAAATGTGGCATTCCGAATATATATATTAAAAAAAATAATAATAATATTTGGGTAGGTTTCCAAAACTACCCTTTCTTAAACCTTCTTATTCCTTATAACTCTTATCCAACACCATAATTTCTTCTCAACTTAATTAAATTCCCTAAAATCTCAATTACCCATTAATTAGGAATAATTAATTGACTCGACTTCAAAATAATTTCGATAATTATTTTGGGGATGTTACAATTTTGGTAGACCACTCTCCGAAGGAACCAAATATACACATCAACAAATTGGTACGCCTTGTGGGACAAGCTTAATGTAACTCTTTGTAACACGATGTGATGAGAAGAAATATGAGTAGAAGGTTCACGGATGCCGCCACCAACTCTAACAACAACAATGCAACAGCTGGCTTGCTGAACGACTATTGCAGAAAAGGCTTTTGGAATCAGTTGTTTGGCACATTTAGAATAGGTTATTGGCCGATTCATATACTCCCGATTCTAAAGGTGAGGACATTTTGAATCGGTTAAATAACCGATGCAAAATGTGGCATTCCGAATATATATATATATATATATATATATATATATATATATATATATATATATATTAATAATAATAATAATATTTAGGTACGTTTCCAAAACTACCCTTTCTTAAACCTTCTTATTCCTTATAACTCTTATCCAACACCATAATTTCTTCTCAACTTAATTAAATTCCCTAAAATCTCAATTACCCATTAATTAGGAATAATTAATTTACTCGACTTCAAAGTAATTTCGATAATTATTTTGGGGATGTTACAATTTTGGTAGACCAGTCTCCGAATGAACCAAATATACACATCAACAAATTGGTACGCCTTGTGGGACAAGCTTAATGTAACTCTTTGTAACACGATGTGATGAGAAGAAATATGAGTAGAAGGTTCAAGGATGCCGCCACCAACTCTAACAACAACAATGCAACAGCTGGCTTGCTGAACGACTATTGCAGAAAAGGCTTTTGAAATCGGTTGTTTGGCACATTTAGAATAGGTTATCGGCCGATTCATATACTCCCCATTCTAAAGGTGAGGACATTTTGAATCGGTTAAATAACCGATGCAAAATGTGGCATTCTGAATATATATATTAATAATAATAATAATATTCGGGTAGGTTTCCAAAACTACGCTTTCTTAAACATTCTTATTCCTTATAACTCTTATCCAACACCATAATTTCTTCTCAACTTAATTAAATTCCCTAAAATCTCAATTACCCACTAATTAGGAATAATTAATTCACTCGACTTCAAAATAATTTCGATAATTATTTTGGGGATGTTACAATTTTGGTAGACCACTCTTCGAAGCAACCAAATATACACATCAACAAATTGGTACGCCTTGTGGGACAAGCTTAATGTAACTCTTTGTAACACGATGTGATGAGAAGAAATATGAGTAGAAGGTTCACGGATGCCGCAACCAACGCTAACAACAACAATGCAACAGCTGGCTTGCTGAAGGACTATTGCAGAAAAGGCTTTTGGAATCGGTTGTTTGGCACATTTAGAATAGGTTATTGGCCGATTCATATACTCCTGATTCTAAAGGTGAGGAAATTTTGAATCGGTTAAATAACCGATGCAAAATGTGGCATTCCGAATATATATATTAATAATAATAATATTTGGGTAGGTTTCCAAAACTACCCTTTCTTAAACCTTCTTTTCCTTATAACTCTTATCCAACACCATAATTTCTTCTCAACTTAATTAAATTCCCTAAAATCTCAATTACCCATTAATTAGGAATAATTAATTTACTCGACTTCAAAGTAATTTCGATAATTATTTTGGGGATGTTACAATTTTGGTAGACCACTCTCCGAAGGAACCAAATATACACATCAACAAATTGGTACGCCTTGTGGGACAAGCTTAATGTAACTCTTTGTAACACGATGTGATGAGAATAAATATGAGTAGAAGGTTCACGGATGCCGCCACCAACTCTAACAACAAAAATGCAACAGCTGGCTTGCTGAACGACTATTGCAGAAAAGACTTTCGGAATCGGTTGTTTGGCACATTTAGAATAGGTTATTGGCCGATTCATATACTCCCGATTCTAAAGGTGAGGACATTTTGAACGGGTTAAATAACTGATGCAAAATGTGGCATTCCGAATCGGTTGTTGTAAAACCCGATTCCAAATGTTGTCCCAGACAATCATTACAAACTGACAAACGGGACATTTTGAGTCGGTTATATAGACAACCGATTGTAAATGTCTGTTTTTTGAATCGGTTATATAAACAACCGATTTTAAAAGCCTGTTAAGAAACATGAATTTAAAATCAGTTATTTATATAACCGATTCAAAATGTCCCGTTTGTCAGGTCATTAATTCTCTTTTATTTATTTTTTCAATCACACCTATTAACCAATTTACTTCCAGCAACTCATACAACAACTCATAATAATTCATAAATATACTTTCATTACACTTAAAAGTACTATAAGCACAAAATTTCACAAATTCATTAAATTTGAAAGTTATACAAATTTCTTAAAAGTACTACATGTTTCTTTTAACTGGTAACAAATACTTCTATCAAATTTGTTAGCCGATCATATATTTCCTGCTGGAATTGATTCTAGCTAAAGCTACAAATCGGAACTTCTACGGTAGCTGAAATCGATTTTCCACAATAACAGTGTTGTTCTTCAACTAACTAGACTATTACCCGTGCGATGCACCGGGCAACATTGTATGTCATATGCATTACTAATATGGATAACAATAGTATACTATCTATTATACTCATGAGTCATAAATAAGTCACAATAGAGAACTTCTTTATGGGACATTATATAGTGTCCCTTCAAGGACGAGGTAAGAAATGTTTATATATACACACATGACCTGAATTCCATATTTTTGATGGGGCTTGTGATTGTACTCTAATGTTTTAATCTGGTAATAAATGAGATATTTTTCGATGAACAATATGGATGTATATCAAAATATATTTACTGCACTCATTTTGAATGAAGAATAAATTGATGTCATGAGATGGGAAGCTCGATGCACATGTTAGAAATTAAGATACGCGGTTTGATTACCCTGATATACCTATAATGTAACACCCTAATATTTCTAACAAGTAGAAATGCTAAGGTGCACAAAATGGCATACATTAGAGTAATATTTACTGTTTAGATATTGAACACGACTAAAATTTTTCTCGATGATTAACATCAACAGTCTTAACATTCATAACTTAATTAAAAACCATATAGGTTCCATGTCTTTCATTATCCTCATAACCTAGTGTTCAATACCATCACAAGAAAAGCGGAAACGATTACATAACTTAAAACAAGTTCAAGTCATACTATCGAGTTACAAAGACAACAAGGGAACTCAATGACAGAGATAAAAGAACCAAGTCTTCTATCTTCTCCTCAAGCACGTCACCTACTCGTGCCTCGTCGCTTTCTTCTTTCCCTGTTTCTCTGAAAAACAACAACATATAAAGGGTGAGATAAACATTATCTCAGTGAGTCCTACCGTAACCCCTCACAATGACTCTCGGTCCATTTATTCCTTTTTTCTTTAATCGTAGTCCATAAAGGTCCTACGTGCATATATCTTTTCCTTTCATGCCATAGTACATCTCCGGTAAAAGCTCTGCCTTTGCCTTCGAACCTCTCCACTAGCTTACACTAGCTTCAAACCTCTGAGGTCTAGGTTCTAGGGCTCATAACTTCCCCTCCCCTAGTATACTAATCTACTGGGTCGTCACCCATCCTTTTGATATAATTTATATATCCACCCGCATTGGGCCGTCTATTGTATTCAATATAATTTATATATTTAAACCTTAACAATCTTTGATGAAATGTTCACTAGTGCAAAAATAGGAAAAGAATTAGACATTTAAAGGCAGGCTCTCAGACGCGTGACTACATAAGTAGACACGGTGGGAAAGTTGTAATTAAGAGGCAAAACTTTATCTGGCGCGCGAGTTTTAAAGTCAAGCGAATACACGCCTGACTTCAAAAGTGAAAAAATAAAAAATAAAATTAGACTTATAAAGTCATGCTCTCAAACGCGTGACTACGTAAGTAGACACGGTGGCAAACTTGTAATTAAGAGGTGAAGTTTTAAAGTCAAGCGAATACACGCCTGACTTCTAAAGTACTAAAATATCTTAATTCTTCTCTTCTATTCACGTTTTTCTCCCTCACCGTCACCTCTCCCTCACACTCGTCCTTTCCTCTCCCTCACGCTCACTACCTCACCGTCACCCTTTCCTCACGCTCACTCCCTCACCATCATCCTTTCCTCATGCTCACTCCCTCACCATCATCCTTGACACTGTTTCTTCTTTCTCTCTCTGGTTTTCCTTGCCCCGTTCTTCTCTTCGTCTTCTTCACCTAGCTCTGCTAGGGTTTCACGATCTCAAACTCAGATGCAACGATTAACGCATGCAACTGCTTTAATCTTGCAACACAGACACACTAGAATGGGTAATCCTAAAAAACCCTTTGTTTTTTACTTTTGATTTCCACCCAACCGAAAACCCTAATCTGAGTTTCTGGTTTTTACAGGGATACAGTTGCTGGGTTTTGAATAGGATGAAGGAACAAGAACAACGAAGGTATAACGAACAGTTCTCTCACTATTTCCTTTTGTTTTCAGTTCCTACAAACACTGATTTGTGTGTTGGTTTTTCTGTTTGTATAAAACAGTGGCTGAACGAAGCTTATGATGAACAAAGACACCAACAAAAGGAACACGAACGAACAACCGCAAAGGTAGACAAGCACTCTCACCCTCTCTGTTGTTTTCTGTTAGTTTCGTGTTTGTTGAAAAACCCTAATTCTGGGTTTTGATGTTTCACTGGTGATGTGGAAGAAGTGGATCCCGTAAGTTTGAATTTCATGAAAGATACTCATTAATTGTACATTTTCAATTCTAATATGCTTTTTCAAGAGTTTTTTTATAATATGTTTTGTATATCAGAATTCAGAACACCAATTTGTACTTCAGAGGAGCAAGGATTTTTGATGCTGTAATAAAAAGCTTACTTGCAAAAGGAATGGAACATCCTGAAAATGTACAAAACATTGATGATTTTCAGTTTCCACTTCATTTTTTTTCTTTCTCAATAGTTTTTACATCCTGATATTTTTTTCTGTTGTTGTATCCATTTTATTGTTATAATGGACTAGTTATATTGAAAACCGTGAGTTTGAATGAATGAATGAATGAATGATTACATGACTTATTTTATGATCTTCAAGTTCATTAGATGTGTGACTTAACTATGATATATATATATATATATAACAAAGTGTTGGGTAAATGAAGTTCATTAGATGGTGATTGGGGAAACAAATACTTTAGGCAGTAATGATCAGGTGCAGCATGGGGATATATTAAGGCTACCAAATAATTATTTTTTTTAAAAAATGGACTTTTAAACTCGTGCGGAACTAAAGCCTGACTTTAAAACAGACTTACGAAGTCAGGCGAAATAAATGCTTGACTTTAAAACAGACTTACGAAGTCATGCGAAATAAATGCTTGACTTTTAAACAGACTTATGAAGTCAGGCGAAATAAATGTTTGACTTTAAAACAGACTTACGAAGTCAAGCTATCGCTTGACTTTAAAACTCTTGACATACGAAGTCGACTTAATAGAAGTCAAGCTGGCGCCTGACTTTAAATCCCCTTTTCGCCTGACTTTAAATCCCTTTTTTGCACTAGTATTTTATTCATCCCTTTTTATTACCTGTCATTCATGTTAATACATAAACATAAACTTGACCGAACATATAGTTCCCTAACTTTAAACCTAGCCCATGTCCACTCGCGTGTACTATCTTTTGGTTTTCGAAACATTTATAGGTTTGATCATGTCAAAAACAATGTCTTAAAAGTGAAAAATCATCACAAAGGGTTGGAAAGGAGATTAGAAGAGGTTTGGAATCGAAAAGAGCGGCGAAACGAGAATTCAGCGTTTGGTAACAGAAGCTCACGCATGGTCCGTGTGCCCTAGGCGCACGACCCGTGCGTACTGAACAATCCTTTTTAAAACATTTGCGAACCTGGCGCACGATCCGTGTGCTATAGGCGCACGATTCATGCGCTTCTGCTTGTACACCATTTCATTCCGTTTTTCTCATTGTTGCAAATTCCGTTCGAGTCCAATCCATATTCCGATCAAAATCCAATGAAAACACAAACAATATCAGGCAATATTCCAGTCAATACAGTCCTTACAATCGCATATAAAATTCGATAAAAAATCGTAAAATGTTATTTTTCCGAAAAACGGTTTTCGACTCTTAAAACTTTCGAAACGAAGTACACCTCAAAACCGATCACATAACAATCATTTCAGAAATACTAAAACGATCCAAAGCGTGAGTAGAACTCACCTTTGGCGATGAAATCGCATACAACGACAACAACGAGACTATAACAATCGCACGGAACAGCACGAGCAATCCCCGTTCTCGAATTTCTTGCTTCCACGAACATCAAATCGATCCCGAATGAATCCCCAGATGTGTCCAGCTACTGAAGCTTCCCAAATTGCATCTCTAATCAACAATGAAATCCCCATCTTATTTCGGTCTAACCTCAACTTCGAGAACGCGGCCACTATCTTCACATTTGGCTTGGCAACATCTGTGAGCTGTTTTGCATCAGGCATAACTAATTCAAATCTTAACCAAAATCATTTAAATCAGTGCCTAATCTGTAGATAATTTTGTCTACTTTCATATGGTTCAATCCCCACACTGATATGATGAGTATTCAGGGAGTTATGGCTAAAACACTGTGACTGATCCAAAGCTGACCCTGATTCTAAAGTAAAACTTGTAAATCGTTTTTCTCCCACAATAATCAGTCAAATTAAGTGGTTCTTGTGCCTAAACTGAAGGATTTTGTGTCTAGTTTATATAGAAGCAAAAATCACATTCAACTGATAACTATGGAGGGAGTTACGGAGGATTTACCATACAAGGTCAAAACTGTTTCTTGAGCAGAAATTGTTGTGAGCTTATACCTTCAACTCACAACCACCATGAGCCACAAAATTGAGCTCCTATGTACAGGCCATGACTTCAATCTTCAGCTCAGCCACTAAACCCTTCCACTTACTATTCCAGTGCACAATGTAGCCCCAAATCTACCTCAACCTAGTATTCATTTGCACATGCAAGGTAGAAAGGAGTTCAAACTCCATTAATGGTCACAAAGAGTCTTGAGCTTTGACCATGGTAGAACGGAAATGGAGATGAATCAATTGCTGGAAATGGTTCCATTGCAAAGAGAATTGAACATGGAATAGGATGGCACCAATTACACTTACATGCATGAAGAGGTGAAGTGGTATCAAGCCCTTCTTCTTCCTCTCCCATTTCGCCCTCTCTCTCTTTTTCTCCACTCTCTCTTTCTAGTTTTCTGAGTTGTGAGGGGAAAGAGGTGAATGTTCAGGCCTTATAACACTCATGTGCAGAAAGGGTTAATGAGGTGTGAAGTGGGTTATACACTCCCTTATTCTCAACTCCTTCTATTTCTCCTCAATTTCAGAATATGTTTGATTTTGGGGAGTGTGGTGTGGCTGATGGGAGATGAGTTGAAGGGAACATTTAAATGAGAGTGGGAAAAGACCAAAATCCCCTTATCCTTAATTCTCATCCAAATCCACTCTAATCCATCAAGCACTCACCCATTTATATGACTTAGGGATTTAAATACCATTTCTCATGATCCTACCATGACTAGGACCCAGTTCATTGTTTTCTTCGGATGATACATCTTCAATATGAGGCAAAATGACGATTTTACCCTTGTGCTCTAATTCCCACAAAGATTCACACCATTCGGATAAATTGTGTGTATTTCAGATAATTGAGCAATTTAATAGTGCTTTCGCGAGATTATCATATCCATGACTCAATTTATCATTTGATCGAATAATAAATTGTCAGTTGATTTCGTAAACCGAAATTTACGAAACAGGGATGTTACAATCACCCCAACTTGAAAGATTTTGTCCTCAAAATTGTTCCAATCCTCTACACCTTGTTAACATGCAATTTTATCCGATAATCGACTATTTTGATCTATCTCTTGTAGACACTAACAGTTATGTACCAATGGTATACCTACAATCTGTTGAGAACACAACCTTATATATAGCTTAGGGTATTTACACGTCCTTCACTATCAAAGCCAAAAACTCAGAAGGTTCCCGCTTAGCCGTAGCTTGAATTGGAAGAAGCGATGTCTACGAGAGGATTACCTTGAAATCAAACCTTGCAATATCCGGAAGAACAGTTTTCTTCTCTTCCCGAGTTATGCTTACATAAGCGCTTGACCCATTTTGCTAAAAGTTTTGACTGAAGTAAACAGAGTTATTTTATAAAATAGGTTGACTCTCAGTCCAAATGAATGTAGAAAACGATTTTTCTTGCAACTCGACCCAAGAAAACTCTAAAATCATAGTGAAATGTCCTTTCATTACATTAATTCCAAAAACTGTCAAGTATTATCATTCCATTTGGATAAAAATTCTTTTCAATGGGGTTTTCAGATAATGATATTTTGAAAAATCCGATTATCCAAATCGTTAATTCACCCCAACTTATAAATGACCTCACTCAATGCACGACGTTTCGACAAAGGTAACCTCATTCCCGGGTTTTAAAAATTTACAATGTCGAAAGTGAGAATAAAAGTCTTACTTTGTTGAAATCAACCCTTTGTGTGGTCAAAATCTCACAAATTTCCCTTATCGTGCTTGAGTTGGGCTCCTTTTCCGATTAAAAGATTTTTGGTTCGTTGAGGAAGGAATCAGGAAGGACATTGAGCCGAAAGGAAGGTGAATATTTTATTTTAAAATAGGGACAGAGTCAGGTGCTCAGATCGGGCCTTAGGACGCATGATTCGGGCTCCCAATTCTGTACCTGTGTCGAAAACGTTGTTTTTCTTAAACCGCTATTTTATTCGATCCAATTCATTTCCTTTCATTCCTTTTCTCGAATTAGCCCAAAGATAAAACTTCAAGGTTAATACAAAGAATTGAATTTCGTGATGAAGATCAGGCATGAATCAAGTGTCTCGAGAGACTACACCAAATGGTTATAGGATTCACTATCAAGGACTTATGTGTTATACACTCGCTGTCCAATCATTCAGTCTCGGGCTAACATGTGGTTCAACCTCAAATATTCTTCCATCAAAATAGTGTAATGGGTAAAGCTTTTATTACACATATCCAAACTGTCGGATTGTCGTAGAAACAGTCTTGTACGTTGTGCCATAATCAAAACAACTCCAGATTCAACACATACTTGCTCTCTTGACATCTAACCCATCGATCATCAAAATGGAGAAACTAACCCTATTAGATCAATCAGGCTAGAACTTTGATACCTATGCTTTCTTAGGTCTTGATCACTCAGACTCTAAGTGAATAAGAATTTCGGTGTTAGGAATCTTACTAGAAAGATATAAGGTTTTCCTTAGAAGGTAAGATTTAGTGTCATCTTAGGAAATCCTTGGTTTATCGATCAACTCTAGCGTAGCAATTATTCTCGGATCAGTTACGAAATTGGAACTGTGGTATCACCAAGGGGATTTAGAAAACAAAATGTTATTTAGGGAATCAAACGAGCACACCATAAGTGTCGTCGTAGTGATTCGTAAATTTTGAGTTTATATCATTTAGAATTTCCTTGGCCCAGCCTCTTTCCTAATTTTCGTAACTATTCAAACATAATTATTACTATCACGTTAATCAATCAAGTTTCTGAACGAGTTCTAATTCCATGACAACATCATGTTCGCCACTTAGGTGACCTTAAGCTTCTCGTTCTTCCAATTTCCCACACAACAAGGAGGTTCACACTCCACGAATGCTTTAGAGTTTACTGTTCAGATTAAAACAGAGGTACACTTCATAATACAATTGGAGACACGGTTTACAACCCACTCAAAGGTGTAGACATTTTCGTTAGCTTTCCAACGCTTCTCGGACCCTAAAAATCGGAGTTCCAGAGAAGAAGTTATGAACAAAATGAGTCAGAAGACTAGCGAGAATTTCTTACAGACCGTGATCGGGATGCTTCTAGTCAGCGGATTGAAATAAGGTCGCTTCTACCGATCCCACATACTAACCCGCTTTAAAAGGATTTGGTTTACAATTCTTGATCGGGACTTAACTTGATCAGCACATTGTGATTCTGCTAGTCAATACTAACGATGGACTATTTTTACTCCGTTGGCTTTATCACCTGTCACATTGTGACTCAGAAGAAGAAGAATCGGGATCTATGCTTGAGGTTATCCAAAAGGACTTCCTTAACTACTACCTAAACTGGGGTTAGTTCATGCCAGAAGGTAAGATTTACTATGTCACAGTATTTCGGTAACTGATAGGCTGACTAAGCAATGGTCAGGGTTTAGGGTGTCGACTAATCTTATGTATTTCAGGACACTGACAATACTACTGCCCAATGGCTTTGCTTAGCTTGTACTCTCGGTAAGACCCACGACGTCTTACGCTGCGACTCGCTAGTTGCATCAGATTCATTGACTGAACAGTCATCCACAGTTTCCTCGAACCATCGCGGATGCCCATCATTGTTCTCAAATGTCATCTGTAGCCCTCTGCTTCCGCTGCGCGCTTTGATGAAACGAGAAGGCTGGGAATTCTATGGCTTAGGGTTTTAGACATTTTCGGGGCTGAGGTAACTAACTGTCATAATTTTCAGTAATTTGCACGAAACATTGAGTGGATCCTGACTCAATACTTCACATAATATACTGAAGGGTTCTGACATTTAATTGTCTAAGTCCCTAACTGACTCGATCTAACGTCTTGACCAAAAGGTCACTAAGTCCGACAAGGTCGAACTGCTCTGATACCAAATTGTAACACCCTAATATTTCTAACAAGTAGAAATGCTAAGGTGCACGAAATGGCATACATCAGAGTAATATTTCCTGCTTAGATATTGAACACGACTAAAATTTTTCTCAATGATTAACATCAACAGTCTTAACATTCGTAACTTAATTAAAAACTATATAGGTTCCATGCCTTTCATTATCCTCATAACCTAGTGTTCAATACCATCACAAGAAAAGCGGAAACGATTACATAACTTAAAACAAATTCAAGTCATACTATCGAGTTACAAAGACAACAAGGGAACTCAATGACAGAGATAAAAGAACCAAGTCTTCTATCTTCTCCTCAAGCACGTCACCTACTCGTGCCTCGTGGCTTTCTTCTTTTCCTGTTTCTCTGAAAAACAACATATAAAGGGTGAGATAAACATTATCCCAGTGAGTCCTACAGTAACCCCTCACAAGGACTCTCGGTCCATTTATTCCTTTTATCTTAAATCGTAGTCCATAAAGGTCCTACGTGCATATATCTTTTCCTTTCATGCCATAGTACATCTCCGGTAAAAGCTCTGCCTTTGCCTTCGAACCTCTCCACTAGCTTACACTAGCTTCAAACCTCTGAGGTCTACGTTCTGGGGCTCATGACTTCCCCTCCCCTAGTATACTAATCTACTGGGTCGTCACCCATCCTTTTGATATAATTTATATATCCACCCGCATTGGGCCGTCTATTGTATTCAATATAATTTATATATTTAATCCTTAACAATCTTTGATGAAATGTTTATTCATCCCTTTTTATTACCTGTCATTCATGTTAATACATAAACATAAACTTGACCGAACATATAGTTCCATAACTTTAAACCTACCCCATGTCCACTCGCGTGTACTATCTTTCGGTTTTCGAAACATTTATAGATTTGAGAGAAATTTTCAAAACCATATTTGATCCTGTCAAAAACAATGTCTTAAATGTGAAAAATCATCACAAAGGGTTGGAAAGGAGATTAGAAGAGGTTTGGAATCGAAAAGAGCGACGAAAGAGAATTCGGTGTCCGGTAACAGAAGCTCACGCACGGTCCGTGTGCCCTAGGCACACGACCCGTGCGTACTGAACAGTCCTTCTTAAAACATTTGCGAACCTGGCGCACGATTAGTGCGCTTCTGTCAGTACACCATTTCTTTCCGTTTTTCTCATTTTCGCAATTCCGTTCGAGTCCAATCCATATTCCGATCAAAATCCAACGAAAACACAAACAATATCAGGCAATATTCCAGTCAATCCAGTCCTTACAATCACATATAAAATTCGATAAAAAACCGTAAAACGTTATTTTTCCAAAAAACGGTTTTCGACTCTTAAACTTTCGAAACGAAGAACACCTCAAAACCAATCACATAACAATCATTTCAGAAATACAAAAATGATCCTAAGCGTGAGTAGAACTCACCTTTGGCGATGAAATCGCACACAACGACAACAACGAGACTTTAACAATCTCACGAAACCGCACGAACAATCCCCATACACGAATTTCTTGCTTCCACGAACATCAAATCGATCCCGAATGAATCCCCAAACGTGTCCAGCTACTGAAACTTCCCCAATTGCATCTCGAATCAACAATGAAGTCCCCTTCTTATTTCGATCTAACCTCAACTCCGAGAACGCGGCCACTATCTTCACATTTGGCTTTGCAGCAACTGTGAGCTATTTTGCATCAGGCATAACTAATTCAATTCTTAACCAAAATCATTCAAACCAGTGCCTAATGTGTATATAATTTTGTCTACTTTCATATGGTTCAATCCCCACACTGATATGATAAGTATTCAAGGAGTTATGGCTAAAACACTGACTGATTTAAGCTGACCCTGATTCAAAAGTAAAACTTGTAAATCGTTTTTCTCCCACAATACTCAGTCAAATTAAGTGGTTCTTGTGCCTAAACTGAAGGATTTGTGTCTAGTTTCTAGAGAAGCAAACATCACATTCAACTGATAAATATGGAGGGAGTTACGGAGGACATACCATACAAGGTCAAAACTGTTTCTTGAGCAGAAATTGTTGTGAGCTTATACCTTCAACTTACAACCACCATGAGCCACGGAATTGAGCTCCTATGTACAGGCCATGACTTCAATCTTCAGCTCAGCCACTAAATCCTTCCTCTTACTACTCCAATGCACAATGTAGCCCCAAATCTACCTCAACCTAGTCTTCATTTGCACATGCAAGGTAGATAGGAGTTCAAACTCCATTAATGGTCACAAGGATTCTTGAGCTTTGACCACGGTAGAACAGAAATGGAGATGAATCAGTTGCTGGAAATGGTGCCATTGCAAAGAGAATTGAAAATGGAATAGGATGGCACCAATTACACTTACATGCATGAAGAGGTGAAGTGGTATCAAGCCCTTCTTCTTCCTCTCCCATTTCGCCCTCTCTCTCTTTCTGGTTTTCTGAGTTGTGAGGGAAAAGAGGTGAATGTTCAGGCCTTATAACACTCATGAGCAGAAAGGGTTAATGAGGTTTGAAGTGACCACCATACCCCCCACTTCCTAACTCTCACTTGTACACTCCCTTATTCTCAACTCCTTCTATTTCTCTTCAATTTCAGAATATGTTTGATTTTCGGGAGGGTGGTGTGGCTGATCGGAGATGAGCTAAAGGGAACATTTAAATGAGTGGGAAAAGACCAAAATGCCCTTATCCTTAATTCTGATTCAAATCCACTCTAATCCATCAAGCACTCATCCATTTATATGACTTAGGGATTTAAATATCATTTCTCATGATCCTACCATGACTAGGACCCAGTTCATTGTTTTCTTCAAGATGAGGCGAAATGACGATTTTACCCTTGTGCTCTAATTCCCACAACGATTCACACCATTCGGATAAATTGTGTGTATTTCAGATAATTGAGCAATTCAATAGTGCTTTCGCGAGATTATCATATCCATGACTCAATTTATCATTTGATCGAATAACAAATTGTCAGTTGATTTCGTAAACCGAAATTTACGAAACAGAGATGTTACATATAACACAAAACATCTAAGAGAAAACAAATAAACATACTCAGAGTAAACCAGAGGATGTTTTACAAAGAAGAATCGTGAGTGACAACACAAGAAATTTTCACGTGGTCACCCGTTAACACGATGGCTTAAATAATGATAATTTTCAAGCCTACAAAGAATAGGGAAAAACTGAAGAAAAAAAATGAATTATGGGGGACCGTGCGCATTTTTTAAGTGTTTGGATGAAATAATTTTTAATTTGGTATTTTATCATGTAATCGAAGGCTTAAAGATAGTCAAATGAAGAAAAAATACTGAAAAGGAATCTTTATGTTTTCAAAGTAATTTAGGGTTTAGAAAATTTTTTAGATATATAAATACGTGAAGTTCGTTCTTAAATAACTAGTATGTTCTAACCAAAATTAATTTCGTGACAAAATTCCTAAAGTGTGACACCCAGTGTGTTTGGGTTTTTCAGGCCCGACAAAATAACCGTTCAAATACACGAAATTTGTTCCTCAACAACCGGTTTGGTAAAAAAATACTTAATTTTGCGACAAAATATGTAAAGTATGCTAAACAGTGTGTTTTATGGTAGATTAGGATTCAAAAAAATTTAAACTATTTAAAAGCCCTCGTGTAACACCCCAATTTAAACTATTCAAAAAAAATGAAGGGGATATAACAGAGGGGACCCATTTCTATTCACACACTTAAGGGATCATGCAAGCATGGTACAATTTGGTGGAGAAATAGTGAATTCAAGGCAAACAGAATCACACACTTCAACCCAAATGGGTAGTGGCCATTTTGCTGGAGAAGGTTTTGGAAAAGCATCTTATTTTAGGAATATGCAAGTTGTGGATTGAGTGAATCTACTATATCTATTATATCTACCTACTATATCTACTATATATCTACTATATTTATTATTATATATAATCAAACAAACCACTACCAATATGTCATTTCCAGTTATTTTATCTCATATTACCCATTTCCAAAAATACTAGATTACCCATTTCTAAAAATTTGACACATCATCAATTTTAAAGACAACTATGTCATTTCCAGTTATTTTATCTCACTTTTTACTATAATCTACTAAAACTACTAAAACGAGTCAATTTAACCAATAATAATTGACAAAAAAAAATTTAACCACTCGCAAAAATTCCAAAATAACATCTTTTGAAATAATTTGATTAAAATGATTGGCAATGGAAGAGGCAACAGGAGAGACAACAAGAGAGGCAACGAGAGAGACAACGAGAAGCGGCAACGGGAGTGGCAATGGGGAGAGGCAGCGAAAGAGGCAACAAGACAGTGGGAAGCGGCAACGAGAGACTAGCAACGAGATCGGCAACGGGAAAGCCATCCGAGAACGGCAACAGGGAGCGTCAGCTGGAAAGGCAACGAGAAGCGGCAACGAGAGACTGGCAACGAGGTCAGCAACAAGAGAAGTAGCGAGAGAGGCAACAGAGAGTGTCAACCGGGAGCGACAACAGGAGCGGCAACGGGGTGTATATATTATATTAGATCTCATTTTCTTTTTTTATGATTTTTACTCCATTATTAAGATTAGAAGAGTATACTGATTTTTTTTAACATTTTGCAACACGAGTTTTTTTTTTGAGCAAAGCGACACGAGTTTTTTAAGCTAGTTGAAATATAGCTTTTTTATTGAGTTTTTCATCTTTCTTTTATTAAAATTTTACAATTTTCAAAGTATTTATAGATTTATAGCAAATTATAACAAATACAGTGTCACCCCGTGCATATGCACGGGTAAAGTACTAGTTTTCTATATAACTCAACTTTTTTTTATGCCATTGTTTACCGTTGCTTCTTTTTTGATAAGCTTGTATTCGTCTTACTTAGGGCCCGTCTGGATAAACAACTTAATTAAGCGTTTATGACATAAGTTCTTGTTATATAAGTGTTTATGCATACACGTTTATCATATAAGTGGTTATGCATAAGTTGTTTATGTTGGACTATATGATAACCTTAGAGGGGGGGTGAATAAGGTTAATGCTAAAAATGAAATCTTTTTTATTTTTGAGAATTGAATATGCTAGTTTAATTCGAATGCGGAAAAAAGGATTTAAACTATATGTAACAACTATGCAAGCTATAACAATAGGCAGAAACAATTACAATGGTAATGATATCTAAGCACATTAATATCAAATGCAATAACAATTAACAATTATAAGGGAAATGCAATGTAAAGATAAGGGAAAGAAGTACGCCGTGATTTTTTCGAGGTTCGGGATAAAAAGCCCTACGTCCTTGGCCTCCGGCTTTGTAACCTTCGGACTTGATAATAACCACTATAAGAGAAGAACTTCTTCAACGTCTTACAAGCAAGCAAATCCCCTATAGCTATCACACCAATCTCAATTTTCCCAAATTGAGAACCCAAGCTCCCCGCTAAGGATTTCACTACAACTCAATCTCCCTGATTGAATTACCCAAGACAACTCTCAGGATTTCACAACAATCAAATATAGATGTTTACAATTGAGAACTAGGATCCAATCACTCAAGAATATGAAAATGATATAGTTGAGAGAGATGAGAGATTTGGATTAGCGTGATTCCCAACCTAACCAGTGATGAAGAACGTGAAGAATGAGTGTGACGGTGAGAGTTCGCGTTCTGTTCTGTTTGGATTTTGTAGGTTGTTGCGCTTCTTCAAAAACCTGAGAAACCCTAAGCCTATTTATAGAGTTAGAAAACATATGACCGTTGAGACAATTTCTAACAAGTGAAAAATCGATTATTTGCTTAAAACCACTTAGTATGACAATCGATTCTTTGCTTTAAAAAGAGAACAACTTCATAAGAGAATAATCAATTGATTGCTTCTAAAACTAAGTGCAAAAATCGATTTTGAACTTAAACAAAATAGGATCATAATCGATTTTGAGCTTTAAAACAAATAAGGTTATGATCGATTATGTGCTTTAGGAAAAATGAGACCTTTTAAAAATCAAGTGGATAATCGATTTTGTGCTTCCCACAATCAAGCTCATAATTGATTTTGTGCTTGATGAATCAAGTCCAAAATCGATTGTATGCTTTATAAAACAAGTGAATAATCGATTTTCCACTTTAAAAATACAAAGTCATCAATCGATTGTTTTCTTTTCAAAACAAGTTCTTTTAAAAACAATCAAGTCCAAAATCGATTTCTTCCTTTGACAAGGGAGCCATGAATCGATTTTACACTTTTAAAAAGCAACAAGTCAAGATTTGTGCCTAACCTATTTAACATGCTTTTATATAAAAGATTTTTCCGAGCGTAGCTCAATTCTATTTTTACAAAACAGTTCTATTTTAAAAGATCATCTCTCAACTACAAAAGTCATAGAACTGAAGTGACGGGATCTTACCACGTCCTATGGAAAGAAAAATAAAACATAAATTTTGAACGCTTGAGTAGCTTATCCTCCGAGCTGCTACACTTTAAGATATCTTGTGCTTTGGTTCAGCCCTGTGCTTTGGTTCAACTATAACCATTAGTAAACAGATTGTAATTTGATATCGTACAAAACAAAGAGTGGTTGACCTTGGTTCAACAGTTTATATACTAAATGATAAAATAATGTTAAACTACTTTTCTATAAGCCATAAGTTTTTTTAAAAAAATTGGGGAAGGGGGAATTTTATTAATCAAAGAGGCACTAATGACCATTTTACTACTATCCCCGTGGGGATTTGAACTCAACACCCATTGGATACAAAGCTATTTCTTACCACTAAGCTAGCACCTCAAATGTAGCCATAAGCTATTTTCATAAACTATCTCGGGAAGCTTATAGAAATTAGCTAAAAACAGCTTATGAACGGGTCATTAGCTGTTTACACAAGCTCTTCCAAACAGTCTCATAAATACTTATATTAGTAGATAAGCACAAATAAATGAATCCAAACAAGACTTTAATGGGACCTGTGTGCATTTTCTAAGCACCCGGACAAAATCATTTTAAAAATTTGGTATTTTCTCATGTAATCAAAGACTTAAAAAACCCAATATGGGCACTTAGATATATGGTAGGGATCTCTTCTAGCTTAACTAAGATCATTGGTTCGAATCCAATGTTGGGCATGCAACAGTGTTAAATCTCTTGAGAGAGACCTTACCGCCCATTGTGGTCCTACCCGACTCGAGGGATTAGTCTCTGCAGTTGCGCGTAGAGGATCACAATTTATAAAAAAAAGACTAAACATGGTCCAAGTCATCAAACAAAGAAAAAAAGGGAAAAGGAACTACACAGAGCAACTTTTTCTTTGTGACTTTGTCAAATATTGCGACTTTTAAGCACCCAAGTCTATTATTATTAGAGCTTATAAATGACGGTACAAGCAGTACATCCACTTTAAAGCGCGTATAATAATATAATAAAGTAATGAAAGTAAGATCATCTATATATTGTGTTATTTGTGTGATGCTTCTCCTCACCCGCAAATAAAAAGACAAGAAAGATCGATCTATATGCGCGTATAATAATATAATAAAGTAATGAAAGTAAGATCATCTAATGGATTGACCATTTGCGCGCCACCACCTAGTCTACTGTAGATTTATACAAATTCACCACATACGATTTTATCAATACCCCCATTCTATCTTAAAAACACCTCAAATTTTTTAGGGTAAAAATGTCATTACACTCTATTTCTTCTTTTTTTTTCTCTTTGTTCTTACACTCTCTTTCTTACTTTTCACTTTTCTCTTACACTCTCTTTCTTCCTTTTTTTCTCTTTCTTCTTACACTCTCTTTCCTCATTTTCACTTTTCTTTTACACTCCCTTTCTTCCTTTTTTTCTTTTTACTTTACTTTTCCCATAAATAATTATTCTCTTTCTCTTATCACTTCACTTTAATTCTTTTAACTAAATTTCTATATTTATACAAACACTACTTTAATTAAAAATTTTGAAGACTACTACTATAAACCTACTATCTAAAAAACAAGAAGACTTGATGACTATTTAAATTAGTAATTAATATTTAAAAAAATATCTCTTATTGATAATCTAATATCTAACTTTTATTATCTACTATAATCTACTAATCAACTAAAATAATCAATTGAAACTACGAGATAACTGCACTGATAAATAAAAAATACGGGATAACTGCAGTGATATATAAAAAAACACGTGATTAATATTTACCATTGATATTTATAATTTTTTTTGACAATTTATAATTAATATTTACCATTGATAATTATAATTTTGGAAAACTACTATAAAACTACTATCTAAAAAAACAAGTGATAGCTGCAATAATCTACTATAATCTACTAATCAACTCAAATAATATAATATAAAAATACGGCATAACTGCAATAATCTACTAATCAACTCAAATAATCAATTGAAACTATGAGATAACTGCAATGATATATAAAAACACACGAGATAACTACACAAATATATAAAAAGACAAAGGATTAATATTTGTCATTGATAATTAAATTTTTGGAAGACTACTATAAACCTACTATCTAAACAACAATAATATTTAATGACTATTTAAACTACTGATTAATATTTAAAATAAATATTTCTTATTGATAATCTACTATCTCTCTTTTACTATTTACTATAATCTATTAATCAACTAAAATAATTAATTGAAACTACGAGATAACTGCACTGATATATAAAAAACACGAGATTAATATTTGTCATTGATAATTAAATTTTTTGAAACCTACTACTACTACAAACCTACTATCTAAAAAATAAGCAGGCTTAATGACTATTTAAATTACTAATTAATATTTAAAACAATTATTTCTTATTGATAATCTACTATCTAATAAATTTACTATCTACTATAATCTACTATCAACTAAAATAATCAAATATAACTACCAGATAACTGCACGGATATATAAAAAACACGGGGATAACTGCAGTGATATATAAAAAAACACGGGATTAATATTTGCCATTGATAATTATAGTTTTTGAAAACTACTATCTAAAAAAATAAGAAGGCTTAATGACTATTTAAACTGATTAATATTTAAAACACACGCGACAAATCACTAATACCTAAAAAATCACAAATAATTGTTACTGATATATAAAAAAACACGGGATAAATATTTGTTATTGATAATCTACTATCTATCTTTCACTATCTACAATAATCTACAAATCAACTCAAATAGTCAATTGAAACTATGAGATAACTGCACTGATACATAAAAAAACACTGGACAACTGCACTGATATATAAAAAAATATGGGGATAATTGCAATGATATATATAAAAACATGGGATAGTTGCACTGATATATAAAAAACATGGGATAACAACACTGATATATAAAAAAAAACACTGCACTGATATATAAAAACACACGGGATAAATGCACATATTGTTTTTAAATGATACTTTTACATTTTTAGTTTTAATATTTATGAATTTTTTATTTGAAACTCATTTTTATCTACTTTAAATTTTTCTTTATTTTCACGGGGTAATGTTAAGACTATTTAAATATTGTCTAAATTCATTCCTAAAAAGAACACGACGGCACCTGTCCGTATGCAAGTCATCATCTATATTTTACAATTAATTTTAGATTAATGAGATGTCAAACTAACATTTCTATTTGAGGTAATCGTATGACGTAACGCGATCGACCCGTGCGGATGCACGGGTATAGTACTAGTGATCCACTAAAACCTATACTACCCAATGGACTGATCTGTCACCTGCCACATCACCAGGCACCACGCATCCCCATCTCAAGTGTACCACACATAAAGCATCACAAGCCAGGAATGCCATTTCTGCCACCTCCTAAGATATAAAAAATAAAAATAAGAATATATATATATATATATATATATATATATATATATATATATATATATATATATATAGTTTCAAGAACGCACCACTCTACAAGCTGCTGAATAAGAAGATTCGTTAAAGGTAAGGTCACTTGCATCCGGCTTATGTAGGAGCAGCATCAAACAATATAAGCGGAGGCAGTGTCTCCAGCCCGATTTTGGCGCAAATTGCAACCTTCCATCACACTCCCGCCAAACCTTCAGGGGTATTTTTGTCAATTTGATTCAATTTCTAATTGCATGTCAAACACGTTCTCTTGCTTTTCTGAGGAACCAACACCACGTTTTGTTCGCGAGAGAGAAAAGGGACCCGTGACTGAAAGAAGCGACCAGAGGGAGAGAGTGGAGAAGAGAGGATGGCTGTGAAGCCAAGGTTGGTGGTGAGGGCTAGAGAGGAAAAGCGACAGCCATGGTGGAGAAGAATGGAAGATGCATAGCCATAGACATGCGGTAGAGTAGAAATGGAGTCACGAAAACGAAAGGGGGAAACAAAGAGCGAGACGCGAGAGAGATGTGGTGATTGAACGAGACGAAGGAGAGGACGGTGCACGGAGGAAGGACACCGAAGCGAGCTCGCCGGAAATCGCTTATCCACGGCGGAGGCGAAAAGGTACTTTTTTTTTTGTCTCTTTCACTCTCACTCCCTCTTTTTTTCATGTTCGATCTCACTCTCTTCCTCGATTTTCTAGGATTTTCTTATTTGATGATCTTTTCCCATTATAAATATCTTTCCCGCAATTAAGGTTACGTAATCACCACTCTTGTGTTGGCGGAGATGAACATTCACCAAATTGGGAAATTGATGTACAAAAAAATTTCCTGGATAATATTTAAAAGATCAAGTAAGAATATCATAGTTTCAGCTTTAAAAGTTAATAGAGTACAAAATTTTTGTTGCAATTTGTTGAATGTTCTTTTTGTTGTTTGTTTTTTCATGTCCTTTGGCTTAGGTGAAGATCCGACACTGATTTTGTACACTAGCGGGACAGCAGCTAAAAATAATGGAGTTGTTCTTACACACAGAAGGATCATTGGTCAGGTATGCTGTATGATTTATCTTCAGTCATGTTTAATGCTACCTCAGATAGATAATTTCACTACTGCACTTACTGTAGTTTAACTTATGTGGGCTGATTACCAACTCATTCTCATTTTCAGAAATCTGATATATTATCATGCTATTATTTAGATGTGTGGCTTCTCTCCACTTCTTGAACCTGTCATGCAGAATGGGAAACCATCACTGAGCATTTGGAGCGATATGGCAGACTGAAGTAAGTAAACTTTAGTTAAGTTCTATGACTTTTTAGATAATCAGTTTAGTTAGAGTTCCTCAAAGTTGTAGTGAATCATATACATTGTATTTTGCTATATTTCTTACGAATTTTGAAATGATTTCTTTTCTTTTTCCAATGATAACTGACTGTCTTTCTTTTGTGTGCCTTTACAATTGAATAATTGTTGCCCTTGAAGTTGAAAGTTGAAGTCTCTCTATTTCCCAACTTTGAATTTTCATTGTGGTCATTTAAGTAGCTGTACAGATTTGCCTTTGTTAAATTTGTGTTGTTTTCATTATTCTATTTTCCCTGTTATACTGGCTAACTTGATTTTTAGTGCAGTTAGTCCACTTCTTCATCATTTGTTTTATTAGTTTAATTCAAATCATTGTATCACAATGTAAAAGTGTGATTAAATTGTTAACCATCATTAACTTAGTGTATTTAGATCCGTTGATACTAACCCACCTCGTGCATCGCACAAGTGCTACTAATTCACTCCTTTGACATTCACAGGTCTTGGGTTTCCATTCAAGTAATAAGCACTTAATTGCTCTACTAGAAGATACCACAAATCTCATAGGTATCTCTTTTTATGATTCTTTGTTACTACAATGTATTTGTGACAAAGGTCTGTTTTAAAACTCAATTAAGCTATTCACAATTTTTTCCTAACTTAATACATATTGAATGTATTTGCCTTTTATAAATTTCCAAGGGAAGGTAATTATATTGTGCTAGCTCATTACTTCTTATAACTGATTTTTGTATTAATTTTTGTTTTTTTAAACTGAATTAAGATATGAAATATCTGGGTGATAGTGTCTCAGGTGTGGGCTGTCTTCAAGTGTTATAACTTGCTGCTTATTATAGTTATTTGATATATATGGTTCTGCAAAATGATTCATTTTTTGTCGAATAGAGATGTGATGGATCAGTTCTGATGGACTCCAATAAGGACAACACAGCAGAAAAGGATTCAAATGCCAATTTGAGGTTGAGAAGCTACCAAGTCATAGACAACATCAAAGAAGAGCTTGATATTCTTGCTATGACTACTAGAGATGTAATTTTCTTCGTAAGATGATCATTTTTATGCAGAAGCTCATAAAGATCTCAGAGTTTCTACAATGATTATCATCGTGTGCTTCTTTCAAAGATCTAAGTGGAGTTTCTTAATCAAAATGCTCATAATGCAAATGTTATTCATCTTTATACTGATGGTGGGAATCCTAGCAACCCAATCGTTATTTAGTAAGATGATTAGACGATGATGACCAGCTGATACTTGCTCTTGGATATTCATTTCATGTTTAAGACTATTTATATTTCACTCTTTTGATGTGTGTAACACCCCGGTAATTTTATCGACTAAAAATACCCAAGTGCACATTAGTAACACATCAGAGATATAATTCCTGCTTAGACACTGAATATCACTATAAATTTTTCGCTGAATATAACCCAAACAGTCTTATTTACAACAAGACAATATGGTTCTCAGACCATATACCATCAGCATCTATAGTATTCAGTATCATACAAGAAAGCGGAAGAAAGATATACATTAAATACATAATGTTTTAGTATACAGACAACAAAAGGGAAATATAAACTTAAACATAAAGCTAAGTCTTCAGTAGCCAGTCCGAGGGCAACCTGCTCGTGCCTCTGTGGATCTCCTCTTTCCCTGTTTCTCTGTAAAACAACAACAATGGATTGGGTGAGACAACTTGTCTCAGTGAGTTCTACCGAGACCCCTACTCGCACTCTCGGTTCAATTGTAAAATCATTTTAATTCAATACGGCATCGGCTGCGCGAACGCTACCCCCGATGGACCGCATAAAACATTTTAACAGATTACCGCTGACGCGAACGAAGAACCCGGGTAACCTGTTAGCTTAGTACGATACCGCTGACGCGAACGAAGAACCCGGTATCGCATAAAAACAATCACACAAAAACAGATTACCGCTGACGCGAACGAAGAACCCGGTAACCTGTTAGTTTAGTACGATACCGCTAACGCGAACGAAGAACCCGGTATACGTACTACAAACAACATAACACCGCTGACGCGAACGCTGCAAGCCGGTGAACCCCCCTACCAATAGTACATTCTCCTATTGGCATGGAGCCTAGGTAAGAGGATCATGACTCCCTCCCCCTAGTATGTTACAACATAGGGTCGTCACCCAACTCGATATATAAACATATATCTACAGTACTATGAACCCACGGTCCATCAAATTAGACAATCAATGAAACACTAAATCCACATTTTCTTTTTATAAAAACCAAGTTCACACTCGCACTCTAGTTGACCACTTTTCGACACAATTTTCAATATCAAAAACAGTTCATTTTGCCTTAAAAATAGAATATTCAGTTAGGCCTCTGAATAAGCTTTCCAACGCATCTTGGAACACCTCAATCGGGTTCCCGGATCAAAAGTTATCGCGAAACGAAAAACAGTGTTTGGTTGCTGAAATTCTGCCAACTGGCGCGCGAGTGGCGCGTGGCGCACAAACGGCGCGCGAACAGACAGGAAGTTCTGCCAATTGGCGCGCGGGTGGCGCGCGGCGCGCAAGTGGCGCGCTATCAGACAGCAGGGGGTCTGTCAAGGGCAGATTTTTGGCGGTTTCGCGCGAAAATCGCGATTCCGCTTAATTCCGATTTTAATTCCGATCGAAAACAGTTTTCACACACACATAATCAAACCCAATCAACATCAAACAATCAATCAAAATCTAAATCAAATCGAAGTTTATCAAATTACGGCGATTTTCCAAATAACGGTTTTAAATCAAAATCTCCCGAATCGAATCACCAAAAATTCCATTTTTAACACGACACAACCCGAGACTCGCCCCAATCGATTCCTAACCCGAATCAGGCAGTATCACATAATATTCCAGTCCAGCGAAAGCGATAAAACAGTTTATCAATTAATTCGAAAAACAAAAATCCTAAACGTGAGTAAAACTCACCCTTGAAGCGTGAACCACGATCGAGCCGAAATCACCGAGTAGCCACACGAACGCTCCCTGCTCCGGCGATACCCAATCCGCTTCCAAAGCTTCCCACTCGACCTCGAGAAATCTTTCGACCGTAAAACCGAATTCCCGAAATCATTGCACGTTCCGGCGACACACAAAACCGCTTTTGACCGGAATGCCGAATTCCTCGAAATCCTCCTTGGACACTATTCATCATCTTCATCAACCTCAAATCACTATTCACCAAAAACCCCAATCTTGATTTTCAACTCCAAATCACCCAATCGATCTTCAATACTCGAGTAATCCACCTTGTGCTCGCTCCTAAACATCATCCTTAGCTTTCCCTTGAGCTACAACCATCAAAACTCCAATTTTCTCCTCAAATTCGAAAATGGCAAAGTGAGGGAGAGTGAGTTGATGATGAAGATCTTGGTACCAAATTGAAGAGGAAGTAACGCTGAGCATTTTTCGTGTTGGAAGGAAGTCGTTTCGTTGAGCGGAAGTACTCCCTTTTTCCTCTTCTTCTTCCTCCCTCTTTCTTTCTCTTTTCTTTCTTTTCTCTCATTCTCTCTGTTTCTCCTCTCTGTCACTCTCGCATCCTTTCTTTCTTTTTTAACACACACACACACTTATACTTATTTATTTAATATATAAGTTGTAACGCGGTCAAATTACCATATTGATCGAAATCTCCTATTTCGATTCCGAAACTTCCTTGACCCGTATTATCCGGTTGACGATCCGATGACGACCAATAATTAATTTTTGCACTCAATAAATTTACCAGTCAAGTACTAAATTAATTTAATTGGGTTAACATCTAAATAATTCTATCAATTATTTTGCGGATGTTACATTCTCCCCAACTCAAAAGAATTTTGTCCTCAAAATTTCGCTAAGTCTTTCATCCGATTAACCGAGGATCGACATCCTCCGAAAGGCTTAAGTTGCTGAAAACAATTTCGAACTAACAAAATAAGCGTAGGAACTCTTCACAAGTTGGCACATCAATCTCCAAGTATGATCCACTACTACCTTGATACGAACTCTCCGGTTACGAATCAACACGAGAAACTCCTCTCTCGCCTACATAGGCTCGGCACCGCGTTCGAAAACACTTCCTAAGCTTCATTCCTCACTCGCTCCCCAACTTGATTAATCCAAATCAAAGTACTCCTCGCTAGACGTAAAACAAACACGATTCCCTCGAAAGGTGTAAACACTTCCTCAACAAATCTTCTAATATCCGTAACGGTTCTCGCACATACCGACAATGTGACGAAAAAGTCACTTGTGAAACTTCTTGACTCGCCCCCAAGATTTCGAGATAACACTTTTCGAAAGAAGATGGAATAAGGATTTTCCAGAAACGTTTATCTTAAACGTAGAAATAAACCACGGGGACAACAAATACATTCGAACGTAATGAAAATCACCTCAGTTGTTCTCCAAACAACTATCAAACAGAACTCAGAGCTCCTTTCCGAATTAGTCATTAGCGTTGAGAGCTTCCCCTCAACCTAAGTAATCCTCCAAGGATTTTTCCTCCTCAATCATATTCTATTAGCCTCTTGATTCGTTCCCAAAATTAACTTTACCATGCGGGTTTTCACAAAATGATTTTTCAAAATTATCACACCGCACGCCAAGCTTCACTTCGGAAATTCCAGTCCCTTGCAGCAGATCCATCAATTAATCCTTTGGTGCTTTTTCGCAATGTGAAAACAGTCAGCAGTTACCTCACTTACATATTCGTATTCACGTTCATTTTGTCAAACGGAATCTCGTAAGACAATCTCGTTGTCAACCTTCACCAAGGAGAGGTTAACAAACTAATACCTCGCCACCAAAGTGGAAACTTATGGATGTACTCCAACTTAGATCTAAAAGACTCTAACAATCCCATTTCTTGAGTCCTCAACTCTTTCATATGAATGGATTTCCTACTTAGCGCATCAGCTACAACATTGGCCTCTCTTGAAAGTTACATCAACACGAATTTATAATCCTCCAGAAACTCAACACACTTCTCTGCCTGCTATTCAGTTCTTTCTGATCAAACCGATACCTTCAAACTATTGCGATCACTAAAGACATCAAAACGAGACCCATACAGGTAACGTCTCCAAATCTTCAGTGCATATACAATAGCTGCCAACTCATAATCGTGAGTCGGATAACTCTTCTCATGAGACCTTAATTGTCTGGACGCCTAAGTCACCACTTGTTGATCCTTGCATTAGAATACATCCTAAACCCTTCCCCGAAGCGTCATCGAAAATTTAAAATTCCAATGACGGATCCGGAAGAATCAGGATTGGAGCAGAAGTCAAAATCTTCGACTCTTGAAAACGTTCTTCACAATCGGCATCTCACGTAAACGGATGACCCTTACGAGTTAACCGAGTAAGTGGAAAACTAACTGTGAGAACCCTTGAACAAACCTCTTACAGTAACCGGCTAGATCCAGAAACTTTTGATCTCTGCGACTGATGTGGGTCACTCCCATTCAACACCGCTTCCTTCTTACTGGGATCTACAGAAACTCCCGACTTGGGAAATCACATGTCCCAAAGACTTTACCTCGGACACCCAAAAATCACACTCCGAAGGTTTCAAGTACAACTTCTTTTCTCGGAGTACTTTCAGAACAATGCAGAGATGTTGGACATGCTCCTCAATGGTCTTCGAGCACATCGAGATACCATCAACGAAAACGACTACAAATTGATCCAGCAATTCGTGTATCCTTGGCAAAGGATACTTGTTCTTGATCTTCACTTTGTTGAGTTGTCGATAATCGATGTACAATCTCATGCTACTATCTTTTCTTTCGACTGATCACATCAGAGCACTCCTTAGAGAAGCACTCGGCCGAATGAATTTCTTTAACATCGACTCTTCAAGTTGAGATTTCAATTCCTTTAATTCTAAGGAAACATTCGAGAAGGAGCAATAGATATCGATCCTGTACCAGAATCAATTCTATAGAAAACTCTACCTCTCGCTCTGGATGTACGGAAGAAACTTCATCCTGAAAAATATCCAGAGAACATCCAAAAAGTCATTCACAACTTGTACAGATGATAAATCTAATACTAGTTCCAGTGGATGGAGATAACATACTAACATGTGCTTCCGCACCTTGGAATGAAGATTGACCGTCTAAGGTGAACTAGGTAACCGCTTCAGAATTTGTCCTAGACAATTCAACTGATTCTGAGGCGATGCTGATGGTTGATTAATACAGTCGATTGCAACATGATTTGCAGTCATCCAATTCATACTCAAAATGGTGTCCACACTTCTCATAGGCAAACAATAAATTCTACAACTTCCTGCCTCCTATGACAAGTAGGCCATTCTATACAAAGATTAGGTCTGGACACGACCCTTAGCAGTAGTTGAAATAGTCATCGGCTCGGATAGCGATGATAAGGCTGATCCTAACCGATTCACATGCGATCGGGATATACAGCAATAGGTTGCACCCGAATCATATAATATACTGATCGAGTTATTGAAAACTGATCTCATACTCCTCAGTAGATTGTCTGCAGTCGTAACTGCCTAAACATCCAGAATGTTGACTCGTCCTTGCCTTAGAGCTGCTTGTGACTCCCTGGAACTTTTCCTTACGGGGCACTCTTTACCATAGTGACCCTCCACATTTCTATAATAGCACCGATTAGATCTTCGCTTGCAATTACCCCTGTGAGGCTTTCCCCAGTTAGAACATCTTCTGACCTTTGAAGAATCAAAGAACTGCATCTGCTTTTCCTTTGATGAAATTATCTTAGGACTCTGCAGTCGGAGTTGATATTTCAACTACCTTCTTTCCTTTCCCATATTTCCTATGAGATCATCCTCGGTGACATTAGATGATTGCACCAAGGCAACATAATTGGTAGCAGTATAAGAACTGAGACCATAAATCATAAAAGCACTTATGCCCGTCTTATACTTCTGCATTCTCCATTCGTCATCCGAAGTTTACTTTACCACTTGGTAAAATTGAGACAACTTTTCAAACTTAGCGGTGTATTCTTCCACCGTCATGTCACCTTTCCTGAGGATGCACCGGTTGAATATTCCGATTGCGGTCGAGGATTGCATCTTGATCATCCAGTCATAATTCCGCTTATGATGCACTAAGTATTAAGTTGATCAGGCTCAATGTCTCTTAGCATCACAAGTGTAATTACAAAAAGGACTAGCAAGGAATCGACTCAACCCTAAACTAAGTCCGACTAGGTCGAACTGCTCTGATACCAACTGTAACACCCCGGTAATTTTATCGACTAAAAATACCCAAGTGCACATTAGTAACACATCAGAGATATAATTCCTGCTTAGACACTGAATATCACTATAAATTTTTCGCTGAATATAACCCAAACAGTCTTATTTACAACAAGACAATATGGTTCTCAGACCATATACCATCAGCATCTATAGTATTCAGTATCATACAAGAAAGCGGAAGAAAGATATACATTAAATACATAATGTTTTAGTATACAGACAACAAAAGGGAAATATAAACTTAAACATAAAGCTAAGTCTTCAGTAGCCAGTCCGAGGGCAACCTGCTCGTGCCTCTGTGGATCTCCTCTTTCCCTGTTTCTCTGTAAAACAACAACAATGGATTGGGTGAGACAACTTGTCTCAGTGAGTTCTACCGAGACCCCTACTCGCACTCTCGGTTCAATTATAAAATCATTTTAATTCAATACGGCATCGGCTGCGCGAACGCTACCCCCCGATGGACCGCATAAACCATTTTAACAGATTACCGCTGACGCGAACGAAGAACCCGGTAACCTGTTAGCTTAGTACGATACCGCTGACGCGAACGAAGAACCCGGTATCGCATAAAAACAATCACACAAAAACAGATTACCGCTGACGCGAACGAAGAACCCGGTAACCTGTTAGTTTAGTACGATACCGCTAACGCGAACGAAGAACCCGGTATACGTACTACAAACAACATAACACCGCTGACGCGAACGCTGCAAGCCGGTGAACCCCCCTACCAATAGTACATTCTCCTATTGGCATGGAGCCTAGGTAAGAGGATCATGACTCCCTCCCCCTAGTATGTTACAACATAGGGTCGTCACCCAACTCGATATATAAACATATATCTACAGTACTATGAACCCACGGTCCATCAAATTAGACAATCAATGAAACACTAAATCCACATTTTCTTTTTATAAAAACCAAGTTCACACTCGCACTCTAGTTGACCACTTTTCGACACAATTTTCAATATCAAAAACAGTTCATTTTGCCTTAAAAATAGAATATTCAGTTAGGCCTCTGAATAAGCTTTCCAACGCATCTTGGAACACCTCAATCGGGTTCCCGGATCAAAAGTTATCGCGAAACGAAAAACAGTGTTTGGTTGCTGAAATTCTGCCAACTGGCGCGCGAGTGGCGCGTGGCGCGCAAACGGCGCGCGAACAGACAGGAAGTTCTGCCAATTGGCGCGCGGGTGGCGCGCGGCGCGCAAGTGGCGCGCTATCAGACAGCAGGGGGTCTGTCAAGGGCAGATTTTTGGCGGTTTCGCGCGAAAATCGCGATTCCGCTTAATTCCGATTTTAATTCCGATCGAAAACTGTTTTCACACACACATAATCAAACCCAATCAACATCAAACAATCAATCAAAATCTAAATCAAATCGAAGTTTATCAAATTACGGCGATTTTCCAAATAACGGTTTTAAATCAAAATCTCCCGAATCGAATCACCAAAAATTCCATTTTTAACACGACACAACCCGAGACTCGCCCCAATCGATTCCTAACCCGAATCAGGCAGTATCACATAATATTCCAGTCCAGCGAAAGCGATAAAACAGTTTATCAATTAATTCGAAAAACAAAAATCCTAAACGTGAGTAAAACTCACCCTTGAAGCATGAACCACGATCGAGCCGAAATCACCGAGTAGCCACACGAACGCTCCCTGCTCCGGCGATACCCAATCCGCTTCCAAAGCTTCCCACTCGACCTCGAGAAATCTTTCGACCGTAAAACCGAATTCCCGAAATCATTGCACGTTCCGGCGACACACAAAACCGCTTTTGACCGGAATGCCGAATTCCTCGAAATCCTCCTTGGACACTATTCATCATCTTCATCAACCTCAAATCACTATTCACCAAAAACCCCAATCTTGATTTTCAACTCCAAATCACCCAATCGATCTTCAATACTCGAGTAATCCACCTTGTGCTCGCTCCTAAACATCATCCTTAGCTTTCCCTTGAGCTACAACCATCAAAACTCCAATTTTCTCCTCAAATTCGAAAATGGCAAAGTGAGGGAGAGTGAGTTGATGATGAAGATCTTGGTACCAAATTGAAGAGGAAGTAACGCTGAGCATTTTTCGTGTTGGAAGGAAGTCGTTTCGTTGAGCGGAAGTACTCCCTTTTTCCTCTTCTTCTTCCTCCCTCTTTCTTTCTCTTTTCTTTCTTTTCTCTCATTCTCTCTGTTTCTCCTCTCTGTCACTCTCGCATCCTTTCTTTCTTTTTTAACACACACACACACTTATACTTATTTATTTAATATATAAGTTGTAACGCGGTCAAATTACCATATTGATCGAAATCTCCTATTTCGATTCCGAAACTTCCTTGACCCGTATTATCCGGTTGACGATCCGATGACGACCAATAATTAATTTTTGCACTCAATAAATTTACCAGTCAAGTACTAAATTAATTTAATTGGGTTAACATCTAAATAATTCTATCAATTATTTTGCGGATGTTACAATGTGCATGCATTCAGTATTCCTAAGACTATGTCTTTGATTTAAATGTGTTGGACCTATCTGTTTTAAATTGCTACAATGTTTATTTGATCCAACTAATTTATTTCTTAATCATTTATTACATGCTCTAATTCAATAGTTTTTTACATTACTGATCCCTATAATTGATGCTTCATAGAAATCATTGGAGCTGTCAATGAAATAAGAACTATCAAGGACAGTGGAAAACACAAAAGAGCTGTGCTAACCTTGAAAAATGTCAGGTATAACTACATTAACTTACAATACTTAACACTGTTTCAATTCATACATTAACTGCCATTGTTCAAAAAGGTATGATCTTTAACTCATATTAATATCTAATTAATATTTCATTCTTTTTTCTATACATTGCTATTGGTGATGCAGTATACCTTACAATATACCAAGTGGTTATCCCGCATCTCTATCAAATGCGTGGATCCGGACAAAACTGTATATCAATGAGAATATACCAGTTATTCAAGAGTACTTCAATAGGTCCTTACTTCCAAATACATATTTCCTATTTCCTATATCTGATAAATGACATTCTGCCTCCTAATCCTTTGTTTGAATATGCAGCTTTCCTCAGGAGGAATTACCTGAGCAATTATTACAACTCATGCAATCAAACATGCTTAGCTGAGTTTAATTTATTTAATTACATTACCATAGGAAACTACGTGCATAACGATAGGATTCACTAGGATGTTCTTACCAAACAAAAATGGATGCTTTTATGATGGACCTGCCAAAAGGTAATTTCAACTTATCCTGTGCCTAAATCTTTAATTGCAAAGAGTGACAGAATTTTCCAAGTTTTAACAAACACATTTTATTATGGTTATTATGGTTATAGGTTTAATTTAGAGATACAAATTGAAGACAACAAACTGAACAAAGAGGTTCACAAATGTATATTATGGAATGACCAATGCGTGGAGATAATTGGTCAGACTGTAGCTCAGCTGTTGCATGCGATGATAGAAGTATTCAGCAGACTTATTATAGGCATCTTACAGTAGCCGTATATAATAAATAAAATTGGACATCATCCACCACACTTTTATTTAATAGGATGGCGACGAGGATATCCAATGACCTATCATTGTTTTAAATTTTGACCCTTTTTAGGTAATAATTATTCATTGTTATGACGTACAGTATTGTTTTAATATTCTCAGGTTAGGAATTTAGTGCATGAGACATGGTGTTGGAATGGACAAGTTTAAGTAGCTTTTTAAATTGATAATTTGGTCTTTGGTTGCAGAGAAACTAATTGTCTATCTCTCAAGTAGCTTATCAAACAACCTGAGCTGGAGTAGATGTAATCGTGGATATTTCCATGTGCATTTTTGTCTTTGAAGTGAAAATACTAGATAATGAAACCATTGCCGTTGATGGTAAGCCAATCAAGGTTGTCTCGAGCAAAAATCCTTTTAAGCTTCCTTGGGCCGAGCTTGGAATTCACATTGTTATTGAGGTAAGTCTTTTCACATAGGCGTTCAAACTCTATAAATCTTGGTTCACGTCTATCATAATAATTTCCATTTCATAGTGATGGAAATACATTGTTATTGCTGCTGGATGTTAATGTTACTTATAGTGATGACTTGACTGATGCATTTCAGTACCTTAGAGATAATAATGTCAATGGATTCAGCAAATGTATATTCCAAGTACTGTGGATTATTCTGAGTTCTGAGTTCACTCTTATGGAATCTCTAATGCTCTTGGATAAGTGTAAACTGCACACAGCTTAGATAAAGCCTCAAACATGTCTCTAAATCCCAAAGACAACATGGATGAGACCATGAAATATGGAAGAAAGAAAGCAGCCAATGTCTATGCTAATCAGAGATTGTTATTAGTATACTGTTTGGATATTTTCAATCTTTTATATTTTTCAACTGCTAAATTTGGGATTGGTGGTGCATGTTTATGGGCAGTGTTATTAAGTAAGCTATGACAACCTTGAGATGTGATGCTTTCAACTTTATGTTATCATTTTCAAGCTAATCTTCCAAGAGGAAATGGATGTGCAATTCAAGACAAGAAGGGTATGAAACTTTTTCCTTAATGAAGAGGAAATGGAAGCATATACTGTTATTTCATGGGTAGCTTGGACAATCTAAGCAAGCTGATCAAGTAGTATGAGCTATCAAAAAGAACCAATGAGGTCCTTTTTAGTATTGAAGCCTATAGAACACTTCATGACAGGGGTCCATACCGTACTGATCAGATCCTCAAAGAAGGATGAAACAGTTTTTGTTGCAACAGTAAGCCCATTTCTCAATCCCTTTAGCATTGGAAAGAAAATATAATGTTTTACTATAACCATTGCTTTACCTTCCTACTCAAGTACTCATGTAATGTTTTGTCTTTTTCATGGTCTGATGGCTGAGTATCTCCTATATTTTTGATTCAATGAGGCTCTACTAAGAAAAGCAGGAGCATAGTTTATTTATGGCCACTATGGAATCTGTCTATACTACTCTAATCATATAAATGTATGATTCATGATTTCCTTATCTCTCTGTCAATTGTGATTGGAATAATGGTTTGTGATTTTATGTGAGGTATATTTTTTGAATTAACCAAGTCCAAGAGGAGACAAGATTCTAAAACAAAATTGGTCTACATCATCATAATTACTATTGTTTATAATTAATTATTTTCATACTATGAAAACAAGCTGTTTAACTTGAACATTTATGCATTATGATGATTTTGTGTTGGCAGTGTTTATGACACAATCTCCTTGACTAAGACAATGTATAATTGGTTGGTTTGATATGTTCAAAGTTGTCTCTTTTATATTTTATCTATCAATTAATCTCCTTGAACATTTTTTAGTGTAACTTACTCCACTATTTGAGTGATTAGTGATTAAAAAGAGGGGTTTGAACATTTTTGAACTTCAATTACATTTTCTTTGTTAGATTTCTTTATTGGTTATATGAGTTTGTAACCACACCTTGAATGTTTTTAGTGTTACTAATTCCACTATTTGAGTAATTAGTGATTAAAAAGAGATGTTTAATGAATGTTTTTATGTTTTTAACATTGCAGATTGTTACTATTTTATAAAGTTGGCAAGGAATCAAAGATAAATGTTATTAAGATTAATATGGATTTGTTGATGCGTCATCAACCACCAGCTCTACAAGTTGAATGTTTTTATGTTTTTAACTTTGCAGATTGTTACTATTTTATAAAGTTGGTATAGAATCAAAGATAAATGTTATTAAGATTAATATGGATTTGTTGATGCGTCATCAACCACCGGCTTTACAAGTTGACTATCCTCAACACGATGTTGCTGGAGTTATTGAAGACAATCCTATTGTTCTTGGCTAGATGATCTTCATTATGTTTCATTTGAGTGGTTACTAGCGCTCCCCGTGCATCGCACGGGCATTGAAACTAGTATTATATATGTTAGACTTATATTCAAGCTGTAATTAATCCTTTAAGTTTATGTACGTGCATTTTAAATGTATTTTTGGGTGGTTGTTTAATTTATATATATTTCATTTTTTTTTTTATCATTTTATCCAAAATGATTTTACTGTGAAATTATGTGTGTTAGACCCAAAATAAATATTGGCACAAATGGAATAGGAAAAAGGGGTTAAAAGAGTTAAGTAGATTTTATCCAAGACACCATTGCAACGAAGAATCGTTAGTCTTCATAGACTTCGAGTTGATTTGAAGAAAACTCGATGTGACCGTTAGTCGATAGAGTTAGACGAGTTTAGTATTTAACTTGTTTTGATTCGACAACTTGCTTGATAGTTACTTTTTTTAATTGTTGTTTGATGATTTTGGTAGACCATTCTCCGAAGGAACCAAATATACACATCAACAAATTGGTACGCCTTGTGGACAAGTTTAGTGTAACTCTTTGATGTTTCCATTCATTTAATAATAAGTGCAAGAACCACTACTTGCGTGATGAGAAGAAATATGAGTAGAAGTTTCATGGATGCCGCCACCAACTCTAACCACAGCAATGCAACAACTGGCTTGCTGAACCACTACTGCAGAAAAGGCTTTTGAAATCGGTTGTTTGGCACATTTGGAATAGGTTATTGGCCGATTCATATACTCCCGATTCTAAAGGTGAGAACATTTTGAATCGATTAAATAACCGATGCAAAATGTGGCATTCCGAATCGGTTGTTGTAAAACCTGATTCCAAATGCTATCCCAGATAAACATTACAAGCTGACAAACGGGACATTTTGAATCGGTTATATAGACAACCGATTGTAAATGTCTTTTTTGAATCAGTTATATAAACAACCGATTTTAAAAACCTGTTAAGAAACCAGCATTTAAAATTAGTTCTTTTTATACCCGATTCAAAATGTCCCGTGTTTGTCAGGTCATTAATTCTCTTTTATTTATTTTTTCAATCACACCTATTAACCAATTTACTTCCAGCAACTCATACAACAACTATTAGTAACATACAACAACTCATAATAATTCATAAATATACTTCCATTAAACTTAAAAGTACTTTAAGCACAAAATTCCACCAATTCATTAAACTTGAAAGTTATACAAATTTCTTAAAAGTACTACTTGTTTCTTTTAACTGGTAACAAATACTTCTATCAAATTTTTTAGCCAATCATATATTCCCTGCTGGAATTGATTCTACCTGAAACTACAAATCGGAACTTCTACGGTAGCTGAAATCGATTTTCCACAATAACAGTGTTGTTTTTCAACCAACTAGACTATTACTCGTGCGATGCACGGGGCAACATTGTATGTCATATGTATTACTAATATGGATAACAATAGTATACTATCTATTATACTCATGAGTCATAAATAAGTCACAAAAGAGAACTTCTTTATGGGACATTATATAGTGTCCCTTGAAGGACGAGGTAAGAAATGTTTATATATACACACGTGACCTGAATTCCAAAGTTTTGATGGGGCTTGTGATTGTACTCTAATGTTTCAATTTGGTAATAAATGAGATATTTTTCGATGAACAATATGGATGTATATCAAAATATATTTACTGCACTCATTTTGAATGAAGAATAAATTGAAGTCATGAGATGGGCAGCTCGATGCACATGTTAGAAATTAAGAGGTTGTTTGATTACACTGATATACCTATAACACATAACATCTAAGAGAAAACAAATAAACATACTCAGAGCAAACCAGAGGATGTTTTACAAAGAAGAATCATGCGTGACAACACCAGAAATTTTCCCATGGTCACCCGTTAACACGATGGCTTAAATAATGATAATTTTCAAGCCTGTAAAGAATTGGGAAAAATTGAAGAAAAAAAATGAATAATGGGGGACCGTGCGCATTTTTTAAGTGTTTGGATGAAATCATTTTTAATTTGGTATTTTCTCATGTAATCGAAGGCTTAAAGATAGTCAAATGAAGAAAAAATACTGAAAAGGAATCTTTATGTTTTCAATGTAATTTTGGGTTTAGAAATTTTTTTAGATATATAAATACGTGAAGTTCGTTCTTCAATAACTAGTATGTTCAAACAAAATTAATCTCAATTAATGGGGAACCGTGTGCATTTTTTAAGCGTTTGGGTGAAATCATTTTTAATTTGGTATTGTCTCATGTAATCGAAGGCTTCAAGATAGTCAAATGAAGAAAAAAATTACAGAAAAGGAATCTTTACGTTTTCAAAGTAATTTAGGGTTTAGTAAACTTTTAGATGTAGAAATACATGAAATTCGTTCATCAATAACTAGTATGTTCAAACCAAAATTAATTTCGTGACAAAATTCCTAAAGTGTGACACCCAGTGTGTTTGGGGTTTTTAGGTCTGAAAAAATAACCGTTCAAATACACGAAATTGTTCGTCAACAACCGGTTTGGTAAAAAAATATTTAATTTTGCGACAAAATATGCAAAGTGTGACGCTAAACAGTGTGTTTTATGGTAAATTAGGATTCAAAAAAATTTAAACTATTTAAAATCCCCTGTGGAACACCCCAATTTTTCTTAATAATTTTTATTTTAAAAATAGTTTTGTTTATTACTTATTAAAAATTCGCATCTTTTGTCCTAAATACCTTAAAATTTACCATCAATATTTTCTTGTGTGTAGGAATATCCAAAGCATGGGAATTGGTGGCTTGAATTTGGATCTGGAATCCTAGTTGGATACTGGGCTACTGGCCATCATTCTTATTCACACACTTAAGGGATCGTGCAAGCATGGTACAATTGGTGGAGAAATAGTGAACTCAAGGCAAACAGGATCACACACTTCAACCCAAATGGGTAGTGGCCATTTTGCTGGAGAAGGTTTTGGAAAAGCATCTTATTTTAGGAATATGCAAGTTGTGGATTGGATAATAACTTGATACCCTTATCAAATCTTAGGGTTCCAGCAGATCACCCAAATTGCTATGACATACAAGGAGGTATTAATAATGTTTGGGGGAATTACTTTTACTATGGTGGTCCCGGGAGAAATTGTCACAACAGGAGACACGATATTGATCACGCAGTTCGGTCAAACTTTGCCTACGTCAGCGATTACAGAGCAGCTGTTGTTTCGTTTTATTGATTGTATTTCGATCGTCCTTGAGTACAAGCACTAAGGAGTTTAAATAGGCTATTCTATGTGAAAACCTAACGGGCCTGGGCCGAATACTTATATAAATAAATCTACTATTTACAAACTTCCTTATTTCCTTATTTACAAACTTCCTTATTTCCTTATTCACATCCCCCCTCAAATTGATGCGGGTCATCAAGGAGAATCAATTTGCTGACAAGAAACTTATGGCGTGGACAAGGAACAGCTTTAGTCAAAATATCTGCAACTTGAAACTGAGTATTGATATGAGGGATGGATATAACATCATTATCGTAGGCTTCACGAATAGCATGACAATCAGCTTCAATATGCTTAGTACGCTCATGAAAAACCGGATTTGCAACAATCTGAATGACACTTGTATTGTCAGTATAGAGAGATGTCGGTTCGGTTTGAGGAAATCCAAGTTCACCTTAAAGACCACGAAGCCACAGAATTTCGGAGCATGCCATAGACATAGCACGATACTCCGATTCAGTTGAGGACTTAGAGACTCTTGCTTGCTTCTTACTTTTCCATGAGATCAACGAAGAACCAAGAAAAACATGCACCAACCAGTGACAAAGCGGCGAGTGTTAGGACACCCAGCCCAATCAGCATCACTGTAGGCAATCAACTTAAGAGGGGTCCCATTAGGAAAGAATAAACCCCGTTGAGAGGTACCTTTCAAGTAGCGAATTATGCGACGAACCGCTGCAAAGTGAAGATGACGAGGAGAATGCATGAACTGACTGACTTATTTGCTGAACAGCAAATGAAATGTCGGGTCGTGTAATGGTCAAGTAGTTAAGACTACCCACGAGCTGTCGATACAATAAAGGATCAGGTAAAAGTTCACCCTCGTCACGGTGGTATTTGACATTAACTTCAAGAGGAGTATCCACAGGTGATAACTCTATTTTATATAGAGTTATTCATACAATCAAGCTTGAGTTATTGCTTATTTTCAAGAACATTTATATATATTTATAGCTTATTTATCAAGGAACAGCATTCTAAATATTCAAATGGATAAAGGGCAATGATCTAGGCAAAATGCACACATCTTGTTAGGTTTGATGTTTTTGTTCAGTGCAGCTACTGCAGGAGTGGAAACACTGCCAACACCAGGAGTGGAAACACTAGGAGTGGAAACACTGCCAACACCTGCTAAATTCTGCAGTTTATACCAAAACATTCAAAGACCATTTCAATGCTTCCACACTTGATTTGTGACGTCATGCCTAGTCACCTGGAGCTGAGCCACTTGCTGAAGTCGGCGATACACATAAAAATCAAGTTGCAAGACTCAAACTTATCTAAAAGACATGTGGCACTTCTCCAATGGACCTCATCTTTTGTTATGCATGCAAGCGACCAAACCTGTGCAGCTTGCTTGATTGGTTGTCAACAAATTAACCATGTTCGGTCTCCTCAGCTGATCTTTCACGCCAAAGGAAACCCCTTGCAAGAGGAAAGCTTTCAAGCCTATAAATAGATATCATATCTTCACAAGAAAAGAATCCTATCTTCTATCATCTTTCACATCTTTACATCCTTTATCTTTTCGCTTAGTTTAGGTTTAGTTTATTTTCATTTCAAGTTTCTAAGGAGAGGAAGGTGAGGAAGTGCTTGACAACCATTCCCTTCACTTCTACTTTGAAGAAATTCGTGTAAGAAATCTTTATTGTACTTCAACTTGGGAACTTAATGCAAAAGATCTTCTATTCAAGTAATCTCTACTCTTTTAAGTTCTTTTGCTTTATTATTCATTTACTTATGTTCTTTGCACATTCTTTGTTTTATAACATGAGTAACATGAGCTAAATTCCCTTAAGTTGAGATGTTCTAACCTTGTAATGAACTTCTAAATATGTTATTATGGTTTATGTAGTGTAAACACTTTAAACTCTTGCATAACACTTCTTTCAACTTATTCTGGAATTGATCACTTTAGAATAGGTAAAACTTGTAGCAGCAGACATGGGCTACATTTATGAACTCAAGAGTTAATAGGGACAAGTATTTAATAAAGGAAACTTTGTTAAACACATGCTAAAACCTAGACATAGGATAGCATAGTCCTTAGGATAATAAAATTACAAGAGTGAACCTATTTAGAAACTTGGATCATTGTTAGGAGGCAAGGGAGGAATTGACAAACCTTTCTTTACTGTAAAAAACAAAGATCATAAGAGCTTGTAATGAAACTCTGAAGAGAAGTGCTGAAAGGCACAAACTGATGCACCTACATCCAGTGTTCCCACACTACATACTCCATTGAAACACTTAGAAGTAAAGTACTTGGTGAAAACATCTCAACTACTTTTTCCAACTGATTTCTCACACATTTTATTGCTTATTATTATTTTACTTACTTTGAAAACTCCAAACCAAAAATACTGAATAGTGTAGACACACTAAGTGTACACTTTGAACTACAAAAATTTACAATACATAATCCCTGTGGGTTCGACCTTTCTTATCACTTTATTACTTGTGTGACTATGTATACTTGCATATAATAAACCACACCAAGTTTTTGGCGCCGTTGCCGGGGATTATAGTAAAATTTTGTTGTTTAGATTGTTAATTTAGTGTTTTATTAGTACTATTGGTATTCTGTTTTCTGTGCAGAAACACTTAGTGCAGAAACACTCAGTGTGGAAACACTAGTTTATGCCCAGAGATCGACCACCAGAATTTGATTGTGATCCAGAAATTGAGAGAAGATTTAGGAGATTGCTAAGACAACAAAGACAAAGACAACAAGACTGCAGAACAATGTCTCACCACAGTGAAGATGCCTCAGTAAGAGGAGGACCTAATTCACATCAACAAACTGAAGGTGGACCAGATCACAGACAACAATTCATTCAAATGGGACCAATAGGTATGATTAATGATAGAGATAGACCTATGAGAGACTATGCTCAATATGACCAGCAGCACATACAAACTAGTATTGCTAGACCTCAAATTGATGCTGTTCATTTTGAATTTAAACCTATGATGTTTCAAATGTTGCAAACAATTGGTCAATTTGGTGGATCTCCACATGAAGATCCCCATGAACATTTAAAGCAATTCATAGAAGTTTGTAGTAATTTTATCATTCCTGGCATTAGTGAGGATGCATTTAGGCTTAAGTTATTTCCATACTCTTTGAAAGATAGGGCAAAATCATGGCTAAATTCTATGGAGCCCAATTCTATTCATACATGGAATGAATTAGCTGAAAAATTCTTAAGCAGATATTTTCCTCCTATTAAAAATGCTAGGATGAGACATGATATTACATCTTTTAAACAAAAAGAATTTGAATCATTGTTTGAAGCATGGGAAAGATGGAAAGAACTTTTAAGAAAATGTCCACATCATGGTTTACCTGTCATTATACAAATGGAAACTTTTTACAATGGTCTAGAACCACAAACCAGAGTGATGCTAGATGCATCAGCTGGTGGTGTTCTTTTGAATATGTCTTATAATGAAGCATGTGATCTTATTGACAAAATTGCTACAAATGGTTCAAGTTGGCCTACTGAGAGGGTAAGTGCTCAAAAGAGAACCTCTAGAGTACATGAGATTAATGATATATCAGCCCTATCTGCTCAAGTAGCCACTTTAACCAATCTGATCAAACAGTGCACTAGTGCACCTACATCTAGTGTAGCAACACCTAAAGAAAACACTGCAGCAGCTATAGAACAAGCCCCTCCAGGAACTACAAGTTGTGTGTATTGTGGAGGAGGCCATCTATATGAAGAATGTCCTAGCAACCCTGTCTCTGTCAATTATGTAGGTTACAATAAAAATAACAACCCTTACTCTAATACCTACAATCCAGGATGGAAGAACCACCCAAATTTTAGGTGGAACAATTCTAATGTACCTGCACAAAGTGCACCTGCACCAAGTACTCCTCCTGGATTCCTATCTCAAAACCAACAAAGATCAAACCCACCTGCCAGTGCTAATTCTCTAGAAGAATTGCTTAGATCATTCATTAGTGAAACTAGAACTGCTAGGCAAGCTCATGATATATCAATTAAGAACCTAGAGAACCAAGTAGGGCAATTAGCAACTGCTTTGCAGCAAAGACCAGTAGGTACTTTGCCATCAAACACAGAAGCTTCACCCTCACAAAGGCAAGGTAAGGAGCAGGTCAAAGCCATATCTTTGAGAAGTGGCAAGGATCTAACAGAACCATATGAGCTTGAAGGTACAGAAAAGGGAGAAAAAAATAAAAATGAAAAAAATTCTCAAGATGCAGAAACACCTGGTGTTCCTACATCTCCTACTCCAAGGTTAGTACCAGAATACCCTCCTCCTCCTTTTCCTCAAAGATTGAAAAAAATACATGAGGAGAAGCAATTCAGTAAATTTTTAGATGTTTTAAAACAATTGCATATCAATGTTCCCTTGATAGAGGCACTTCAACAAATGCCAAACTATGCCAAATTCATGAAAGATGTGCTTTCTAAAAGAAGAAGATTAGGGGAATTTGAAACTGTTGTTATGTCAAAAGAATGTAGTCTGATTTTACAAAACAAAATTCCAAGGAAGCTAAAGGATCCAGGTAGCTTTACAATCCCTTTTTCAATAGGTAAGTACTATACAGGAAGAGCATTATGTGATTTAGGTGCAAGCATCAATTTGATGCCCAAATCTATCTTCACAAAGCTAGGGATTGGAAATGCAAAACCTACCACATTAACACTATCTTTGGCAGATAGATCAATTGCATATCCAGAAGGAATTATTGAGGATATATTGGTGCAAGTTGACAAATTTGTGTTTCCTGCAGATTTTGTTATACTTGATTTCATTGCAGATGAAGAAGTGCCAGTCATACTTGGAAGACCATTCTTGGCAACAGGGAAAACACTGATAGATGTGCAAAGAGGAGAGCTAACCATGAGAGTGAATGATCAAGAAGTAAAATTTAATGTCTTGAATGCTTTGAAGTATCCTGCAGAGGAGAGTGAAGAGTGTTCATCAATCTCACTTGATCATTTGGTAGAGAAGCAGTTCCACAAGCAGTATGATCACCTTGCCAATGCACTAGCACCTGATGTTTCTGCATTGCCTGCTGAGAAATTTATTGAAGAAAGCATATTGCCCAAGGAACAAGCTACACCTAAGGTATGGGTTAGAACTTATGAATCTCTTATTTTAGAAGATCCCAACCTTAAAGAAAATGTACCTTCTATTGAACAACCTCCTAAGCTAGAATTAAAAGAACTACCTAAACATTTAAAATATGTTTTTCTAGGTGAGGATAATACCCTTCCTGTAATCATAGCTTCTGATCTATCTTTAGAACAATAGCTTGATTTAATTAACACCTTGAGAAAACATAGAAAAGCTATAGGTTGGCAAATGTCTGACATTAAAGGGATTAGCCCCTCAACATGCATGCATAGGATAATTTTAGAAGAAAATTCTAAAAATAGCATAGAAGGGCAAAGAAGATTAAATCCAATAATGAAAGAGGTTGTTAAGAAGGAAATAATTAAATGGCTAGATGCTGGTATTATCTACCCCATTTCAGATAGTGCATGGGTTGATCCTGTGCAATGTGTTCCTAAAAAGGGTGGAGTCACAGTTGTAGCCAATAAAAATAATGAATTAATCCCAACCAGAACTGTAACAGGGTGGAGAATCTGTATGGATTACAGAAAACTCAATAAGGCCACTAAGAAAGATCATTTCCCTTTACCCTTTATAGATCAAATGTTAGATAGGTTAGCAGGAAAGGAATTCTATTGTTTCTTAGATGGGTATTCAGGATACAATCAAATAGCAATTGAACCTAAGGATCAACAGAAAACTACCTTTACTTGTCCTTATGGCACTTTTGCCTTTAGAAGGATGCCTTTTGGACTTTGTGTTGCGCCCGAAAAAGTCCCCGAGGGAGAACCTTCCTCGTTTACAACTTTTCTAGAAAACAATGAAGCCGCCACCAATACTTATTTAAGGAAAGTATTAGAAAAACCCTTTTTTAGAAAGCGATTGGTCTTTGAAAACTGAGAGTCTTGGGTTCGGGGGTCGGTTACGCGCGGGGAAGGTATTAGCACCCCACACGTCCTCTCTACTGAGAGGGAACCTTTAATTAAATGTGTGGTTTTAAATGTTGATTTGAAAAATATCTAATTTACCCTTTTTATTTCTTATTGGGAATGAATTAGAGAACTTAATAAATTTTTTTATTTTTGGCGAGAAAGGAGGAAAAAAGGGTTTTTAGAAAGAAGTGCTTGACGGGACATGGCCCGCTCCTACGTATCTCCCGGTGCGATGGAGAATTCAAAGCTACGTAGTTCTTGTTTGTTTTGAAAACAGTTTTTGTTTTTTATCTTGTTTAATTGTAAAAATTGAGCTTTCATGATGATCAATTGAGCAAAGGCCCCAAGTGACCACCATTAGCACTCAATTGTTAATAATCATGCAAGCAAAGGCTTCGCAAGACTACTAACAAAGTTTTTTTTTTGATTTAGTGAAAATCTTTAGGAAAATTAGGCATACATGATGATCAATTGAGCAAAGGCTCCAAGTGATCGCCACTAGTACCTCATTGTTAATAATCATGCAAGCAAAGGCTTCGCAAGACTACTTAACAAAGTTTGATTTTGAAGAGTTTTCGCAATTGGATTGATTCTCGTTTAGGGAAAAGAAAATCTGTTATTTGGAAAAAAGTCGGTGAGAAAAAAAAGGTTTACTTAGGGGAAAGAAACAAAAAATAAAAAAAAAGGAACAGGGGGGTGCAGCAGTAAAATAAGGGTGTGAATAAAAGGGGGGCTGTATTATTAAAAATGGGGTGCGAAATATTAAAACGGGGGGTGCGTTTAGAGACCTGGGTGGTATAAAACAAAAATGGGGTGCAAACAGCGAGCCCAGCTGTTTTTTTTGGCTGGGCTGCGTTCTCCTTTTTTCTTACGGAAAAAAAAGAAGATGGGCCGTAAACAGGGGGTGTTCACGCAGTAAACGGCGGGGTGTGATTAGTAATCGTAAAAAAAAACTAGTATAAAAGCTTAAACCGAAAACCCTAATTTTCAACCCTAATCTCTACCCTCTCTCACACGGCGCCTCACCCCACAACCAACCTAAACCTAATTTTTTACTCTCCTCTCTCTCCACGGCCGATCTCTCCCTCTCTGAACCATTTCATGCTCTCTCTACCCTGATCCTTCTTCCTTTTCTCGCCGCTGTTTCCCTTCTCACAGCCGCATCTCTAGTTCGCTTTCTTCCCCTTCTTCAACGCCCTAAACCATGTTCCCTCACATCCTCCACCATCGCGACCCTCAAACCTACTCGCCTCTCACCTCTCTACGCTGCTGCTTTGAAACAGAGAGAGAGAGTGACGCGACCTTTTTCAGCGAGAGGGAGGTGTCTCGCGACTAGGCCGAAACAACGTACGGTAGAGAGGGGGGTGATGACGGAGCTGGGTGGCCGTGGAGGTATGGTTCCGTTCGTGATGGGTGGCCGGAGTTCATGGTGGAGCTCGCCGGAGAAGACGACCGGAGCTCCGGCGAACACATTAAGGTCAGCTTTGTTTATATTTTTTTTCTGTTCTTAGCCTATTTTCTTTTACACATTTCTTCCTACTATTATTTTTGATTCTGGTTTCTTAATCATCTGATCTGGTTTACTGTCTTTGTTGTGTTGCTTTTTTTTTTGCTTGTCTTCTAAAAAAACAAACTAATTTTTTAACTAAACAACATATTTCAAACTTAATCCCTCCCAGAACAGAACCTTGCTTTCAACTTGTTTTCATCTTTTGATTTCTTTTTACTGAAACTAGTTTAATGATAATAATAATAATAATAATAATAATAATAATAATAAACACAAAAGAACTAAATTTGTTTCTAATATTAATGCTAATATATTTTACAGTAGAACAAACTGCCTATTACTACTAATAAATCGCCTACTAAACTTACTATTACTAATAAAAACGACCAACAAAAAAAACTGACTTGACCAACCTTTTTCCAGAAGAGAAATCAAAAGCCCCTTTTTGTTATGGAGAAAAATCGACCCACCCTACTGCTTTCCAGATTTTAGTGTGTATTTTCTGTCTGTAAAAGATGTCCCCCCATCTCATTTTCGGATTAGCATTTTATAGCAATATTTTGAAACCGAAAATTAATTTCTTGATTCTCTGGTTAATTGCATTGTCTCCTGGACAGCTAGTAGCTGACTCAGGACTGACTCAACCTCCCTTTTTTTTAGCTGCTGATTTGAATTAGCTGTTTTTTCTTTTTTTTTTCAGGTTTGGATCCAAGCTCACCAGCAGCTGTAGCAGCTTGGAATGCTGCTAGGAAACCCTTATATCTGCTCTATGACTTGTATTTTCGGATCTGGCCATTTGGGCCTTTTTTGATGTAATTTTTTTTGTATTTTTTGGACATTTGGACCTTTGAACTCTCCTAAGTTGTAAATAAAATTAAATAGAATTTTTTGCCATTTTTTGATATTATATTGCTTAAATAAATTATATAAACAAAATAAGATTAATAACAAGAAAAAGGAGTCGGGCCAAATACAAAGACGAGAACGGGCCAGACTAAACAAATACGCTAAAACGAGGCCCAAAAATAGAAAAATGGGCCTGTTAACTAAAAACGCTAAAAATTAACTTGGAATTGCATTCTTAAGCCCAAATTGAAACGACAAGCCCAATCGCGAGAAAAATGACTTTGGTAGTCCCAATTAGGTTCGACTAAATCCAAATACAAAGATTAAATTGAAGAACACACGAAACGACCGATCATTCGCGTGCATGCCTAATTTAAAACAACGGTATTTCGATTTAGTTGAAGAGGGTAATTGAAATTGGCTAGGATTAGTAACTGAGACGCCATACTGATAATTCTCGTAATCACGCGACTTCAAAACACGATTTTAGTAAAATAAACGACTAAAACTAGAAAAAGAAGACGGACAAAATTGGGGTATAACAGCTGCCCCTCTTTATTTGGATTTTGACAAGGAATATGAATTGGCCGAAACATATTCCGAGGCAAAATGGAAATAAAGAATTCAGAAATTATACCAATTTTGTCTACCTAGAGAAACCTGAGCTTTCTTTTCCTTTTCCTTCTCTTTTTTATTTATTTTTTATATTATTATCTTTTTTGTTTTATTCCGAGGTAAAATGAAGATAAAGAGTAGACACTTTCGTGTCGAAGTGAAAACAGTAAATGAACACTGACGTGCGGGCAAAAAAGGTAAAACGGGCACTTGGCGTGCAGAAAGCGGTAAATGGGCACTTGGCGTGCAGAAAGCGGTAAATTGCCCAGGCTGCCTAAAACCTGTAATCCTTAAACGGACTCTTGACGAATCCGAGTTTGCACGTGGCTTTGAGGAGCACGCTTCCCGTTGGCCTTTCCGAGCGACCGGGGGGATCGTTATCAGCTCCGGAACTGATATACTGATCAATGCACGGCGTCCACTGTATCTTAGACTGATACAACTATTCCGTTGAACCTCACATGGGGCTGCGGTCCATCGCGTTGCTCGTACACGACGTGAGACCTAGACAGAAGGGAGCGTTGAACTCTTACGAGAGCGGTTTTGAACTCCAGACTGCAATGCACGCTTGAGCGCTGAACTGAAAAACATTTGAACTCCGAAATAAGGGAGCACTTTCTGGGAATTGAGGGCGAGGATTAACACCGAAGTATTTATCCATCCTTGTACCTGCGAGTGATATGAACAAATGCATGTAATGCAAATGCCATGTTTGCTTTTTGATGGGATGAATGTGATGTGATGCAGGAGCTTCTTCTTGCTTGCATGAATTTTTTGTCTATGTTTGATGAATGCAATGCATGAGTTTTATTCGTTTTATTGCTCTTTTGCTCTCCTTTTTTTTATCCCTTTTTCATTGTTTTCTTTTTCTTTTCTTCTTATTTTTGTTGCTCTTTTGCTCTTTTTGGCTTTTTTTTTTCACCAGTTCAACCAAATCATAGGACTTGCACCACGAGGCACGATGATCGTCCATAATGGTGGGAGGGTCATGCTTCAGTCTTTTTTGTGAATTATTTTGACGCGCTCAGTGCTTTCGTTTGGCTTTTATGAATTTACCTGATTGATGGATCATTTCTTTCCTCATGATTTTCAAAAGTTTCGCAATGAGTTTAATGCTCTGATTTATGCACATTTTCATAATTCATTTATCATCTACCATAAAACATCATTTTAAAGCACAAATGAAAAGGAAGCAATGACAAAACAATAAGCAGACGGAGTGAAGAGTTTGGATTTTTATTCATATGGAAATCGAACGCGCAAAAGGTCGCGTCGACTGAAAAGAGTACATTGAGAACTTTGAAACTAAGAAAAAGCAAGAAAAATGGACGCAACAGATCTTATGAGCGTTTTTCGTCTTTGGAGTGTTGATGCCAATCACCCATACTTATATCCTTGATCACCCTTTTACCCAAGCTTTTGCAGACGCTGCTTGCCTCTTTTACTTTTTTCAGTCCAACCTTTCTGACCCTAATTTTTGCCTGGACCGCTCTTTGCGAGTTTTCAGTCCACCGGGTCGCTCTTTTTTGCCTAGGCCGCCCTTTCGGGTTTTCAACCTAGCGAGCTAATTCTTGCTTGGCTCATTTTTCTCTTTTTCCTTTTTATTTTTCTCAGGCGTAATATTTCTTGACTGAATCTGAATTGACTGGGTTTCTGAGTTCTTCACCATCCATGTTGGTGAGTATCAATGCTCCTCCAGAAAAGGCTTTCTTTACCACATATGGTCCATCATAGCTAGGAGTCCATTTCCCACGGGGGTCACTCTGGATAGGCAAAATCTTCTTGAGCACAAGGTCTCCCTCGCTGAATTCTCGGGGACGAACCTTCTTATCGAAAGCTGTTTTCATCCTTTGTTGATACAACTGGCCATGACATAGGGCAGCAATTCTTTTCTCCTCAATGAGATTCAGCTGATCCAGACGAGCTTGGACCCATTCTGCTTCTTCCAACTTGGTTTCCATCAGTACCCGCAGAGAGGGTATCTCAACTTCAATGGGGAGGACTGCTTCCGACCCATACACCAAAGAGAAAGGGGTTGCCCCGGTTGAAGTACGCACTGAGGTACGATACCCATGCAAGGCGAAAGGAAGCATCTCGTGCCAATCTTTATAGGTTACTACCATCTTTTGCACAATCCTCTTGATATTCTTGTTGGCCGCTTCAACTGCCCCATTCATCTTGGGACGGTATGGAGAAGAATTATGATGTTGGATTTTGAAGTCCTCGCATAACTCTTTCATCATCTTACTGTTCAAGTTGCTGCCATTATCTGTGATAATCTTATCCAGAAGCCCATAGCGGCAAATCAAATCTTTCTTTACAAACTTAGCAACCACAGAGCTGGTAATGCTGGAATATGAAGCAGCTTCAACCCACTTGGTGATGTAATCAATAGCGACCAGGATGAAGCGATGCCCATTTGATGCCTTAGGCTCGATAGGACCTATGACGTCCATGCCCCACATTAAGAATGGCCAAGAGGCGGTCAAGACATTTAGGGACGCAGGTGGTACATGAATATGATCAGCGTAGATCTGACACTTGTGACATCTTCTTACGAAACTATAGCAATCTGATTCCATTTGCAACCAATAATAGCCAGCTCTTAATATTTTTCTTGCCATGGTGTGCCCACTGGATTGAACCCCAAATGAGCCTTCATGGACTTCTCTCATGATTTTTGTTGCTTCTTCTTCTGTCACACACCTTAAAAGGACCATATCATAATTTCTCTTGTATAGAACTTCACCGCTCAAAAAGAAATTCCTTGACAATCTTCTGAGGGTTCTCTTGTCATTCTCTGATGCTCCAGGAGGGTATTCTCTGTTCAAGATGTACTGCTTGATGTCATAATACCAGGGCTTGTTATCAGACTCTTCCTCGATGACCATGCAATAATGATGTGCTGGCAAATCTCGATGCTGAATCCCGATGTGAGTCAAGCTTTTGTCGCAGCTGATATTAAACATTGAAGACAAAGTGGCTAGTGCATCAGCCAACTGATTCTCATTGCGAGGAAAGTGCTGGAATGTGATTTCCTCAAAAGGCTCGACCAGCTTTAGAATGTAATCTCGGTAAGGGATCAACTTGGAGTCCCTGGTCTCCCAATCACCGTTCACTTGGTGAATTACTAGAGCTGAATCTCCATACACATCAAGTCTCTTAATTTTCCAATCAATGGCTGCCTGGATACCAAGAATACATGCCTCATACTCTGCGATATTATTAGTGACGTAGAAGCTTAATCTGGCAGTGAATGGGATGAAGCGATTATCAGGGGAAATCAGCACTGCCCCGGCTCCGTGCCCGTACATATTGGAGGCACCATCGAACATCATTCTCCATCTTTCATCTTCTGGGGATTTCCCTTCTTCAAACAAAGCCATGATATCTTCATCAGGAAAGTCATACTGCATAGGCTGATAATCTTCAACAGGCTGGTGCGCCAGGTACTCGGCGAGCGCACTACCTTTAATTGCTTTCTGAGTGACATATAGGAGATCATATTCTGATAATTGCATTTGCCAACGGGCAAGTCTCCCTGTAAGTGCGGGCTTCTCGAAGATATACTTGATAGGATCCATTTTAGATACCAACCAAGTAGTGTGGCTTAGCATGTACTGCCTTAGACGATGAGCAGCCCAAGCTAAAGCACAACAAGTCTTTTCTAGCAGCGAGTATCTTGTCTCACAGTCAGTGAATTTCTTGCTCAAATAGTAAATGGCATGCTCTTTCTTCCCAGATTCATCATGTTGCCCTAACATGCAACCCATCGAGCTGTCTAGCACGGTTAGGTACAGGATCAGAGGTCTGCCGGGTACAGGAGGCGTCAAGATAGGTGGATTCTGAAGATATTTTTTGATCTTTTCGAATGCTTCTTGACAATCATCATTCCATTTGGTCTCTTGATTCTTGCACAAAAGTTTGAAGATTGGTTCACAAGTGGCAGTCAACTGGAATATGAACCTAGAGATGTAGTTCAGTCTTCCGAGAAAACCCCGAATCTCTTTTTCTGCTTTAGGGACTGGCATCTCAAGAATCGCACGCACCTTGTCTGGATCGACCTCTATCCCCTTTTGGCTGACGATGAATCCCAGCAACTTTCCTGATCGCACGCCAAAGGTACACTTGGCAGGGTTTAATCTGAGCTTGAATTTTCTCAACCGCTCGAAGAGCTTTTGCAAATTGACAATGTGTTCCTCATCAGTTTTAGACTTGGCGATCATATCATCCACGTAGACCTCTATTTCTTTGTGCATCATGTCATGAAACAATGTTACCATAGCCCTTTGATAGGTAGCACCGGCGTTCTTCAACCCGAATGGCATGACTCTAACAGAATGTTCCCCAAAGAGTTATGAAAGTCGTCTTCTCCATATCCTCAGGAGCCATCTTGATCTGGTTATACCCTGAATACCCATCCATGAAGGAGAACAGTGAATGTTGCGCCGTACTATCCACTAAGACATCAATATGGGGCAGGGGAAAATCATCTTTGGGACTAGCACGGTTCAGATCTCTGTAATCAACGCACATTCTAACTTTCCCATCCTTTTTCGAAACTGGCACAATGTTGGCAACCCATTGCGGATACTTGGCTACCGCTAGGAATCCAGCGTCAAACTGCTTTTTCACTTCATCCCTGATCTTTAAGGACATTTCTGGCTTCATTCTTCTCAGTTTCTGCTTTACCGGAGGACATTCCGGCTTGACTGGCAATTTATGCACCACTATGTCAGTATCTAAACCTGGCATATCTTGATAAGTCCATGCAAAGACATCAACATACTCATGTAGGAGTTCAATTAGTTTCTTGCGCTCGCCTTCCTTCATTGAAGTACCCACCTTTACTTCCTTCTTGCTGTCCTCTGTGCCTAGGTTAATTATCTCAACGGACTCCCCATGTGCCTGAATAACCTTTTCCTCTTGTTCAACCATTCTCATCAACTCTGGAGGAGTTTCCCAGTCATCCTCAACATCCTCCTCAGCTTGGTTAACGAGGTGATCAAAATTAACATATGAATCGTTGGCATCGTTATTCTCAAAGATATTCATTTTAGATCCGCATTTGCGGGAATAGAAAGAAATGAACAAGCAAAAATAGAAACACAAGATGGAGACGTATGATAATGAAAAGCAAATTTATTCATTTGAGAATCCAAAACAACATTTTATTGATAGATGATATTTGAAGTAAAAACATGCATGCCCTTATGGAATATTCTAAGGCCTTGGGCAGAGCCAAAGAATTTGCATTACAAAATCATTACTTTGGAATGAAAATAACAGGGAAATCAATGATCTTCCAATTATCAAGCTTTTCATTTGCTGCACTGCGACGCACCAAGTCCACGCCTTTGTCTTCCACAACTGGTTCTTCCTCAATGACGGCCACCTGATTGGGGTCCAGCATACCCGCATTCCTAAAACTCCGAGAGAGATCATAGGTAGGAATCTTCTTCAAGCCTGGTTCCCGTCCCTGAAGCTTAGCTAGCCTCCTTTCTCGCTTTTCCTCAGCCATTCTCTTCTTGTCAGCCTGAGTGGGCCAATATCCTAACCCACGCCTATCCTTGTACCCTTGCAGCTGAACCGGCGTCAGAACTCCTTGCTCGTACTTTCCCAACCCTTTTCCGATCTGGTAACCATTTTGCAGCATGACTTTGGCTACCATGATAGCAGCGTTAGATATCTTCGGTACGGGCAACGGGGCCTCTTCCCCCACAAAAGCAGCATTTGCAATTTCTAGTGATTGAAAGGCAGATTCAAGTGATTCTTCTGCAGCCTCAATGTATTGAGAGGGATGGGGCTTGCTAACGATGAACTCTTCTTCTCCAAAAACGACTATCAGCTTGTCATCGACTACAAACTTAAGCCTTTGGTGGAGGGATGAAGGAACAGCACCGGCAGCATGAATCCAAGGTCTCCCCAGGAGACAACTGTAGGATGATGCAATGTCCATGATCTGAAAAGTCACATAAAATACTTCTGGTCCTATCTGCATCTGGAACTGCATTTCTCCCATAACCTCCTTCTTGGATCCGTCAAATGCCCTAACTAGTGTTGAGCTAGGCTTCATATATGAACAGTCTACATTTAATCTGCTCATAGTAGATTTGGGCATGACATTCAAAGAGGATCCATTGTCGATGAGGACCCTGGAGAGTGTATATTCACCACATCTAACTGAAATGTGAAGTGCCCGATTATGCCCCTTTCCCTCAGGGGTGAGCTCATCATCGGTAAAAGTAATATAATTGGATGCAACAATATTCCCTACAATGCCATCGAGCTGGTCAACAGTGATGTTCTGAGCTACATGGGCTTCATTCAATACTTTCATTAGGGCTGCACGGTGAACCTCAGAATTGAGCAGTAGGGACATGATAGAGATCTTTGCAGGGGTGTGGTGCAGCTGGTCCAACACTTTGTAATCACTCTGACGCATGATCTTCAGAAATTCAGTGGCTTCTTGTTCTGACACTTTCCTACTTTCCTTGGGTTCTTGCGCTTTGCCTTTGCGAATTCTTTCCTCCTCCTCCTTTGAGGGACCTTCTTTCAGGACTTCAGGGGCATAAACACGTCCGCTTCTAGTGACTCCGCTGCTTCCCGCAATGTTGGTGACATCGGGAACAACCTGAGGCGTCTGAATTGGAACTGACACCCCATAGCTCATTGGAACAGCATCGTTCCTTTGATGAGGAGCTGGGACAGGAATCACAATGGTCTTATGTCTCTCCACGATCGGCTTTCGGCTATACGGGACCTCAATAGGTACTTGAACATTTCCATTCCTATCTGATTCGAAGGTCAGCACATCCTCCTCTTTCTCTTGCACACCCATTTGGATTATATGACGATCCAACAGGTCCTGCAAAACTGTCTTGAAGGTCTCACATGTTCCGACACAATTATCATCAACACATACTTCTTTTTGAGCACAACCTCTCTTGATGACCCCGAACTTGCACAGCTCTGCATGAATAACCTCTAAGGGTGTTTGGATACACTCCACAGTTCTGATTAAGGATTGACTCCCCGTATCATGGATGGCATTGGTTGCATGTTTCTGATGACCAGGCAGCAGATTAGTTGTGATACTCGGGTCTTCTTGTTTGAAGGTTATCCCTTTGGCATCAATCAGATCTTGCACCACGATTTTGAATGCCTTGCAGTCCTCAACAGCGTGTCCTACTGCCCCTTCATGAAATGCACAGGTAACATTGGGATTGTAGCCTCGGAAGTAGGGTGGTTGAACTGGTCTCATGGGTCTGGTATTGATGAGTTTGTTTGTAAAAAGATAGTTGAAGAGGTCAGTATAGGACATGGGGATGGGATCAAAGGTGGTCTGTTTTTTGTCTGGGTAGCTTTTGTTGTAGTTATTTTGTGGTGGAAGGGTTGGTCGTGTTTGAGTAGGGACAGGGATGTTTTGTGATTGATGAGGTGGGCTTATGGTGATGGCGTTGGTCTCTCCTTCTTTCTTCTTTGAAAATCCGGAGAATGGCTTTTTCTGGGTAGTTATGCCTGTGGAACCATGGGCAATCTTGCCGCTTCTCATCCCGTTTTCTAGTCTTTCACCGATGATTACCATGTCTGAGAAATTGGAAGACACGCTACCAATCAAACGATCGTAGTATAACGGCGGCAAGGTTTCCATGAACATGAAGACTAATTCTTTCTCTAACAAAGGGGGCGTTACTTGTGCAGCCAAAGCCCTCCACCGCTGAGCATACTCTTTGAATGACTCATTATCTCTTTTTGCTAGACTCTGCAACTGTGTTCTGTCTGGCGCCATATCTGTATTGTACTGGTACTGTCTGAGGAAAGCATCAGCCAGGTCTTTCCAACAATGGATATGGGACGGTTCTAGTTGCATGTACCAATTGAGAGATGCTCCCGCAAGGCTCTCTTGGAAGTAATGGATCAATAACTTGTCATCATGTGAATGTGCAGCCATTTTTCTACAGTACATGGTCAGATGGCTTTTAGGGCAAGTCACGCCTCGGTACTTGTCAAAGTCGGGCACTTTGAATTTGGGAGGTAAAACCACATCAGGGATGAGACACAGATCACGAGCTTCTCTTGCTCTAGAGCCCGACCCTTCAATCATCCTTAAGCGTTCCTCTAACATATGATACCTGTCTCTAGCTTGAGGAGCTTCAGCAGGGTAGTTCTGAGGAAAACCATTCACACCGTAGTGAGGATTACTCATCGACACTACGGCTGGGTTCGCGTGTGGTTCACGTGAGTGAGTGATATTCCCAGGAATTGGTCCCTGAATTGGGGGATAGACCGTTACTGGTGAATGAAAGTCGAACGGAGTTCCCGGCGGAATAGGAATCTGAATTTGGCCCTGAGGCGCTCCCGTTCCTCCACTGTTTGTGGCTGAGATGGGTCGGACTTGTTCTGCAACACTAAGGGGATTACTTCCTGCATTAGCCTCGGCTCCTGGAGGTGTATATCCGGGTGGGAGTCCCCAAGGCATCCCATGCGTAACTGGTTGGCCCTGGTTGTTGGTTCCTGAAGTATGAGCGAAGGTATTAGTCTCGAGACTCGGAGGGGGAAGAGTGACAGCAACTCCGGTAGTGACGGCGAGATTTTCAGCGGCAGTTCCGTTCCTCAAAGCTTGTAGTATGCCCATCATTTCCGTCATCTGTGCTTCCATTGCCCCGATTTTCGTTCTCAACTCCCGATTCTCTTGAGCCAATTGCTCTGTATTGGGAACCTCAGCAAAGGTATTACCATGGTCTGATTCCCCACTTCCTAAGTCTTCAATAACAGGACGGCCCCGATCATTCTGGTTAGTTGCCATGAGCCTTGCTTGTAGACGAGTCAGGTATCGATGTTGGCGAACCAGCTTGCCTTTTTCTATTGAGGGAATACACTTTATGAGCACGAGAATTAAATAAACGAATGCAGATGCAATGCAATATGCATGATTTTATGTTTGTTTGGGTGCCGCGAATCGCGGTGTGATTCGTCTTGTCATAGGCGTGTAGGTCTAAAGCTCTAATATTTTATTTTTTTATATATATATATATATATATATATATATATATATATATTTTATTTCATTTTTGCTATTATTTTTGCAACGAAGTTGAAAACAATAGGCAAAACGAACACACTTTATTCAAAAGGAAAGAATACTTCAAACTCGAGGGAAAAGCAAAGTACAATATTCTGAGGACAAAGTACAATATCCAAAGAAAATTACAACTTTTTAGAGAAAATTACAATTTCCTAAGAATTATTGCAATGATCTAAAGTGAACTTCAGAGGCATATAGCCTTCAATTTCTCCTTCCTCTTTCTCTTCTTGCTTTCGGCTGCCCTCTTGGCCTTCTCCATGAGTTCTTCTGTCAGGATCTTGCAATACTCGACAAACTCACGCACCTTGGCCGGAGTGTTGCAAGGGTTCATTTTTGCTTCAGCTCTTCTTAGCTTCTTGGGAACAACTCTCACAGCTTGATTAGCTAGCCCTGCTAGCTTTGAAAATTTGCTCCTCCAGAGCCGAATCTCATCCCTTAGCTCCTTGATGACTTCTTGGTCTTCTATTCTGCCAATTAGTGCCATGAAGCGTTCCTCCCAGTACTGGCTTTCTGCTTGTACTTGCCCATAAGATTCCCTTAGGTATTGGAGATTCCTCTTCAATTCATCCGACCTTCCTTGTTCAAACTCCAAAGCTTGTTGATATTCTTTCAAGATCCCTATGATAGACTCTCTATCTTGCCTGATGTTTTCCACTTGGTTCTCCATTTCAAACTTCATCCTTTGGAATCCTTCTTTTGACTTAGCTAGCGCCTCTCTGACCATTTTCTCATCCCTCCTTGACTTGGCATATGATTTCTTCCATTCCCTTGCTTCCGCCACAGCCTCATTCATCTTTGAAACGCACCTCTTTACTTCTTCTTTAGCTCCCTCCAAATGTTTCTGAATTCCCCTCTTGCTCTCTTCTTCTATTTCAAGCTTCCTATTGGTTGCTTCAATAGCGGCAGCTTGAAGAGCATTTTCATTTTCTAGCTTCCACTTGTCTTGCATCACCTTTCCCAATCTGTTTTGCAAAGCCCTTTGCTCTTCTTCTGCTTTTGATAAGGCCAACTTAATCTCTTCTAGTTCTTCAATTAGGGGAACGTGGGGTTCTGGTATTTTCTCTTCAAGTGATGGCATTCCTCGGTTGGATGGTCGAGTTTCCTTAATCCTTTTTTCAAGCCATTGAGTGAAGGAGATAGCAGTGGTCCTTTTAGATAACTCGCCCTTGTTTTTCCGCACCACGGTTTCCCAAGCTTGCAAGACTCGCCGAAGTAAGTCCTCGTCTTTAGGGATCCCCTCATGGAGGTAAAAACGGAACAACATAGCGTCGGAGGGTGAGTCCCGCATAGGGTACCCGAGCTGTCTCAAAGCCAAAGACGGGTTATAATTGATGCATCCCTGTGTTCCCATGAGAGGAACGTTTTGGAAACTGCCACATTGGAATATCACTGAGGGTCTATCTTCCCAAAACTTGTGCAAGTACCACTACAAAAAAATTAGTCATTAGCGAGGGACAGTTCCCTCGCAAAATGACCTGATTCCCTCACTAATGGTTATTTGCGAGGGACTTAGCGAGGGACTGGTTCCCTCGCTAATTTCCTCCTCGCAAATGGGATTAGCGAGGGAAGTTGGATCCCTCGCTAATTAGCGAGGGACTATGCCGTCGCTAGTTCCCTCGCTAATGACTGCAGCTTTTCAGGTGATGGGACTCAGTTGCAAGGGTTGGTAAATGCGCAGGAATTAGCGACGGCTTTTTCCCTCGCTAATTCCCTCGCTAATGACTGCAGTTTTAAAAAAAAATGACACGTGTCCAGTGCTGAATGGCTTGTTTTTTTTTATATATATATTAATTAATGAATATTATATTATATTATTAATTTTGTGGTGATGTGTGGTGGTGGTGGTGGTGGCGTGGTGGTGGTGTGGTGGTGGTGGTGGCGTGGTGGTGGTGATGGGTGGTTTAGAGTAGAGAGAAGGAGAAGAGTAAGGGAGAAAGAGAGAGAGGAGTGAGAGTGGTGGTGGTGGCGTGGTGGTGGTGTGGTGGTGGCGTGGTGGTGGTGGTGATGGGTGGTTTAGAGTAGAGAGAGAAGGAGAAGAGTAAGAGAGAGAGAGAGAGAGAGAGAGAGAGAGAGAGAGAGGGAGAAAGAGAGAAGAGTGAGAGTGGTGGTGGTGGGGTGGTGGGTTGGTGGTGGTGAAGAGTAAGAGAGAGTGAGTGAGAGTGGTAGGAGGTATGTGGTGGTGGTGGTGGTGGAAGAGTGAAGAGAGAAGAAGAGTGTGAGAGGAGGTGGTTATGATGGTGGTGGTGGTGGTGTTGGAAGAGTGAAGAGAGAAGAAGGGTGTGAGAGGAAGTGGAAGGGGGAAGAGGAAGGGAAGAGGAATGGTGAAGAGTGAGTGAGTGAGAAAGAAGAGTGAAGGTGTAAACGGATATAAAGGAAAAAAGAAAAAAATTTGCGAGGGAATTAGCGAGGGAACTGTCTCATCATCTGAAAAGTTAACGTTAGCGAGGGAATTAGCGAGGGAACTGTCCCTCGCTAATTTCTGCACCTTTACCAACCCCTGCGCTGAGTCCCATCATCTGAAAAGCAAAATTTAGCGAGGGAATTAGCGAGGGCAGTCATTAGCGAGGGACAGTTCCCTCGCTAATTCCCTCGCTAATGACAAAAAAATTGACAGCTCTATGCCCTCGCTAATTCCCTCGCTAATGACTGTTTTTGCGAGGGACAACAAGTCCCTCGCTAATGTCCGTCGCTAATTAGTGTTTTTTTTGTAGTGTACCACCGAATTTGAAGAGCATCAAGATTCTTGAGAGTATCCTTCCACTCTTGAGGGCTCATAGTCTTCGGATTGCAACCCAAGGTGTAGGAAAGCAGGTCCCCAACTTCACTTTTGTTAATGCACACATGGCTGATCAACCAAGTGTATATCACAGGGAAGGAACAACACATCTTATCCTTTCGGAACTCATGATGGCGGGTGAAGGCACGATAGGTCTCGGCGAGAATAGCGGGAACCGGGTTGATGAGACTTTTTACACTCTTGAAAGCTAGGAACACACCAACAGCGGTTTCATCTATATGTTTCTCAAAATGAGGGAAAAGAACAATGCCGAAGATGGTCAAAGCTAGTACTTGCTTGAAAGAAACCCAATCATTTGATGCTACATAACTAGTCATCAAACTCTCAAAGTACTCCTGAGGAAACCCAAATATTTTGTTACGCTTAACTTTGTGGGACCGCACTTCTTCTACACTGATTTGTAACAAGGAAGCAAACTTCTCATCTGAATAATACTGCCTCTGATACTGGTAAGGTCCAGCCTCTGAGCGATCAAAACCCAGAATCTTCTCATACTCCTCTAGGGTAGGTGCCATTTGGAAGTTCTTGAAAAGAAAACATCTAATCTCAGAGTCGTAGAACCAACATAGGGCGGCGATGGCGCTCTCTTGTACTTCTAACTGTAATAACTTGCGGATGTTCCCATAAGTCTTGTCGAAGGACCGAAGCTCAATAGGACCTAATAGGGAAGCATACTCCTTCAAACTAGTTACATCAATCTTCTTTACAATGGGGAACCTCGAATTGAATGCGGTTTTGCCTTTGGATTCCATGTTGCTTCTTACACACCTATGACAAGGTTCGATGTTATGTTGCGATCTCCGGCAAACAAACTTTAATGCATGAAGAATGCAAATGATGAAAGCCCTTTTTTTTCAAAATTTTGTTAGATGCAAATGCAATGGTGCGAAACGATGTGAATGCGAAATGATGTTGATGTGAAATGATGTGTCATTTACATAAAAAGAGGGTAAGAAACTAAGGACATTATTTTCTACGATTTTTGAAATAGAGTTTAAGAAAAAGGAATGCCTAAACTAATGCAACAAACAAAGGCGTGCCCCCGTGTCCTACAAAGGGTGGGAATCCTAGGGTCTAAAGTCGACGAAAGGGGTAATCCTCCCATGTAGGTTCTAATCACTTCCTTACAATGGCAACCAAGAGCTGAAGTCTCTCTCATGATGGCACCCACAATCGTAGAAAGCTACCGAGTGTGAGGCATCATGACAAAGCGCACTCTTGGGCGGAACTTTCATGAGAGCCATACAGACAAAGGTCTACGAATGGCAGTCACTAATCGTTCCCACTCTCCTAGGTTTTTGTTCAGACCTTGGGTTTTAGGCCCCACTCAATGTTCACAAGTATAGGATGTGAAGTGTGTGTCGAGGGCACAACACCTAGGAATAACTACCCTTCCCCACCTGCAAATGAAAATCCAGAGCAGTCCAGACAAATAGCATGTTGTTTATCCTAGGGTTCAATATCGATCCAATATAAACTAATCTAGGGTGCCAATAACAATGCACTACTTACCTCAAGAAATGGAGCAAAGAGGAAGGGGACATGATAAGAAAGGGGAAGAAATCCATGAAGGAACTAAGCAAAGAAGTAACATATTCAAATCAATCATATAAACCACACCCTTAATTAATTAGGCTTGACCCACTTTTAAAAAAAATGTTTTTTTTTTTTTAGTCCCCAGTGAAGTCGCCAGCTGTTGCTCCCGAAAAAGTCCCCGAGGGAGAACCTTCCTCGTTTACAACTTTTCTAGAAAACAATGAAGCCGCCACCAATACTTATTTAAGGAAAGTATTAGAAAAACCCTTTTTTAGAAAGCGATTGGTCTTTGAAAACTGAGAGTTTTGGGTTCGGGGGTCGGTTACGCGCGGGGAAGGTATTAGCACCCCACACGTCCTCTCTACTGAGAGGGAACCTTTAATTAAATGTGTGGTTTTAAATGTTGATTTGAAAAATATCTAATTTACCCTTTTTATTTCTTATTGGGAATGAATTAGAGAACTTAATAAAAATTTTTATTTTTGGCGAGAAAGGAGGAAAAAAGGGTTTTTAGAAAGAAGTGCTTGACGGGACATGGCCCGCTCCTATGTATCTCCCGGTGCGATGGAGAATTCAAAGCTACGTAGTTCTTGTTTGTTTTGAAAACGGTTTTTGTTTTTTATCTTGTTTAATTGTAAAAATTGAGCTTTCATGATGATCAATTGAGCAAAGGCCCCAAGTGACCACCATTAGCACTCCATTGTTAATAATCATGCAAGCAAAGGCTTCGCAAGACTACTAACAAAGTTTTTTTTTTTGATTTAGTGAAAATCTTTAGGAAAATTAGGCATACATGATGATCAATTGAGCAAAGGCTCCAAGTGATCGCCACTAGTACCTCATTGTTAATAATCATGCAAGCAAAGGCTTCGCAAGACTACTTAACAAAGTTTGATTTTGAAGAGTTTTCGCAATTGGATTGATTCTCGTTTAGGGAAAAGAAAATCTGTTATTTGGAAAAAAGTCGGTGAGAAAAAAAAGGTTTACTTAGGGGAAAGAAACAAAAAATAAAAAAAAAGGAACAGGGGGGTGCAGCAGTAAAATAAGGGTGTGAATAAAAGGGGGGCTGTATTATTAAAAATGGGGGTGCGAAATATTAAAACGGGGGGTGCGTTTAGAGACCTGGGTGGTATAAAACAAAAATGGGGTGCAAACAGCGAGCCCAGCTGTTTTTTTTGGCTGGGCTGCGTTCTCCTTTTTTCTTACGAAAAAAAAAGAAGATGGGCCGTAAACAGGGGGTGTTCACGCAGTAAACGGCGGGGTGTGATTAGTAATCGTAAAAAAAAAAACTAGTATAAAAGCTTAAACCGAAAACCCTAATTTTCAACCCTAATCTCTACCCTCTCTCACGCGGCGCCTCACTCCACAACCAACCTAAACCTAATTTTTTACTCTCCTCTGTCTCCACGGCCGATCTCTCCCTCTCTGAACCATTTCATGCTCTCTCTACCTTGATCCTTCTTCCTTTTCTCGCCGCTGTTTCCCTTCTCACAGCCGCATCTCTAGTTTGCTTTCTTCCCCTTCTTCAGCGCCCTAAACCCTGTTCCCTCACATCCTCCACCACCGCGACCCTCAAACCTACTCGCCTCTCACCTCTCTACGCTGCTGCTTTGAAACAGAGAGAGAGAGTGACGCGACCTTTTTCAGCGAGAGGGAGGTGTCTCGCGACTAGGCCGAAACAACGTACGGTAGCGAGGGGGGGTGATGACGGAGCTGGGTGGCCGTGGAGGTATGGTTCGGTTCGTGATGGGTCGCCGGAGTTCATGGTGGAGCTCGCCGGAGAAGACGACCGGAGCTCCGGCGAACACATTAAGGTCAGCTTTGTTTATATTTTTTTTCTGTTCTTAGCCTATTTTCTTTTACACATTTCTTCCTACTATTATTTTTGATTCTGGTTTCTTAATCATCTGATCTGGTTTACTGTCTTTGTTGTGTTGCTTTTTTTTTTTGCTTGTCTTCTAAAAAAACAAACTAATTTTTTAACTAAACAACATATTTCAAACTTAATCCCTCCCAGAACAGAACCTTGCTTTCAACTTGTTTTCATCTTTTGATTTCTTTTTACTGAAACTAGTTTAATGATAATAATAATAATAATAATAATAATAATAAACACAAAAGAACTAAATTTGTTTCTAATACTAATGCTAATATATTTTACAGTAGAACAAACTGCCTATTACTACTAATAAATCGCCTACTAAACTTACTATTACTAATAAAAACGACCAACAAAAAAAACTGACTTGACCAACCTTTTTCCAGAAGAGAAATCAAAAGCCCCTTTTTGTTATGGAGAAAAATCGACCCACCCTACTGCTTTCCAGATTTTAGTGTGTATTTTCTGTCTGTAAAAGATGTCCCCCCATCTCATTTTCGGATTAGCATTTTATAGCAATATTTTGAAACCGAAAATTAATTTCTTGATTCTCTGGTTAATTGCATTGTCTCCTGGACAGCTAGTAGCTGACTCAGGACTGACTCAGCCTCCCTTTTTTTTAGCTGCTGATTTGAATTAGCTGTTTTTCTTTTTTTTTCAGGTTTGGATCCAAGCTCACCAGCAGCTGTAGCAGCTTGGAGTGCTGCTAGGAAACCCCAATATCTGCTCTATGACTTGTATTTTTGGATCTGGCCATTTGGGCCTTTTTTGATGTAATTTTTTTTTGTATTTTTTGGACATTTGGACCTTTGAACTCTCCTAAGTTGTAAATAAAATTAAATAGAATTTTTTGCCATTTTTTGATATTATATTGCTTAAATAAATTATATAAACAAAATAAGATTAATAACAATAAAAAGGAGTCAGGCCAAATACAAAGACGAGAACGGGCCAGACTAAACAAATACGCTAAAACGAGGCCCAAAAATAGAAAAATGGGCATGTTAACTAAAAACGCTAAAAATTAACTTGGAATTGCATTCTTAAGCCCAAATTGAAACGACAAGCCCAATCGCGAGAAAAATGACTTTGGTAGTCCCAATTAGGTTCGACTAAATCCAAATACAAAGATTAAATTGAAGAACACACGAAACGACCGATCATTCGCGTGCATGCCTAATTTAAAACAACGGTATTTCGATTTAGTTGAACAGGGTAATTGAAATTGGCTAGGATTAGTAACTGAGACGCCATACTGATAATTCTCGTAATCACGCGACTTCAAAACACGATTTTAGTAAAATAAACGACTAAAACTAGAAAAAGAAGACGGACAAAATTGGGGTATAACACTTTGTAATGCTCCTGCTACCTTTCAAAGATGCATGATGTCAATCTTTTCTGACTTCATTGAGCAATCAATGGAAGTCTTCATGGACGACTTTTCTGTTTTTGGAGAAACATTCTCATTGTGTCTTTCAAACTTAGAAGAAATTCTTCAAAGGTGTGAAGACACTAACTTAGTGCTTAATTGGGAAAAATGTCATTTCATGGTAAAAGAAGGCATTGTGCTTGGTCATAAAATATCTAAAAAAGGTCTTGAAGTGGACAGGGCAAAGATAGAGGTAATTGAGAAACTACCACCTCCATCAACAATCAAAGGGATTAGAAGTTTTTTAGGTCATGCAGGATTCTATAGGAGATTTATCAAAGACTTTTCAAAAATTTCAAAACCATTGTGTATGCTTTTGCAACATGATGTGCCTTTTAATTTTGATGAATCTTGTGTAGAAGCTTTTCAAAAACTAAAAAAGGCCTTAGTTACAGCACCAGTTGTAGTCACTCCAGATTGGAGTAAGCCTTTTGAACTCATGTGTGATGCTAGTGACTTTGCAGTAGGAGCAGTCCTAGGACAAAGATATAACAAAGTGTTTCATACCATATACTATGCTAGCAAAACACTCATTGAAGCTCAAATGAACTACACTGTAACAAAAGGAACTATTAGCAGTGGTTTTTGCTTTTGAAAAATTTAGATCATACTTGGTTGGCACCAAAGTAATTGTGTACACTGACCATTCTGCCATCAAGTATCTGATTTCTAAAAAAGATGCAAAACCTAGGCTAATAAGATGGGTTCTACTACTTCAAGAATTTGATCTTGAAATAAAAGATAAGAAAGGAGTAGAGAACCAAGTGGCTGATCACCTCTCTAGACTTGAAAGTAATAATGCAGATACAATTGAAGAAATCAAGGAAAGTTTCCCTAATGAAAAATTACTAGCAATTACCTTGAATACAGCCAGTGTTTCTGCACTCAGTGTGGCCACACCTCATGTTTCAACACCATGGTATGCAGACATAGTAAACTTCCTTGTAAGCAAAATTGTACCATGTGACATGAACTATCAACAGAAAAGAAGGTTCTTCCACATAGTAAAACAATACTATTGGGATGACCCTTACCTATTCAAGATATGTCCTGATCAAATCATTAGAAAATGCATTCCTGAAGAAGAACAGCAAGCAGTGCTCCTGCATTGTCATGCTGCACCATATGGAGGTCACTTTGGAAGCCAAAGAACAGCAGCTAAGGTACTTCAATCAGGTTATTTCTGGCCTACTCTATTTAAAGATGCTTATTATATGGTCAAAACCTGTGATAAATGTCAAAGAAGTGGTAATATATCTAATAGACATGAAATGCCTAGGACTAATATTCTAGAAATAGAACTTTTTGATGTTTGGGGCATGGATTTCATGGGTCCTTTTCCACCTTCTTTTGGCAATGAATACATCTTAGTGGCTGTAGACTATGTGTCTAAATGGATTGAGGCTGTAGCACTGCCAAATAATGATGCTAAATCTGTTAGCAAATTTCTTCAAAGAAATATTTTTCCAAGATTTGGTACTCCAAGAGCAATCATCAATGATGAAGGCTCACATTTTTGCAACAAACTTATTGAAAATCTTCTTGCAAAATATGGAGTGAAACATAAGATTGCTACTGCCTATCATCCACAAACAAGTGGACAAGCTGAACTTTCAAATAGGGAAATAAAAAGAATGCTTGAGAAAATGGTTGGACCAAATAGAAAAGATTGGTCCTTACACTTAGATGAAGCATTATGGGCATATAGGACTGCATTTAAAACTCCATTAGGAATGTCCCCCTATAAGTTAGTTTATGGCAAGCCATGTCATCTCCCTGTTGAATTAAAGAACAAGTCATATTGGGCTATCAAAAAGTTGAATTTTGATCTCAAAAAGGCAGGAGAGAAAAGGTTTCTTGAGCTAAATGAATTAGAAGAATTCAGGCATTTCTCCTGTGAGAATGCAGAAATTTATAAAGCTAAAACCAAAGTATGGCATGACAAGAAAATCCAAAGGAGAGAACTTAAAGAAGGAGGAATGGTTCTGTTGTACAATTCTAGGTTGAAACTCTTCCCTGGAAAACTGAGATCAAGATGGTCAGGACCATTCAAATTAGTTAAAATCTACCCCCATGGTGCAGTTGATCTATATGATGCAACCACTGATACCACTTTCAAAGTAAATGGACAAAGAGTGAAAATGTACTATGGAGAGCATGTAGAGAGAGACAAGATCACCACTCACTTTGCAAAACCTTAGACCAAGGTACAAGTCAGGCTGTAAGACTCTTAAAACAAGCGCTTGAGGGAGGCAACCATCACAATATATAGTTAATATTATTATTTTGTGCAATTTCATGTTTTGTTATTTTGCAGGAAAAACAGGACAACAGAGTAGCCAGTGTTTCTACACTTGGTGTTCCCACACTTGATGCAGCCACACTGCCTACTCTGGTGTTAGAATAATTTAGAAGAAAACCGTCACTTGATAAATCATCAACTTAGTGGAATCATCTCTGATCAAGGGTTAGATAGTGGCGTGTCAAGTCTAAACTTCCACGTGTTGGCTTGCATGTTAGGCCACACAACTTAACGGCTATAAACCTCAACTACCAAATCCCACTAACCCTTTCACATACCCTAAGTTTCAATTTTCTTCGTCCCTCCTACAAACCCGATTAAAAATCCTCTCCACTCACAAACAGTTTTTCAATCTCAAACACTCCAAATCATAAATGGCTAAGAAACAAGCTGCCTCTAAGAACACGGGGAAAGGATCCAGTGTGGAAACTCATGCGAAAAAAGGAAAATCAGGAGTACTAGCATCAATGGAAGCAATCCCTGGATGTGAGCACTTTTGGAACATGAAGTTCCTGCCTGAGTGTGGTTTCAACTTCGCAAAGGCTCATCATTCATTCCTCTCCACTGTCAACAACATGCATTGGGAAAGATTTGTTCAAACCCGAGCCTACTACTTGGAGCAATTGGTGCGAGAATTCTACTCAGGAATTTAGAATAACAGAGGAGGTACTGTATTTTTCTCCAAGGTTAGAGGTAAGAAAGTTTTCTTTGACCCTGCTAGAATCAATAAGCACTATGATCTCACATACACTGGTAATGCATTTGAAGTAAAACTAGAGACTTATGGAAAGAAGCAAATGACTAAAATCAAAGAAAGAGTAGCAATAGAAGGATCTCAGTGGGAGAAATTCACAAATACTGAATTCAAACTTAAAACTGGTGAATTGATCCCTGAACTTGGTAGTTGGCATTTATTTATTGATACATCAATTCTCCCTACTTCACACACTTCTACATTATCTAAAGATAGGTTGATTCTTATTGATTCAATCCTATGTGAGGATAATGTAGACATAGGAAAATTGATAGCTAAAGAAATTGTAGAATGTCAAGCCAAGGAATCTGGATTCTTATATTTCCCATGCTTAATCACTGAACTGTGTCAAAAGCAAGGAGTTGTTACTTCTGATCTTGAAAAAGTCTACAGAAAAACCCCTCCTAGTGGTCTGTCTGCTGAAGTTAAAGAAAGAGTGAGGTCAGTGAAAATTAAAAATACTGTAGAGCAGGAAGTGTCTGAACACTTGGTGCAGAAACTCCAAGCTGTCTGGAAATTTCAAAGAGAACAGCATGAATGGTTGAAATTAAAGTTGGATGACCCTGAAGCAGAAATAGAATCCCCAATTTTTCCTAATTGGGTGATTGATGAAAAAGAAGAAGTGAAAAAGGAAACTGATAAGAAAGAGAGGAGAGTAAAGAGAAAGAGAGATACTGAGAAAGAAAAGAAGGGAAAGAAACCAAGAGTGGAGGAAGAAATTAAAGAAGTAAGTGATGAAGATACTGAAGAAGATGAAGAGGCAAGGCAAGCTGTGAAGGATATTGAAAAGGATGAAGAGGAGGATGAATCTGAGTCACTGGAAGTTAGTGACAGTGATGATGATGGCAGTGATGATATGGAAGCTAGTGCCAGAAGAAAGTATGAAATAAGGAAGAAATCTACAAATGAAGCCCAACCACCATCACCACCATCACAACAGCAATCAAACACCCCCTCACCACCATCACAAACCAACATTCCATCCCCCACCGCCCACCATTCCCCCAGTCAAACTTCAACACCAAAAACACCCACAACTCCACCAGAAAATGCTCCCCAATCTGAAAATCCAAAGCAAGATGCACAAGAAGATACAACCATCCCATCCCAGAAATCACCCACCCTACCAACAGAACCTATTGAGCCAACTAACATTGTTTCTGAGAAAGTTCAAATGCAGGTACTCATTGAAGAGCCTGAGAAAGAGAAAGACAAAGCAAGTTCAGAGTTGAAGATAAATACTATCAAAGAGTCTGTTAGTGTTCCCACACCAACTGCTGAAGCTTCAAAATCAACAGTCATGGCAACTAGTCCTGCAGCAACAATCTCTGCAGTTCTGAAAGCCTTAGCAGAGAAGAAACAGATGCTGGGATACACAAGGAGAACAATGAAGCCTGCTCCAACAAAGAAGATGTGGACAATGAGCTCACTTTATGGTGCACAGGGTACAGGGGTACAAGCTGGTGAGAAGGAGGTATCTGAGGAAGCTACACCCAAAGAAGGAGAGAAAGAAGCTGAGAAGGTAGCAGAGCAACAACCAGAGGGAAATGAGCAGCAATCTGAGCAAACTCCAGTGCAGAGTGGTGTACCTGCACCTGAAGTCCAAACACTGGCTACACCAGATGTTCCTGCAGAAGCTACACCTGAAGAGGCAGAAATGCCTGAGGCTACTGTAGATGATCCTGGTGTGCCTACCTCTGATGTGGCCACTGCTAAGAAGCCAAAGAAGACAAGAGCCAAGCATAGCCCTACTGTGAGAGCCAGCCCCAGATTCCAAAACAAAGAGTAAAAGGATACTTTTTAATGTTTATTCCTAAAACTATATTTTGCTTTACTTTTAACTGTTTACAATACTATGTGGTAACTATTACTAGATGTTAAAAACTTTTGTTTGTTTCTCCCAAACTTAGTACTCCCCTGTTTCCTAAACTTAGAGCAGTGGGGACACTGCTCATTTTTAAGTTGGGGGGGAGAGTGGAGAATAGTATGTATTTTGTGTATGCACTATATTTGCAGCATGTTTTGAACCTAGTACTAATATATATGTATGAATATAAAAATATGTTTGAGTAAGTATTTATAGCATGTGAGTATGTAGTGTTAGTATGTTTTAAGTTTTAGATGTACTTAACAAAGCATGATAATTTGTATTAACATGGTGAATTAAGTGCATCAATTTGTTTTTAGAATTAAAATGATTATGAAACATGATCAATTCATATTTTTCTCAAAAATTGAAGAAGTGTATCAATGAGTCAATTTTTAAATGATGAAAACAAAAAACACTCAAAAATACCAAAAATTTCCCAAAAAACAAAAAAAAAAGAGCTACACTTGCCTGAGTCATATAAACTGAACCTGTCCCTTAAGTGCAATTTGGTTTGAAAAATATGAACAAAGTTCAAAGAGAAAAAGAAAAGAAAAACAAACCAAGAAAAAGAAGAAAATGCATGTGGAGGTCAGTGAGGAAGGCAGTGTACGCTACCAAAAATACTCAAAGAGTTCCAAGTGTGGCAACACTTAGTGTGCCAACACCATCTACATCAAAAGGCACCTACACTCAAAATAAGGTGAACCTACAATCCAAAAATGATGTTTTTGCACTCACTGCATTACATCAACAAAAATCAAACACCAAGAATAGAAATAAGGTATTGGCTCAACAAGTTGGAACACCAAAAGCCCTTTGTTGTGCATAAGAGTCCCCTAAATACTTGAAGAAATTGTTAGTCTCGGCCATATTTTGAAAAATCTCTAAGAGTGACCAAAAGAGTTCCATCTTTTTCAAAAAGCTAAGGAAAAACTCTTTGTTCAGTTAAGGAACCAATTAGAAACTCAATGGGCCACACACTCACACAAATGAGTTTTTATAACTCTGAATGTTTTAAAGCAAGGGCATGGAAGAAAAAACACCAAAAGAGAAAGGCTCATTACAATACACTTCAAACACTTCTTGAAAAACATGAGTTGAGATGTCTTCATAATTATATAAGTTTTGTGTTTTGTTTCTTGTCGTTGCTTGAGGACAAGCAACAATTTAAGTTTGGGGGTGTGACAACTCTATTTTATATAGAGTTATTCATACAATCAAGCTTGAGTTATTGCTTATTTTCAAGAACATTTATATATATTTATAGCTTATTTATCAAGGAACAGCATTCTAAATATTCAAATGGATAAAGGGCAATGATCTAGGCAAAATGCACACATCTTGTTAGGTTTGATGTTTTTGTTCAGTGCAGCTACTGCAGGAGTGGAAACACTGCCAACACCAGGAGTGGAAACACTAGGAGTGGAAACACTGCCAACACCTGCTAAATTCTGCAGTTTATACCAAAACATTCAAAGACCATTTCAATGCTTCCACACTTGATTTGTGATGTCATGCCTAGTCACCTGGAGCTGAGCCACTTGCTGAAGTCGGCGATACACATATAAATCAAGTTGCAAGACTCAAACTTATCTAAAAGACATGTGGCACTTCTCCAATGGACCTCATCTTTTGTTATGCATCCAAGCGACCAAACCTGTGCAGCTTGCTTGATTGGTTGTCAACAAATTAACCATGTTCGGTCTCCTCAGCTGATCTTTCACGCCAAAGGAAACCCCTTGCAAGAGGAAAGCTTTCAAGCCTATAAATAGATATCATATCTTCACAAGAAAAGAATCCTATCTTCTATCATCTTTCACATCTTTACATCCTTTATCTTTTCGCTTAGTTTAGGTTTAGTTTATTTTCATTTCAAGTTTCTAAGAAGAGGAAGGTGAGGAAGTGCTTGACAACCATTCCCTTCACTTCTACTTTGAAGAAATTCGTGTAAAAAATCTTTATTGTACTTCAACTTGGGAACTTAATGCAAAAGATCTTCTATTCAAGTAATCTCTACTCTTTTAAGTTCTTTTGTTTTATTATTCATTTACTTATGTTCTTTGCACATTCTTTGTTTTATAACATGAGTAACATGAGCTAAATTCCCTTAAGTTGAGATGTTCTAACCTTGTAATGAACTTCTAAATATGTTATTATGGTTTATGTAGTGTAAACACTTTAAACTCTTGCATAACACTTCTTTCAACTTATTCTGGAATTGATCACTTTAGAATAGGTAAAACTTGTAGCAGCAGACATGGGCTACATTTATGAACTCAAGAGTTAATAGGGACAAGTATTTAATAAAGGAAACTTTGTTAAACACATGCTAAAACCTAGACATATGATAGCATAGTCCTTAGGATAATAAAATTACAAGAGTGAACCTATTTAGCAACTTGGATCATTGTTAGGAGGCAAGGGAGGAATTGACAAACCTTTCTTTACTGTAAAAAACAAAGATCATAAGAGCTTCTAATGAAACTCTGAAGAGAAGTGCTGAAAGGCACAAACTGATGCACCTACATCCAGTGTTCCCACACTACATACTCCATTAAAACACTTAGAAGTAAAGTACTTGGTGAAAACATCTCAACTACTTTTTCCAACTGATTTCTCACACATTTTATTGCTTATTATTATTTTACTTACTTTGAAAACTCCAAACCAAAAATACTGAATAGTGTAGACACACTAAGTGTACACTTTGAACTACAAAAATTTACAATACATAATCCCTGTGGGTTCGACCTTTCTTATCACTTTATTACTTGTGTGACTATGTATACTTGTAGGAGAAAGCGCTGCTCATTGCCTTAGCGCATTTTCGAATGGGCAGCGCTTTCTCCTAAAAGCGCTGCCCATTGTGTAATTTTTTTTTTCTGTTTTTGTTATTTTCCTTTTTACAATTGCAATTTTCCTAGACATATATACTCATAACTAACTTAGCTATATGTATCCAAAAAGGCAAATCAAACATTATGAGAAAAATCAAAACCAGCTAATCAAACATTCCAATCATAACTAACTTAGCTATATGTATCCAAAAAGGCAAAATCAAACATTATGTATCCAAAAAGGCAAATCAAACATTCAGCAATTCATTCCCAATTCATTCCAATTCATTCCATTTCTACACTTGAACCAAAACAAACTAACTAACAAGTTATTATCCAATTCATATGTACCCAAAACTAGCTAAACTTACAATATGAACCAAAACTAGCTAACAAGTGCTTAAGTTTCCCAATTCATTCCATTTTTTACACTTGAACCAAAACAAACTAGCTAACAAGTTATTATCCAATTCATATGTACCCAAAACTAGCTAAACTTACAATATGAACCAAAACTAGCTAACAAGTGCTTAAGTTTCCCAATTCATTCCATTTCTACACTTGAACCAAAACAAACTAGCTAACAAGTTATTATCCAATTCATATGTACCCAAAACTAGCTAAACTTCAATATGAACCAAAACTAGCTTAGTTGTATGTATCCAAATCAAACGCTAACAACTTACAGTATTACATATTCTATCCAAAATAAAAAAAAACGGGAGACATAACGGCACCACTCTCCTCTAACCTCAACTAGCTGTTCCTCAGAGTATGTCTTCACCCGACAATCAGGAAAATACTGAAATTATATAAATAAATAAAATTAGAATTGAAATGGTTAAATGGAATTAACTATTATTATATCAAAATCAAAAAGAATTCTAGATACCTGTCGGGGAATAATCGTTTGGTTGTGAGTAATAATTTCCTTCAAAAATTTCATTACATAATACCCACAATCATTGCTATTGGGTTGTTTTGGACACTACAAAACAAAACATTAGTTAGATGTTAAATTTAATTTAATACATTTTTTCACAAAATAATGTAATTAAATATATAAGAACATTGATTAAAAACTTACAACTATCGGTATCCATTTGGTCTTTGATTGTTCCACTCCCCAATATGTTTTCAAACAACTGAACACAATGACATATAACTATATTATTCGAAATACATATATACGTATATAAGTAAAACAAAGAAATATGTAGAGGGATCGAAATACACACACCTATTATATAACTTGATCAACTCGGGGTAGTTGTTGAAATGACCATGCAATGGATCAATGAAGTACACCGTATCTCTCCCCGGATTTATTGCTAACAGAATCCAATGTTCCCTACAAAATAAGATTTTGAATAAGTAATTGACTAGTATTTAAAAAATGCATGTTATATAAGAATGGATTAAATCTCTCACTGAAAGAGACACGGTGCCAAAAACATGTAATCATCGCTTTTACTTTGAACTTCCCAGAAGCGTCGAGTGATATAATTTTTAACCTCTGTCTTGTTTTGTTCCACAAGCATCTCATAATTACGCAGCTTCTGGGACATATCATGCAGGTGTGTATTATCCGGACACATGAACACAAATCTCAGTGTCTGTTCCGAAGGGACCAAAATGTCCTCGTACAAGTACCTATAATTAGAGATATATACAAATTAAATTAACGATTTAATAAAAAAAATTCAATGATGTCAAATAATCAATTACATACGTACCTGACATATGCTCTAATAGCAGTACTGGTTGCCCAGTTCATTTTACATACATCACTGATATCCTCACGTCTGATCGACAGTGTTTGACCTAAAGTCCCAAAAATTTGGTCATCCATCTCTAATTCAAGCGGGATTGCCTTGCCACAATTAGAGAAGGGGAGGGCTGAGTCACTTTTGGAGGAGGGGTGGGCTGGGTCACTTTTGGAGGAGGGGCGGGCTGAGAATTTTGTGTAGAAGGGCCGGACCGAGACACTTTCTTGCCAATAGATTTTGCCTTGCCAACACTTATGCTTTTAGATTTTGCATTTTTGCGTACCTATATATTAAAAAAAAAATAATTACTCAGTTAGCACACAATATATGACAAAAAATAATAATTAGTTACAAGTATATTGTCACTTACCACAAGGTGTGTTGGCCATGCCACAAAGGTACCAACTACATTATCCACATTCAGTAAATCTATACTGACATTTGGAACAGGCAATTGTGCATTCCCCACAATCGCACAGTCAACTCTGACTCTAAGATGATCTGGAGGTAGGGGTAAATTGTGCATCAATGGACCCAATTGGTTACATATGAAGCCTATTGCAACCATTTGATGTGGGTTTGAGATATACAATTCACACTCACACTCATTGTTGTCCTAAATCAATTATAAACAAAAAATAATAAAGACATTATTTGATGTAATAAGAAAGAGAGTTTAAAAATTAATTCATTATTTATTGTATAAAAAACAATTAATACCTTAGTTGACGGAATTGTGCAACTATCTCGTGCGCTATTTGTGGCAGGGGATGATGGTACCGCAGGCGCTGAAACCTTCGCATATTGCAGTTTGAAATCACTAAGTTCAGCCCTTAGACCTTCATACAATACTCGCAACTCTCTACTTTGTTGACAATCATCCTCACCATGAGTTTGCTTTTTTGGTCCAAGGTAGTGGGTTGGATTAACGCCAAATCCACAACCCCTTGTACGGCCCGAGTATTCTCCCCTTTCCAAGGCACGAGAAAGAATTTCCTTTTCAGAGCAATCTGTGATCTCTCCCTGTGACACAGACTGTGATATGGTTTCCTAATTCACAAAAAAAAGTATAATAAAATTATTATACATTACAAAGATCATAAAAATTTTAAAAGTTTTTGAAATACTTACAATTCTATGGGTCACCTCCTTAGTTTTGGGATCCACAATCTCCCCATCCTTGTTTTGTCGGGCCTCTACCCACAAAACATGCCGCTCAATACTTTCTTTATGACGATCTTTCCCACTCTCCTCCAACTATATTTAAATTTACCAAATGTTAAGACATTATAAATCAAAAGATTCATTAAACAAAAAGAAATCAAGTTTATTGTGTCTTACCAATCTTTCTTCAATAATTTGATATCCACTAGCACCACCTCTATACGGGTACTCACAACATGAAGCTCTCCCTCGATTCTGTTGGCTTGTTTTCTATTTAGAGAGATAAGTATACATTAATGCATAATATATAATTGTCAAATATATTTTAAGTTATAACTTAATAGATTATAGTACTAACCAAGAATTCTAGATCTTCAGTGCGTTTTCTAACAAATATACCCCAATCCTCCTTTGTAATAAATCCACTATATAGTGGTGGAGGCTCCCATATGATGTTTCCACTATGATCTCTGAGATATTTATTTGTTAGACTAGTCCTGAAATTCCGATGTAACTTTCCCGCTTCCTTCATTAACCAGATTTTTCGAGTCTCGTCCACGTCAAAAAATTTCTGCTTAGACATATTCAATGAAAATGATATAAATATATATGGTTACAAAATTATTAAATAAGATAACTAAAGAGATATAAAATTATATACCTGTATTGTTAACCAGAACTCCTCTTTTTGTTTCCACAAAATGGCATTTTTTTTGTCATTCCAATTAGTGATTGTAATTGGTATCATTTGTTTTACCTTACTACCAACAAAGGTAATCAACTGTGTGCCATTTCTTCCAATTGGCTGACCCTTAACATTCCACTCGACCTGCATTATGTCATTAGTTAATTAACTATCAAACAATTAAAACTAAGTATTGAATTAAGTTAATTAGTAACTTACTGATAAGGGTCCTTTTCCTTTATTTATCCGACCGATGATATCTTTTTTGACAGTCATTCCACGGGGACCATGCTTCCTGATATAGTCTCCAACATCACTCTCATGACCGCTGTCATCATGCCCACTACCATGATCATTATAATCTTCCATCTGACCTGCAATAAAATAAATAACCAGTCAAGAAAAATAAATAACCAGTCAAGAAGATGAAAACTATGTAAATAACTAGTCAAGAAGATGAATAATCATTGTTATTGTTATATTTATTGATGTAAGAAAACTATGTAAAAAAATAAATAATCATTGTTATTGTTACCTTTTCCTTTTCTTGGAGATAATTTTATTTGCAATTCGCTTCTTGGTACTTTGTTTTTGACGAATCGTAATTCCATCACTATGATCCTTTCTAACATACACAACATCCTCTCTTTCCCCTACTATTGGTAGTGATGTCCCGAAGAAAGGGTCGTCCTCAATACCATCATCATCGGTTGATTGATCATAAATGTCAGTCACCAATTTTTTATTTGTCAATAAAACAATGGACCAATTGATATCAACGGGATCAGTGACATAAAACACTTGTTGAGCTTGGGATGCCAAAATAAAAGGCTCATCTTTATATCCTAACTTGTTGAAATTCACTCGCATGAACCCCGACTCATCAATCTGTAAATCATTATTATTGTCAACCCACTTACATTGGAACACAGGCTCCTGAAACATGTTGTAATCCAACTCCCATATGTGTTCAATGACCCCGAAGTATGACGTATTCGCGTATATGGGATTTCTGTCTTTGGCACTTGATGTATGCATAGCTTGAGCTACAAGAGTCACCCCACTATTTTGCATTTTACTCTGATCATCATGGTTTTTTGTATAGAACGTGTACCCGTTCATTAGATAGCTGGTAAGAGAAAACAGATATATTTGGACCTTTTGCTAACCATCTCAATCTTTCTGAAATCGAGGTAGGATTCATAGCAAACTCGAAATCAATGTGCTCTTTTAGCCACACTATGAAACTCCGATTGTGTTCTTTTGTTAACCAAACTTGACCCTTATATGGGTGATCACTCTTAAGTATGTCCATGTGCTTGGCAACATATGAATCAACCTCACTATCATTGTGCAAAACATATAAGTGTGCTTGATCTAGTTCTTTCCTTGATACCATAACTATTTTAGTTCCTGACATCCCTTTACTAATGCTTCCTAAGTGACGAGACCTTGGCAGTCCCACGGAATATTCAAGACTAGATAGATAGCCGGTGCAGAACTCAATAGCTTCTTCAACTATGTAGCGCTCAACAATACACCCCTCGGGTCGTGATCGGTTTTTAACATATCCTTTTAATATCTTCATGTAACGCTCAAACGGATACATCCATCTCATGTAACATGGGTCACACAATTGTGTCTCTCTAATCAGATGAACTATAAGATGAATCATTATGTCAAAAAACGAAGGTGGGAAATACATCTCAAGCTCACACAAAGTGACGGTAATTTCTCTTTGCAATGATGGCAGCTTTCCAGGGTCAATCACCCTACTACAAATCGCCTTAAAAAAGAAACAAAGTTTGGTTAGGGTCTGGTGCACTTTCTTAGGCAAAATGGATCGTATACCAATGGGTAGCAAATTCTCCATTAGAACATGACAATCATGGGACTTTAAAGACTTTAACTTGAGGTCTTTCATCGATACAAGGTTCGTAACATTTGAAGAGTACCCCTCTGGAACTTTAACTCCATGAAGAAACTTACAAAACACGGTCTTCTCCTTTTTAGATAGAGTATGAGCTGCCGGAGGTAGATATGTACGTGTACCCTTCTTTATCGGACCCAATTCTGGTCTCAACCCCAAACTAAGCAAGTCCAACCTCGAGTTGATGGTATCTTTAGTCTTTCCTGGTATATTGAGTAAAGTACCAATGACACTTTCAAAAACATTTTTTCCAACATGCATCACATAAATGAAGTGCCTTACATATAATAACTTCCAGTATGGCAACTCAAAGAAAATCGACTTTTTCTTCCACCCCCGTTTGGCAAGCTCTCCGGCAAAAGGCTTCCCAAATTTAATGTTCAAATCTTTCACTTTTTCAAATAGTTGTTCGCCCGTCAAAGGCATGGAAGCTTTACGGGTTTCGGTATTCCCATTGAATGCATTTTTCAACAGTCGATACTGATGAGTAGATGGCAAAAATCTACGATGACCAGGGTAGATATTCTTCTTACCATGTTTCAACCACATCCAATCAGTGTTATCTTCACATATAGGGCATGCACACTGACCTTTGTTACTATACCCAGATAGATTTCCATAAGCTGGAAGGTCATTAATTGTGCCAAAAATCATAGCCCTCAGGGTGAAACTTTCTTCTCTGAACCCATCATACACCTCTACTCCAGTCTCCCACATTAACTTCAAGTCTTCAATTAAAGGAGCCAAGTATACATCAATATCATTTCCTGGTTGGTTGGGCCCAGAAATTAACAATGACAACATCATATATTTGCGTTTCATGCAAAGCCATGGAGGTAAGTTATAGATCGCCAAAATCACGGGCCAAGTACTATGGGAGCTACTCTGAATACCGTGCGGGTTAAATCCATCAGCAAACAATGCAAGTCGTAGGTTTCTTGAATCCAACCCGAAATCAGGAAAATCAATATCAATTTTTTTCCACTGCAGAGAATCCGCCGGGTGTCGTAGCATGCCATCTTTAATCCTTCCATCCTCATGCCATGTCAAGTGTTTTGCATCTTCTGAACTACGGTACATGCGCCTAAATCGAGGAATTATGGGAAAATACCACAACACCTTTTCTGGAGCAGATTCTTTCTTTTTATACCGCGATGCGGTACATTTAGGACACAACTTTAATAATGCATGTTCATTTCGAAATAAAATGCAATCATTGGGACAAGCGTGTATCTTCTCATAGTTCAAGCCAATGGACCCTAACATTTGTTTTGCATCATACGTCCGAGAAGGGAGCACATTATCCTTCGGCAACATTTCTTTCAATAGTGCGAGTAATTCCGTAAAGCTCTTATCCGTCCATCCGTGGCAAGTTTTCAAGTTATACGACTTTATCACAGCCAATAATTTTGTGAATTCAGTACAACCCGAATACAACGGTGTCTCCGCATCCGTTATCAACTTCTCAAACATTTGAGGACAGTCATTAAGATCGTCTTCAACAGCCTTTGCCATCTCTTCAAATTCGTCCCCATCCAATGTAGGTCTTTTGATAACTCATGTTTATATGAGTTATTTATACTTATTCAAAGTTAAATCATGCAAGTTCTCTGGCAATAGTAGGTTGTTTCTATTAAGTTTCTGTTAGTTTATTGCTTTTTAGTTAGAAAGGGGCTAAATTACAAGTTCTAGGCATTTTGGTGCCAATTGGCGCCTTTGTGAGCGTTTTGATGCTTCTTGTGTTTGTGCAGTAATCTGAACGTGGCAGCGTCTCTCATCACGTCTGAAGAAGGACAGCAGAGCAAGAAAATAATATATATCATTTTGGCGCGCATGTAATGATGACCAGAGATCTGGAAATGAAGAAGATCTTCTCTTTCTTCAGCACTGACGCGGCTGACGCACTGTAGCAGTGCGGTGTCACTTCAGGGCAGAGTCAACTCGCAAGCAAGCTTGGAAGGTGGGGGAATGACATCAGCAGCATGTGACCTCTTTTGACCATGGCTATTCTCTCTCTATAAAAAGGCAAGGGTGCTCCATGCGGAACATACACGACTCCATTCATCATCCACCTTCCCCCATTTTTCAGAGATAGTTTTCTGAGAGAAGTTCTGGACACAGACTTCTTCATTTTTAATTCTCTCAAGGCCCCAATTTCCATATCCATTCGCAGCCATTATTGTAAAGCCCAGACGTTGTAACGTCTTTACAGCGTGCATGAAGGAAGGCCACTTAGGCGTATCTTTTGCGTTTAGTCTCCTTTTCTCTATGTACGGTATTTGGATTTTAACTCCTCTTATTTCTGTAAGGATGCTCAGCATGAGCTAAACAATTTGTAGTTGGGTTGCTGTTTTGCATGTAATGAACCTCTAGTTTAATGTTATGAAGTATTGATGTTTATGCGTTTTAAATCTTTGCATGTTAATATTTCCAAACTTGTTTTGAACTGATCACTTAAAATAAGTAGATTCATAGGTACAGACATGGTCTATGAAAAGAACTCAAAGATTTATGTGAATGAAAAGGTGCACTAAAGACATTTAGGCATTTTTATCTAAGTCTAGACATAGAATGGATAATAGTTCATAGGACATTGCTGTGGGTACTTAAAATACAGGAGTAGGCCTACTTAGAACCTAGACATAGGAATTCTAGTACTTGAAGCTCTGACGTTTTGTGACTGAAAAGCACAGCTCTTTTGCAACAGCGTTCAAACGTTATAACGTCTATACAACATAGCATTTGTACGTATTAACGTGTAAACGTTATAACGTCTGACTAGAGGAGATTTACTTGCATGCAGCAATCCAACTCATACTCTTCCATATTAACACCCACTTCTCATTTACTTGCTTTATTTATGTTCTTAGTCTTAATATCAACTTTTAGTGTCGATTTGTTACCTGTTTCACTTGTGTTTTAAAGACTTGAACTCTGAAAGTTAATCAGTCCTCGTGGGAACGATCTCTTACTTTTTATCCACTTTATTACTTGTACGACGTGTATACTTGCACTGACATTGCGACTATAGCACACACGAGCGCGAACAAGTTTTTGGCGCCGCTGCCGGGGACTGTATTTAACTTTTATTGTTCAACAATAATTAAAACACTAGGTGAAAGAATTCTGCTGTGTTGTTTGTTGTTTTTGTGAGTGAACAGGTAAACGCTACAGCGTATGCTTAGTTCCAGTTCAAGCTCTAGTTCAACAGAACCAGGGAGTGGATCTGAACCTGAATTCTACCCAGAGCCTGAAAGAACCTTCAGGCGACTAAGGAGACAACAAAGGCTAAGAAGGCAGCAACAACAACAGCAAGTTCAGCCACCAATCATGTCTGAACATGGTACTGGTGGTAGAAGCTCTAGAGGTGGACGTACTCCAAGAGGAGGAAGGCACTCTGATGCTGGAGGACGTGGTCGTGGACCACAAACTCATACAGAAACCTATGTTGATGATGAACACTGGCAGAGACAGCAACTCATCAATGCAGGGCCACAAGACATGGTCAATGACAGGGACAGGCCTATGCGTGATTATGCCGTGCTCAATCCTGCACATTTACAAACAGGCATTGCAAGACCACCTATTCATACTGGTCACTTTGAATTCAAGCCAATGATGTTCCAAATGTTGCAGACTGCAGGGCAATTTGGGGGTTTCCCTCAAGAAGATCCTTATGCACATCTAAGGCAATTTTTGGATGTGTGTAGCAACTTTGTCATCCCTGGAGTCTCAGAAGATGCCTTCCAACTGAAGCTATTTCCATATTCTCTTAAGGACAAGGCCAAGAATTGGTTGAACTCCTTAGAGCCAAATTCAATTCATACGTGGGATGAGCTAGCTGAGAAATTTCTTGGAAAATACTTCCCTCCCAACAAAAATGCCAAGTTAAGAAATGACATCACTTCCTTCAAACAAAGAGAAGGGGAATCATTATTTGAGGCTTGGGAAAGATGGAAGGAATTACTAAGAATGTGCCCACACCATGGCATTCCCGTAGTTATTCAAATGGAGACTTTTTATAATGGTCTAGATCAACCTACCAGGCTTATACTTGATGCTTCATCAGGCGGTGTCATCTTAAACATGTCTTTCTCTGAGGCATGCAGACTTATTGAAGACATAGCCACTCACAACGCCCATTGGCCTTCTGATAGATTTACTCCTGGAAAGAAGGCTGGTGTCCATGAGATAAGTGAAGTAACTGCCCTTTCTGCTCAGGTTGCTTCTCTGACCAACATGATTAAGAACTTGAGCACTCCAAACGTGGCCACGTCTGAACCACAGACTGCTGCAGCTATTGAGCCAACACCATCTGGGGGAGTAGTGTGTGTATATTGTGAAGGAGGGCATGTCTACGAAGAGTGTCCCCATAACCCCCAGTCTATAAACTTTGTATCACATAACAAAGGTAACAGTCCCTTCTCCAACTTGTACAATTCAAATTGGAGAAATCACCCAAATTTTAGTTGGAAGAACAACAATTCTTTGAATGCTAGCAATGCTGCTCCTGCAATACCCCCAGGATTTCCCCCTCAACAACAAAAGCAGTATACGCAGAATAACAACAACAGCAATTTGGAAGCCTTGATGAAAACTTTCATAAGTGATTGTAGGGCAACCTTACAGACCCATGAGTCTTCAATCAAAACTTTGGAGAACCAAATTGGACAGATAGCCTCAGCTCTTACTCAAAGACAGAATGGATCTCTTCCATCCACAACTGAAACACCATCTTCATCCAAGTCAAATGATAAAGATGTGGTGAATGCACAGGTAAATGCTATCTCATTAAGAAGTGGCACTGAGTATCCAGAACCATCTATGCCTAAGGAATCTGAGGTGCCAGACAAGGAAAAAGAGAAAAACAAAGGTGGAGAAAAAGAGAAGAATATTCCAGACATTGTGATGTCTAAGCCAGACGTTACAACGTCTAGTTCTGAACCAGGAATCAAGACTGTTCCTAAGCTTGTACCTGAATATCCTCCTCCACCCTACCCTCAAAGACTCAAGAAAGCTCATGAAGACAAGCAATTCAGCAGGTTCATGGAGATGCTAAAACAGCTGCACATAAACCTTCCCTTGGTTGAAGCTCTACAACAGATGCCAAACTATGCCAAGTTCCTAAAGGATATCATCACCAAAAGAAGAAGGCTAGGGGAGTTTGAAACTATTGCTTTAACTGAAGAATGTAGCTTAATCATGCAGAATAAACTCCCTAGAAAACTGAAAGATCCTGGCAGTTTTACTATACCATGCTCCATTGGAGATTTTTACCTTGGCAAAGCTTTATGTGACTTGGGGGCAAGTATTAACTTGATGCCCAAGTCCATTTATGAAAAACTTGGTATAGGAACTGCCAGACCTACTTCTTTAAGTCTTACATTAGCTGATAAAAGTAGAGTTTATCCTGAGGGCATATTAGAAGATGTTTTGATTAAAGTTGACAAATTCGTTTTTCCAGTGGACTTTGTTATTTTGGATTTTGATGCAGATAAGGAAGTTCCTATCATCTTGGGGCGACCATTTCTAGCCACTGGAAGGACACTCATTGATGTGCAGAAAGGAGAATTAATCATGAGGGTCAATGACCAAGAAGTCAAATTCAACGTCCTCAACGCACTCAAGTATCCAGAACCTAACACAGAAGAATGTTCCTTTGTGGTTGCCCTTGACCATGTGGTTCAAAAGCAATTCAATAAAGATAATGACCACTTGGAAAATATTCTAGGCAATGATGAGATTCAAGAATTGTTATCAGAAGAAGCTGATCAGTCAAACGTTACAACGTCAACCACAGACGTTGTCACGTCTGATTCCCATGTACCCAGGGCGTGGACAAAGAAGTATGAATCCTTGGGGAAAGAAGACTCCAATCTCAAGAAGATAGTACCATCCATTGAAGAACCACCCACTCTGGAATTGAAAGTGTTGCCTGATCACCTGAAGTATGCCTTTTTAGGGGAAAATGATTCTTTACCAGTGATCATTTCTTCTAACCTCTCACAAGAGCAGGAAAGTGATCTCCTTAGCACCTTGAAAAGGCACAAGAAAGCCATTGGTTGGCAAATGGCAGATATCAAAGGTATCAGTCCCACAATCTGTATGCACAGAATTGTCTTGGAAGAGAATGCAAAGAACAGCATTGAAGGACAAAGGCGATTGAACCCGATAATGAAGGAGGTGGTCAAGAAAGAAATCATCAAATGGTTAGATGCAGGAATCATTTATCCAATTAGTGATAGCTCATGGGTGAGCCCAGTTCAATGTGTGCCAAAGAAGGGTGGAGTTACTGTCGTAACCAATGAAAAAAATGAATTAATTCCAACAAGAACTGTGACTGGATGGAGGATATGTATGGACTACAGGAAGCTGAACAAAGCAACCAAGAAGGACCATTTTCCTCTGCCATTTATTGACCAGATGTTGGATAGACTTGCAGGCAAAGAATTCTATTGCTTCCTTGATGGTTACTCAGGATATAACCAGATAGCTATTGTGCCTGAGGACCAAGAGAAGACCACATTCACTTGTCCTTATGGTACCTTTGCCTTCAGAAGGATGCCATTTGGATTGTGTAATGCGCCTGCAACATTTCAGAGGTGTATGATGGCTTTATTCTCAGATTTTATTGAAAAATCCATGGAAGTTTTCATGGATGACTTTTCAGTCTATGGAGACTCATACAAGGCATGCTTGGATAACTTAGAAGGAGTCTTAATAAGGTGTGAAGAAACCAACTTAGTACTCAACTGGGAGAAATGCCACTTCATGGTTCAAGAGGGAATTGTTTTGGGGCATAAAATTTCAAAGAAAGGGTTGGAGGTGGATAAAGCGAAAATTGATGTTATTGACAAATTACCTCCACCTACAACTGTCAAAGGTATTAGAAGTTTCTTAGGGCATGCTGGTTTTTACAGAAGGTTTATCAAGGATTTCTCAAAAATTTCCAAACCTTTGTGTCTGCTGCTGCAACGTGATAACGTCTTCAACTTTGATGAGCATTGTCATGAAGCCTTCCAGAAATTGAAGAATGCCCTTGTAACAGCTCCTGTGATAGTCACTCCTGACTGGTCCAAACCATTTGAATTAATGTGTGATGCGAGTGACTACGCTGTGGGGGCCGTATTGGGTCAAAGGTATGGCAAAATTTTTCACTCTATATACTATGCTAGTAAAACCTTAGATGATGCCCAATTAAATTATACTGTAACTGAGAAAGAGTTACTGGCTGTTGTATTTGCTTTTGACAAATTTAGATCATACTTGGTGGGTGCAAAAGTTATTGTTTTTACTGATCACTCAGCCATCAAGTATTTGATTTCAAAAAAAGATGCAAAGCCACGACTCATTAGATGGGTTCTCCTCCTCCAAGAATTTGACTTGGAAATTCATGATAAAAAGGGGGTGGAGAACCAAGTTGCTGATCATCTTTCTAGGCTTGAGAATGTTGATGCAGGTACAGGTGCAGAAGAAATAAAAGAAAATTTCCCTGATGAAAAACTGCTGACAGTAGCCACAGTAGCTGAAGACGTTACCACGTCTATGACTATTTCTTCAAACGTTATAACGTCTGATACTACTGCTCCCTGGTATGCTGATATAGTTAACTTCCTAGTCAGCAAGATGGTGCCTGTGGATTTCAACCATCAGCAAAGAAAAAAATTCTTCCACACCGTGAAGCACTATTTTTGGGATGAGCCCTATCTATATAAGATGTGTCAAGATCAGTTGCTTAGGAGATGCCTGGCTGAAGAGGAACAACTCCATGTATTACAACAATGTCATGCATCACCTTATGGAGGACATTTTGGAGGAACCAGAACTGCAGCAAAGGTGTTACAGTCAGGATACTATTGGCCAACACTCTTCAAAGATGCTCATGAATTAGTAAAAAGATGTGACAAATGCCAAAGAGCTGGAAACATCTCCAACAAGCAAGAAATGCCATTGACAAATATTCTTGAAGTGGAACTGTTTGATGTTTGGGGAATGGACTTCATGGGGCCATTTCCTATGTCTCATGGAAATTTATACATTTTGGTAGCTGTGGATTATGTGTCAAAATGGGTGGAAGCCATTGCATTACCCAATAATGAGGCCAAATCAGTCAGCAAATTCCTGAAGCAAAACATCTTCACAAGATTTGGTACTCCAAGAGCTATAATCAGTGATGAAGGCTCTCACTTTTGTAACAAGCTGATTGAGAACTTATTGGCTAAGTACGGAGTGAAGCACAAGATTGCTACAGCTTATCACCCACAGACAAGTGGTCAAGCAGAAATTTCCAACAGAGAAATTAAAAGGATACTTGAGAAGATGGTTGGTCCAAACAGGAAGGATTGGTCCCTGCACCTTGATGATGCATTGTGGGCGTACCGAACAGCATTTAAGACACCACTGGGCATGTCACCATACAAGTTAGTCTTCGGAAAAGCTTGTCACCTGCCCATTGAGCTCCAACACAAAGCTCACTGGGCACTGAAGCAACTGAACCTAGATCATTCAAAGGCTGGAGAAGCAAGGCTCCTTCAACTAAATGAGCTAGATGAATTCAGGCACACTGCCTATGAGAATTCAAAAATGTATAAAGAGAAAACCAAGAAGTGGCACGATCAGAGAATTCAAAGAAGGGAGCTAGTAGAGGGACAATCAGTTTTGTTGTTTAATTCAAGATTAAAGTTGTTCCCTGGGAAGTTAAAATCAAGATGGTCAGGACCTTTCAAGATAGTAAAAGTCTACAGTCATGGTGCTGTGGATCTGTTTGATGAGAAAACTAATTCCATTTTCAAGGTCAATGGCCAAAGAGTGAAGCATTACCATGGAGAACATGTGGTTAGGGACAAGACCACAGTGACTCTCAACAACCTCTGAATTCAAAAAAAAAAAAGGGGATAGTCTGGCTGAAGACTCTTAAAGCAAGCGCTCTTGGGAGGCAACCCAATGGTTTTTACTAACCAGCAATTTTGTGTCTTTAAATTTTTGTGCAGGATTGGGAGCTGAAGTAGTAAAAACGTTATAACGTCTCTGTGTGTCTAGGACGTTGTCACGTTCGCTGCCTGGGTAAAATTTTAAATGAAAAAGAAAAGAAAATGAGTCAAGCAGTTTTCAAATGAAACAATTTTTAATGCATTTTTTTGAGACGTGACTGCCAAAGTGACCATGACGTCACTTCCAACGGTTACCCCTTTTTCCCAAACCCACGCCACCACCTACTTCCCAACTTCCCATAAAACCTCCCCAATAGACACACACCAGTTACAATCATAAAAACCACCTTCATACACTTTCAGAAACCGCAATCTTATACCTTCTCCCAACCCCAAATCGCAAATCTCAATCTCAAATCCCCCACTCTCCAGAAAACTCATACAATCACCATGACTAAAACAAAGCAAGCTGCAGTAAAATCATCTGGTAAAGGAAAGAACGTCAACCCAAGTTCTTCTTCTGTTCCAAACCCAAAAATCCCCATTCCTTCAAAGAAGAAAGCCTTGCTGCCAGAAAGGGGTTTTAGCTTGGAAAACCCAAATCCTGACTTTATCGCAACAGTGGCAGCATTGGGATGGCAGAAATTTGTAGTTCACAGAAAGGAATACATTGCAACTCTGGTGCATGACTTTTATAAAGGAATCGTTGAAAGAACCGATGGAGAACTTTCAAGCACCTCCATCGTACGAGGTGAGGAAGTCAAATTTGGTGTAAGAGTCATAAATGACTACTTTGGGCTAGGTTACTATGGCAAGGCAGTTGAGGTGAAGCAAAAGACGTACGGAGTGGCAGAGATGACTGAAATCAAAGAAAGGATATGTGTTGAAGGAGCTGTTTGGGAGCGAAGAGGCGACCATGGGAATGAATTCAAAATTTTGAAGAGATACCTTTGTGATGAGGCCAGTGCTTGGTTTCATTTCATCAGACATTGCTTGATACCCACTTCCCACACTCTCTGGGTTGATAAAGAGAGGCTGATTGCTATTGATGCCATTATGTCAAGAGATAAGATTGAAGTGGGTAAGCTCATCAACAGAGAGATTAACAAATGGCAGAACAGGAAGGATGGATACCTATACTTCCCTTGTTTAATCACCGATCTCTGCATGGAGGCTGGAGTGGAGATTGAAGCATCTGAGCTAAGAGAGGAACCTCAGGGGGCATTCTCTACAAAGTTCAAAGCTAGGCAGAGAGCTGCAGATGCTACCACGTCAGTTGATGCACAGACGTTACAACGTCTGGTAGACCAGCAAAACAGCCTAGCCAAGTTTGTCAAGGAGCAATTTGAGTGGCAAAAGAAGGTGATTGCACATACAACAAAAGGCAAGATGGTGATTGAAGAACCAGTACTTCCAGATTGGATGCAAGAGGAAGATGAAGACAACATACTCCTATCAGCAATGAACCCCAAGAAAGTGAAGAAGGAAAAAGTCAAGAAAACAAGAAAACCAGCAACAAAAAGAAAGAGCCCAGCAAAGAAGGAGCAGAAGAAGGTAAGTAGTGAGGAAGAAGAGCTTAAATCGGCTTATATGGATAGCATCAGTGAAAGTGATGCAGAGGAATCAAAGAAGGTGAGTAGGGAAATCCTAAGTGATGATGAGGAAGAAACACATTCAGAAGAGAAAGGAAGTTCCAGTGATAAGACTGATATTGAGGCTGACTCCCCACCAACCCAAACACTCAAAGAACCAGCCCAACCCACTCCTCCATCACCAAAAGACAAACAACCCCAACCCTCAGCTAAAGCCCAACCCACCCATGACCAAAACATCCCCCAAACACCACAATCTAAACCTAAAGATCAGCCCATTTCAAAGCCAACCCCCACTCAACCTGAACCAACTAAAGAGCCATCACAACCATCCATTCCAGAAGTAACCAGTGCAGATGTGGCTACGTCTGAACCAACTGTTGTTGAAACCAACCCAGACCCACAACTCATTCCCCCACCAAAAAGGCAAAGATTCAAGACTGTACCCACCCAGAGTCCATTTGGGAAGAAGAAAAGGCGTGAAGTAGCCACTGCAAGTGAAAAAGCAAGACATGGTGATGAAGAAGAGCAACCAGTTGATCCTCCTGCACCCAAAAGGCAAAAGTTGCAGGTAAAAAAGAGATCTGAAGCTGCTAAAGACAAGCCAGCAACAGCCACCAGCGCAGCATTTGTTGCTGCAAGTGGTTCAGAAAATGCTCCTGCTGTTGCTGCTGATGAGGAAGCTGCAGACGTTACAACGTCTCATGAGCCAGAGGTTGAAAAAGCCCAGGGGGAACCCAAAGAGCAGCAGCAGATTCATCCTGCAGAGCTGGAAAAGCAGAAAGCATGGGAGGAAGCAAAGAAGAGAGTTGCTGAGAGCAGTGTAAAGAGGCCCCAGGAAACTGAAGTCTCAGTTGATGTTGGTGACGGTGAAGGAGAAAAGAAGAAGAAAGAAAAGAAAAAGAAGGCTGTGCAAGCAAGCATCCCAGCCAGACAAAGTGGAAGGCTCAGGGCCGGTGCTCTGAACAAGTAAGTAGCCCTCTTTTAGCAGTAGAATAGTTTTAGTTTCCAATTTCAGTACAAATAAATAAGCTATCTAGACGTTACAACGTCTTGAGAGTTAGTAGTTGTTTTGTTTCTGTTTTGTGTAAACGTTCCTCTCTCATTGCTCAAAATCAGTGAGCAGTGGGGACACTGCTCATCTTTTTGTTCGGGGGGGGAGGATCATTTTTATGTTTCCTGTCTGCATGAAATCAAATGCAAAATCAGTTTACTTTCCTACTCTAGTAATCATCAAAAATGTTTTTCTTTGGGCTAAATCTAGTAATGACTATGTGTGACTTTGTGTGAGTAGCTGATGCATGCTTAGATGAATAGAATTGATTACTACTTCCACACAAACTCTGTTTTGAGGAAAACCTAGTTAGCTAAGGACTATTTGATGCTAAAACTAGTTTTGGTTGACTTTGGTGATTGTAAAACTTGATTAAAAACTTAGAGTAGCAGTAGAAACTAAGTTTGGGGGTATATCAGGTTGTAATAAGGCTGGGTGCAAAGACTGTAGGACGATTAGTGCTTGTGCAGTGTGAGTGCAGCGTTGTAACGTCTACCCGTAACGTTATAACGTATGCCGTGTGTGTTTGTGTGTTGTGTTCTGTGTTATCAAACGTTGTAGCGTCTCTTCTATAAACGTTATAACGTCTACTCCAAAAATACCAAAAAAGTGTGTGTTGTTTCAAATAAGTGGAAAAATCCACATGTCCTTTGTGTTGGCTGCAATTTCCCGAAACAAATACTGGGTACACCAAATATCTCAATCCCAAATTGTCAAATCCAAAGGATCAAAAAGGAGAAAATCACAAAAACTCCAAACCAAAGGTGAAGTGAATCAAGAGAAAAGTTGCTCAGTAATGAGGGATTGCAGCTGTGTGTGTTTTACGTTGTGTGAGTCAGAAAAGTAGTTTGCACTAATCTAGTCCTAGCACCCAAATAAAGACCCTTTGTCGTGCTTAAAATAACCCTCAAGTCTTGTGTGAAAATGTTAGCCTACTATTTGTTTTGAAAGATGTTATACTCTCACCATTTGGAAACCACTCTTTCTTAGGCTAGGGTAGTTCTGAACCTAGCTAGGAAAAGAATTGATACAGAGATCACACACTCACTTTGGGCAGTAATGAATCTAGAATGTAATTGTGCATTGGTGCGTGAGTGTGTAGTGTAAGTCTGAAGGAATTAGCCCCTTGAGGAAAATTTTTGATCAAATGGATGAGCAGAGTGTAAACTGCTGGTGTATTTAATTTCCTGCATCTTTTCATATGTTGTATTTCAATTGCTTGAGGACAAGCAATGGTTTAAGTTTGGGGGTGTGATAACTCATGTTTATATGAGTTATTTATACTTATTCAAAGTTAAATCATGCAAGTTCTCTGGCAATAGTAGGTTGTTTCTATTAAGTTTCTGTTAGTTTATTGCTTTTTAGTTAGAAAGGGGCTAAATTACAAGTTCTAGGCATTTTGGTGCCAATTGGCGCCTTTGTGAGCGTTTTGATGCTTCTTGTGTTTGTGCAGTAATCTGAACGTGGCAGCGTCTCTCATCACGTCTGAAGAAGGACAGCAGAGCAAGAAAATAATATATATCATTTTGGCGCGCATGTAATGATGACCAGAGATCTGGAAATGAAGAAGATCTTCTCTTTCTTCAGCACTGACGCGGCTGACGCACTGTAGCAGTGCGGTGTCACTTCAGGGCAGAGTCAACTCGCAAGCAAGCTTGGAAGGTGGGGGAATGACATCAGCAGCATGTGACCTCTTTTGACCATGGCTATTCTCTCTCTATAAAAAGGCAAGGGTGCTCCATGCGGAACATACACGACTCCATTCATCATCCACCTTCCCCCATTTTTCAGAGATAGTTTTCTGAGAGAAGTTCTGGACACAGACTTCTTCATTTTTAATTCTCTCAAGGCCCCAATTTCCATATCCATTCGCAGCCATTATTGTAAAGCCCAGACGTTGTAACGTCTTTACAGCGTGCATGAAGGAAGGCCACTTAGGCGTATCTTTTGCGTTTAGTCTCCTTTTCTCTATGTACGGTATTTGGATTTTAACTCCTCTTATTTCTGTAAGGATGCTCAGCATGAGCTAAACAATTTGTAGTTGGGTTGCTGTTTTGCATGTAATGAACCTCTAGTTTAATGTTATGAAGTATTGATGTTTATGCGTTTTAAATCTTTGCATGTTAATATTTCCAAACTTGTTTTGAACTGATCACTTAAAATAAGTAGATTCATAGGTACAGACATGGTCTATGAAAAGAACTCAAAGATTTATGTGAATGAAAAGGTGCACTAAAGACATTTAGGCATTTTTATCTAAGTCTAGACATAGAATGGATAATAGTTCATAGGACATTGCTGTGGGTACTTAAAATACAGGAGTAGGCCTACTTAGAACCTAGACATAGGAATTCTAGTACTTGAAGCTCTGACGTTTTGTGACTGAAAAGCACAGCTCTTTTGCAACAGCGTTCAAACGTTATAACGTCTATACAACATAGCATTTGTACGTATTAACGTGTAAACGTTATAACGTCTGACTAGAGGAGATTTACTTGCATGCAGCAATCCAACTCATACTCTTCCATATTAACACCCACTTCTCATTTACTTGCTTTATTTATGTTCTTAGTCTTAATATCAACTTTTAGTGTCGATTTGTTACCTGTTTCACTTGTGTTTTAAAGACTTGAACTCTGAAAGTTAATCAGTCCTCGTGGGAACGATCTCTTACTTTTTATCCACTTTATTACTTGTACGACGTGTATACTTGCACTGACATTGCGACTATAGCACACACGAGCGCGAACATCTTTCAGTGTCAACCGGCGCACATCTCTCGGTATTATTACCCATATTTGAAGATTCACCTCTTTCCTCACCATGCATTGTCCAACAAGTATAACTTTGATCAATTTCGTAACCCTTTAAATGTCCTGCCAACTCCTCTGCATTAACCGATTTTACATAACAACAACTTAAACAAGGACATTTGATATCACTAAAAGTCCCTAAACGTTTAACAGCACAGTTCACAAAATAATCCACTCCAGCGACATATTCCTTGGACAGACGATTGGCAGACATCCACTTTCTATCCATAATTTCCCAATATTTATAATAAAATCCCGATAAGAGAACTTAAACCTATTACAGGTGAAAAACACACAACGAACAATTTTTTTGAAGCTAAGACATTCAACTATTTTCAGCTAAAAAAATCAAAGACTTTAATGTCTTCCATAATGTCATTCTTCATATAATAAATATAAGAAAACAACAAAAGTACCTGAACACGTGGAAGCAACAATGAACTCGAATGAACTAGAACGAACACTCGAACCAGGACGAACTCGAACAATGAAAGCGAAGCTCCGGCAAACCAAACTCGCAAAACCTAACAAACAATTCGCATTAAATTCGCATTAAACAACAAATCATCAACATCAATCCTAAAATTTTTAAATTTATAAATACAACACAAGAATCCATTAACCTAGAGCAACATTAAATTAACAAGCATTTATTTGGACATTTCAACAAATACTACACCAACATTTCCCTTTAAGTTTAGAAACACTACACCTACACCTACTTTCAAAGAACCAATCAACAAGCATCAAAATTGAATCATCTAACCTAAGGTTCCAATGCCATTAAAAGAACTAGAACAAAATGCAATGCCATTAAATTCGCATTATACAACAAATCATCAACATCAATCCTAAATTTTTCAAATTTATAAATACAACACAAGAATCCCTTAACCTAGAGCAACATTAAATTAACAAGCATTTCATTTGGACATTTCAACAAATACTACACCTACATTTCATTTGGACATTTCAACAAATACTACACCTACACATTTCAACAAGCATCAACAATGAATCATCTAACCTAAGGTTCCAATATGCCATTAAAATAACTAGAACAAAATGCAATGATATATATATATATATATATATATATATATATATATATATATATATATATTACCTTTGGTGAAAGTGGAACGAAAATGCAAGCTTCACGAACCCAACGAAAATGGAAAAGCTCCGTACGGACCCAACAAAAAAAAATGGTGAGAGTGAGAGGTAGTGGGCAACGAAAATGAGAGAGGGAAGAAAGTGTGAGGGAACGAAAATGAGAGTGAGAGGGAACGAAAATGAGAGTGAGAGGGAACAAAAATGTAAATGGAGTGTGAGAGTGAGAGGGATAGGGACGTGAGTGAGAGAGTGAGAGTGAGAGTGAGAGTGAGACCGTGAGTATAGGCGCTCGAAGAGATAGTGAGAGTGAGAGGGAGGAAGACGCGAAATTAAACAAAATAAACTTAAAGGAATAGGCAGTGCTCCAACAGAAAAGCGCTGCTTATTCGTATAGCGAGTTAAGGAATGGGCAGCGCTCAGCCCAAAGCACTGTTCATTAGTCAGCGCGTTTCTCCAATTGGCAGCACTCCGTCCAAAAAGTGTAACATCCCTAATTTTTAAAGACTCGTATTATGATGCCTAGGACCGATTAATTATTTGTGGGAATAATTAGTCGTGTCTCGGCCATTGTTGACCGAGGAAATTGTCCAATTAATCCTATGTTACATTTAATTGTGGCTTAGTCATGGTTAATTATAACATTTTCAGCTGAATGGCAAATGGGTAAATTCACACCTTCTCTATATATATCCCTTTTTAAAACTTGAACCTCAGCCACTCCCTCATTTATTCATTTCTGAAATTCTGGAAAAAAAAACAGAGCAAAGGGAGGGAGAGGGGGCGACTTGGAGAAGAAGAAGAAAAAGGGGAAAGCTTTTATCTTCATTGCATGTAAGTCCTTCCTACACATTCCCTCTCCATTTTTGATTCTCCTTCCATTCATCATAATTTCAAAGCCTGATCCTCCCTATATCTCTCCTTGCCATCTTCGAATATCAAAGCTTCAAGGTTGAAGAAAATGAAGTTCTGAATCTGTTTTTGATTTGCATGTTGCTGTTTTGAAGTCTAAGATGAACTATGACCTTTGATTTCGAATTTGCAAGTGATTAACCCTTGTTGGTTGCTGTCCAGTTTCAGCCTTGAGGAGCTAGTTGTTGTTTCGGTTCTGTTGGTGCCTTCGATCCTCGTTCGTTAGTTCATTGTCTTAGTTACCTCGCGATTCGGTTAAAGCTTCAAGTGAAATCGACATCACGGTGAGTTCTACTCACGATTAGGGAATATCGTTTTCAGTCTTAAGACAAAATACTGATTTCGAAATGTTTAAGAACCGAAAACAGTTTTATTAAAACTATTGCGTTTTACGGTTTTTCCCATAGAATCCATATTTATGCTATATGATTTATGAACTGGATATATAGCCTGGAATTGCCTGGATTTTCTGTATTTCAGGTGGAGTTGAGATTTGGAATTGAATTGGGAACGATCGGAGGAACGAATCGGAAAAATCTGTGCAAGTTCTGTAACAGAACAGGACGCACGGATCGTGCGCCCCTGGGCACGGACCGTGCGCCTGCTTCGGGTTGGCAAAGTTGCGAATTTATACAGGACGCACGGATCGTGCGCCCCTGGGCACGGACCGTGCGCTCCCTTCGGGTTGACTGGATGATTTTAGGTGCATCACGCACGGGTCGTGCGCCCCTGGGCACGGACCGTGCGTGGGGTTCTGTTACCGGCTTCCGATTTCTCGTTTCGTCGCTCCGATTGATTCCAAACCACTTCTAATTTCCTTCCCAATTATTTGTGACATAATTAACCTAATAAAAACTCCGTTTTAAGCATGTTCAACTTGAGTTTTTGAAAAGAGGTCTTCAAGGTTAATTGAACCGAAAACCGAAAACTTAGACCGCGTGTGAGATAATGTTTTTGGCATAACAAACCGGATCGTGGATCCTTCTCGACAATATGATTATAACGCCGGATGTCTAACTTCGAATTCATCAAAACGGGTTATAGATCGATAGTAGATATAGATATCTAAAACTTGAAAGACGGTCCAATGCGGACATGATGTATATTTTATTATATATCGCGTTGGGTGACGACCCGACAAGTAGCATACTAGGAAGGGAAGTCATGAGCCCTCACCCTAGGCCCTGAAACGTTTTGGCGTGGTCAATTCGTGGGTTACCGGGATTAGTGAACTGTTGCACGGCCGGTTTATGCTAAGTTAAGAACACGATTCGCCGGGATTAGTGAACTGTTGCACGTCGGCGTTTCGCTTGGAAAGCTAGTGGTTATATATTAATCGACTAGGCTTAATAATATAAATGATAGTACTCAAATTACCGGGATTAGTGAACTGTTGCACGGTCGGTAATGGGCTACATTTATGTTGATAAATAGTTACATATATATGTGTAATTATAACTATGTTGAAATCGGTTTTTAAATGAACCGAGTGATGGTGAGGGGGCACGGTAGGACTCACTGAGACAAGTTGTCTCACCCAATCATATTTGTTGTTTTTACAGAGAAGCAGGGCAAGAGGAAAAGTACCCGACACGGTTAGGTGAAGTGCTTTTGAAGATATCAAGGACGGATAGTCTTGATGTTTATTTCCCATTGTTGTCTCTGTATGGTTATATAACTTGTGGATGTTATGAGTTGTATGAACCTTTATGATTTCTGTTTGTTAAGTATTGAACTCGGAGTTATATTCCTTTTTTTTGGATCTTGGATTCGTATATGGAATTAAGACAGCTTAGTCCGGAGTATTATGCTTTAATTCGGAAAAAGTTTATACATTCAATACTTAAGCAGGAATTGTGTCCTCTGATTATTACTATAATTGTGCATTACGGTATATCTACACGTTAGAATTATCGGGGTGTTACAAAAAGGCGCTGCTTATTCGTATAGCGAGAATCAGCAATAGGCAGCGCTCACCCCAAGCGCTGTGCATCACTTAGTGCCTCTCATCAATGGGCAGCGCTCACCCCATAAAGCGCTGCCAATTGATTTAGCCCGTACATGAATGAGTAGCGCTCCCAACCAAGCGCTGCCCATTGTTAAATTTTTTGCAGATTGAGTAGCGCTTTTATGGCAAGCGTTGCTTATGTGTGCGACTAATTTCGACAATTCTGGCGTAGTTCTTTCTCGGTAGAGAAGAAAATTTCTAGATTAGGAGAAATAAAAGTACAAGAAAACATACTCCAACTGGTCATCAAAAGATAAAAGTACTCAGCAGATCAAATACTTCTTTTTTTAAAGCACAAATCAGACCTGAATTGCGATTGAAGCAGCCATGACTATCTTGCGTTTGGGAATATCCATTAGGCTTCATAAAGCAATCTGCAGGTTTCCTTGTGTTGGAAAATTTTCCATTTCCTGAGGTTACAAAAAAACAATCAGAATCAACTATAGGCAAAGGTCGCAAAAGATGCCACTTACATTTCTTAACTGAACCTAATGATCCCCTTACACCTGAGACCCAGATATTTCATATCTTGATTCAGTTCAAAAAAACAAAAAATTGATAAACCTGAAATGAAAGTAAGTTGAATGTAGTTGAAATCATGTAAGAGTGATTTGGATAAAAAATTTGAATAGAAACCACTTCAGAATGCAGAAGTCACAAATCCTAACTTACTTCTAAAGAAGGAGGAAGAGGAAAATTAACAGACATGTGACCATGTAATGCAAGTTCAAATGAATATATATGATATAGTGAACTCCATTTAAGCTAGCACAAACTAGAGACACAGTAAAGTTGCAGTATACAATATAATTAGTATAATATGAGTATGACATAAGAAAAACAAAGTGCCATTTATAATAAAAGAGGTGGTGTGGGGGGAATGGAACTCTATAATAAATGACTAGAAAATATTCTTTGAGATTTCACTTAAAGACACACCATTAACCACACCCTTTTCAAGTTAATGGTTGTTAGGCTTTTAATTCCCCCATATGGCTGCAACCTCCCCCAAATAGAGTGAATTCATCTTATCAAATAGAACAGCCTGATGCACACAGTCCAATTGGGTTCCCTCTACCGCATAGGAAGTAAAACCTCTTTATATTTATCTGCAAACAAACATTTCAACCCTCAAATCTTTCAACCCTCAAACATTTCAACATTTCAACCCTCACTATAAAATAGGTTCACCGCAAATGGAAGAGATGTAGTCAGATTTGTCATCGTGAAATGAAGAATAGATGCGACGTTTGTGGTGTTTACTCCGAATGGAATAGAGGAAAATGGATTCAAAAATGTTAGAGAAAATGAAAGAACGGGATGTTAGAAATGTTGGGGAAAATGGATTCAGAAATGCTAGGGTTTTGTTTTGGGAGGAAGTGTGAATTAGAAGAGAGGAACTGGGAAACAGGGAGGGAGAATTGTTTTGGAAAAATGATTGGGGTTTTGATTTGGGGGGGGGGGAGGATAGAAATAAGCAGAGGCAACCAAATTTGGATGGAAACCTTTTTGCGGGGAATTTAGCGAGGAATATGGTACTGCGGTACATTTTTTAAAATAAATTTATGCATTTAATTCATTTTCTTTTGTGAGGGAATTTGTGACGGAAACATTAGAGAGGGATAAATTCCTTCACAAAATCCCTCGCTAACAATTTCCATTTTCTTTTGTCAGGTAATTTGTGACGAATCCATTAGCGAGGGACAATTTCATCACTATATTCGTCGCAAAAAAATAAAATATTTATTCACCGCCTTGATTGGACAATTCGTCACTAAATTCGTCACTATTAGCGAGGAAAAAACTTCCATCTCTAAAATTCATCTCTAAAAAGCATTTTTCTAGTAATGCACTACTTGCGTGATGAGAAGAAATATGAGCAGAAGTTTCATGGATGCCGCCACCAACTCTAACAACACAATGCCACAATTGCATTTTCTGCTTGCACTGAGTAGAAATTTCCTTGCTATACTACTCTATTGTCCTCAATACAGACTTGAGCGTCGAAGTGTCTTCGCAGGTACCTCACCCCGGAGCGTACTGGCACTACTCATCATCAGGTGTGTTGCTCACTCCCAGAGATATATATAAAGATTTTTAAACGTTAACTATATTTCTTCAAAAAAACGTTAACTATATTTTTACATTAGTTATTTCATTAGTTTTGTTCTATGTACCTAGTTGTCCTCGACTTGCAGCATTGTGAACTTTGTAAATTGTTTCGTAACTTCCATGTTAGGTGACAGTGATATTTGATTGTTGACAATATGAGTTTTATGATTTAATTTTGGCTGTCCCTTTATTTATTAGTGTTACGTTGTTTTGAAATCTAAGAATGACAATATGCACCGAGACTTCTTGTGCACTTCTATTAAATTAGCTTTTATTGCTAGATGTTCACATAGGTATTTAGTTAAATTAACATTAAGTCTTGTATAAAATCAATTTTTTATAGCATGCTTTTATTTTTGTGTATTTATACTTTGGACTAAGTGTTTTGTGGAATTACTTTTCTAATGATTTTAAGGTGTTACTTCTCTACTAACGTGACGTCATGTTTCAAAAAAAAAAATATCAGTGTTTCAATTCTGCAATTAGTATTTTCTCTTATTTTCATGCCAAGTACAATTAGCTATAATGATTTTAATCGATGACTTCACTTTTATGTTATTAATATCTTCAACTATTTTGTTTTTATTGTCTTCCATTGACTTAATTTCATCAATGTATGCAAAACCCCTAATTAAGATATAGCATGTATTACACACATGGAGTATCTAAAGATTATTTTGTGCTATATAAAACTAGTATTAGTCTCTGAGTGTTATGGAGTGAACAACCAAATTAATTGTGTCAAGTTTTTGTTGGTTAATCAACTTAATTAACTATAAATGGTGCAATGTATTATTTATTTCTTATTTTTCTAGTTAGACTCTAGAGATGTTGTAGTAGTTTTACCGAGACTCGAGTTTATGTATAAAACTCCTAAAGTTAAATCTTAAGAATATTTTCACATGTGTTTTGATTTGATTATATTTGATAGCGTGCAAATAATTTATCTTGGTAGTATTATAGGTTCTATTTTTTTCCACAAAGCTTAGTGAAATAACATGTTGGTAATAAATTAAAAGTAGATGCTAGTTCCTTTGTTAGAATAAAAAAGTTGATCACGATGCCTATATGCTACTATTTCTAAGTCATCAACTTTTGTGTACGCTATTTCTCTTTTGACCTTGACAAGGTTTCAATTCCTCTTCCATGTTTTAAATCTTGAAGTACTCATTCTTTTATTTTACCTTAGAGACTTGTATAAGTTTCGAGGACGAATTTTGTTTTTCGTGCATTTCGGTTCTTTTAGTATATGTTTGTTTTATGAATTATTATAAATTGATAAGATAAAATTAGTTTAATTTATTGTGTGTTTGAGTTATCAAAATTAGTTGAAATCACATGTAAATGTATTATATACACTACTGGTAATATGTTTTGGTTATTATTTAATTATTTTATTCTAAAAAAAATATTAGTATTTGAGATATTATTTATTAGAAAGTTATTTTAGTAATTGGGGTGTTAAAATAATAGTTATAGTCAAATTGGGCTTTATAAATGATTTAAGACATATTTTTGGGCTTGTTTACTCGCATACACTCCCAGTTTCGCTGATTACACCCCTGCCCACTTAACCAATTCGCGCAGCCCAAACACCCCCAAGCCCAGTCCGCCTGGAACCCATCCAGAACCCGGCCCGGTTCGCTTCTTCTTCTTCTTCTTCTTCTTCAAACCTGCAACTCACGAAACCCTGACCCATTTTTCACTCTCCCACACGTTTTCCGCCTACAAGCCTCGGCCAAGCCCTAAAATCCACTCGTCCAGTCGAGATCAAATTGGGGTGAATTGTAACCTCCCTAGTTCGGTTAATTTCGATTTACAAAATTATCTAGCGACTTCTCTTTTTATTAAGGGATATATCGAGTCATAGACATGTAACTGTTATGAAAGTAATATTTCATTGCTTAGATATAAGACTCATATGCATTGTTGTTTGAATTGTATGAATTATTGTGTAATTGATTGGGTAGAATTGGGGTGTTAAAGTGAGAATTAGGAAAAAGCGCATTATTGTAACATCCCCAATTTAGTTAATTTCATTAAATTAAAATTATCCATAGGTGATAGAAAATTAAGTAGCTATTCAACGTAAGTTGGCATAATTAGTTATATGTGAGATGGTTGTTATGAGTTAGATAAATTTATTGCATGCTTGAGTACTAGATTAATTAGGATATCATAATTAAGACATGAGTGATAAAAAGGGTTGTAAGTGAATGAGTAAGAGGAGGGACAAAACAGTCATTTTACTTTTATTTTCTTACATATCCTTCAGCTGGCCATCCATTTTAGACACACATTTTCATAAAAGACCGCACGCACTCACATAAGGATGCTGGGAAAACAGAAATAGAGGGAGTAGAGAGAAGGAGAGAAGTCGTAGGTGAGGGAGAAGAGGAGAGCACCATTTCATTAAACCTCCATGCATGTTGAAGATTGAGCTACCAATCTCTCCCATTTTTCTTCCCCTTTCTTTTGGTACCACTATTATTCCAAGAGTCAAACCAAATCATCACCTTTTATCCCCTATCCATTACGGGTTGGAGAGAGAGAAACTTTGAGTTCAATCCTTGCAAATTGTGCTATGGTGAGTTGAAAGGAGGTCCCAAGAGTCGATTGAAAGTACATTTCAGATAGTTTAAGGTTAAAGTGAAGATTAAAGTGAAGTACAGTTGCTGGGTTGCTTTGGGAGTTCGTCTCGGGGTGATTTCGTGTTCGTGGAAGCGTAGGAAGCTGTTACAGGAATAGTTCGAATGATTTCTCGTGGTGGAGCATTTCGAAGTCTCAGTGAATTTCGTGAGTCTCATCACGATTGGTGAGTTCTATACTCGCTTAGGGCTTTCATTTTATTCATGTCAAAGATTGCTTGTAACTGAAAATGTGCTCTGGTTCTTCATTTTGTTGAATTTCGTCAAAAACCGTATTTATGAAAACTGTGTTTCGGTATGAATGTTTGGAAGAAAGACTACGTGATTATTAGACTGATTATGATGATTGTTTGATACTAAATTGATGTGTTGTTATATTTGAGATTCGATCGGAACGAATATTGGAACGAACGGGATAGCAATTTACGCGAAAATGCAAATTTTGGAAACACTGGTGTTGACGCACGGACCGTGCACCCCTGGGCACGGGTCGTGCGCCTCAATCTGTACCCCTGGGCAACCCTATGTATTGATGAATAAACCGTAATTCGTGGAAAACACGTAGGTATTATTGATGTGATGAAAATGCTTTAAGTTATGTTGTTGAATGTTGATAGTTATAAAGTTGAGGTTAATGTTATGTCAGGATAAGTGGACTATAAGTTCCATGAGGTTGAGGTTAATGCTATGATATTGATTGTAATTGAAATGATTATGTTGATTGTGATTGAGGTAATTATGAATGATGTGATGAGAATGTTCTATGTGATGTTAATAAAAGTTAGTAACCACGAGTGAGGTCTATAACACCCATTTTCTACCCGGTAAACTTTTGACAAAAATCAGAGTTTCAAAAACATTTTTCACTACACCCACAAGGGATGTCACATTTACACCAATAAAACATCACACGCCAATAATAAAATTCACCATTAAAAATAGTACGATACATAGCACGTCATAAATGGGACGAACCCCCAAAACACCTGTTCAGTCTACATGACAGTAACTCTATCACCACGCAGCGGAATAAAATAAAGGCTCAAATGAATAATCATAACATCACCATAAAACTTCAGCAATCAAATAATAGGGACAACTAATAAAGACTAGCGTTCATCCCCCCGAGTGCTACGTATCAGAGCGACGACACCGACTCGACTAGCGAAGGTAGACATGCCTTCACTCGTAATCACCTGCACGTTACTAGCATAGGGGTAACATTCAAACAGAAGGGGTGAGATATCTAACATTATAATGGCATATATGATAGGCAATATGCTAGAGTTACGACAACTATATCTACCGCTTCACAACAACATCAAATTGCAATCACCAAGAATCATCACCAATGTCATGAGTAAATGAATGAGATGCAACCCACACCAACGGGTATATGCATGTGGTACCAATCATCACCAATAAAATAGCCAATAAGGGCATCATCACCTATATCATCACCAAGTTTTTGAGCATCATCATCACCTATAGCTCCAAGGCCGAAGCCTTCATCACCAAAATAATGCATATGAAATGTATGCGACACCATGAACAATGCACCAGAGACAACCAACAACAATAGTCATCTAAGTGACACAACAACACCAATATCAACAAATGGTCATAGGCCCATCACCTATCACCTTAGCCAATAAAATAGGCACACCACCCGTTATATCATCACCAATAACACCGATCATCACCAATAACACCAACACCTATAGGACAGTCTAACAACTTGACCGTAACATCAACAACCACCGACACCAAAGACACCAATAGATTTACAACGTCAATGGCAACAACAATTTTACAACACCGAGAACAACGACATTTTACAACACCAATGACGACACAGTTTACAACGCCAATGACGACACAATTTACAACACCCGGAACAACAACAATTTTACAACACCAATGACGACGACCACCGCGGCAGCCACCCAGGTGCCCAGTCACCAACAACCACAGACAGGCAGCCAATCATGGCGCCTACGGCGCCCACTGCGCCAAACACCATGGGACAGCCACATGAGGCGCCCCAAACCATCAGAAAATGGCGCCCAGGAGGGCGCCTAGCAGGCCAACAACAGAGGATGGCGCCCAGGGAGGATCCCAGAGGCAACACATCAACACGGCAGCCAGGATTCGGCGCCCTTGGCGCCCAGGCACCCGCAACACAAAAACGCAACACGAAAACGCAACACCGAACAATGCACCACGGCGCCCAGTGCGCCAGTGCCAGAACACAAATGGCAGCACGGCGCCTATGGCGCCCAGTGCGCCTATGGCGCCCAGTGCGCCTACGCCAGAACACCCATCACCAGACAGGCGCCAATGGCGCCCAGAACCAGGACAACAGCAACAACATATGCGACACACAACATCAATGGCGCCCATGGCACCTAGGGACCAATTTTTTTTGGATTTCCACCATGATCAATCACCAAACACCAAATTGCAATCATCATGAATACATTCAAACATCACCAAATAAACACCAAACAAAATTAAAGAGAGAACATAGCGCCTATCTCCCAGATAACCCCCATCATACACCCTATTATAAAGGTAGAACCCACCCTTACCTTAGATTTGCCGAATACGAGATCCCCTTGCACGAAAACTCCAAAGAACCACAGCAACAAGAGCTCCTCTCCTCTTTCTCCTTGATTGCGCCGCCACCCCTCTCTTCTCTCTTCGCAATCTCTCTTTTTTTTTCTTCTCAAAAATGTGCAAGTGATCCAAACCCTAGCTAATGTTCTCATTTATGCGCCTATGCCATTGGGCTCTTGGATCACGGGCCTCCTTCTACTACTCAACTTAATTACTAAACACCACTCCCAGATTTAAAAGAAACACTGTATTATTATTTTAATGTGACTATACCAATAAAATACCTAAATAATTTAATTAAATAAATAATTCAATTATTTGGGCGTTACAAGGTCATGATAATTGTGTAAATGGACTAAATGTCCCTTGAGGTTATAATAAAGAGGTTGAAGTTATGCTATGTTTATGTCAAGTAAAAGAGACGGCCCAATGCGGGTAATACTGATTGTTCATGAGACGGCCCAATGCGGGTGTATTTATATAAATTATAAAAATTGTGGTCTAAGGTGACGACCCTATTGAGGTTTGCGTACTAGGGGAGGGGAAGTCATGAGCCCTATGAACCTAGGCCCCATGAGGGATCCCTGATAGAAAATGGTCAGTGGAATGGGTTCACCGGGATTTTTACAGCCTAATGATCGGTGATATGCTAAGCAATGTAAAAGAGGTTTTGACGTAGTCGCTTATCAGGACTACGAGTTAAAGTCGAGGAGAGGTTTTCACGTGGCCGCTTATTAGGGCCACGAGTTAAAAAGATGCATAATGAACCGCGAGTATTAGTAAGGGGTCTCGATAGGACTCACTGAGATAATGTTATCTCACCCTTCATGTTTTGTGGTTTTTACAGAGAACGGGCAAAGGCGATGAGGCACGGCTACGGTGCAACCTAAAGAAGATGTGAAGCTTTAGTTTAGGGTTTATGTTAATTCCCTTGTTGTCATTGTATTTTCGATGTTATGACTTGTCTTGATATTAGAAGTTATAAATCGTTTCCGCTATTTCTGTACTGGATGTTGAATACTAGGATGATGAGAGGTTTATATATTGCTATGAGAGATCGCTTGATGAGTTTTTATCAAGTTCTAGTTTATGTTCAATATCTAATGACAGGAAGTTATCTCTGATGTATGCTATGCTGTATATCTTGGTATTTTCTATGTAAGAAAAACCGGGGTGTTACAATTATGGTCTTTTTACCTTTTAAGTAACCCCCACCAATGCCAAAAACACAAACACACCTCACATTTAGAAAAATCTGAAAACTAGAAAAGAGAGAGAGAGTGGTGAGAGAGGAGAGAGAGGCACGAAGAGAGGGAGGAGAAAAAGGAGGGGAAACTTCACAAATTTTGGGTGCATGTAAGTTATTCAACCATCATTCTACTCCATTCTTCTTGCTCTTTTTTTTATACTAATTTTAGTCACTCAATCTTCTTCCTTCTTCATCTACCATTTTTGAACTTAGGAGCTCCACTTGGGAAACAATAGAATTTTATGCTTCCTTGGAGTTTGCATGCTTAAATTAAAGCTAGAGTAAGTTAGAGCTGAGCTAGCATTGTTGATTGGAGTAAATTTTAGGTGAGGTTCAGTAACTAGAAGCCTTGGTGTTGTTTCGAAAAGGAGTTAGAGTCGTGGAAGCTTCGGAATCGTAACGGGGATTGTTCGGGTAGTGATTCTCGTTGATTGCCTTTCGGGGAGTTTCGGTTGTTGCGATTTCGTCACTTCGGGCGAGTTCTACTCGCTTAGGATTTCTGTTTATGTTGCATGGTTGGTTAAATTCTGTTTGTGTTGTTGTTGTGCTTGTTGGTACGAAATTTGATGCAATTTGGAGCAATTATTGTTAGCAAATTTATTATATAGGCATTCTGGATATATGTGGGGTCTTTTTGCAACTGGTAATGTTCTGTTAATCCAAAAATTATAAGGCTTATTTTGTTAGAAAATAGACTTAATGCTGGTCATTTTGGCACTGGTTTGGTTGAATTTGGAGTGGTGTAGCTCGACTTATGAGTACCCCAAGTTAGGTCAAATTTCTGAAGTTAAACTGGGTATAGGTTCAGTGTTTTGAGTTTTGTGCCCTCAATTGAACTCCGTTTCGAATGATTCTTGTCCCGTTAGAAGATAGACTCCATTTGCTTCTTTTTAGACTCAAGTTTCGTGCCAGTTGGTCAAGTTTAGGTCATTTGAAATTGAATAGAAGTTGAAGGGCAGAAACTGTCCAGTCTGGAAACCATTCGGATTGTTTCTAAAAACCGTGGCTCATTGTTTCCCCAATGGGTTTTGACCCTTGGAAGTTTTAACGAGGCCCCCTATCCTCATGTAAGGGTTGGAGTACCGCTTGTACTCCCCATAATATAGTGCTTATCTAAAAAAAAGAAGACTCATTAAGGGTAAGTCATTAGCATCGGCTTATGATGGAGAAGCATATTATGTTAGACTTAGATTTTTTTATATATATAAAGAAGTGCAACACGAGCTCTTTTCAAAGAAGCATGGAGAATTGATAGTGAGGGTTATGTGTAGAACACATAACACCACACATTATATTCTTATGATGAAGGTCATTCGTACACTATACCAGATTAACGGTCAAAGAGAAAAAAGTAGTGGACAAAATGAGTAAGAATTTGATCCCGCCAAACCTAATCCTTAATGAAATCAAAGCTATATATGAAGGCTAAATAGCCACACAACTCTCAAACAAATATACAATTGTCAAACCCGTTCGATACGCGTGTACCGGACCATTGAAAACATGCCACACACCCCTTGCAACACATCCCGGGCTTCAAGAGTACATGTGGAATTCTGCATGAGCGCCATTTGTTGTACACTTCGAGAGAATTTACGCCGTGCTCTAACTGTCGGGCTCCATCTATGCTAGGCCGGTTTGGACGGTCCAGTTACCATACTTTTGTTTAATTTTTTTTTTCAAATAAACATAGTTTTTGCTTTTGCTTTTCCAGTATATACAAGGGCTTTACGTAATAGTCTAAATTTGTTAAGAATTTGGTATTTTCTCATATAGTCATAATCAAAGACTTAAAGATGGTCCAAGTCAAAAGGAGAAGAAAACGGAAAAGGAATTACACGGCAAGGCAAGCAACTTTTTCTTCGGTGACTTTGTCAAATAATTGGTCTTCTAAGCACCTAACTTATTAGAGCTTATATATCAGTATATCACGGTACAAACAGTACATCCATCTATATATTGTGTTATTTGTGTGATGCTTCTCCTCACTCGGAAATAAAAAAGATTAAAAAGATGTCTTATTCATCAGTGCTGATTGTGCTCCTTGGGGTTATGATCATCACCATTGTGAAGAATTCTGAGTCCAGAGTATTAGAGCCTGCTGCTGCACCCAATGAACTGATCAGTTACAAACCACCAGTAACACTCAGTGATCTACCAATACCTCCTCCACAACTCGGTGGAAGTACACCCATTTCCAAGAAAAGGAAACCAGGTGATCATATACCACCTAGACCTCCTACGCCCACGCCCATCCCCATCCCCATCCCAAGGGTACCACACATAAAGCATCAAACTAAAGGAATGCCGTTTAGGCCGCCTCCTATGATGTAAAATAAAAATTAGAATATATATAGTTTCAAGAACGCATCAATAAGAAGACTCGTTAAAGGTAAGGTCACTCCCATCCGGCTTATGTTGGAGCAACATATTATGTTAGACTTACGTTCAAGCAGTAAAAGAAAAATTGAAACTTTGTGTATGTGCATGTCAAATGTATTGAGTGGTTGTTTAATTTATGTGTGTGTATATTTTTTTTTGATAAGTATATATTTGCATTAAGACAAACTAGTTTGAGCATCACCGTATGTGTAACCACTTTACCAACTTTCTATGGAGGGTTGTTGAGGATAAGCAATTAGCCAAGACAACTTAAAAGGATTAACGACAGCCTGGATGTTATGACACCCAAAATTAATTCCAGCAGCCTGATTTTTTTTTTCAATTTTATCTAAGATGAATTTAATATGAAATTTTATGTGTTAGACCCAAAATAAGTTTTGGCACAAATGGAATGGATAAAGTAAAAAAAAAAAATCAAGTAAATTTTATCCAAGTCATCGTTACAACTTTACAACGAAGAATCCATAGTCTTCGTAGAGTTCAAGTTGTTTCTTGTTGATTTGAAGAAAATTCAATGTGACTGTTACAGTTAGATGAGATTAGTATTTGTTCGGTACCGTACTTCCGACCTTAACGAGTTGTCCGAAGTAGTTGATAAATGTCGCTCTTGATCAGTGATGTTCGATTTTGAGATGGCGGTGTTGTACCTGCAAGAATACTCCGACGCTCAAGTCAGTATTTTAATGAATCAATGTTGGTTGAAGAAATTTCATGTATTTAATGATCATTGAATGTGGTATTTATAGAGTTTGAGTGAAGTTTGCTTTGATGATCCTGAACCATCAGATCTTGCTGAGGTATCTAAACCGTTGATTGATTGGGTTAAATTTTCTGGATATGGCCTGCTTGGTTAATGGACCTTGCAGGGGGTGTAAAGATCAGTGATACCATTACCATAACAGTGCCCCCCCAAGTCTGGTCGCCTGAGGGGCGATCTTGACTTGATAAGCTGATGCGACCTTACGTTGTCGGGGCGTTTTGTGTGGAAGTTTCATTTATTCTAGGGATACCGATCTTGGTTGTTAAGTCGATCATGAGACGTACCGAGCTCGATTCATTGACCGATCGTGAGATGTACCGAGCTTTTCTTTGAGGGACTCAAAAAGGCAGCTATTTTTCGTTGAGTAGAGGAATCAACGCTTCGTATTCTGTGTCAGGCATTAAATGCTTCTGACACGGCGTGTATTACGATGGCGGCTAATGATGGTGACGTCTTGTTTTTAGTGCGTGAACTTTGGATTTTGATTGGACGTCTTAATTCGACTTCCAGGCCCAACCCATGATATTCGCCCCACTATAAATATTTGCAAGGGCCATTTTAAATTTTTTTTACAGAGGCCTAAATAGATTATGGTCATATTTGCAAGACCAAACATATATTTAAGCTTTATTTTTATGCTCTTGTTTACTCTTTGTTCGGAAATCTCTCTATAATTTTTCTTCTTTTTGAACCCAACAATAGAAGGCATGAGTGAAAACGTCAAATTGAGTGTAATAAGACGGAGTAATCCGAGATGAGTTAATGATATTCACAATACGAGTGATCATTTTAAGCATTTGGTATTTTCTCGTGTAATCATAATCAAAGATGTTCGTCACCGTTGGTCGATTTTGGCAATTTCAGTATCAAAAACTTGTTAAAAACACACAGACAATAAGTGTACTCTTTCGAGATTAATTAACAAGTACCAAACTAATCAATATTGTTTATTTTTTAGACGAGCAAATAATTTGATGGTTATAGAAACTAAAATAAAAAGAAATAAATAGCAATAATTAATATAATATATAATTAATTGGAGAGAGGTATAGGGTCACGGTTTCATTTTCAATCTTCGATTCACTAGTGGAAAAAATGCTTTTTATAACTGTTATTTATATCGGTTAAAAACGGCCTGATATTAAAAGTGACGCGGTGGCAGTTTTGTAATTAAAATTACAGTTTTTATATCGGTTGCCACGGGAACCGATATAGAAAGTGCAAAAACCATCTTTCATATCGGTTCCCTTGTATAACCGTTATAGAAAGTGAAAAAAAATTAGGCATCCATAACGGCTCAAGAACCACCCGTTATAGAAAGTAAAAAATTAGGCTTTCTCATTCCCGTTCTCATTCACGCTACGCGAGCCCTCCATTCTCTCTCTCGCAGAACCCTAATCAACCAAAATGCCCTCCATTCTCTCTCGCGCAGAGCCCTCCGTTCTCTCTCTCGCAGAGCCCTCCGTTCTCTCTCTCGCAGAGCCCTCCTTGTCTTCTTCTTCGTCCTCTCTCCCTTACTCTCTCTCGCAGAACCATCCTCTTCCTGCGGCGACCCATCCACTTCCTGCGGCGACCCATCCACTTCCTGCGGCGACGATCCTCATCATCGTTCATCACCGTGGCTCGTCAAGCGCTGTTACAAACTCGATTGCAAAGGTGAAACCCTAATCCTTAATCTCCATCTTCCTTTTCTTCGATTCATCTTTGATTTCCTCTTTTCGATTCTGGTAGTAAATTCGTTCTTCGTTTCGCGCGCGTGTGTGTGTGTTTCCTTGTTGTGATGGCTTCGTTCTTCACAGTCAATATTTGCAGAGAATAGCTTCTTCAAAGAATAGCTTCTTCGGTATCAACATTGTAATATTTGTAGGTTTTTCACTTCTAGATACCCTTGCAATATTTGTATTTGCAGAGAATAGCTTGTTCAGTATCAAGCAATGCTTAATTTTCTGATGGTTCTTTTTGGTTTTCCAGGTTCTTTGAGGGAAACTACACATCCTTGGAAGAGGTTCTCAAATATTTGGATTTTGGAATATTTGAAGGTGTCAAATAAACTCCCATATGATGCCTCTTCTTGATTTGGTGGGTAGTAACTGATAGATATTTAGCTCGTTACTCTCATAGTCATTTATTTGATATCAAATAAGTAATCAGAAAGCAGTCTTTTATCTCATCCTTTTGTATACTTTGAACTATGAAATGATGTCCATCTGATGAACATTTTCTTCTTTGTAGCATTTATCTGTCTTGATATGTCTAAACTCTTATAGCTGATTGTTAAGAGGACAATGGACTGCATCTTACCAGGTCAGGCGGGCACATGGTTCTGGTTTGGAAGCGCAGGCACATGGTTCTGGTTTGGAAGCTGGTAAGAAAAGTAGATCAGGCTTTGCAATTGCTTTCTCACTTTTATCATGTAATTTCTTTTCTTTTCTTTTCTTTCTTTCTATTGTCATAAGATTACATTAGAAAATGCCTTCATTTTTTTATAATATATATCAACCAGAAACTCAAGAAAAGATGGAACTGACTCCAAGATTGAGGATGTGTGTAGTGGGGATGTGTGTAAGGTTGACAAGAAAAATAGAGTTTCCGGTTTTTGTAGATTTTTCAGACTTTGGGGAACTCACCGAAATAGTGATTGGATAGGTCTAGGATGATGGTACCGATCTGATACTCTGATAGTATGTTGATGTTATAGAGGTTTAGAGTTTAGACAAAGAGAGAAGATGATGGATAAAGACTTTGCATTATGAATATGGTTTAATATGATTGATGATTATGATTCTGCCTTGATACAAGAAGACTAAACACCAAGATATTTTCATATTTTTTTAACAAAAACTACAGATGGACTGCAATTTAGTCATCTGTAGTTTAATCTTCTGTATGGACTGCAATTGAATCTTCTGTATGGACTACAATTGAAAATACATTACTGCTTTTATATATAATTACTGGACTGATTATTATTCTCTTGTTTCTCAAACAGCCCCTTGCAGATGCTATATTTTATAAAAACAATGATGTGATCAAACTATTGGAGAAGCATGGAGCAAAGCCTCTGGTGTGTGTGAATTGAGGATAGTTGCACTTATTTGTCTTGGAATATCAACCTTGTCTTTTGAATTATGCTAATGAGTGCTGATATATGTGAATATGCTGCTATTTCAGATGGCCCCTATGCATGTTAATCATGCACGTGAAGTCCCAGAATATGAAATTAATCCTAAAGAACTTGATTTTACAAACAGTGTGGAGATAACAAAGGTAGACATATTATTAGGCTTTATTATTTTTCTTTTTGACAGTCAATTTAGCCTGTCTTCAGAGTATTTGAAAGATTCAACTGGCAAGAAAGGGGATTTTTATTGATGAACTAGAAATGGTACAGTACACAATTCTTCTGGTTGCAAGTCCAGCAACTATAAGATTCTGTTTTACAATTCAACTAACTCTCGAACTGACTACTGCATGGCTTATATACATTCTGCTATGCTGTAATTACAATAATACCCTCCCTCCTAGCCTTCTAAGGCTCATTATGACTACTGCATGGCTTATATACATTGTGTGGATTGACACTAGGAGCCACTAGTGGAAAAAATGCTACTCGTTCGCTCTGTTACTCTCGCACCATTGAACCTCCGTCGTACGGACATCGTTGTTGTTTGTTTTCAGGTAAGGTTCTTAACTTTTCCTATTTCTTCGATTCTGATTTATATACTGAGATTTGTGCGTCTTCATTCTCACGCCCTAGATCTGTTTCCTCTCACGCCCTGAGATTTATGCTCTACTTATTTTCAATTTTTTTGCTAATCTCTCAATATAGTTTACTAATTATGTTCTTGCTTCTCCTTTCATTTGCTGATGATTTTGCAGAATCTCAACAACAGAGAACCTGTGGAAGCACGTGGGAGGCCTGGAACCCAAGGGCGGGGGCTTTAAGGGTGGCCGGAGAAATTTTTCACCTCATAAAGTATCACATGGTGAGTAACCATTCTCAGCTACAACATATCTGCAACTTATTTGATGGTTCATTACTTCATTTATCTATTTATTTATTATTTTCTTATTAGATTAGCTTCTTCTCTGGTTGGCTAAACTAGTTTTTTACTTTGACTAAATTGTGATATCTGTATCAAGCAGTTTTAATAGATAGACGAGTCTGAACATGGTATAGCATCATCTTCTGTCTGTTTTCTGTCATTTTACATTTTCAGACCAAAGGTCTTGCAGCATATCTTGGAAGTTGTTATTTGGACCATTACATGTAGACCTAGTAGCTTAGATGAAATATACCTAGTAGCTTAGATAAAATATACCAGCTTTTTGTAAAGTTTCTGTATTTGTACAATTTGTGTATGCAAGAGTTTATAATATTCATATATTTAATATTTGATTTCTTTTATTGTTTGAAGTGACAATGGTCCTTTACAATTTATGGAGGCCATTTTCTCCCAAAAGAGGATGACAAGTTTCTTGAGAGAGTTCAGGCTGCAGTGGAAGAAGAGGAGCGTGAAGCTTTGGCTGCAGCTGAAACAGATGCTGCTATTCAGGAAAGCTATTCAGAATCAAGGGAAACTCTCAAAAGGAAGCATTGATGATGGTGATGTTAAGGTGAACAACGAGAAAATGGTTCTGAGGGTAACTGAAGAGGGCTTTGGTGCAGCTGATGAGAAAAAATCTATTGAAATAGCAACTGAAGAACAGAACTATGGAGAAACTTATGATCCTTTGGCAAATTTACCTATTGAGTTCTATCATTATTATCATGGAAGCAACAATGACATGGGAACATTAATTGAGGTAATCTTAACTACTTTTATTAATTAAATTCTACATCTCTTGTGAAACAACACTTTTCTTTTTGTTTCTTTAGAATTCATATTTGTGGAACTTAACTGAGTATGAAGGCTGCTAGTTTTACTTAATTGATTCACCACTTACAACTACTACTAGTAGCAGCTTATGTTTAATTAACTTGCATATTCATTATTAGTCTTTGATTGTTAAGGCTGCCGATTAATCTCATGCAGGTCTTAGATTTTAGGCAAATTGTTCAATATAATTCTTCGTATAAATCTCATCAATGAATGTTCTTTACCCTCTTTTGTCAAGGGCATGCCAAAGTTACTTGTAGTGAATATTTTTCTGCTTAAGCATGTCTTAGATTGCATTTCAAAACTGAGTGAAAAGTGAGGGCACTGGAAATCAAGTCATTAAAGTATTCATGAAAGGTCAAGATTCTGACCCAAGTAACGATCACCTTTAATAATGCTTAATGATCTGCACAACATATTATTTCATCCATGCCACTGCCTGTACTAAATATGCTTTTCTGATAGGTCCTTTACTCGACATGTTATTGCTATAGTTACGAGTCGAATTTATGTTGATATTTATTGCATCTCTTAAATCATTGACATTTGGCACCACCTTGCATGCAAGTTTATCATTTTCCTAATATTTATCATGAGTTGTATCAATGAGAGTGAATAATGAAAATGAAAGATTTGAGTATCTTATTTGATTTCCTTGCAACTTTGTGCAGTCGCATACCAGGGCACTGGGTTCAGCCTCCTCCTCCCGCCAACGAGATATGTGGCAGCTGGTATAAACCGATAGGTTTTGAAGATTTGTGGCAGCAGGTATAAGCTCTGTGGCAGCATTTTTTTATTTTCAAAGTAGAATTTTCCTGCTGTTAAATTCTGATGCTGGTGATTATCATTGTTGAGTGCTAATAGAGTGACTGATGTGTGCAGCTGGTGCGGCAATGTTAGTTGCTAAGCTTGTCCTAAGTACGTGGCTAGACTGTTATCCTACATAGGGAGTTTGTTAGATACATAGCATTCTGTTGATCCACATGTAATAGTGAGTTGTCGAAGTTAGTAGTTAAGCTTATTGTATAAATAGCACACTGTGCTAACACTGATTCAAGGGTTGATTCACAATTCAATTGAATTATGAATTCTAATCTCTCTGTGATTCTATTTATTATGGCATCATTGATGTGCATGTTTTTGTATAGATTTGTATGGATATGCCTGCCAATGTGAGTTCCACTCCAGTTATAGCTATATAAGATAACTGTTTGATTTGTTCTCTCATTAGTGTCACTTTTTTTTTTAAAAAAAGAGACTTTTCATATCGGTTCCCATAGAAACCCGATATGAAAAGTTTATTTTTTTTTTTAAAAAAAAAAAGACTTTTCATATCGGTTCCCATAGAAAACTGATACTCATTCAGTTTCAGCAGATGCCTTAACAGATACTCATTCAGTTTCATCTTCATCTGCTAATTCAGTTTTATCTGCTAATTCAGTTTCAGCAGATCCCTAACAGATACTCATTCAGTTTCATCTTCATCTGCTAATTCAGTTTTATCTGCTAATTCAGTTTCAGCAGATGCCTTAACAGATACTCATTCAGTTTCATCTTCATCTGCTAATTCAGTTTTATCTGCTAATTCAATTTCAGCAGATGCCTTAACAGATAGTCATTCAGTTTTTCATCTTAATTCAGTTTCACCAAGTGTGTTGTTTTTCATTCTAAATGTGATATCTTAATTCAGTTTTTCATCTGCTAATGAATGTATCTGGTTAACATCTATCTGAATGTAGTAGCAAATAAGTAGTCATTCATTCATATGTTGGTGCATTTAAAGCTACCAAATAGTCATTACACTGCAGAATTGTCATTACAAAATAACTGCATAATGTTGTTGGTGCATTTTAAGCTACCAAATTGTCATAATTACAAAATAAGGAGAAACTTGTCATTACAAAATACTAGTTAATGTTGTTGGTGCATGTAGAAGCTACCAAATTGTCATTACAAAATAACAAAATACATAAAACAGGGGCATGTCAGGGAGCTGCTCCATCATTTGAGTCCTCTTCCACAATCTTCACCATATTCTTATTAAAGCTTGCTAGTCCCCTCATCAAATGTTGTATACTTTGATCAACTGCCTCTTTTGTCAATGGAGAACCCTTCACTGGACTCTGTATAGAATCTATAGCTTTATCCACAGCATCATTGAAGCCTTTCAGTGAGTTAATAATGTGAGAAGCTGCCTTAGGAGTTGGCTACAAAAAAAGATAACATAACTGTCAAAAAAATACCAATATGACATACTTAGTTAAATATCAGATATTTACTAAAGGACACTTACTGAGACATTCTTAAGTGACTCCACATTTTTCATGGCATTTGATATGACTTCCTCATGCACTATGCTAGCCATTTCATCATCTCCAAGCAATATGCTAGCCATTTCATCAGGATCCATCACAAAAGTTGCAGCAGTTAGTGGTTCAGTAGTTAGTGGTTCCTCAGTTTGTGGTGTAGAAGTTATTGGATCCTCAATAGGTGGTGGCTCAACAGGTGGTGCCTCAGTAGGTGGTGGCTCAACAGGTGGTGCCTCAGTAGGTGGTGGCTCAACAGTTGGTGCCTCAGTAGGTGGTGGCTCAACAGTTGGTGCCTCAGTAGGTGGTGCCACAGTTTGTCCACATCTTTGAATTGGCAATTTTTTCCTGAAAGTTGCAGCAGTTGCAGATTTTGTTACTGCTCTTCCAGGTGCTCTCCAAGGTTCCTTTCCACTAGCATTGGCTACACTTCTTGTTACTGGTCTTCCAGTTGGAGCAGTTGCTGGTCTTCCAGTTGGAGCAGTTGCTGAAGAACTTACTTGACCAGTTCCAGCAGTTGCTGAGGGAGCAGCTACACTCCTTGTTACTGGTCTTCCAGCTGAAGCAGTTGCTGAAGAACTTACTTGACCAGTTGCAGCCGTTGCTGAAGAAACAACACCCCTTGGTCTCCCCTATTAGCATGAAAAAATAAGCAATTAAAATGCAAAATGCAATTAACATGAAAAATAAGCAATTAAAATGCTATAAATTAAAGTGCATACCCTTTTTTTTGTTACTGGTCTAACTGTTTTGCTAGTCATCTGTGGCATGTTTGATCCACCAACTTGTGAAGTCTGTGTTGGGTGTTGTTCTTGTGTTGGATTTGGTTCAACACCATCTTGTGGTGTATCTGTTGCATCTGTATTTACTGGTCTAGCAATGTGCACTGGAGGATTTTTGCAAGTCCTTGTGTTGTGACCATATTGTAAGCATCTCTTACATCTATTACTTGTATTGGTCCTAGACCACTTTCCCTTCTTGCTAGTGTCTTCATCTGGCTCCCTTCTTCGCAATTTTTTGGGCCTCCCAGGCCCACGCTTGTATTGAGGAGGTAACACCTCAGGCAAATCAGGTTTGGGCCACTTGTTTTGACCATTGATTGGTGAAATAATTTGGTCATAACAAGCCTCATAACATACCCTATTACAGTATCTACTGACATACATTGCTGGGTCATCTCCTTTCATACATATGGCAGCCACTGCATGCCTACAAGGGATACCCACCAACTCCCAAAAATTACATTTACAAGTTCTGTTTTCTAAGTCAACAACAAATTTCTCAATTAATAGAGAATGGGTCACTTCAAACTTAAGTTCCCCTGCCCATGTAGCAAACCAATTTCCACTCATTTCAATTTCTCTATCAAGTCGCTTCCTAGGTTTAGGCATGATTTCCTCTCTAAATTTCCTAACCTTTTCCCTAAGGCTAGCAAATCTTCTCATTAAGTAAGTCCTAATTCACTCAAACATAGTTATGATAGGTTTGTCCCTTTGCATTAATATTGTAGCATTAAATGACTCACTAAGGTTATTCATCAGCACATCACATTTAGAAGAAAATGGAAAAGCATGCTTACACCATTGTTTAGTAGGAACAGCTGACAACCAATTGTATGCCCTCTCATCAGCTTCCTTCAATTGTAACATTTTCTCCTCCCATGCTTCAAAATATGTTGCCTTAGCAGCTCCCATCATCAAGTCCCTGATTAATGTGCCACCTCCAAATTTCTTCTTCATGTTAGCATATAAATGTCTTAGGCAGAATCTGTGCTCCCTAACTTCTGCCAATTCTTCAAAGGTTTGGATCAAGCCCTACAAGAAGATAGAAAGCATAGTTAGATTAACTATATGTCAAAAAAATTAATTGAAGTAGGAAAATAAGGAATTAATGCAACCTTCTGCTGGTCAGAAATAAATGTCCATCTGTTATTGTCTCCCCCACCAATGTCTTCCAATAATAGTGTCAAAAACCATCTCCATGTGTCTTTTGTTTCTGTTTCCACAACAGCAAAAGCCATAGGGAGATACTGATCATTAGGGTCCCTTCCCACTGCAAAACTCTATTTTTATCATTCTTGACAAACCTGACCTCCCTCCCATTAAGGACATTGTGTTCAAGGATGGCATCTTTGAATTGATCAAGTGTGTTAAATTCCATCCCAACAGTGAACTTGTATTCCTTACTTAATTCTTCTGGTGCAAACTTCTGATTCCTAGATTTAGGTATAGTATCTGGATCAGAATCATCATCTGGTGCACTATCCAAGTCATCAGTGTAATATTCATCTTCAATAGGGTGCATTGCATCTATCTCAGCTGATACAGGAATTAATGGTTCAAAATTATCACCAAACAGCCTCCTATTAAGTGGTGGTTGCCTACCTTCAACATCATCTCCAGCTACTTCCTCCTCAAACCCATCATCTAAACCCATCACAAATTCTTCATCACTGTCATCAAAGCAAATACCTTCAACAGAATCATCACTACAGTCACTAGGATAATATTCACTATCTTCACTATCTTCAATCTCTTCAGTATACAACCCTTTACCCTTATCCACATTAGAATTCCTTACTACTTCTACATTGCCAACACACACTGGGCAGTCAACAATTTCAAACCGGTTTACATTGTACTCCACAAATAATTCAACTTCAGTGTTATGTTCAATTGCATATCCACCCATCTCCACTGCATCTATGTCCACATTAAGCAGTTTCAAGTTATTGTCCAATGCTATGTCTGCAGGTTTCCACCAGAGCCTCACACCCTCATTTCTAATATCAGAATCAAATTCCTTGGCAAGACCTAGAGCTTCAAAATATGACCAGTAATCTAAGTCTAGGTTCTTATAAGCATGCAGTTCACCACCTATGTACTTTATGTGAGGGTCTTTTACAAAAAAACCCTTAGTATTAAACAATACAGTAAATCCCATACCTGCCAACAATAAATCACACCCAAAAGAAAAGGTCATGAAACAATAGGTCCCCACAATACCATAAGACACAAAACCATTAAAAAACAGTCTGTCAATGTCCCACCACAATATTGTAAAGCAGAAACAAACAAAAGAAACATCATGAACTGTCAATAAACAAGAAAACAGAGTCACGATTCTATTTCAAAATGTCCCCACTATAACCCACTTTGTTCAATATAAAAACCACAACTTTCGAAAAGCTCTGACATTCAATAATCAACAACAAACAACTATTCAAACAAGATAGAAGCAAATAAAGTAAGAAACGAAGCGTTTACCTCACGATTCTGAACGTCTAGGGTTTTCAAGCACCTTCGCGTTTCCTTCTTCGTCTTCGCGTTTCGTTCTTCGTCTGCGTTTCCTACGATTTTCGAGTTTCCTTCTTCACCTCCGCGTTTCCTTCTTCACCTTCGCATTTCTGTGTCTCAGCAGAGGAATGGCTTCTTAGGGTTTTTTTAAGAATGAACGAAATGAACGAAGAGAAGAAACGATTAGGGTCCAGAAGAGAAAAACAATTTGACTGCTGTTTTAAAAAACGAAATTGTGTCATATGCCACGTAATTAAGTGATATGCCACGTAATTTATAAAATAACACGTGTAAATGCCACGTCAGTTTTCCGTAGCCAAATCATAGGGAGTTAACGACAGGGACTCTTAATGCAAACGGAAAAAAAATGTAGGGACCAAAACGCCTATTTCGTTAAGGTAGGGACTAATGTTAAAAGGACCCGATTTTGTAGGGACTAAAAACATATTTAACCCTTTAATTTATATATATTTCATTTACTTTTTTTATCATTTTATCCAAAATGATTTTACCATTGCAACGAAGAATCGTTAGTCTTCGTAGACTTCGAGTTGATTTGATGAAAACGCGATGTGACCGTTAGTCGTTAGAGTTAGATTAGTTTAGTATTTAACTTGTTTCGATTTCACAACTCGCTTTATAGTTTCTTTTTTATTTGTCGTTTGATGATTTTGGTAGACCACTCTCCGAAGGAACCAAATATCCACATCAACAAATTGGTACGCCTTGTGGGATAAGTTTAGTGTAACTCATTGTATCGTGATGTTTCATGTATGATTCCATTCAACTTATAAACAACTGGGAATCATACTCAGTTCCTCTATCACTACGAAAACGCTTTATCTATTTTTCAAATTTATTTTCAATTTCCTTTACGAAAACTTTGAACATGTCAAGAGCGTCACTTTTACTTTTCAATGTCCTTAGGGTTTATGGATAAGGAGTGTAAAAGGAACTCGCTTTTTACGTAGAATATCAAAGTGTGAATCAAGAAAGTGAGCTCCTTCCAACTTGAGCAAGCTCCTCTAACCCTCCAGCAACAAAACCAAATCCAAACCCTTTCTTTAACACGTTATACTTCAATGTAGCTATTAAATCCTCCTCTCCAAGTCTCGGGTGGTCTTACATACAAGCTCAAAGATTGAATCCCAACCTCTCCGAGTAACATGCAATTCGAGACTTGATCGGTGAGGAATGTGCTTTTTGAATGTTTCTGATTTTAGGGGTTTTAAAGGGAGAAAAGCTTCTAAATGTGAGAAAGAAGATGAATAGATAAGTTTGATTGAAGGTGGAGGTGCCAGGGTTTCAACATTTTCCCCTCTTTTTGTTCTTCTCCTCCCCTTCGACCCACTCTCTTTCTTTCTCTAAAGTTTTTTAAAAACTGATGTAAGGCTTTTGATTGAAGGAGGGATGTGGTTCAGTTGTTTTGAATTACTAAAATGAGTCTTGGGCTTGGTTAGAGTCTCTTCTTCGGCTGAGTAAGATTTAAAATCAGTTTTCTATTGTCACCCCTCTTATTTTTCTACATTCTAATCACTCTAATAAAGACTCAATCATGTAAAAAATGCTTAACAAACTTAAAACATAAATCAAATCATACGTAATGCACATAATAGATTGTCAAACAACAATGTAACAGTTAAAGTAATTAAAATTACTTTGGGTATTACACATGGGCTTTAGCCCTACTCTTTTACTATTTTTATCAGAAGTTGAGTTTCATTAGGATTAGGATTCTTTTCGTTATCTGTAGCCTCTAAAGAGTGAACTAGTATTAGAATAAGAAAATTAAAAATCATTTTAATAAAATTTGTATTAGTCAAGGAAGACATCTGTCAAGGGTGAGTTTGCTTCTTACTTTCATTATAGGTCTAAATAAAAGTTCTTTTTTAAAAAGATAACATTAGTATTGGACCAAATGGTGATATTCATTAGGTCTCTCTCATGGCTAGAGGGCTGCCTTCTTTATTAATGTACTTAGTTTGTTGGAATGAATCCTCTCTTCATGTTTGTTTGCATCCACCAATACTGATAGGGTAACTAATGAAGATAATGTTGCTTAAGTGAATATATGACACGAATAAAATTACTTGGTGACTACTAGCAATATCCCGTGCATACGCACAGGTTGCACCGTATTATGTTCTACGGATAATTCTAAGAATAATTCTATAAAAAGAAATTATTTTAGAAACATATAATATTTTTCTATTTAAAAACAAACGTAAAATATACATATATAAAAGTGAAATATATATTTATTTCTGAAGTAAAAGTATAAAAAAATAATTATATCTGTAGTAGATAATATTTTCGATAATATTTTTTTGTCGGAATTCGAAAGCAAAAGAAGTTTAAGAAAAAAATAAAAAATTATAAAGACACAATTATAAAAATAGTCATCCCGAGAACATACAATGGTTTCTCATTGAGGCTAAAAAAAGTAATATTCATTTATAAAAAATAAAGACATTTAGAAACGTAAAATATAAAAATAATAATATCGACAACATATAATGGTTTCCTTGTCGTGATTAAATTGCTAAATAATTATTACTAAAAAAGGACATTATTATTATATATAGACAAAACATAACAAATAAATATTACGATAACGTATAATGTTTTCTGTTGGGATCAAATATATATAAAATATACTAAAAACATGCAACTGAACTCCAAAGAAAAATATAAAAAATAATTATTTCGATAATATGTAATATTTTCCCGTCAAATATCAAAAGTAATGAAGCTATACTAAATGACATTCAATAATTATAAGGGAAACATATATATCAAAATTAAAAATACAAACAATTTGTATGTCAGCACTATGTAATGTTTTCCCTTTGAATATCAAAATTAATGAAACTATACCCAACAACATGTAATAATGATATGGGAAAAATATAAAAATAATATAACGACAATATGTAATGTTTTCCCGTCGTGATTCGAAAACAAAATATTCATTTGTAAAATACAAAGACATTTATAAAGACAAAACCTAAAAAAATAATTATATCAACAACATATCATATTTTCCATTTAGACTGCTTAAAGACAATTAAAGTAAATTATATTCAATTTGTTTCTCGTTTCTTTAACGAAGCAGTTGCAGGTACTGAAGAGGAGATGGAGGCAAAGAAAACAATGTTCAATTTCAACTCAACAGAGTCGAAGCGGTTACTGAATAGGAGATGGGTTATGACTTATTAAAGAGAAGTTGAGAGAGAAGTGGAAAATTTTAGTTTAGCAGAAACATTTTCAACCAAAATATGACATGTGGCATTAGTGGAGTTGATTTTCTTATATTGATAATTGATTGATACTAATGAAAAGAAAGAGTGACATTATACTATTGGCTCTAAATAAGCTAAATTATAATCCCATTATAATGTTACAATGTAATCCCATTATACAAGTATTAAGGCTAGTTATACACAACAACTGAATCTTCTTTGACTTTGTCAAACAACTTTGAGGGGTCAAAGTTGTTTCTGATTTGACTCTATTCCACATAATCGGTAACTATTTCCTCAGAATTAGGCTCCCTCCCTCCCATTAATTAAGATTAAGAAACACAACAAAATAACTTTATCTATCATTGCAACCATGCGTCCTCCAATAAAGAAAGTCGATTTTATCGTTGACAAAATGATTGAGATTGTTAGCAGCGAAGAAGGTTTATTCGGTTCGTTTTACGAAGCCACCATTGTTTCTTGCCTCGTCAATGACCAATATGTGGTACGCTACAAGAACCTTCTAGAAGATGATGGTTCAAAGAAGCCATTGGCAGAAACGAAATTTTTGAAGGATATTCGCATTTTGCCGCCACATGTTTGAATTCCTGAATTTTTGATTGGTAGATGATCGATGCTTTCGATAATGATGGTTGGTGGTTTGGGAAGATTAATATGAAGTTCCATGATGCAAGATATGAATGGCAGTATAATGTTTATTTTCATACCACTGACGATGAGATTTGGTACCTCCTAATCAGATTAGGATTCACCATTAGTGGGTTTCTGGTCGGTGACTGACATCTGCAAGATGCTTACAAGAACAATAACCTTCAAGTTCATTCAAACATACAAGATTTAAATGATCATAACTTGATCGAACCATTGACCAGAAAACCACTCATGGTGAATCCTAATCTGATTAATAGGGTACCAAATCTCATCATCAGTGGTATGAAAATAAACACTATACTACCATTCATATCTCGCATCATGAAACTTCCTAGTAATGTTATCAAGCCACCAACCATCATTATCGAAAGCACCGACCATTTGAACAATCAGAAACTCAGAATTCAAACACGTGGCAGTAAAGGACGAATTTTATTCAGAAATTTCGTTTTCGTCGGTGGCTTCTTGAAGCCATCATCTTTCAGAAGGTTCTTGTAGCGCACCACATACTTGTCATTGTCGAGGCAATAAACAATAGTGGCTTCGTAAAAAAAATCGAATAAACTTTCTTCATTGCTAACAATCTCAACCATTTTGCCAACGATGAAATCGACTTTCTTCATTGGAGGATGCATGGTTGCAATGCAAAAAGTTATTGTGTTGTGTTTATTAATTTTAATTAATGGGAGGAAGCCTAATTTTGAGGAAATAGTTACTGATTATGTGGAACAGATCTAATCAGCCTCAAAGTTGTTTGACAAAGTCATAGAAGAAAAAGTTATTCCGTATAACTAGCCTTAATATTCGTGCTCTAAGCCAATTACTTGACAAAGTCATAGAAGGAAAAGTTGTTCTAGAAAACTAGCCTTCAAAATCGTGCGATGCACGGGTTTGGCTAAAGCTTATTGTTGCTGCAATTACAAACACAATGACAAACATGAACAAAATAGGCTGAGTCATGGACTAGATTTCCTTTTAACATTATTAAAAGTTACAAACGCTAATGGTGTAAGAAAACACTACCGTTGAAAGCTCATGAAGAAAAAGGATACTTCTCTTTCAATATTCCAAACAGTTATCCAAATGAAAAATTATTTCAACGTAAGATTGATTGAATAGCTATTTCAACATTAGTTTTAGTGTTATTTCAAAAAGTATATGAAAATACTTGTAATGACAAATGCTCTAAATAATGTGAACGGAGGCATGCATGCAGCTGTATTCATAAAGAAATTGAACGATTAATTTTAACAAATCATTTCACAATTAAATCAAACTAAAATATATAATTTAATTAGTTCCAACATCCAATTAAATAATCTATCAACAACGTAACTCTTCCTTACAAAAATAGGAATCTTTGTAAGGATATACAAATTAGCTATATGTTTTTTTTTTGCTACAAATTAGCTATATGGTTTGGGTAAACCCAACTTAGTTAAGAATATAACTAGAATCAAATTCTTCCTCATCTCTGGAGTATGCATACATTATTGAGAACCTTAGTCTTTCGATGGGTAAACATAAATTACACATTTCATATCTTAGCAACAATAAACATCAAAATTAGCCTTGAACAAGTTTCTATAATAGCAAACATGATGTGTTGCGCCAGTGTCTACCCACCAACCCTCGAATCCACCAAAAATATCAATTCAAAAAAGCATAACAATTCTTAGGGGGGTTTCTGCTAATTCTCATTGTCATTTCGGTTGATGCTCTAGTTATGATTTGTTTCTCCTATTTTGTTTTTCAAGATATACGGCAAGAGTGAAATTGATAATTGCAAAATACTGAAAATAAGACATACCTTCGGAGTCTCTGTATAAGACATCCCTTTGGAGACCATATAAGGCATACCATATTGGAGACATCAATGAGAGCGTCGTGCTCGGCTGAAATGGCAGATAATGTCACGTCTTAAAATTGTTGTTGAAATTACAAACACAATGACAAATAGGAACAAAGTAGGCTGAGTCGCGGACTAATTTGCTCTCTTTAAGACCTTTCGCGACTCTGCCTTAGTTGTGCAGCAATATCCAGCCCTGTTGTCCCTAGGATAAAACAGCTCTATTCAGAGTATGGTCCTCCCTGCACCGAGAAGAACCACCAAATTCACACGCCCCCCTTATTCAATTCTTTCTTTTTACTTGCTTGAGACTCTTATTCTATTTTCAAACTCAAATTTGGTTTCCACTCTATGTCACTTCCGAAAATCATAAATTAAACGATCCGTTTTGCATTAAAACTAAGAAAAACTGAAAATAATAAAGTGCCATTAACATTATTAAAAGCTACAAACCGTAAATAGTGCTAATGGTATAAAACGGCGGTGGTTTAGAAAAGAATCAGGTTCACTATAATATAATGAATGATAGAATAAATAATACAATGAAGTTTTGAGGCGGTTTCAAAAGCATATTCTATAGCATAAAAAAGAAAAGCATATTCTATAGTTTTAATACATAAAATTATTTGTGTCAAAAAAATACATAAAATTATGACTATATACACTCTAGAACCTTCCCAATGTTGATGCGGCCAACAATAAATCCATTCTTTTATCCGATATAATTAAATTAATAAACCCCTGCAAACCATGTGAAATGTTTTCTATAATTTCTTTGGGGAATTGTGGTAGGGAACTACCAACGCGCTTAAATACGAGTTTGGGGCGCCTCAACGGCTAAGATCATGCCGCATGATTCGATGTCTGGGAAGCACCGCTGAGCCCTATAAATAGAGATCAACCCCTCACAAAAAGGTACACACATTCTATCCCATCTCATATTCCCTGCTTTGACTCTTTCCCCCACTGACTTGGGCGTCAGAGTGTCTTTGCAGGTACACAAAAAGTACACACAAGAAGAAGAAGAAGAAGAAGAAGAAGAAGAATTTAATATTTTATTAAAAATAAAATAATCCATAATTTTCCCGCAACCAAACCCAGCATCTTCCTTCTTCTTCCTCTTTCTTGAAACATGATTTTGATTTTGATTAACCCATTTATCAACAAGAACACCAACAACAGAATCAGGATCTTTTTATTTTTGCAAAAACAAATGCTGGTTTTGAATTGAAATAGGTAACCGTATGCAATCCCATATGCAATCCTGCCATCATCATCCTTCTTCTTTCTTACCAACAGTCACATTCACAACTTTATCAAAAAGATAAGCCTTCACATGCCTGTAATGGAAAGACTTGGAAAGGAATATCATCAACAAGGGAAAAATGTGTGGGCAATGCTTGCAGCTATAGAAGTATCTTTCAAAATTCAAGAAAAGCCTTCCCATCTCTCTCTCTCTCTCTTTCTCTCTTCAGAAAATAGTTAACCGAAATTCCCTTCACAAAACAAGAGAACGAGCGAGAGAAGAGAAAAGGGTTCATAATCTGCAAGCTCTTTCGTTTCTTCTTTAACTTTCCCCTAAACACCATGGATGAAGAATCAATTAAGTTCAAACCCTAATTTCTGGGTTATTCGAAGATTGGGGAAATCTAATTTAATTTTTTTTATTTTCAATAAATTAAATAAAAATGACTTGGATAATCTGTGTAGCCATATAACCAATACATAATAGCACTTAACTGCCACATATGCGTTTTTTAACAGTGTTAGACGAAAAATAAGAACAACGTCAATTTTGTTAACATTTTAAAATATAAAGGACCAAACTGGTACGAAAAAACATAAATGACCAATAACATAATTTTTAACTTTTTAAAATTTAACTAGCGCTGCTTTAAAAAAAACTAGTGTTTGATGTATTTTATAGTTGTTTAAAGTTAAAATATTGTTGTTTCTTGTTTTTTGCCCTTTGTTCGTAAACACATCTTAAATTCCGGGCACATTTGGTTTCAGAGACTAAAATGGTTTTCACAAGAATTCAATTATGTTATCAATGGAGTCAATACCTTAAGATCAATAGCATAATCAAGATCCGAATTAAGTTTCAAAAGCGTAAGTATAAAAGAACTTGAACAAAACACGAGAATCATGCCTCAAAGGTCTGAACATCATGAATTCCACATGGGTTTCAAATTATAAGTAAACTGGTAACTTAAACAATTTACGAAAATCAATCTTTTGAGACAAAGAACGCCACAAATTCTTTAAGTGCAAAGAGTGCTAAGATAAAATGAAGTACGTAATTAAAAGAAAAGAGACAAGAGTGAAGCACTCGATTGTCAAAGTGAAATTGAAATTGATTTGATAAAAGTAATGATTCGAATACATAAAAGATTGGCTCAAACATATATTGTTCACAACAATTGCCAGAGATCTTGTGTTAGCAGATGTGTTAGGTGTGTATGGGTTACTGAATGTTATGAAATGTGCCCCTAAAACTACTTGCGAGCTACTATTTATAGATTTACTAGCAGAAACTAACTTATTTGCATGATGGACATCTGTCCATGAGAAACTAATCTAATCTAAAGACTAACTAATGATTGCTGATGATTAATGCCACGTGTCCATTGGCCCTTGGATGCTTTAAGAAAGTAATTTAATTTATACTACTTCTCCATATATTTTTTAAACATATTTTTCCAAACCTAAAATATCTATTGAATCCATTTAGTTCGGTCACTAACAAATCACATATATTTATTGGATCCATTTAGTTCAATCACTATCAAATCGCAAATATTTATTTGATTCATTCAGTTCGGTCACTACCAAATCATATATACAAACAATTTATATCTGCATTTCTTTGTATGTTTATTTTTTGAGAGTATCACCCTTAAGTAGGTACTTGCGCCAACCCCACTCCTTTTTTTGCGCCAAATCATAAATACAAATCATAATATAGAAGATGACAAACATTTGTTTTCTTTTGTTCTGTTTGTTGAAATTCTTTGGTCAACTGAAATCCAGTCTTACCAGCACACATGAACAATATAAATTTTGTAAATTTTCTTTCATGATTTATTCAAAAATCTAATTAACAATAACATGTGCAACACACCCTTTTACTTATTTCACAACTTTACAAAGTCTATTTATTTTTATACTTCTTCTCATTATATTTACTAGAACCATCTTTTTCTGAACATTTAAAAAAATCAATTTATTTTTATACTTCTTCTCATTTTATTTCTTAGAACCATATATCTATTGAATTCATTTAGTCCGGCCATTATCAAATCACCAATATGATGAGGAGGAACTGTAACATCCCCAAAATATGTTATAATTACTATTACCATCCAATATAGTAATTGCCACTGAGTTACCACACCCGTTGGAATTGAACTCTTGGTCTTCCTCCATCACTTTTTCTTTTTCACGCGTTCCGTCGTCTTTCATAATTGGTGTTTCCTTGGTTTGCGAACACGTGCTAATTGCTTGTACTTGATCCACCGCTTCACGTTTTCGAGAGTCTGCATCCATTACGTGCGCCGCCTTTTCATTGGATTTCGAGATTTCACGAATACCCACTTCACCTTCTTCCTCGAGAAAAAATTCGTCACTCTCGTCGTCGCTGCTATCTACGGCGGAGCCATCATCAGAGTCGTCGCTGGACAGCATTTTTGTTGTTTTGACCGGGCTAGTTTTATTCCACTGAAGCGGGCCGTACCAATCCTCCACAACCTTGATAACGAACAATTCCCCATTGATCTTGAATCGTTCTACGAAGTTAATGATGTCATGGCACTTTGTTCTTATGAGAATTCTTGCAACATCTAGTGTTCTTTTCTTCTGTGTTTTCATCAACGTTCACAAACTCCCCAGTCCCTAGTACAATGAACCTGAAAAAATCGTTGTTCCAAGCATGAACTGGTATTCCATAAACCCTTAACTATGTTAATCGTTCATTGTCTACTTCCCCTGGACTCCACTTTCGCAAATCTGCAAACCACGTTGCGAGCCAGTCTTGCGCGTCTTCGATTAACGCCTCCATCTCTCCTTCTTCCAGACTTTCCAGCAAAACCAAGTTGGACCCCAGAGCAGTTGCTCTAACAGAAAAATACCCTTGCTGGATAAACTCTTCTTGAATGTTGTAGGCCTTTCCAGGTTCTTCAACCACTCCAATGTATGCATTCTCATATCATTTCATGTCTTCTTCTGATACGTTGTAATACCTATGAGCCCATGGTCTTTTCGGTTTCTTGGGAGGTTCATATTGTAGGTTTCGGTTTGATTTTTTTGGGGTTTCAAAGCCATTTGACTTTCTGCGGGTCTGGTATGATGATTTTTGGTGGGGTGGATTTGTAACGCTCCAAAAATAATTGGCTAATTATTTAATTAATTAAAGGGAATTAAGTTGTGGGAAAAATATTAGAATTAATTAATTTGGAGTTTTATTATATTTAGGAGGTGTTTAAGTGATTGGGAGTGGTGGAAGTAATTGAGGGGGGTGCAAATAAGAGGCCATTAGTGGGCCTAGGGTTAAATGAAAACAAAAGAAATGAATTGAAAGAGAGAAAGAGGGATCGGCTGAGGGAGACAGACAGAACCAAGAAAAGAAAGAAAGAAAAACGTGAGAGAAGAAAGAAGAGAAGAAAAGAAGGAAGAAAGAAGAGAGGGAGCGTGAGAAAGGGAGAGGAGAAGAGAAGAGAAGAAATCGCAAGGTGGAGGAAAAGAAAGAGAGGGCGCGACCGTGAGAGAGAAGAAGGAGAAGGAAGGGATCGCGAGTAAGAGAAGAGTTGCTGCTGTGTGTGCGTGGTGCTTCGTGAAGGGGGTCTTCATCTTCTCCAAGTTGCTAAGGTAAGGGGAGTCTCGCATTATAAGGGTTTATATAATGGTTAGTATGTAGGAGGGTAGTTCTATGATGCCTAGGAGGTATTTGTTATTATGTTTGAATGAAATAGGATGTTTGAATGTGTTGTTAAAGTCGTTGGTTGTTAAATTCGTTTGATGATTGAGGATGTCTAATGGATTGATTTGGTGTGTATTGTTGTGTTTGTAAAATGTTGAGATGTAGTGCGTAACACTGTTTCGGTTTTCGTGAAACTGGGACTGTTCGGCCAGTCCAAAAATTCCGTGTTTAATTGTTCGTGAAAATAGATTTCACGCCGGTCGTTTTGGTGCCGGTTTCGTTCGATTTGGATTTGTGTAGCTCTAGTTATAGGCTCCACAAGTTAGGTTAATAATCTGGGAGCATTCTGGACATAGGTTCTGTATTTTTAAAACTGGAAACCTTTCGTTTGTCCAAAAATTATGGGACATATTTTGTTAGGAAATAGACTTAACTCTGGTCATTTTGGCACTGGTTTGGTTAAATTTGCATTTGTGTAGCTTAAGTTACGAGTCTCCAAAGTTAGGTCAAATTTCTGGAAGTAATCTGTGAATAGGTTCGGTTTTTGCAAGTTTTGTGTTCTCAATTGAATTCCGTTTTGAATGATTCTCTTTTAGTTAGAAAATAGACTGAATTCTCTACAAAGTAGGCACCGGTTCCACCGAATTTCATTAAGAAATGAGAAAGAAATATTGGTCGCAAGTTGCGTAAGGAATTCTGTCTAAGTCGCTGTTTTCCAAATGTTGCTGCTGCTGTTTTGTATAAGAACATTGTTGTTGTTGCTGTTTTTTATAAAATACTCTTGCTGTGCTGTTTTCAGAAAAATGCCCTTGCTGTGCTGTTTTCAGAAAAATGCTCTTGCTATTGCTATGTTGTTTTTACCGCTGTTTTGCAATTTAATGTTGCTGTCTTCGAGCTGTTTTTACTGCTGTTTCTGCAACCTAATGTTGCTGTTTTAAACGGTTTCGCTGTTGTTTTTGCAAATTGATGTCACTGTTTTCATGTTGTTTTATTGCTGTTTTATAACAGAACATGTTGCTATATTTTTGAAATAAATGGTGTTGTTTCTACACTAGAATGTGTTGTTGTTCTTGAAAGTAATAGTGCTGTTTTTGCACTAGAATGTGTTGCTGTTTCCCCAAATTAAAGTGTGCTGTTGTCACAATTTAAAGTGCTGTTTTCTTAAAATTTAAAGAGCTGTTTTCTTCAACTTAATTGGTGCTGTTCCCTTATATTTAAAATGCTGTTTCCTCAATTTAAATATGTTGTTTACTCAAATTTAAAGTGCTGTGTTCTTAAAATTAAAATGTTGTTTTCTTGAAATTAAAGGTGTTGTTTCTTGAATGTAAAGGTGCTGTTTCGTCATAGTTTAAAGTGCTGTTTTCCCTATCTCCAAGTGGTTGTAGTTACAATAATTTCTGCCGTCCTTATGTTGCGATGTCCAATGTATATGACTAATGATAAATATAACGACGTGTCAATTGTGCCAAGTTACCTATGATGATGATGTGGATGTGATGTGAACGTGTTGTGTGTCGATTAAATGATGATGTAAAGTTGATGTGAGTGTGTTGTGTGCTGACTAAATGATGATGCGAAGTTGATGTGAGTGTGTTGTGTGCTGACTAAATGATGATGCGAAGTTGATATGTGGGTCTTTATGACCAAAGTGATGATAATTATATTGTTGGGTCGGTTATGGCCAAAAGCGACGTTGATGAAGTTGTGTCATGATATATGACTTGTTGATGTTGTTGATTGATTTGGTGAGTGATGCATAGTGTCCCATACATGTCATGCTGCATTTATTGCGACGATGTGGGCTGCGGCCGGAGCTATGCTCAAAGTGACGATTGTGCCCTCAAGGCTTATTTTGGTGATGGATCCTCATGCATATACCCGGCGACGTGGGTTGCATTTTCATACATATGCATAAAGACGACGTAGTTGCTTGTTGATGTGCTTTTGATGTTGTTTGCCGATGTTGTTCTGTGATGGTTGAAATGCGACGTTAAGTGTGCTATGGTAGTTATAGATATTGTCCTCTAATATATTGACTATTATATATGCCTTTATGCTGTTAGAAGACTCACCCTTTTCTGTTTGAATGTTACCTCTACGTGGGTAACGTGCAGGTAGACGCGTGTGAAGGACTTTTCTTCCTTCCTTTATCGAGTCGTGTCGTTTGCTCTGATACGTAGCACCTGGGGGGGAATCGAACGTTAATTTTTAGTTGTCTTATTATGACTGTTGCCCTTACTATTTGATGTTCCTTTGAAACCGTTTTATTGGAGACGTTTGAGATGACATTTTGAGAGGTTGTTTTATTTCTGCTATGTGATGATTGAACTTATAAAGTGCTACGTATTACCCTTCTGTTAAATGGCGATTTTGAACTTTTGGATTTGCGAAATGTCGAATGTGACGCCCCTTGCATGCTTAGTTTTTTTTAAAAATTCCGCACTCTGATGTTACTAAAATAAATGGGTAGAAAGGGGTGTTACATTAGTGCTATCAGAGCAGTTCGGTCTGTCCGACCAAGTGTTGAGTCTTTAGTTTGATAATCCTCGAGTCTTGTTACTCGTTCTGACTAGAATTTTGTTTCGGTGGTTAGTTAAGATGGCTGGACGAAATGATGCTGCTCTTGCTGCTGCTCTGGAAGCAATGGCTCAGGTTGTGGGAAATCAACAGGCTGCTGCTGATGCTGGTGCTCGTAATTTGGCCACGTTCCAAAGGGAGAATCCACCCACCTTTAAGGGTTGGTATGATCCTGATGGAGCTCTGGCATGGTTGAAGGAAATCGAAAGGATTTTCGTGTTATGGATTGTACGCCTGCTCAGAAGGTGAGGTTTGGTACTCATCAATTAGCTGAAGAAGCCGATGATTGGTGGCTGGAGGTTCTGCAGAGGTTGGAAGCTGCTAGAGAGGAAATCACATGGGATGTTTTCAAGAGGGAGTTCACTAGGAAGTATTATCCAGAAGATGTGAGAGGAAAGAAAGAAATTGAATTTTTAGAGTTGAAACAAGGGAACAAGTCTGTGGCTGAATATGCGGCGAAGTTTGTGGAGCTAGCTAAGTTCTACCCCCACTATGGGAATGATGCTAATTCTGAATTTTCGAAATGTATCAAGTTTGAGAATGGTCTGAGGCATGACATCAAGAAGGCGATTGGTTACCAGAAGATTCGGGTGTTTGCTGATCTGGTGGATAGCTGTAGGATCTTTGAAGAGGATAGTAACGCTTCCTACAAGATTGTGAAGGAGAAGAGAGGTTCGCAGTATCGTGAGAAGCCCTATGATGTTTCTGGTGGTAAGGGCAAGTGGAAGGCTGGTGATTCAGGCAAGAAGCCAAGTGGGGGAGATGCCCCTGCGAATGTTGTGTGCTACAAGTGTGGGAAGCCCGGACATAAGAGTTTTGAGTGCAAGCCCGAGGTGAAAAGGTGTTTCCGATGCGGTAAAGAGGGTCACATAGCAACTGATTGTGATCGTAAGGATGTGGTCTGTTTCAACTGTGAAGAGGTGGGACACATTAGTTCTAGGTGTCCAAAACCGAAGAAGGAGAAGTCCAGTGGGAGGGTGTTTGCTTTGGCAGGTGCTGAGTCTACGGAGGAATGATGGTATTATTAGAGGTACGTGTCTCGTTAAGGGTACTCCGCTAGAATCTACTGTTAATATCGATGCTACTTGTCGTTTTGTTATTGTCGTATGCTGCGAACGTTTTAGTACTGTATTAACTGTTATGACTGTAATGTGTTGCCTGGTGTGTTCCTCTGTGCCCCTTGTCGACCTTCGACAGAGACCTCGTTGTGAATTTTGTTGTTTGCCGTTGGGTGGGTTAATTGTAATCTTGGGTATGAACTGGTTAGAGCATAACCATGTCCTACTAGCTAAAATTTTCGAGGACGAAAATATTCTAAGTGGGGGAGAGTTGTAACTCCCCAAAAATAATTGGCTAATTATTTAATTAATTAAAGGGAATTAAGTTGTGGGAAAAATATTAGAATTAATTAATTTGGAGTTTTATTATATTTAGGAGGTGTTTAAGTGATTGGGAGTGGTGGAAGTAATTGAGGGGGGGTGCAAATAAGAGGCCATTAGTGGGCCTAGGGTTAAATGAAAACAAAAGAAATGAATTGAAAGAGAGAAAGAGGGATCGGCTGGGGGAGAGAGACAGAACCAAGAAAAGAAAGAAAGAAAAACGTGAGAGAAGAAAGAAGAGAAGAAAAGAAGGAAGAAAGAAGAGAGGGAGCGTGAGAAAGGGAGAGGAGAAGAGAAGAGAAGAAATCGCAAGGTGGAGGAAAAGAAAGAGAGGGCGCAATCGTGAGAGAGAAGAAGGAGAAGGAAGGGATCGCGAGTAAGAGAAGAGCTGCTGCTGTGTGTACGTGGTGCTTCGTGAAGGGGGTCTTCATCTTCTCCAAGTTGCTAAGGTAAGGGGAGTCTCGCATTATAAGGGTTTATATAATGGTTAGTATGTAGGAGGGTAGTTCTATGATGCCTAGGAGGTATTTGTTATTATGTTTGAATGAAATAGGATGTTTGAATGTGTTGTTAAAGTCGTTGGTTGTTAAATTCGTTTGATGATTGAGGATGTCTAATTGATTGATTTGGTGTGTATTGTTGTGTTTGTAAAATGTTGAGATGTAGTGCGTAACACTGTTTCGGTTTTCGTGAAACTGGGACTGTTCGGCCAGTCCAAAAATTTCGTGTTTAATTGTTCGTGAAAATAGATTTCACGCCGGTCGTTTTGGTGCCGGTTTCGTTCGATTTGGATTTGTGTAGCTCTAGTTATAGGCTCCACAAGTTAGGTTAATAATCTGGGAGCATTCTGGACATAGGTTCTGTATTTTTAAAACTGGAAACCTTTCGTTTGTCCAAAAATTATGGGACATATTTTGTTAGGAAATAGACTTAACTCTGGTCATTTTGGCACTGGTTTGGTTAAATTTGGATTTGTGTAGCTTAAGTTACGAGTCTCCAAAGTTAGGTCAAATTTCTGGAAGTAATCTGTGAATAGGTTCGGTTTTTGCAAGTTTTGTGTTCTCAATTGAATTCCGTTTTGAATGATTCTCGTTTAGTTAGAAAATAGACTGAATTCTCTACAAAGTAGGCACCGATTCCACCGAATTTCATTAAGAAATGAGAAAGAAATATTGGTCGCAAGTTGCGTAAGGAATTCTGTCTAAGTCGCTGTTTTCCAAATGTTGCTGCTGCTGTTTTGTATAAGAACATTGTTGCTGTTGCTGTTTTTTATAAAATACTCTTGCTGTGCTGTTTTCAGAAAAATGCCCTTGGTGTGCTGTTTTCAGAAAAATGCCCTTGCTGTGCTGTTTTCAGAAAAATGCTCTTGCTGTTGCTATGTTGTTTTTACCGTTGTTTTGCAATTTAATGTTGCTGTCTTCGAGCTGTTTTTACTGCTGTTTCTGCAACCTAATGTTGCTGTTTTAAACGGTTTCGCTGTTGTTTTTGCAAATTGATGTCACTGTTTTCATGTTGTTTTATTGCTGTTTTATAACAGAACATGTTGCTATATTTTTGAAGTAAATGGTGCTGTTTCTACACTAGAATGTGTTGCAGTTCTTGAAAGTAATAGTGCTGTTTTTGCACTAGAATGTGTTGCTGTTTCCCCAAATTAAAGTGTGTTGTTGTCACAATTTAAAGTGCTGCTCTCTTAAAATTTAAAGAGTTGTTTTCTTCAACTTAATTGGTGTTGTTCCCTTATATTTAAAATGCTGTTTCCTCAATTTAAATATGTTGTTTACTCAAATTTAAAGTGCTGTGTTCTTAAAATTAAAATGTTGTTTTCTTGAAATTAAAGGTGTTGTTTCTTGAATGTAAATGTGCTGTTTCGTCATAGTTTAAAGTGCTGTTTTCCCTATCTCCAAGTGGTTGTAGTTACAATAATTTCTGCCGTCCTTATGTTGCGATGTCCAATGTATATGACTAATGATAAATATAACGACGTGTCAGTTGTGCCAAGTTACCTATGATGATGATGTGGATGTGATGTGAACGTGTTGTGTGTCGATTAAATGATGATGTAAAGTTGATGTGAGTGTGTTGTGTGCTGATTAAATGATGATGCGAAGTTGATGTGAGTGTGGTGTGTGCTGACTAAATGATGATGCGAAGTTGATATGTGGGTCTTTATGACCAAAGTGATGATAATTATATTGTTGGGTCGGTTATGGCCAAAAGCGACGTTGATGAAGTTGTGTCATGATATATGACTTGTTGATGCTGTTGATTGATTTGGTGAGTGATGCATAGTGTCCCATACATGTCATGCTGCATTTATTGCGACGATGTGGGCTGCGGCCGGAGCTATGCTCAAAGCGACGATTGTGCCCTCAAGGCTTATTTTGGTGATGGATCCTCATGCATATACCCGGCGACGTGGGTTGCATTTTCATACATATGCATAAAGACGACGTAGTTGCTTGTTGATGTGCTTTTGATGTTGTTTGTCGATGTTTTTCTGTGATGGTTGAAATGCGACGTTAAGTGTGCTATGGTAGTTATAGATATTGTCCTCTAATATATTGACTATTATATATGCCTTTATGCTATTAGAAGACTCACCCTTTTCTGTTTGAATGTTACCTCTACGTGGGTAACGTGCAGGTAGACGCGTGTGAAGGACTTTTCTTCCTTCCTCTATCGAGTCGTGTCGTTTGCTCTGATACGTAGCACCTGGGGGGGAATCGAACGTTAATTTTTAGTTGTCTTATTATGACTGTTGCCCTTACTATTTGATGTTCCTTTGAAACCGTTTTATTGGAGACGTTTGAGATGACATTTTGAGAGGTTGTTTTATTTCTGCTACGTGATGATTGAACTTATAAAGTGCTACGTATTACCCTTCTGTTAAATGGCGATTTTGAACTTTTGGATTTGCGAAATGTCGAATGTGACGCCCCTTGCATGCTTAGTTTTTTTTAAAAATTCCGCACTCTGATGTTTCTAAAATAAATGGGTAGAAAGGGGTGTTACAGGATTGAGCTCCAAGCTGTGCGAAATGCGTTTAGAGGCATCGGGCTTGGATGGTGAAGTCTGATAGTTGTCATTGTTTTCCTTGGAGCTCGATGATGCTGCATCTTTGTGATCTTTGTGTTCAAGAGTGGTTGTTGCTGAGTTATGAGTGATTGCGATAGGATTAAGTGTTTTTGGTGGTGGGGGTCTGGCTGGAAATCTGGCCTTCAGGGGTTGTTTGATTGATCGACCATGGGTTTCTCTATTGAATCTTGGGAAGTTTACCATGATTTTATCACTTCCTATAATGATGTTGTCGAGTTTTACAACAAATCGATCAGGTTCTCTTACATTAACTGCTCTAGCAAAACCAAATCTCTTCCCCATCTTATCTCTTTTCGCCGGTATGACGACTTCTTCAAACGCCCCGTATTTCATGAAAGCCTTGAGCATGTGCTTCGCCTTGAAGTTTTCTGGGAAGTTAGTGAAGAAGAATGATGTTCTGGTAGCTTCCTTTGGGTAATACTGATAGTTTCTCGCCACGTCCATGGACTTTTGTACTCGCTCAGTCTTCCTTCTCCGTACTTCCTGCCAACTTGATGCGTCCGTATGCCTAGCTTCTCTCTCCTGCTCTCGTCTGACTTCATTGGCCTGCTGTCTCTCAGATTCTCTCACTCTCTAAGTTTCTCTCACTGTGTTTCTCTCGCTCCATCCTACACTTGGTCTTATCTGCCTGTTCTTTAACACCCTGACGAGTTAAAGGATTCAAGATGAGGCATCCATCATAATTGTGAAGGCATCAAGCTTCTGAAGAATGATTGTTGTCATGTCTATTGGAAATTCATGCCAAGTTGGCTTTGTTGTGCTCTCACCTCTTGTTCGGTTAGAGTCTCTTTGGCTGAGTAAGATTTAAAATCAGTTTTCTGTTGTCACCCCTCTTGTTTTTCTACATTCTAATCACTCTAATAAAGACTCAATCATGTAAAAAATGCTTAATAAACTTAAAACATAAATCAAATCATATGTAATGCCCATAATAGATTGCCAAACAACAATGTAATAGTTAAAGTAATTAAAATTACTTTGGGTATTACACATGGGCTTTAGCCTTACTCTTTTACTATTTTTATCAGAAGTTGAGTTTCATTAGGATTAGGATTCTTTTCGTTATCTGTAGCCTCTAAAGAGTTGGACAAGTATTAGAATAAGAAAGTTAAAAATCATTTTAATAAAATTTGTATTAGTCAAGGAAGACATCTGTCAAGGGTGAGTTTGCTTCTTACTTTCATTATAGGTCTAAATAAAAGTTCTTTTTTAAAAAGATAACATTAGTATTGGACCAAATGGTGATATTCATTAGGTCTCTCTCATGGCTAGAGGGTTGCCTTCTTTATTAATGTACTTAGTTTGTTGGAATGAATCCTCTCTTCATGTTTGTTTGCATCCACCATTACTGATAGGGTAACTAATGCAGATAATGTTGCTTAAGTGAATATATGACACGAATAAAATTACTTGGTGACTACTAGCAGTATCCCGTGCATACGCACAGGTTGCACCGTATTATTTTCTACGGATAATTCTAAGAATAATTCTATAAAAAGAAATTATTTTAGAAACATATAATATTTTTCTATTTAAAAACAAACGTAAAATATACATATATAAAAGTGAAATATATATTTATTTCTGAAGTAAAAGTATAAAAAAATAATTATATCCGTAGTAGATAATATTTTCGATAATATTTTTTTGTCGGAATTCGAAAGCAAAAGAAGCTTAAGAAAAAAATAAAAAATTATAAAGACACAATTATAAAAATAGTCATCCCGAGAACATACAATGGTTTCTCATCGAGGCTAAAAAAAGTAATATTCATTTATAAAAAATAAAGACATTTAGAAACGTAAAATATAAAAATAATAATATCGACAACATATAATGGTTTCCTTGTTGTGATTAAATTTCTAAATAATTATTACTAAAAAAGGACATTATTATTATATATAGACAAAACATAACAAATAAATACTACTAAAAACATGCAATTGAACTCCAAAGAAAAATATAAAAAATAATTATTTCGATAATATGTAATATTTTCCCGTCAAATATCAAAAGTAATGAAGCTATACTAAATGACATTCAATAATTATAAGGGAAACATATATATCAAAATTAAAAATACTAACAATTTGTATGTCAGCACTATGTATTGTTTTCCCTTTGAATATCAAAATTAATCAAACTATACCCAACAACATGTAATAATGATAAGGGAAAAATATAAAAATAATATAATGACAATATGTAATGTTTTCCTGTCGTGATTCGAAAACAAAATATTCATTTGTAAAATACAAAGACATTTATAAAGACAAAACCTAAAAAAATAATTATATCAACAACATATCATATTTTCCATTTAGACTGCTTAAAGACAATTAAAGTAAACTATATTCAATTTGTTTCTCGTTTCTTTAACGAAGCAGTTGCAGGTACTGAAGAGGAGATGGAGGCAAAGAAAACAATGTTCAATTTCAACTCAACAGAGTCGAAGCGGTTACTGAATAGGAGATGGGTTATGACTTATTAAAGAGAAGTTGAGAGAGAAGTGGAAAATTTTAGTTTAGCAGAAAAATTTTCAACCAAAATATGACATGTGGCATTAGTGGAGTTGATTTTCTTATATTGATAATTGATTGATACTAATGAAAAGAAAGAGTGACATTATACTATTGGCTCTAAATAAGCTAAATTATAATCCCATTATAATGTTACAATGTAATCCCATTATACAAGTATTAAGGCTAGTTATACACAACAACTGAATCTTCTTTGACTTTGTCAAACAACTTTGAGGGGCCAAAGTTGTTTCTGATTTGACTCTATTCCACATAATCGGTAACTATTTTCTCAAAATTAGGCTCCCTCCCTCCCATTAATTAAGATTAAGAAACACAACAAAATAACTTTCTCTATCATTGCAACCATGCGTCCTCCAATGAAGAAAGTCGATTTTATCGTTGACAAAATGATTGAGATTGTTAGCAGCGAAGAAGGTTTATTCGGTTCGTTTTACGAAGCCACCATTGTTTCTTGCCTCGTCAATGACCAATACGTGGTACGCTACAAGAACCTTCTAGAAGATGATGGTTCAAAGAAGCCATTGACAGAAACGAAATTTTTGAAGGATATTCGCATTTTGCCGCCACATGTTTGAATTCCTGAATTTCTGATTGGTCAGATGATCGATGCTTTCGATAATGATGGTTGGTGGTTTGGGAAGATTAATATGAAGTTCCATGATGCAAGATATGAATGGCAGTATAATGTTTATTTTCATACCACTGACGATGAGATTTGGTACCTCCTATTCAGATTAGGATTAACCAGTAGTGGGTTTCTGGTCGGTGACTGACATCTGCAAGATGCTTACAAGAACAATAACCTTCAAGTTCATTCAAACATACAAGATTTAAATGATCATAACTTGATCGAACCATTGACCAGAAAACCACTCATGGTGAATCCTAATCTGATTAGTAGGGTACCAAATCTCATCATCAGTGGTATGAAAATAAACACTATACTACCATTCATATCTCGCATCATGAAACTTCCTAGTAATGTTATCAAGCCGCCAACCATCATTATCGAAAGCACCGACCATTTGAACAATCAGAAACTCAGAATTCGAACACGTGGCAGCAAAGGACGAATTTTATTCAGAAATTTCGTTTTCATCGGTGGCTTTCTTTGAGCCAACATCTTTCAGAAGGATCTTGTAGCGCACCACATACTTGTCATTGTCGAGGCAATAAACAATAGTGGCTTCGTAAAAAAAATCGAATAAACTTTCTTCATTGCTAACAATCTCAACCATTTTGCCAACGATGAAATCGACTTTCTTCATTGGTGGATGCATGGTTGTAATGCAAAAAATTATTGTGTTGTGTTTATTAATTTTAATTAATGGGAGGGAGCCTAATTTTGAGGAAATAGTTACTGATTATGTGGAACAGATCTAATCAGCCTCAAAGTTGTTTGACAAAGTCATAGAAGAAAAGGTTGTTCCGTATAATTAGCCTTAATATTCGTGCTCTAAGCCAATTACTTGACAAAGTCATAGAAGGAAAAGTTGTTCTAGAAAACTAGCCTTCAAAATGTGTGCTGCACGGGTTTGGCTAAAGCTTATTGTTGCTGCAATTACAAACACAATGACAAACATAAACAAAATAGGCTGAGTCGTGGACTAGATTTCCTTTTAACATTATTAAAAGCTACAAACGCTAATGGTGTAAGAAAACACTACCGTTGAAAGCTCATGAAGAAAAAAGGATACTTCTCTTTCAATATTTCAAACAGTTATCCAAATGAAAAATTATTTCAACGTAAGATTGATTGAATAGCTATTTCAACATTAGTTTTAGTGTTATTTCAAAAAGTATATGAAAATACTTGTAATGACAAATGCTCTAAATAATGTGAACGGAGGCATGCCTGCAGCTGTATTCATAAAGAAATTGAACGATTAATTTTAACAAATCATTTCACAATTAAATCAAACTAAAATATATAATTTAATTAGTTCCAACATCCAATTAAATAATCTATCAACAACGTAACCCTTCCTTACAAAAATAGGAATCTTTGTAAGGATATACAAATTAGCTATATGGTTTTTTTTTTTGCTACAAATTAGCTATATGGTTTGGGTAAACCCAACTTAGTTAAGAATATAATTAGAATCAAATTTTTCCTCATCTCTGGAGTATGCATACATTATTGAGAACCTTAGTCTTTCGATGGGTAAACATAAATTACACATCTCATATCTTAGCAACATTAAACATCAAAATTAGCCTTGAACAAGTTTCTATAATAGCAAACATGATGTGCTGCGCCAGTGTCTACCCACCACCCTTCGAATCCACCAAAAATATCAATTCAAAAAAGCATAACAATTCTTAGGGGGGTTTCTGCTAATTCTCATTGTCATTTCGGTTGATGCTCTAGTTATGATTTGTTTCTCCTATTTTGTTTTTCAAGATATACGGCAAGAGTGAAATTGATAATTGCAAAATACTGAGAATAAGACATACCTTCGGAGTCTCTGTATAAGACATCCCTTTGGAGACCGTATAAGGCATACCATTGGAGACATCAATGAGAGCGTCGTGCTCGACCAAAATGGCAGACAATGTCACGTCTTCAAATTGTTGTTGAAATTACAAACACAATGACAAATAGGAACAAAGTAGGCTGAGTCGCGGACTAATTTGCTCTCTTTAAGACCTTTCGCGACTCTGCCTTAGTTGTGCAGCAATATCCAGCCCTGTTGTCCCTAGGATAAAACAGTTCTATTCAAAGTATGGTCCTCCCTGCACCGAGAAGAACCACCAAATTCACACGCCCCCCTTATTCAATTCTTTCTTTTTACTTGCTCGAGACTCTTATTCTATTTTCAAACTCAAATTTGGTTTCCACTCTGTCACTTCCGAAGGCATTGTTTTCATTTATATAAATCATAAACTAAACAATATGTTTTGCATTAAACTAAGAAAAACTGAAAATAATAAAGTGCCATTAACATTATTAAAAGCTACAAACCGCTAATAGTGCTAATGGTATAAAACGGTTGATAGATATAGAAAAGAATCAGGTTCACTATAATATAATGAAGGCTTAAATATATGTTTGCCCCCTGCAAATATGGCCATAATTCATTTAGGCTTCTGTAAAAAACAAAATTAAAATGACTCTTGTAAATATTAACCGTTTACAGTTAAGCTCCTCTGTTAACTTTCCATCCAAAAAAACTGACGTGGCTAACGGAGATGACGTTAGCATAACATCATCAATGATTAACAGAGAAAGATTAACAGAGAAAGATTGAAATGATTCTGTTCCGCTTCAGACTGTTCCAGAAAAAGGGAATAATTAACAGAGAAAGATTGACACGATTCAAAAACGATAATCTTTCTCTGTTAATCATTACTGATGTATGCTGATGTCATCTCCGTTAGCAGTGGGTCATCTCCATTACTGATGGATGAAAAGTTAACAGAAAGGATTAACTGTAAACGCTTAATATTTGCAAGGGTCATTTTAAAACTTTTTTTTACAGGGGTGTAAATGGATTATGGCCATATTTGCAGTGGTCAAACATATATTTGCAGGGGCTTAATATTTCTACTCTATGTGACTTCCGAAAACATTGGTTTCATTTATATAAATCATAAATTAAACGATCTGTTTTGGGGTAGTTCTAGGGTGAAGGACCAAACCAAATATTTCACCGGTGAACTATTAAAATGACCTACTATTGTAAGTAAACATGGGGTAGGTTTTATAATTTTAAAATCTTATTGTCAAAAATTAAATAGGTTAAAAAATTAACTTTTAGGTCCAATCTTTTTTAACTTTTCTGCTTCCAGCAAATTGAAATCCTTTCTTTTTTTTTAAAAAAAAAACCCCATTCCAACCATTCACTGCTTTTCATCGCCTTTCCATTCACTGCTTTTCATTCCAGCCATCATCCACACACCCATTTAGCACAAAATCCAGAAACCCCACCCTCCCGCTCAACACGCACCAGCAACAAAAAAGCACACTTCAGGGCCTCAAAATTGTTTGAGACGGCCCTGTCGCGACCAGTTCTTCTCTCCCAGAGTCTGAACTGAATTTCACTCCTGCAACACCGGTCGAAAAGCCATTCCACCGTCACTGGTACCGTTTTTCCCATCCACTCGTATACGCTAAACCAGGTATTCTTCTCTTCATGATTGCCTAACCAACCCCCTCTTCATGATACCCCCTAAATTATGTTATGGATTATTTGAAAATGTGGGGTTTCAATTTTTTTATGTAATAAACTCGTCACCTTTACGATGTTACTGGTCTCACCCCTGTGTATTAATATCATTGTTTTAATTTATATGAAAGAGATGCAAGGTGTAAGGTAAATTTGCATTTGGATGTGACTTCTAAGTTCACTGTTTCCTCAACTTTTGTCTTTGTGGTTGTTTTGTTGTGGGATTTGTGGTTGATGGCATGCTTCTATGTTACTTGTTTCAGTGCACATAAATTGCTACTCCCAATCAAATTCGTCACACTGGTTTCTTTCAGGTCAGATTTGATTTTATTAACTGCAGAGCAACTGCATATAAATATCTGATGTAACCAATTCTGTTCAATTGAGAAATACGGTTACAATCTTCACATCCATTTACAAATGGATTAATTCATTTTATTTTGCTTTTGTATTAATGTGGTGAATAATGTTTGTTTTGTCAATTTGATGAATAATGTTTAACTACTTTTCTACTTTAAATATTGTAACAGTACTATGAGCAATTTTGACAATAATAACTAATATTGTAACGGTGTGTTTTCTACTGCCATGTGGCTTTACTTATGGGTTATTGTATTCATAGACGTGTTTGAAGTGCTCAGATCATGGATTGATATATTTGTAGATCATTTCAATGGATATTATGTGAGGTTCAATTGGGAAAACAATACTTTTCTAGTGTTGGAAAATAAATGCATGACATCTTTTACTTAAATGGTTTAAATGTGCAGGAATTCAGGGAATCCATACTCCATCTTTTCGGGTTGAAGCACACATGCAGATGGATGAATCAGCTGCATTTGAGAAGATAGAATGAGAACTTGTATTTAATTCTAATGTCACTGTATTTGATATAAGGTAGAATGAGAACTTGTATTTAATTCTAATATTACTATATTTGATTGGTACTGTTGTTGGAATTATGTTGTTTGTTGTGATAGGGACTTGAAGACTTGTCAGCTGGGTTAGAAGATGAAGCGACATGTGAGATCATGGACGATGATTCCATTAGTGTTGATGTTGACGAAGGTAGTGTTGACATTGGCGATGATGATTCCACTAGCGTTGATGTTGATGAAGGTAGTGTTGACGATGACGAACGGACTGAAAGAATTATCAATATTGATAGTATCGAGGATATTCTTAGCATGGACCTGAAGGAATTAAGCCCTCATGAAGCAAGAGAATTTGAGTTTGCAAGCTTGGATATCGCATATGAGTTCTACAACCGATATGCTAGACTAAATGGGTTTGCAGTCCGCAAAAACAATATCCTCCGAAGCAATAAAAAAGAAATACTATAGCGAACGTTTGTCTGCCACAGACAAGGGTTTAGGGAGGATAGAGGTTTAACAATAGAAAACCGTAAGCGTAAGTGTAAACCCAAGACTCGATCTGAATGTGAAATTTCGGGTGCATATTGATTTGCTGTCACAACGGTGGCGGATAACTGTTTTTACTGATCGACACAATCATGAGCTTTTACATGAAGAGTACTCTGGAATGCTTGCTGCGCATCGAAGAATGAAAGAGTCGGATATAATGCAGGTGAACGACATGTTAAAGGTTGGTATAGGCCCGTCTCAAGTCTATGGTTGTTTTACAAGCCAGTCAGAAGGGTACGAAAAGATAGGGATTCATAAAAAGGATATATATATATAAAGTGCCATTAAAACTAAGAAAAACTGAAAATAATAAAGTGCCATTAACATTATTAAAAGCTACAAACCGTAAATAGTGCTAATGGTATAAAACGGCGGTGGTTTAGAAAAGAATCAGATTCACTATAATATAATGAATGATAGAATAAATAATACAATGAAGTTTTGAGGCGGTTTCAAAAGCATATTCTATAGCATAAAAAAGAAAAGCATATTCTATAGTTTTAATACATAAAATTATTTGTGTCAAAAAAAATACATAAAATTATGACTATATACACTCTAGAACCTTCCCAATGTTGATGCGGCCAACAATAACTCCATTCTTTTATCCGATATAAATAAATAAATAAATAAACCCTTGCAAACCATGTGAAATGTTTTCTATAATTTCTTTGGGGAATTGTAGTAGGGAACTACCAACGCGCTTAAATACGAGCTTGGGACACCTCAACGGCTAAGATCAGGCCGCATGATTCGACGGCTGGGAAGCACCGCTGAGCCCTATAAATAGAGATCAACCCCTCACAAAAAGGTACACACATTCTATCCTATCTCATATTCTCTGCTTTGACTCTTTCCCCCTGACTTGGGCGTCAGAGTGTCTTAGCAGGTACACCCGCCGGCTCTACTCGCGACCTCATCATCCCACCAGAGCGATCCACATCAACCCGTTCTAACCCTTGGGCGACCAAGGTACAGATCATTGGCGACCACAGTGGGAGCCCAGGCGCTATCCCATCTCATCTCTTATATATCATCTCATCTCCTCAATACGGTTGTAACACCCCAATATTTCCAACAAGTAGAGATACTGAAATGCACGACTTAGTATACATCAAAGATAACTTTCTGTCCTAAATATTGAACACAACTAAAATTTCGATGATTAAACACCAAACAGTCATATCAATTTCATAACTTAGCATAGGAGTACTTAAACATTTAAGTCTCATGTCTTAAAAACCTGACACATCCTAGTGTTCAATATCCAAAACATAAGTAGGGAAATTTAGCATAAGCATATAAACTAAATCTTCAACATCTCCTTGAGACATCACATCTAGCCGTGCCTCTTCGCCTTTGTCTTTCCTTGTTTCTCTGTAAAAACCACAATTATAAAGGGTGAGATAAACATTATCCCAGTGAGTCCTATCAAGACCCCTTACTAAAATTCTCTCGGTTCATTATGCATTACATGATTCGTAGCCCAATATGATAGCCACGTGAAACCTCTTTTTGCTTAGCATATCACCGTGAATGATTATCTATATTCCCAGTGAACCCATTCCACTGACCATTTTCTATCAGCGAATCCCTCATGGGGCCTAGGTTCATAGGGCTCATGACTTCCCCTCCCCTAGTACGCTAATCCTCAATAGGGTCGTCACCCATCCTCTATATATATAATTTATACATATATAACCTCAACGTCATTATTATTATAACCTCAACCTCAAGAGACACTTAGTCCATTTAAACAATAACATAACCTCAACATCAACCTCAAAGGACATTTAGTCCGTTTAAACATTTATCATGTCATTACCTCACTCGTGGTTACTAATATTTATCATTAAAACATAAGCAAACAATAATTTAACCAATCTTTAAAGGAAACCATCACTTTTTTACTTTGATTTAACCAACCCATTTCACTTAACTTGTAACTTAAGAAAATGCACGTCACATCAATTATACCTACGTATTTTTCACGAATTATACCTACGTTTTAAAACATTCACTCAGTTAAGAAAATGCCTATGTGGTCCTTTATGTTTTAAAACATTCACATCGTTAGCATTTTTTTAATTTTCCATCCAACTCAGTTAAGAAAATGCCTATGTGGTATTTTTAATCTAACTCATAATTTTTATTTAATATTTTCTTAAAAATAAAATAATCCATAATTTTCCCGTAACCAAACCCAGCATCTTCCTTCTTCTTCCTCTTTCTTGAAACATGGTTTTGATTTTGATTAACCCATTTATCAACAAAAACACCAACAACAGAATCAGGATTTTTTTTTTGCAAAAACAAATGCTGGTTTGAATTGAAATAGGTAACCGTATGCAATCCCATATGCAATCCTGCTATCATCATCCTTCTTCTTTCTTACCAACAGTCACATTCACAACTTTATCAAAAAGATAAGCCTTCACATGCCTGTAATGGAAAGACTTGGAAAGGAATATCATCAACAAGGGCAAAATGTGTGGGCAATGCTTGCAGCTATAGAAGTATCCTTCAAAATTGATCAAGAAAAGCCTTCCCATCTCTCTCTCTCTATCTCTCCAGAAAATAGTTAACCGAAATTCCCTTCACAAAACAAGAGAACGAGCGAGAGAAGAGAAAACAGTTCATAATCTGCAAGCTCTTTCGTTTCTTCTTTAACTTTCCCCTAAACACCATGGATGAAGAATCAATTAAGTTCAAGGAGATGAACCCTAATTTCTGGGTTATTCGAAGATTGGGGAAATCTAATTTAATTTTTTTTTATTTTCAATAAATTAAATAAAAATGACTTGGATAATCTGTGTAGCCATATAACCAATACACAACAGCACTTAACTGCCACATATGCGTTTTTTAACAGTGTTAGACGAAAAATAAGAACAACGTCAATTTTGTTAACATTTTAAAATATAAAGGACCATTAACATAATTTTTAACTTTTTAAAATTTAACTAGCGCTGCTTTAAAAAAAACTAGTGTTTGATGTATTTTATAGTTGTTTAAAGTTAAAATATTGTTGTTTGTTGTTTTTTGCCCTTTGTTCGTAAACACATCTTAAATTCGGGGCACATTTGGTTTCAGAGACTAAAATGGTTTTCACAAGAATTCAATTATGTTATCAATCGAGTCAATACCTTAAGATCAATAGCATAATCAAGATCCGAATTAAGTTTCAAAAGCGTAAGTATAAAAGAACTTGAACAAAACACGGGAATCATGCCTCAAAGGTCTGAACATCATGAATTCCACATGGGTTTCAAATTATAAGTAAACTGGTAACTTAAACAATTTACGAAAATCAATCTTTTGAGAGAAAGAACGTCACAAATTCTTTAAGTGCAAAGAGTGCTAAGATAAAACGAAGTACGTAATTAAATGAAAAGAGACAAGAGTGAAGCACTCGATTGTCAAAGTGAAATTGAAATTGATTTGATAAAAGTAAGGATTCGAATACATAAAAGATTGGCTCAAACATATATTGTTCACAACAATTGCCAGAGATCTTGTGTGAGCGGATGTGTTAGGTGTGTATGGGTTACTGAATGTTATGAAATGTGCCCCTAAAACTACTTGCGAGCTACTATTTATAGATTTACTAGCAGAAACTAACTTATTTGCATGATGGACATCTGTCCATGAGAAACTAATCTAATCTAAAGACTAACTAATGATTGCTGATGATTAATGCCACGTGTCCATTGGCCCTTGGATGCTTTAAGAAAGTAATTTAATTTATACTACTTCTCCGTATACTTTTTAAACATATTTTTCCGAACCTAAAATATCATTTGAATCCATTTAGTTCGGTCACTAACAAATCACAAATATTTATTGGATCCATTTAGTTCAATCACTATCAAATCGCAAATATTTATTTGATTTATTCAGTTCGGTCACTACCAAATCATAAATACAAACAATTTATATCTGCATTTCTTTGTATGTTTATTTTTTGAGAGTATCACCCTTAAGTAGGTACTTGCGCCAACCCCACTCCTTTTTTTGTTTCTTTGTACATTTTAAAGATTTTTAAATATTGTTTCTTTATTTTTTTCTTTTTTCTTTAGTGTATTATTAATTCTATATTAGCATATTTTTTCTTTGTGGCCCTTATTTTGGTTATTTTACACCAACTGATATTAGAAGCATACTGAATTTGGTGCTTCTATTATTATTTTAGTCTTGCTTTTTAGCAATTGATTTCTTTGTGACGCTTATTTTAATGAATATATAGAAGATGACAAACATTTGTTTTCTTTTGTTCTGTTTGTTGAAATTCTTTGGTCAACTGAAATCCAGTCTTACCAGCACACATGAACAATATAAATTTTGTAAATTTTCTTTCATGATTTATTCAAAAATCTAATTAACAATAACATGTGCAACACACCCTTTTACTTATTTCACAACTTTAAAAAGTCTATTTATTTTTATACTTCTTCTCATTATATTTACTAGAACCATCTTTTTCTGAACATTTAAAAAAATCAATTTATTTTTATACTTCTTCTCATTTTATTTCTTAGAACCATATATCTATTGAATCCATTTAATCCGGTCATTATCAAATCACCAATATGATGAGGAGGAACTGTAACATCTCCAAAATAATTTAATCGAATTATTTTGAAGCTCGAGTAAGTCGATTAATTAATGATTGAGGTTTTGAGGAATTTAATTAAGTGTGAAGGAGTTATAAGGGAATTAATGTTTAGAGAGGGGTAAATTGGGGAATTCACCCCAAATGTTACTTATTATATATAAATATATATGTGTGTGTGTGTGAAAGAAAGAAACAAAAGAAAGAAAAAAGAAAGAAAGAGGAATCGTAGGAGAGGAGAAGAGAAGAAGAGAAGAGAACAGAAGAAGAAGAAGAAGAAGAAAGAAGAAAGAAGAGAAGGAGGAGAAGAAGCTAGGGTTTTCATCACAACCCAAACTCTAAGTTTTTCATCATCATCATCATCTTCCCATTAGCTTCCATTCTTTATAATTTTGGTGAGCTTATTTTCATTTTTCCCTTCTATTTGACTTTCGAATTTGATGTGATTTGGAGGTTTGATGATGATTTTGGTGATTCGAGGATGATTAGGAACAAACCCGAAGTGGATTGAGCGTGGATTGAAGCTCGATTCGAAGTTAGGAGCGTGTTGGTGATTTTAGGGTTCGTTTCGGGGATTTTGGGTATTCGGTGTTACGGCTCAAATCGTAGTTCACGCGTGAAAGGTGAGTTTTACTCACGTTTAGGTTGTGATTGATGAGCTTGGTGTGTCGAGTTCGAGTATTTTGAAAACCGCTATTTCGAAAATTAACGTGTTTTGACATAAACTAAAATTTGTTGAGGTTTGTGTTTTTGACTGTTTTGATTGATGATTGATGATGATCGTTGTTCTTTGAACATGTTTTTGGACTGTTTTTATGTTGGGAATTGACTGGAACAGGTAACAGAATTGATCGGAATGACAAAAAAAAGCGAAAAAGGGACAAAATCCAAGTGCTGTCAGAGACGCACGACCCGTGCGCCCAACTATGTGCCAAGCACACAGTGCAAGTTTCCTCATGCGCCCCAAGCGCACGGTCCGTGCGCCCAAGCGCACGACCCGTGCGCAGTGTTCTGTCCCACTTTCTGAAACTCGTCCGAAACGATTCCTTTCGATTCCAATCCTCTTCTAATCCTTTCCTAACCCTTTTCCAATGAAATTATTGTTACAATGCCATGGTTTTGGCTATGTTTTAAGAGGTTTATGAAAAATATTCTTGAGGTTATAAATGTTTCGAAAAACCGAAAAATAGAATACGTGAGAGGATATGTTTTATTGAAAATAAAACGGTCTATAAGTCCTACTTGGCATTGTATAACTGACGCGGGATGTTTATTATTTATTCATCTAAACCAGTCTGTGGTTCATGATATATATGTACATTATATCGAGTCGTGGTGACGACCCCTATGGATTAGCATGTTAGGTGAGGGAAGTCATGAGCCATTGACCTAGGCCCCCAGAATTATTATTATTTTTCCTTTAGGAATAGTACTACTATTGGCTAGTTGGAGTTCACTTAAGCTACTTCGGGTTGTTGGCGATTTGCTAAAGAATTAAAAAGGATGATGTTTGTAATTCTTATTGAATTACCAGTGATTGTTTGTAATTCTTATCGAATTACCAGTGTATACTTTTGTAATTCAAGATATCGAATTACCAGTAAATGTTTGTAATTCATTAATTGAATTACCAGGTGAAGGTTTTATAAATAAACCGAGAGCGTGTTTAGGGGACACGATAGAACTCACTGAGATTGTATCTCATTGTTTATATGTTGATGTTTTACATAGAAACAGGGAAAGAGGAGATCAAAGAGGCACGAGTAGATTTATACTCGGGAGTTTGATGAAGGCTTAGCTTTTATGCTTATGCTTATGTTTTCCCTTGTTATCTTTGTATTACGACATTATGACTTTAACTAATGTAAAAGTTATGTTATTGTTTCCGTGCTTTCTTGTGATTGTATTGAACACTAAATCATGTTGATGTTGGTAGACAGGGAACTGTTGTGGTTTTAATTATGATTAAAACTGTTTTGATGTTATTCAGTGAAAAATTTATAGTGGTGTTCAATATCTAAACAGAAATATTATATCTCTGATGTGTTACAGTTGGTACACTTAAGTATTTCTACTTGTTCGAAATTCGACCTAGTCGGATCTAGATGTTAAAGTATTTTACTTCCTTCAGTTATGATTCTTCTTAGTATGCTATTAGACATTGAGCTTGATCAACTTAATACTTTGTGCATATTTCGCAGAATCATGGCCAGAAGAGGTAGAGGAAACCCTCCTCCTGCTGATCCACATTTCAAATGGATGCAAAATGTGATTGAGAATCAGCAGAAGATGATGCAGGATATGTTGCAAATGCAGCATAAGCAAATGGCTCTACAGCAGCCTAATGTTCAACCGAATCAGGAAGATCCTAACCGGACATACTTTCGATTCTAAAAGATGAATCCCCCGGTTTTCAAGGGTAGATCAGACCCAATGACTGCTCATTATTGGGTGGATGCAATGGAGAGAATATTTCAAACCTTCCAATGCGGTGAAGAAGAAAAGGTAACTTGTGCCACAAATGCCCTTGATGAAGATGCCCAAACCTGGTGGAATAATGCACGTGAAATTATGGGAATTCAAGGAAATCCCCTCACTTGGGACAACTTCAAAGAATTATTCATGGGACAATATTTTCCTCCGGTGAGGAGACTAAGCAAGCAGGCTGACTTTGTGAACCTCAAACAATGTGATATGTCAGTAGGGGAATATGCGGCAAAATTTGAAAGACTGTCGCAGTTCTATGAGTTGGGGAGGTACGCCCCAAATGATATGTGGAAAATTCAGATGTTTAAAGAGGGTCTCCGAGCTGATGTGGGCCAAGGCCTTAGTTCTTACACTATGGTCAATTATCCTGCCTTAGTGCAACAAGCATATGTTGCTGAGGAGGATCTGAGGAAAATGTATGCTGAAAGAAAAGAGTTTTGGAAAGGAAAGAAGAAAGTGGCTGAATCTTCTACTCCAAGTAAACCTTTCAAAGGAAACAACAAAGGAAAACAGGTGCAATCAGTTGATTCCTCCAACTTTCATAATTGTGCTCACTGTGGAAATCGTCATCGGGGTGAGTGTCGCCAGGATTCAAATCAGTGCTATTATGGCAAAGAAAATGGTCACTATGCTAATGAGTGCCCAGCAAGGAAGAGTTTCAAAGAAACACCAGATGCTCCAAGGCAGGGACGAGTCAACACTCTGGATGCTCAGACTATCACGCCTAATAACAATTTACTGAGGGGTAAGGGATCTCTTTTCAACAACTCTGTCAGTATATTATATGATTCGGGTGCAACCCATTGTTTTATAGCTCAATCATGTGTGGATCGGTTGGGATTAGCTTTATCCCCGCTATCTGAGCCAATAACTGTTTTAACTGCTGCTAAGGGTCGTGTACACACCCAATATTTATGTCAAAATTGCCTACTTGTCATAGGAGACAGAAATTTTGTAGTAGAATTCATATGTTTGCCTATGAGAAGTATGGACATCGTTCTGGGTATGAATTGGATGACTGCAAATCACGTTACAATCGACTGTGCCAATCGAACCATCAGTTTTGCCTCTGAATCTGTCAAATTGTCAAAGGCAAATTCTGAAGCAGTTATCTCTTTCACCTCAGCAAGCCAATCATTATTCCAAGGTGCAGAAGCTTATGTTATTATGTTATCTGCATCAACTGAAACTGGTTTAAATTTGTCATCTGTCCAAGTGGTGAACGAATTTCTGGATGTTTTTCCGGATGAAGTTTCTTCTGTACCTCCAGATCGTGAGGTAGAATTTTCTATTGAATTGGTGCCAGGCACAGGATCAATATCTATTGCTCCTTATCGAATGTCTCCTTTAGAATTAAAGGAATTGAAATCTCAACTTGAAGAGTGGATATCAAAGAAGTTCATTCGACCGAGTGCTTCTCCATGGGGTGCTCCAGTGTTGCTAGTCAAAAAGAAAGATAGTAGCATGAGATTGTGCATTGATTATCGACAACTCAACAAAGTGAGGATCAAGAATAAGTATCCATTGCCAAGGATAGATGATTTGCTTGATCAACTTCGAGGTGCTGCGGTGTTTTCTAAGATTGATCTAAGGTCGGGTTATCATCAGATTAAAGTTAGAGCTTTAGATATTTCGAAGACAGCTTTTCGTACTAGGTATGGACATTACGAGTTTGTAGTGATGCCCTTCGGTCTGACTAATGCTCCAACAGTATTCATGGATTACATGAACCGAGTCTTCCACACGTACCTGGATCAGTTTGTAGTCATTTTCATTGATGATATCTTGGTGTACTCGAAGACCATAGAGGAGCATGTTCAACATCTCCGCATTGTGCTGAATGTACTCCGAGAAAAGAAGTTGTACGCGAAACCTTCGAAGTGTGATTTCTGGATGCCTGAGGTAAAGTTTTTGGGATATGTGATTTCCCAATCGGGAGTTGCTGTAGATCCCAGTAAAGTGGAAGCTGTGTTAAAACTGGGAATGACCAACATCAGTCACAGAGATAAGAAGTTTCTTGGGTCTAGCTGGTTATTATCGGAGGTTTATTCAAGCATTCTCACAGTTAGTTCTTCCACTTACTCGGTTAACTCGTAAGGGTCAATCGTTTACGTGGGATGTTGATTGTGAAGAATGTTTCCAAGAGTTGAAAACTCGGTTGACTTCTGCTCTATTCCTGATTCTTCCGGATCCGTCTTTGGGGTTCCAAATTTATAGCGATGCTTCTGGGAAGGGTTTAGGATGTGTGCTCATGCTGAATCAACAAGTGGTAGCTTATTCATCCAGGCAATTGAAGTCTCATGAGGAGAATTATCCAACTCATGATTTGGAGTTGGCGGCTATTGTGTATGCTTTGAAAATTTGGAGACATTACCTTTATGGTTCTCGTTTCGAAGTTTTCAGCGATCACAAAAGCCTGAAATATCTATTTCATCAGAAGGAGCTGAATAACAGGCCGAGAAGATGGATTGAATTTCTGAAGGATTATGACTTCGAATTGAAGTATCATCCGGGAAAGGCCAATGCGGTAGCAGATGCTTTAAGCAGGAAATCTCTTCACACGGCAGAGTTAATGATGCATGAAATGGAATTGTTAGAGTCTTTTAGAGACTTGAATTTGAATGCACACCAAAGAAGGAACCAGTTAGTGTTGAGCCAAATACGAATCTCTAGTTCCTTAAAGGATTCTATTCGCTTAGCACAAGAAATGGATGTGAAGCTGCAATCTCAAAAAGTGTTGCCAAATTTTACCGAAGATAGTGATGGAGTTATTTGCTTCAACGGTAGAATTTGTGTGCCTGATGATGAAGAGATTAAAAGGCAAGTATTAGAGGAAACGGAGTCAATATTCTGTACATCCTGGATCTACCAAGATGTACCGGGATTTGAAGCAGATGTATTGGTGGCCTGGAATGAAAGCAAATATTGCCGAGTTTGTGTCTCGATGCTTAATTTGTCAAAGAGTTAAGGCAGAGCACCAGAAGCCTGTCGGTCAGCTGCAGCCATTAGATGTGCCAGTCTGAAATAGGAAGATATCTCGATGGATTTTGTTATGGGATTGCCAAGATCGCAAGCCGGTAATGACATTTAGGTAGTAGTGGATCGATTGACTAAATCCGTTCACTTTGTTCCCATTCGTTCTAACTACAAAGTCTCCAAGCTAGCAGAGGAGTATGTCAAGAGCATAATAAGATTGCACGGAGTTCCTACAAGTATTGTGTCGGATCGCGACCCAAAGTTCACTTCTATATTTTGGAGGGCATTGAATGAGGCTTTGGGAACAAGGGTGCTTGTTAGCACTGCTTATCATCCGCAGACAGATGGTCAAACAGAGAGGACTATCCAAACTCTTGAGGATATGCTTCGGGCTTGTGTGATCGATAGTGGGAGGAAATGGGAGGATCATATTCCGTTAGTTGAGTTTTCCTATAATAATAGTTATCATTCCAGCATCGGAATGGCTCCATTTGAAGCTTTGTATGGAAGAAAATGTAGAACTCCATTATGTTGGTGGGATGTCGGCGAAAACCGGTTATTAGGACCAGATTTGGTTCATGAGACTACCGAAAAGATCCGACAAATCATAGAAAGAATGAAATCTGCCCAGAGTAGGCAAAAGAGCTATGTTGATAAAAGGAGAAGGCCAGTAGAATTTGAGCCAGGTGACCATGTATTTTTGAGAGTTTCACCAACGATTGGTACCGGTAGGGCATTGCGGGCGAAGAAACTCAGTCCTCGGTATATTGCACCCTTCCAAATTATCGAGCGAATTGGGCCAGTAGCATATCGTATTGCTTTACCTCCAGTCTTGTCCAATCTTCATGATGTATTCCATGTATCACAATTGCGGAAGTACATTCCCGATCCGGGTCAGCCGTTGAGTTTTGAGACGATTGACCTTCGACCGGACTTGTCTTTCCAACCTCATCCTAGTTACATCATGGAGCGTGGCGAGAAGACGCTTCGGACGAAGACAATTCTCATTGTCAAAGTGGTTTGGGATGGTTTTTCCACCGAGGAAGCTACGTGGGAATTGGAGGACGATATGCGGACTCGATATCCATATTTATTCTCTTAAGGTATGTTTTGTTCAATTTTGAGGACACAATTTTTCAAGTTGGGGTGTAATGTAACATCCCCAAAATAATTAATCGAATTATTTTGAAGCTCCAGTAAGTCGATTAATTAATGATTGAGGTTTTGAGGAATTTAATTAAGTGTGAAGGAGTTATAAAGGAATTAATGTTTAGAGAGGGGTAAATTGGGGAATTCACCCCAAATGTTACTTATTTTATATATATATATATATATATATATATATATATATATATATATATATATATATATATATATGTGTGTGTGTATATGTATGAAAGAAAGAAATAAAAGAAAGGAAAAAGAAAGAAAGAGGAATCGAGGAGAGGAGAAGAGAAGAGAAAAGAATAAGAAAGAAGAAAGAAGAGAAGGAGGAGGAGAAGGGTTTTCATCACAACCCAAACTCTAAGTTTTTCATCATCATCATCATCATCATCTTCCCATTAGCTTCCATTCTATATAATTTTGGTGAGCTTATTTTCATTTTTCCTTCTATTTGACTTTCGAATTTGAGGTGAGTTGGAGGTTTAATGATGATTTTGATGATTCGAGGATGATTAGGAACGAACCTGAAGTGGATTGAGCGTGGGTTGAAGCTCGATTCGACCTTAGGAGCGTGTTGGTGATTTTAGGGCTCATTTCGGGGATTTTTGGTATTCTGTGTTTCGGCTCAAATCGAGTTCCAGTATTTTGAAAACCGCTATTTCGAAAATTTACGCGTTTTGACATAAACTAAAATTTGTTGAGGTTTGAGTTTTTGATTGTTTTGATTGATGATTAATGATGATCGTTGTTGTTTTAACATGTTTTTGGACTGTTTTTATGTTGGGTAATGACTGGAACAGGTAACGGAATTGATCGAAACGACAAAAAAACGTGAAAATGGGACAAAATAAAAGTGTTGTCAGAGAAGCACGACCCGTGCGCCCCAAGCGCACGACCCGTGCGCCCCAAGCGCACGACCCGTGCGCCGAACTATGTGCCAAGCGCACAGTGCAAGTTTCCTCATGCGCCCCAAGCGCACGACCCGTGCGCAGTGTTCGTCCCACTTTTTGAAACTCGTCCGAAACGATTCCTTTGGATTCCAATCCTCTTCTAATCCTTTCCTAACCCTTTTCCAATGAAATTATTGTTACAATGCCATGGTTTTGGCTATGTTTTAAGAGGTTTATGAAAAATATTCTTGAGGTTATAAATGTTTCGAAAAACCGAAAAATAGAATACGTGAGAGGATATGTTTTATCGAAAATAAAACGGTCTATTAGTCCTACTTGGCATTGTATAACTGACACGGGATGTTTATTATTTATTCATCTACACCGGTCTATGGTTCACGATATATATGTACATTATATCGAGTCGGGGTGACGACCCCTATGGATTAGCATGCTAGGTGAGGGAAGTCATGAGCCCTTGACCTGGGCCCCCAGAATTATTATTATTTTGCCTTTAGGAATAGTACTACTATTGGCTAGTTGGGGTTCACTTAAGCTACTTCCGGTTGTTGGTGATGTGCTAAAGAATTAAAAAGGATGATGTTTGTAATTCTTATTGAATTACCAGTGATTGTTTGTAGTTCTTATCGAATTACCAGTGTATACTTTTGTAATTCAAGATATCGAATTACCAGTAAATGTTTGTAACTCATTAATTGAATTACCAGGTGAAGGTTTTATAAATAAACCGAGAGCGTGTTTAAGGGTCACGGTAAAACTCACTGAGATTATATCTCATTGTTTATATGTTGATGTTTTATAGAGAAACAAGGAAAGAGGAGATCAAAGAGGTACGAGTAGAAGTTATGTTGATGTCTTACATTATGACTTTAACTAATGTAAAAATTATGTTATTGTTTCCGCGCTTTCTTGTGATTTTATTGAACACTAAATCATGCTGATGTTGGTAGACAGGGAACTGTTATGGTTTTAATTATGATTAAAACTGTTTTGACGTTATTCAGTAAAAAAATTATAGTGGTGTTCAATACTTAAACAGGAATATTATATCTCTGATGTGTTACAGTTGGTACACTTAAGTATTTCTACTTGTTAGAAATACCAGGGTGTTACAGTGAACTCTAGTTGAAGTTTGACTAAGCCACACACTACTATAATACCTAAAATAAAATAAAATAAAAAACATTGCATTAGAATTCAAAGTAGGACTATTCTAGTTTAAAGACAAATATTAATACAAAAATATCAAATAAATATAAATTTGCAGGATACTCCAAGGATACGTATCCGGTAAGTATCCGGTCTTTTTTGATTTAAAAATAAATATAAATTCCAGGATACTCCCAGGATATGTAACATCCCCAAAATAATTAATCGAATTATTTGGAGGAAGACCCAAATGAATTATTCTAGTACTTGATTTGTGTACTTATTGAGTGCTAAAGTTAATTATTTGGTTGTCTCAGGAACGCTAAACCGATAAAGCGGAATAAAGGGTGTTTTGGGGAAGAAATAAGAGATTAAGGGCAATATGGTCATTTGACCATATTACCACTTAATTAGAAAGAAAGAAAGAAAAGAAAAGAAGTCAAAGGAGAAGAAAGAAGAAGAGATCGAAGGAGAGAAAGAAGATAAGAGAAGAAAAGAAAGAAAGAAAGAAAGAAAGAAAGAAGGAGAGAAAGAGGAGAAAAGGAAGAATCACTCACCCCCAAGCTCCAAAATTCATCATCTTCATCATCTTCCCTCCATTTTCAAAACCCAATGGCTAGGTAAGCTTCTCCTCCATTTCCCCCCTTTTATGGACCTACGAATTTTGAGGGTTTTGATGGGGGATTTGTTGAAATCTTGGGTGGTGTGATGAAATTGATGATTGAAACATGATTAGGAACGAAGCCAAGGAAGATTGAACGCGATTTGAAGTTCGAATCGAAGTGTGAAGCGGATTGGTGATTATAGGGTTCCGTTTTGGGATTTTGAAGTCTCGGTGATTTCGGTTCGGTATCGACTCTCGCCTCAAGGGTGAGTTTTACTCACGTTTAGGATTGTTCCATTTTGAAATGAATTTTTCGTGATTTGGTTTCGGAAGATTTTGAGTCGAAAACCGTTATTTCGAAAAATATCGTATTTTGATAAAATTCGTTTAAGTTGAGTTTTTAATTGATTTGATTGATTGGGTGATGGGGATTGGATCTGTTTTTATGGTTGTTTGAACTGTTTTTAATCGGAACAAGAATCGGGATTGAGCGAAATAGCAGATTTCGCGAGAAACCGCAAGATCTGCATCTTTCGGCAGACGGTCGCGTCGCGAACCGCCCCCATCGCGTCGCGACCAGGGTTGTTTTTGCAACGAAAATGTTTCTGTCGCTTTTCGGGTCGTGACAGAACCTGTTCGCGTCGCGACGCTTTGCCGTTTTTCAGCAACTGTACACTGATTTTGTTTTCGCGATAACTTTTGATCCGGGAACCCGATTGAGATGTTCTAAGATGCGTTTGAAAGCTTTTTCAGAGGCCTAACTGAATATACATTTTAAAAGGTAAAATGAACTGTTTTGAAGTCATAAATTGTTTTGAAAACGGCGAGTTAGTATGCGAGAGGAAACGTAGATTTTGTTTATGATGCGAATTAAATGTTCAAATAAAGGTCTAATGTAAATGAGCTATGAGTTCATATGATAGTGGATATATATATATATATATATTATATCGAGTTTGGGTGACGACCCATGGGACTAACATACTAGGCGGGGCAGTCATGATCCCCTACCCTAAGCTCCGTGCCAATAGGGAAATGTACTATTGGTAAGGGGGTTCACCGGGTTTCACCGTACGCGCAGGCGGTGTTATGTTAAATTGTTTGTTGTGCAGTTCACCGGGAGTTAGCGTTCGCGCAGTCGGTGTCGTACTGAGTTATAGCAGGTTCCCCGGGAGTTAGCATTCGCGCAGTCGGTGGAATGCTATGTGTAAAATAATGCGGTTCATCGGGAGTTAGCGTTCGTGTAGCCGGTGCCGTATTGAGTCAAAAAGGTTTCATAATTAAACCGAGAGCATTAGTAGGGGTCTCGGTAGAACTCACTGAGATTGTATCTCATTGTTTATATGTTGTTGTTTTACAGAGAAACAGGGAAAGAGAGGACCACAGAGGCACGAGTAGGTTGAGCTCGGATGGTTGCTGATGTCTTAGCTTTATGCTTAAGATTATGTTTCCCTTTGTTGTCTATGTACTGCAACACTATGTCTTTAGTGTTATATCTTTCGTCCGCTTTCTTGTATGATACTGAATACTATAGTTGCTGATGGTTTATGGTCTGAGAACCGTATCGTCTTGTTTGTGAATAAGACTGTTTGGTTTATATTCAACGAAAATTTATAGTGATATTCAGTGCCTAAACAGGAAATATATCTCTGATGTTCTAGGGATGGTACACTTGGGTATTTTTACTAAATGAAAATACCGGGGTGTTACAGGATACGTATCTGGGCGTATCCGACACGTATCGGTATCGGATACGTATCCAATATGGGTATGTGGCCTATTTTGGAGTATCGGGGCTTCATAGCCAATATCTATTGAATCCATTTAATATGGTCACTATTAAATCACAAATATATTTCCAGTCCATTTAATTCGGCCACTATTAAATCACAAACAAAAAATCAATTTATATTTGCATTTTATATGTTAATTTTTTAAAATACAACATGTTCACATCTTTTTAAAAAAATTTACTTACGGCCCTCACTTGAGTGAGCCATGGGCTTTAGTCTAATTCTTCTACTATTTTTATCAAAAGTTGAGTTTGATTAGGGTTAGGATTCTTTTCGTTATATGTAGCCTCTAAAGAGACGGACTAGTATTAGAATAAGCAAGCTAAAAATCATTTTTCAAAAAGATAACATTAGTAGGTCTAAATAAAAGTTTTTTTTAGATAAGCAAATATATTACGGGGCCCACATGGGGTGCACCAAACCCTTACACCTAGGGGCCTCGTTAAAACCTCCAAGAGCCAACACCCCGCAGGGAAAAAGACTCAGGGAGGGAGAAAGAGTCTACAAAGATTGTTTCATGGGTTATTACAAAAAGAAACCGTTACAAAGAGGATAGACAGCCCATTGGGCAATTGTACCAATCCGACCACCCAACCTCACATGTTCTCCCTTGCCTTGCTTTGAACCAGCCCCACGCAGTGTCTTTGATACCCGCCACCAAAGATGGAATTGATGCTACCTCCCCTTTGAAGATTACTTTGTTCCAAACCAACCATATATTCCATATAACCGTCAACCATATGAGATGCTTCACCTGTTTCCTCTTCTTGCCTTTTATTAAATCCCCGAAAGCCACGAAGTGAGAATTCAAGTCTTCCTCCTCCACGATAGAGCACCCCAACCACCGAAAGATCTGTTGCCAAACTGATTTCGCTGTACTACATTGAAGAAATAAATGGGGAACTGTTTCGTCTTCACTTGAACAAAAAACGCAGTAAACTTCCGCTTGAGCCCGAAGAATTCCTTTGCGAAGCAACGTGTAACACCCCAAATTTAATTAGTTATCTAATTGAATTATTTAATTTAATTAATTGGAAATTATACGGTGGTAGATAATAAAATAAATATATATGAGGTAATTGGACCTATTTATAAGGTGAGGGCTAGTATTAATTAATTTAGAGTTTTATTTTATTTCGGAGGTGTTTGAGTAATTGAGGAGGTGTAAATAATGGTCCATGAATCATTAGTAAGCCCATGACCCATTAGTTAGGCCATAGGGTCGAATCTAACTTAGGGGTTTTAGGTTTAGCCTTCATTTGTCATCCAACACAAAAGAAAAGAAAAGAAAAGAGAGAGAGGAGAGGAGAGGTGGCCGAACCCAAGGAGGAAGAGGAGAGAAGAGGCGGCTGAAGCTCAAGGAGGAAGAGGAGAGAGAGGAAAATCGTGGAACTCAAAACAAGGAGGAGGCTTGGTGGTGATTCTTGGTGATTTCTTGGAGTCTTGGCTTGGGTTCTTCATTTCCTAAGGTTAGGGGGCTCTTCTTTTCATTCTTAATAACATGTGTGTTGAGTATTATATGTGGGTTAGGTCCTAGGGTAATTGATTGATTGATTTTGTGTGTTGTTGTGAACATTTCATGTGTTGAAGTCATGAAAGGATTGATGTTTGTCGCTAAGAATATGTCTTGCATGCCATGTGTTCGATGTTTTGTTTGATGATTTAATTGATGTTTGGTTTGCTGATTTTTGGTGATGAACATGATGATTTATGTTTATATTAGTGATTTGATGTTGGTGAATTAATTTGGTGTTACTTGTGCAATTATGGTGTTAAAACTTACTGTTGGGAAATTCTGGATACAGGTTCGTTCTTTTTGATGATACATCTGTTCAGGTGGTCCAAAAATTTTGTGGTTTACCATTTTAGAAACTAGACTTATTTATCTTTAATTTGGCACTGGTTTTATTGAAATTGGAGTCGTGTGGCTCGAGATATAGGTGTCACAATTTAGGGAAATATCCTGGAGTAATTCTGTGTCTAGGTTCGGTATTTCGGTTATAACGTTTTGATCTGAACTCCGTTTTGAATGGTTCCTATCTCTTTGAAAACTAGAATCAATTTCCTTCGTTTGGGCACCAACCCCATGTCTTTTGGTTGAGTTTTGATCGTTCTAGAGGTGCCACAAGTTAGGTCATGGTGGCTGTCCCGTTTTCTGAACCCTGATACTTGTTTGTTGAAACTGTACTAATCGGCTCATTGTTTCGAAAAAAGAAAACTATAGTCAGAAACTAGACATTCTCAGGTTTCGGTAGAGGGGTCGTTGGTTGGAATCCAATGTCGTTTACTATTTTAACTAATTCGCCGAATTCTGGCTGCCGTGTTCGCGTAGCCCAGGGTGTCGCTGTTGTTCCCAAATTTGTTTTCTAAATATCTTTTGACTCGGTTGTCCAAATTGGACGGTTCAAAATGCGTTTCGAAGCTAATTTCGGTGTCTATCCAAATGTTCTGGTTTTATGTAAAAATGGATTATTTTACTGGTGGTTCTGGACTGAAGAGTTCAAGTATCCAAATTGCAATTTTTACTCACATTCCCTATTTTGCGTCAAATCCTAAATTGGTCTAATTGAAATTGGTGTTGGTGTGATTGGTGAGTTTATTTGGTGAGTTTATTGGTGAGTGTATTATGGTGTGATTGGTGGGTGAATTAATAGTTCCGGTGGGCCTATTGATTATTTGGTGTGATGAATTTCATTAATCATTGGTGTGATATTGGTGTGTGACGGTGCTTATTATGACGAGCAGAGGCTTCGGCCTATTATGACGAGCAGAGGCTTCGGCCTATTATGACGAGCAGAGGCTTCGGCCTATGGATCCACATGCATATGCCCTTGGTGTTGGGTTGCATTCATGCATATACTCATGCATTTGGTGATGTTGGTGTGGTTGTGCCTATTGTTGTTATTGGTGTTGTTCGATGATGTTTCTCGATGATGTAAAGTAGTGGTGGGTGTTAATATTGTTGTGAATTGGTGTGCCTAGTTGTCTTTCCTAGTTGATGCTTATTCCGTATGCTATTGATTATGAAAAGAGACTCACCCTACTGCTTTTTATGTTGCTTCTCATGTCGGCAACGTGCAGGTGATAGCGAGTGAAGGTATCCTCAGGCCTTCTCATAGTTAGGGTGTGTCATGCTCTGATACGTAGCACCGGGGGGCGTCTTTGTTGTTTGTCACTTATTTGATGTCACTAGACTTTTACTTTTGATGATGTATTTGACTATGTCTAAACTGTTATTATTCTGTTGTGTTGGTGATTTTATTCAGTGATGTAAACTAAACAGGTGATTGTGGGCTTGCCCCTTTGACTATGGTGCTATGTATCGTGATGTTACCTTGTTGAATTTTAATGTCTAAAGTTGTTTGGTTTAAATGGAGTTTAGTGTAGCACTCCCTTGTGTTTGTTTTAAATCGAAAAAGGAAAAAGGAACTCTGATTTTATTAAATAATAGAATATTAGAAGGGGGTGTTACACAACGCATCACGCGTTGCAATTCTTCCAAGCAGTGCCCTCCACGCGAAGATCAACACTTTTGATGGAATATCATTCCTCCATAGCTTCGGCCAGATAGCAGGCGGGCTGTTGGAATTCACCCCGCTATCACCTGCAAAAAACACAAACAACCACGAATAACAGTTCTTGACCGTGAAGCCACACACCGTGTCGATTGACCACGACCAACGATCATCAATATGAACTGTTGGAGAGACGGAGAGCAATAAGTCCTTCAAATACTGAAGGTTTTGTGATTCGGTTTGCACCAACTCCGTCGCCCAATCCCAATTCCAATGCCATTCGCTACCCACCCACGCCCCCATATCCTCCACCACTACTTCTTTCAGGCTGCATGAGTTAAATAGTGAGGGAAATAACTCCGCAAACGTGTCCCTCCCCAGCCACCTGTCATTCCAAAATTGCACTTTGTTGCCTTGATAAGCTCCAATTTAGTGCATTTTTAGAGACACTTTTGAGTCATTTTTAGAGCTATTATTATTATCTAAATAAATAAGTGACTCAAATTGCTATTTATTTTGTATGAAAGAAGATAGATAAAGAAGTTGTTTCAATGAGTTGTTTGAAGCAAAATGGGAGTGTCATTAGCAAAAGAAGCATGTGGCCCAAGTGTGGAAAAATAAAGTCCAAGTCCAATTCCAAACACACCTAAGCGTGAATAGTAAGAAAAGAAATTAAAATAGCTTTGAATTAAAGGGAACAGTGGCCGCAATTGAATAAAAACACAATTAAATTCAAAGGACGGCCGTACATACGCGAGTAACAGTAGCTGCACAAGTAAAAAACCAACCAGGAACAGTAGCCGCGCACCAACAGTAGTGCCGGCAAAATAGATGAGAGAGTTTTGGGTACCCGTTCTTGACACCGTGAGAGAGCTCTGGAGCAGAAAAAGGAGACTAAATTTTCAGGATCAGAAATTTCTCTATTCCGGGTTATTTTTATCTCCGTAATTTATGACTCCTAATTTTATTTTATTGTTCTCAAACACTATGGATAGCTAAATCCTCTTCTAGGGTCTTAGGTGGATCTTGCATGTTTAGAGACCTTTTTATGTTCTAATTTCTGGTTTGAATTCCTATTTTTATTTTAATTAATATTGTCCTATTGTTTTTATCACATGATTAGGATTAGCTACCCTTTGCATGTTTATAATCAATTAGTTGATCAGCGACCGTACTGCAATTAGTTGGTGGACCTATAGGATAATTGAGGCTATAATTAGGGCATGACCAAACCATAATTTAGTCTTCCAATCATTCAACCTTTTTGTTATTTATGCTTTTCTTAAATTTAAATTCTTGCATGACCAAACAATGGTTAATTTAGGAGAAAGAATATTAATCGCGAATGACCAAACGGATTAATAGTTTTAGTAAAGGGATTGGTAATTAAATAAAATAAAGGAATTCGGGTAGAGTTAGACATGGGGGGAATCAAAGCCTGCAAGTGAAACCGTGACCCTAGACCTCTCCTCATTTATTAAGTCTAGTATTTTAATTCTTGTTATTTATTTATTTTTATTTGTTTTCATTACAACTAAATTATCGATTCGTCTAAACAATATATAATCTTTACTAGTTTGGTACTTGTTAATTAATCCATGTGGATACGATAATCTTTTATACTACTTCTGCGAAAGAGTACACTTGCTCTAAGTGTGTTTTTAACGCAACAAGTTTTTGGCGCCGTTGCCGGGGATTAATTTAGCAATATTAAGCAAAAGAGATTTTTATTGCTTTAGACAATTTTTTGCTTTAATTTTAAATTTTGTTTTTTTCTTTATTTTATCAAAAAAAAAGGAGAGAGCTACTAATACTTTCGCAAGAGACCGCTGCAGTTCACTTTTTTTGCAGATAAAAGTCTAAATCATGGTTAAAACTCTTGGAGACTACATTAGAGAGGCAGAGGCACAAAAAATTTAGAGAAGTCATATTGGTATATGTCTCAATGTCAGATGCAGATTCCTCCTCCTCCTTACGAACCTTATTCAGACTATTAGGATGACTATGAGCCACCTCCTTATTCCTCCCACTTGGATAATTATGAGTCACTACAAGTGCAAGGGCAAGAGGAGGAAAAGTCGGATGTCGATGAGGTCTTGGCCAAATTTATGCAGCAGACAAATGAAAATTTTGAAAGCCTGAAGGGTCAAATCTCAACTCTCATTGCTTTGTTATCTCAAGAGGCCCAAGAAACTCCTTCACAAACTAAGTCTACCCAAAATGAAGAAGCTGAGCAATACAAAGAAAGTATTCATTCGAGAGATGAATGTGTCTCTACGGAATATAATCTGGAGGAAGAAGCTCTCAAGAAAGATGAGGAGACTCCTACTGAAGGGAGTCAAATCAAAATAGTAGCTCCTACTGAAGGGAGCATTTATGAGGACAGTGAGAAAGATCCCATGGTTCTGGATTTGGAGAAAGAAGAGAAAGCGCCCATTTTTGGGCAAATTGTTTTAACCACTGGTGATGCTGTGATTGAGGTTCACCGGGGAAAGGCAACTTTAAGGAGTAGTAAAGAAGATGATGTTATTAAAGCTTTAAGTTACAATGAAATTTTCTCTTCTTTAACTTCTCCTTATTTTGATGATGTGGTTGAAACTAACATATTTAGTGAATTAAAGATGCAGGACCTTTTGGAAAAAAGTCTTATTTTGCAGGATCCTAGCATAATGGTGGATGGAGATAAAATAAAAAATTCACCATCCTTTGAAGTTCATCCACCACATGGAAAAAGAAAGAACAATGTGAACCACATGGTTAGAAAGTTAAGAAGGTGTACTGCGTTAGATGTAAAATTTGCTCTTGGAGAGCCCCCTGATTAAGCACCAACTATCGTCAGGCTCATGACGTTAAACAAGCGCTTCGCAGGAGGCAACCTGTGTTTTATTTTCAGTTATTTTTACTTTTAATTTGTTTCATTTTGTTTTTAGGAATAAAGCTTAGACTGCAAGCTCTCTCAGGGAAGTCACTCTTACTCTCTCTCATTTATTTATTTGTGCTCATATTTGATATTTTGCATTGAGGACCATGCTTTATGCTAGTGTGGAGGAGGAGAGTTTAACTTTGTCAATTCATCTCTATTAATGCACATACCCACTGTATAAGTTGATAGCATTTTTTCTGGCTTATTTTAGCGACTTATGCTTCAAGTTGAAAAAAAAATAGAGATTTTTCCTTTAGGGGATCCCATAATTAATTAACTTGACAGACTTGTGCTTAATTGTAACTGTGAGAATGTCCTTAGGAAGCTGATAATTAGCATATGTGCCTGTTGAGTACTTTTTGTGAACTAGCTTCTAAATGTGAGATCCGAGCCTTCATAAGGGGATTGATACTAAATCATAAATTCTTACCCCTTTTCTTTCTATGAGTGTGTTTCCCAATCTGCTACATTCTAGAATTTGTTTCAAAAGGCGAAAATTGATTTGCATCATGTAAAAAGATTTGGGGAATTTAGGTATTTTTCTGGCCTCAGAGTTGTTTGTTGAATTTATCCATTAGTTGCCCCCTTTGAGCTTATTTGTTATATTTTTTTCTTTGGTACCCAGATATAATTTTATTTTTTTTTGTGTTTGTGGTAACCATTTGGAGTTAAATGTGGAGCAACTATTGAAAATTACAATTTCGTCTAATACTTTTAGTTGTCTATCTTGTCAGGATGAAAAAAAAACAAAAACAAAATAGGAGTTTTCATGTACTTACCTTTTCCTCCAAAACAAAAATGAAAAAAAAAATGGAAAGCAAGAAGGAGGAAGAGGCACAACAAAAGAATGAAAGAGCCAAAGGGCAAATCCAAAAAAAAAAACAACAAAAGAGTCTACTCAAGAGAAAAAGAAAATCAAAAAGAGTTGACTCAATAGAAAAAGAGTGAAGAAGGAAGTGAAATTAATTTGGAGTTTGGGCAAAATTTGTAAATTAGATAGGAGCTCCATATTTGGTTTCAAATGTTACTATTTATTTCTTTTTTTTTTAGCCCTCTGATTATCCCTTTATTCTTATTTCCTACCCTGCTCGACTAAACCTTGGCCCCATTACAACCCATGAAACCCCATCTTTTGCATGCATGTGAACTATTTAGTGGAGATTTGGTCAAATTACAAACATATGGTAATGTGCATTTTGTTGAAACTTGAGTGTATACTTTCCCTAGTCCCTAAACACTTAGAGAGATTGTGAGCGAGTGCCATTGTCCACAGACATGTATTTTTCAGGGACATGAGCCTCTAATTGGGCAACCTTTTGACACCTCATATGTGCTATATTGTCTATTGTCTGTCATTATTCTTCTAATTGTGGATCTCTTATTTGGCTGCCTCTATTTAGTTGCAAAATTTCTTGAGCCAAAAAATTTGCTTGAGGACAAGCAAAGGTTAAGTGTGGGGGAGTTGAAAAGCTCCAATTTAGTGCATTTTTAGAGACACTTTTGAGTCATTTTTAGAGCTATTATTATTATCTAAATAAATAAGTGACTCAAATTGCTATTTATTTTGTAGGAAAGAAGATAGATAAAGAAGTTGTTTCAATGAGTTGTTTGAAGCAAAATGGGAGTGTCATTAGCAAAAGAAGCATGTGGCCCAAGTGTGGAAAAATAAAGTCCAAGTCCAATTCCAAACAAACCTAAACGTGAATAGTAAGAAAAGAAATTAAAATAGCTTTGAATTTAAGGGAACAGTGGCCGCAATTGAATAAAAACACAATTGAATTCAAAGGACGGCCGTACATACGCGAGTAACAGTAGCCGCACAAGTAAAAAACCAACCAGGGAACAGTAGCCGCGCACCAACAGTAGTGCCGGCAAAATAGATGAGAGAGTTTTGGGTACCGTTCTTGACATCGTGAGAGAGCTCTGGAGCAGAAAAAGGAGACTAAATTTTCAGGATCAGAAATTTCTCTATTCCGGGTTATTTTTATCTCCGTAATTTATGACTCCTAATTTTATTTTATTGTTCTCAAACACTATGGATAGCTAAATCCTCTTCTAGGGTCTTAGGTGGATCTTGCATGTTTAGAGACCTTTTTATGTTCTAATTTCTGGTTTGAATTCCTATTTTTATTTTAATTAATATTGTCCTATTGTTTTTATCACATGATTAGGATTAGCTACCCTTTGCATGTTGATAATCAATTAGTTGATCAGCGACCGTACTGCAATTAGTTGGTGGACCTATAGGATAATTGAGGCTATAATTAGGGCATGACCAAACCATAATTTAGTCTTCCAATCATTCAACCTTTTTATTCTTTATGCTTTTCTTAAATTTAAATTCTTGCATGACCAAACAAGGGTTAATTTAGGAAAAAGAATATTAATCGCGAATGACCAAACGGATTAATAGTTTTAGTAAAGGGATTGGTAATTAAATAAAATAAAGGAATTCGGGTAGAGTTAGACATGGGGGGGAATCAAAGCCTGCAAGTGAAACCGTGACCCTAGACCTCTCCTCATTTATTAAGTCTAGTATTTTAATTCTTGTTATTTATTTATTTTTATTTGTTTTCATTACAACTAAATTATCGATTCGTCTAAACAATATATAATCTTTACTAGTTTGGTACTTGTTAATTAATCCCTGTGGATACGATAATCTTTTATACTACTTCTGCGAAAGAGTACACTTGCTCTAAGTGTGTTTTTAACGCAACAAGTTTTTGGCGCCGTTGCCGGGGATTAATTTAGAAATATTAAGCAAAAGAGATTTTTATTGCTTTAGACAATTTTTTGCTTTAATTTTAAATTTTGTTTTTTTCTTTATTTTATCAAAAAAAAAAAGGAGAGAGCTACTAATACTTTCGCAAGAGACCGCTGCAGTTCACTTTTTTTGCAGATAAAAGTCTAAATCATGGTTAAAACTCTTGGAGACTACATTAGAGAGGCAGAGGCACAAAGAAATTTAGAGAAGTCATATTGGTATATGTCTCAATGTCAGATGCAGATTCCTCCTCCTCCTTATGAACCTTATTCAGACTATTAGGATGACTATGACCACCTCCTTATTCCTCCCAGTTGGATAATTATGAGTCACTACAAGTGCAAGGGCAAGAGGAGGAAAAGTCGGATGTCGATGAGGTCTTGGCCAAATTTATGCAGCAGACAAATGAAAATTTTGAAAGCCTGAAGGGTCAAATCTCAACTCTCATTGCTTTGTTATCTCAAGAGGCCCAAGAAACTCCTTCACAAACTAAGTCTACCCAAAATGAAGAAGCTGAGCAATACAAAGAAAGTATTCATTCGAGAGATGAATGTGTCTCTACGGAATATAATCTGGAGGAAGAAGCTCTCAAGAAAGATGAGGAGACTCCTACTGAAGGGAGTCAAATCAAAATAGTAGCTCCTACTGAAGGGAGCATTTATGAGGATAGTGAGAAAGATCCCATGGTTCTGGATTTGGAGAAAGAAGAGAAAGCGCCCATTTTTGGGCAAATTGTTTTAACCACTGGTGATGATGTGATTGAGGTTCACCGGGGAAAGGCAACTTTAAGGAGTAGTAAAGAAGATGATGTTATTAAAGCTTTAAGTTACAATGAAATTTTCTCTTCTTTAACTTCTCCTTATTTTGAAGATGTGGTTGAAACTAACATATTTAGTGAATTAAAGATGCAGGACCTTTTGGAAAAAAGTCTTATTTTGCAGGATCCTAGCATAATGGTGGATGGAGATAAAATAAAAAATTCACCATCCTTTGAAGTTCATCCACCACATGGAAAAAGAAAGAACAATGTGAACCACATGGTTAGAAAGTTAAGAAGGTGTACTGCGTTAGATGTAAAATTTGCTCTTGGAGAGCCCCCTGATTAAGCCCCAACTATCGTCAGGCTCATGACGTTAAACAAGCGCTTCGCAGGAGGCAACCTGTGTTTTATTTTCAGTTATTTTTACTTTTAATTTGTTTCATTTTGTTTTTAGGAATAAAGCTTAGACTGCAAACTCTCTCAGGGAAGTCACTCTTACTCTCTCTCATTTATTTATTTGTGCTCATATTTGATATTTTGCATTGAGGACCATGCTTTATGCTAGTGTGGAGGAGGAGAGTTTAACTTTGTCAATTCATCTCTATTAATGCACATACCCACTGTATAAGTTGATGGCATTTTTTCTGGCTTATTTTAGCGACTTATGCTTCAAGTTAAAAAAAAAAATAGAGATTTTTCCTTTAGGGGATCCCATAATTACTTTACTTGACAGACTTGTGCTTAATTGTAATTGTGAGAATGTCCTTAGGAAGCTGATAATTAGCATATGTGTCTGTTGAGTACTTTTTGTGAACTAGCTTCTAAATGTGAGATCCGAGCCTTCATAAGGGGATTGATACTAAATCATAAATTCTTACCCCTTTTCTTTCTATGAGTGTGTTTCCCAATCTGCTACATTCTAGAATTTGTCTTTTGACCATTTCAAGGCGAAAATTGATTTGCATCATGTAAAAAGATTTGGGGAATTTAGGTATTTTTCTGGCCTCAGAGTTGTTTGTTGAATTTATCCATTAGTTGCCCCCTTTGAGCTTATTTGTTATATTTTTTTCTTTGGTACCCAGATATAACTTTTTTTTTTTTGTGTTTGTGGTAACCATTTGGAATTAAATGTGGAGCAACTATTGAAAATTACAATTTCGTCTAATACTTTTAGTTGTCTATCTTGTCAGGATGAAGAAAACAAAAACAAAATAGGAGTTTTCATGTACTTACCTTTTCCTCCAAAACAAAAATGAAAAAAAAAATGGAAAGCAAGAAGGAGGAAAAGGCACAACAAAAGAATGAAAGAGCCAAAGGGCAAATCCAAAAAAAAAAAAACAAAAGAGTCTACTCAAGAGAAAAAGAAAATCAAAAAGAGTTGACTCAATAGAAAAAGAGTGAAGAAGGAAGTGAAATTAATTTGGAGTTTGGGCAAAATTTGTAAATTAGATAGGAGCTCCATATTTGGTTTCAAATGTTACTATTTATTTCTTTTTTTTTAGCCCTCTAATTATCCCTTTCTTCTTATTTCCTACCCTGCTCGACTAAACCTTGGCCCCATTACAACCCATGAAACCCCATCTTTTGCATGCATGTGAACTATTTAGTGGAGATTTGGTCAAATTACAAACATATGGTAATGTGCATTTTGTTGAAACTTGAGTGTATACTTTCCCTAGTCCCTAAACACTTAGAGAGATTGTGAGCGAGTGCCATTGTCCACAGACATGTATTTTTCAGGGACATGAGCCTCTAATTGGGCAACCTTTTGACACCTCATATGTGCTATATTGTCTATTGTCTGTCATTATGCTTCTAATTGTGGATCTCTTATTTGGCTGCCTCTATTTAGTTTCAAAATTTCTTGAGCCAAAAAATTTGCTTGAGGACAAGCAAAGGTTAAGTGTGGGGGAGTTGATAAGCTCCAATTTAGTGTATTTTTAGAGACACTTTTGAGTCATTTTTAGAGCTATTATTATTATCTAAATAAATAAGTGACTCAAATTGCTATTTATTTTGTAGGAAAGAAGATAGATAAAGAAGTTTTTTCAATGAGTTGTTTGAAGCAAAATGGGAGTGTCATTAGCAAAAGAAGCATGTGGCCCAAGTGTGGAAAAATAAAGTCCAAGTCCAATTCCAAACAAACCTAAACGTGAATAGTAAGAAAAGAAATTAAAATAGCTTTGAATTAAAGGGAACAGTGGCCGCAATTGAATAAAAACACAATTGAATTCAAAGGACGGCCGTACATACGCGAGTAACAGTAGCCGCACAAGTAAAAAACCAACCAGGGAACAGTAGCCGCGCACCAACAGTAGTGCCGGCAAAATAGATGAGAGAGATTTGGGTACCCGTTCTTGACATCGTGAGAGAGCTCTGGAGCAGAAAAAGGAGACTAAATTTTCAGGATCAGAAATTTCTCTATTCCGGGTTATTTTTATCTCCGTAATTTATGACTCCTAATTTTATTTTATTGTTCTCAAACACTATGGATAGCTAAATCCTCTTCTAGGGTCTTAGGTGGATCTTGCATGTTTAGAGACCTTTTTATGTTATAATTTCTGGTTTGAATTCCTATTTTTATTTTAATTAATATTGACCTATTGTTTTTATCACATGATTAGGATTAGCTACCCTTTGCATGTTGATAATCAATTAGTTGATCAGCGACCGTACTGCAATTAGTTGGTGGACCTATAGGATAATTGAGGCTATAATTAGGGCATGACCAAACCATAATTTAGTCTTCCAATCATTCAACCTTTTTGTTCTTTATGTTTTTCTTAAATTTAAATTCTTGCATGACCAAACAAGGGTTAATTTAGGAAAAGAATATTAATCGCGAATGACCAAACGGATTAATAGTTTTAGTAAAGGGATTGGTAATTAAATAAAATAAAGGAATTCGGGTAGAGTTAGAGATGGGGGGAATCAAAGCCTGCAAGTGAAACCGTGACCCTAGACCTCTCCTCATTTATTAAGTCTAGTATTTTAATTCTTGTTATTTATTTATTTTTATTTGTTTTCATTACAACTAAATTATCGATTCGTCTAAACAATATATAATCTTTACTAGTTTGGTACTTGTTAATTAATCCCTGTGGATACGATAATCTTTTATACTACTTCTGCGAAAGAGTACACTTGCTCTAAGTGTGTTTTTAACGCAACATGCCTCTTCCTAATTTTAATTTGACAATATCATTGAACCAGCCCCCTTCCAATATTGGACCGTCCCCAATCTGGCATAAATCCCTCCACCATAACGACTTTTTCCCCCACCCTCTTCTAAACTCATTTGCATTAGGCCACCTCCCTTTTAATCCATATCTTTTTGACAAAATCTCTTTCCACAATGGGCTTCCCTCTTCCACAAGAATCCTCCATCTCCACTTTGTTTAGAGAGCAATGTTAAAAGCTTCAAGGTTTTTGATACCAAGTCCACCTTCTTTCTTTGGTGTACATATTTTTTCCCATTTCACCCACGCCATCTTCTTGCTCTCTCCATCCCCTCCCCACAAGAATCTTCTTTGTAATTTAATTATCTCCTCAATCACTTTCTTAGGAACTTTGTAAAATGAGATAAGTAGAGAGGGAGAGAAGCTAGTACCGAATTTATAAGCGTGACACGTCCCCCGATTGATAATTGCCTACTCTTCCAGCTATTAAGTCTTGCTTTAATAAAGTCAATAACCGGTTGCCAGGTACTCACCAATCTCGGGTTTGCTCCAACCGGTATACCAAGAAACTTGAAGGACGTTTCCCCCAATCTACAAGATAGGAATTGAGAAATCCCCTCCATAGTCCTCTCGCCCAAATTAATACCGATTACATTGCTTTTTGCGAAATTTACCTTCAACCCCGACACTAGTTCGAAGCTCCTTAGAATAGCTTTCAAACACCAAACACTTTTTTCACCACCATCGCAAAAGAAGATTGTATCGTCCGCAGATTGTAGAAGTTCCATCGAGAGGGTCTCGCTTAACTTGAAGCCGTTTAGATTATTAGATTCCACTCCCTTCCTTACAAGGCCCGCTAAACCTTTCGCCGCCACTAGGAACAAGAAAGGAGCAAGAGGATCACCCTGTTTTAGTCCCTTTTGAGCCGCAAATTCGCCGGTGGGGCTTCCATTAACCAATATTGATATAGAGTTAGACGAGCAGCAAGCTCTCATCCAGCCCCTCCATTTGTCACCAAACCCCAACCGCCCCAACATGTAATCCAAGTACGGCCAACTCACTGAATCGTACGCCTTTTCAAAATCCGCTTTTAGCACTACGCATTTGTGCCTCTTCCTCTTCGCCACATCCATAACCTCATTCACCACTACCACCCCAACTAGAATGTTTCTCCCGGCTAGAAAAGCACTTTGCTCGCTCGAAATCACACCCTTCAACACCTTTTTGAACCTCCCCGCAAGAACTTTAGCAAGCATTTTATACAGACATACAATGAGAGAAATCGGCCTGTACTCCCCTAGACCTTGAGGGTTGGACGTCTTTGGAATGAGTGTAAGGAACGATGCACTTACCCCTTTGGGAAGCCGTGCAAACCTATGAAACTCGTTGAAGAAATTTAAGATTTCCGGCGAGATTAACTCCCAACAACTCTTAATGAAAATGAAGTTGAACCCATCCGGTCCCGGGCTTTTATTACCATCACACTCCCATACAACTTCTTTTATCTCATCTATCGTAAAAGGATCTATTAGTACCTCGTTATCCCCCCTTGACACTTGATTGAACTGGACACCGTCAAGTGTTTGGCCTATTATACTCCTCTTCTTTGAATTTCTCCTCAAAATGATCTCTTATTGCTTTTTTAACTCCCCCCACATCTTCTACCCACTCCCCATCCACTAATACTTTCACCAACTGAGTCCTTCTTCTATTTCCTTTTATGCATGCATGGAAAAAGCGGCTATTAGAGTCACCTTCCGCTATCCATTTGATTCTTGATTTTTTCGCTAGTAGGCTTTCCTTAGCATGTAATTCTGCCCAGAATTCATCATTTAACCTCTTCCTTTGATCCTCGTCAGCGCCTCTCCCCTCCGAAGCAAGCCTTTCAATTTCATTCAGTTCAGGGACAATATTTTCGATCCTCAAGTCCTTGAAGCCAAACACTTCCCGGTTCCACACTTTGAGCTTCTCTTTTAGCATTCTCAACTTTTCTTTCACCACAAAAGATCCCCTACCTTCTAATTTGAAGGACACCCAGCAATCATTGACAAACTTCTGAAAGTCTTTATGGTCCAGCCAGCAGTTGTTGAACCTAAACGGTTTCGGCCCCCAGTTCACTTTCGAAGTCATCAGCTAGACAGGGCAGTGATCAGAAATTTCCCTATTCCCTACCCACTGAGCACTTATACTCCACCTTGAAATCAACCCTTCAGTCAGTAGAATTCTATCAAGTCTGCTTGCCCTCCCATCCGAGCAAAAACAAGTGAATTTTTTCCCTAGAGCCGGCACATCGACAAGCTCCAGATCTTCTATAAATGCGGAGAACTCCCTTGCCTCGCCCTGATTGAAACTAGTTGTGCACTCACTCCTCTCCTGTCTCGAGGTGAAAGCATTGAAGTCACCAGCAATACACCAGTCCCCTATTTCAAATTGATCTTTCAGGCATCTTAAGTTATCCCATAATCTCCTTTTTCCCCTCATACTACATGCAGAGTATACATTCACCAAGTAGCACACGTGACCGTCTACTTTTGCGCACACCCCTATGAAATTATCACCTGAAAAGGAGAACATAACTTCCAATATCTCCTCCCGCCATACACTTAGCAATCCACCTGATTGGCCCACCGCATTCTTACTTATATATCCAATCAAAGTTTAAATCACTCCAGATACTTCCAATTGACGTTTTAGACATATCACTACTCTTAGTTTCTTGGATCATGCACAGGTCAATCTTCTCCTCCATTATTAATTTCTTGAGGCGCCTCCTCTTAATAAAAGTTGAGTTTGTCATGGGTGAGTCTGCTTCTTACTTTCATTGTAGGTCTAGATAAAAGTTCCTTTTTTAAAAAGATAACATTAGTAATGGACCAAATGGTGATGCCTATAGGTTAATATAATTTAGTTGTGATTCATCAAGTCTCTCCCATGGCTAGAGGGTTGCCCTGTTTATTAATGTTCTTAGTTTGTAGGAATGATTCCTCTCTTCGTGTTTGGTTGCATCCACCATTACTGATAGAGTAACTAATGAAGAGAATGTTGTTACGTTTAGAGTCCTTGATATCTTACTGCTGATTTAGTTTTGCATTTGCATTGCTTAAGTGAATATATGACACGAATAAAATTACTTGGTGACTACTAGCAGTATCCCGTGCATACGCACGAGTTGCACCGTATTATTCTCTACGGATGATTCAAAGAATAATTCTATAAAAAAATTTATTTTTGCAACATATAATATTTTTCTATTTAAAGTCAAACGTAAAATATACATAAATATATATATATATATATATATATATATATATATATATGTATAAAAGTAAAATATATATTTATTTATGAAGACAAGATATAAAAAATAATAATATCTGTAATAGATAATATTTTCGATAATATTTTTCTGTCGGAATTCGAAAGAAAAAGAAGTTTAAGGAAAAATAAAAAATTATAAAGACACAATTATAAAAATAGTTATCCTGAGAACATACAATGGTTTCTCATCGAGACTAAAAAAAGTAATATTCATTTATAAAAAATAAAAATATTTAGAAACGTAAAATATAAAAATGATAATATCGACAACATATAATAGTTTCCCGTACATTGCTTAAAGACAATAAAATTATAAAGACTAACGCTTCCCTGTCGTGATTAAATTGCTAAATAATTATTTACTAAAAAAGGACATTATTATATAGACAAAACATAACAAATAAATATTTTGATAACGTATAATGTTTCCCATCAGGATCAAACATAATTAAATTATACTAAAAACATGCAATTGTTTTTCATTTGAACTCCAAAGAAAAAAATAAAAATTAATTATTTCGATAATGTGTAATATTTTCCCGTCAAATATCAAAAGTAATGAAGCTATACTAAACGACATTCAATAATTATAAGGGAAAAATATATATCAAAATTAAAAATACAAATAATTTGTATGTCGGCACTACGTAATGTTTCCCCGTTGAATATCTAAACTAATGAAACTATACCCAACAACATGTAATAATTTCAAAGGAAAATATAAAAATAATATAACGATAATATGTAATGTTTTTCCTCGTGATTCGAAAACAAAATGTTCATTTGTAAAATACAAATGAATTTATAAAGACAAAACCTAAAAAAATAATTATATCAACAAGATATAATATTTTTCATTTAGACTGCTTAAAGACAAGGGTAAAATATGTTTTTGGTCCCTACAAAATTGGGACATTCTAAGTTTAGTCCTCCCTAACGTTAATTTTCCGTTTCCATTATTTGTCCCTAACTTAATTTTCCGTTTTCATCCCTAACTTAATTTTCCTTTTCCATGATTAGTCTCTGACGTTAATTAGTGCCGAGTGGACAAACAGAATGCTAACATGGCATCGTATAGATGGCATTTTAAGGCTTTGGCTTATGTTACTGAGCCTTTTCCTTAGTAACTCTTACTAAACAAATAATAGCCATTGGATTCTCAAACTTTTAATGAAATTTAATCTAATGGTTAGTATTAAATAAGGGTATTGTTGTCATAGTTATTATTTGTTTTAATTAAATTAAATAATTAAATTAAATTAACCATTAAATCAGGCCCTATTTTTTACGGACAGTTACAAAACTAAATCAGAATCTGTTTCCACGTTCTTCTCTTTCACGTTTTTTTCACGTTCTTCTTCTCTTTTCCACGTTCTTTTTGTTCGCACGCCATTGCATCGCGCAAAGGAAGTCGCAAAAACGCACTCACGCAAGGAAATAAGCCGCGACGTACACCGTTGATGCAAAAACGGACACCGTTGAACCACGTCATTGAAGCACGCTCATCCTTTACACAATTGATGTCTCATTATGCAGGTTGATTTCTTCTTCTTCTTCTTGTTTCCAGGCTAGTTTTGCTGCACTTAACCATTGTTATGCAAAACTGTGGTTAGTGGCATCTAACCACAGTTCTGCATATCTGTGGTTAGTGGCCACTAACCATTGCTATTCACATGTGTGGTTAGTGACATCAAACCATTGACATCTAACCACAGTTATGCATATCTGTGGTTAGTGGCCACTAACCATTGCTATGCATATTTGTGGTTAGTGACATCTAACCATTGGCATCTAACAATATTTATGCATATCTGTGGTTAGTGGCCACTAACCATTGCGATGCACATTTGTGCTTAGTGACATCTAACCATTGTGGTACAAATCTGTTGTTAATGAACAATTTTTTTTGTGTGAAAAAAAAACACCCAGAAATTTTTTGATAAAAGATGAAACGAGAGGTTCTTAAGCAGGAACGAAATAGAGATGAATTCGTTTCATTGGTGAATTCGTTTCAGAAAATACGAGAGAGATGGAATGAAAGTTTGAAGCGTGATAGTAACGTTTTGATTTTGTTACCGTATCTGAAGCGAAATTTTAGCCAAAAATAACTCCTAGAAAATAGGGATATTGATTAACCATATTTTTAATAATTAGATAAGTTACCTATATACCCCTTTAGTAAAATTTACTAAACATTTCTTTAGTACCGTAAGTCATACTCGCATTTTAATTGATGTGGCACCACGTGCCTTTCCAAGTGGCTTTTTTTTATTTTAATTTTTGTTAGCTCGTCCATCATCTTCCCCGCACCTCCCTCACACCCCATTAGGCGAATAAAACCAGACCTCCATTTGCTTTCTCCCTCACACCTCCATTTCCACCATTCCTGCATCTGTGACCTAACAATTAGTGATTAAGGAAATAGGCGAATAGAATTCATAATCACGGAAGAGGCGGTGACCTAACAATTTGCGATTCAAAACTGCAAAAATATAATCATTCAATCTCAAATCTTTAATGAACTAAAATCAGTTCCTTACCTAATTGTGTTAAAGTAGATTGCAAAACATAAAGTTCCCAAAACATTGTTTTTGCCTCACATAGAAAATTAAAACCCCTAAATGAAAGAAAGGTAAAACGCGATCAAACCAAGCACCTCAGAATCCAAGCTTGGTGCGAGAAACGTTGGCGGAATAGTGAACAGGGACGAGAAAAAGGGATTTACCCGAGAAAAAGGGACGAGAAACGTTGGCGGAATAGTGGTCCATATTAAAAGTAACCATAATTGACATGTGGATGCCATGTCAGCTAAAATGCTTATGTGGCAATGCTGATTGGGTCTTCTGTTAGTCTAATTAACGCTAGGGACATAATGAAAACGGAAAAATAAGTTAGGGATGAAAATGCCTATTTTCTTAATGTAGGGACTAAACTTAGAAGGTCCCAATTTTATAGTGACCAAAAACATATTTAACCCTAAAGACAATTGAAGTAAAGTATATTCAATTTATTTCTCTTTTTTTAACGAAGCAGTTGTAGGTACTGAAGAGGAGATGGAGATGAAGAAAACGATATTCAATTTCAACTCAACGGAAGTCAAAGCGGTTACGGGATGGGTTATGACTTATTAAAGAGAGGTTGAGAGAGAAGTGGAAAAATTTAGTTTTGCGGAAAAATTTTCAACCAGAATATGAGATGTGGCATTAGTTTCTAATATTCATAATTGATTGATACTAATGAAAAGAAAACGTGACATTATACTATTGGCTTTAAATAAGTAAAATTATAATCCCATTATAATGTTACAATGTAATTCCATTGAAAATTTGATTTTTGTCTTGAAATATATAATTGTTCTGTACCTTTCCCTGAGTCAGATGATGCCGAGTTGGAAGTCGGTAGAAGGTTGTGTTGAAGTTGTGCACTCGTGCCCCAAGTCGGAGGGGGGGATGGTACCTGCAAACACTCTGATGACAAAATCAGCAATTAGGAGTCAGTGTGAGGTCCAAATGAGAGATGTGTACTGTAACATCCCCAATTTAGCTAATTTCATTTATTGAAATTAGCAAGAGGTCATAAATAATTAATTAGCATAATTTATTTTATTACGGGATGATTGTCATGAATTAAATAAATTGACTTTGTGTGTGGTTTGTTTAATTATGCGAGGCATATGAGTTATTGATTAATAGTTTGATTAGAAATGGGTTTTAAGTGGGTAATTAAGAGCAAGGACGAAACGGTCATTTCACACCTATTTTTCCACCTCACCCTCAGCTGACCCATCCACTTACTCACTCCCACAAAAAACATCACTAACACTCAGCAACAACCAACACACTTCAAGTTGTTGAAAAACAGAGAAATTGAGAGCTGGAGAGAGAGGAGAGTTCGCGAGAGTGAGAGGAGAAGAGGTGTGTTGGTTGTTGAAAACAGAGAAACTGAACATGCATCTAGGGATGGGTTTTAAGCTCCATCCTTGGATGCATGTTCAGTTTTATTACATCATTGAATTCCTCTCACCATTCTCTTTCTACTGATACAAATTTCATCAGCCACATTCTCTTCTTCATCAAATCACCATTTTAGAACTCAAGCTCTATCTTAGAGAGAAGCTGAGTTCTCAAGCCTTGCATGTCCTTGTTGAAGTTCAATAATCAGTACTAGAGCTCATCCTCAAGTCACATTACTGTTTGAAGTTCGTTTTGGGTAATTGTTGGAGCATTTTCAGTTGCTGAGTTCGAGTTTGAAGGGTTTGAGGGTTGTTCCTAGAAGCTTGTTGGTGACATTTCGTGTTTAAGCGTATTTCATTTTCGTCTCAAACTCCTCTTCGGTATTGTGGTGAGTTCTATACTCGCTTAGGGGATTGTTTTCGTATTATGGCTTGCTTGTTCAGTTCCTGTTTTTAGTTTGCAAGTTTTCGTGTTAAAAGTCGAATTTCGAAACCATAATGTGTGAAGTATTCGAATGATTGGTTATTTGATGATATTATGATTGTTTGAAACTGATTATGTTACTGTTCTGGACTGAAATTATGTGTTTTGATGTTCGGGAATTAATTGGAACGGGTATTGGAACGATCGGAACGGTCAAGTTTTCAGGAAAAATCATAGTTTTGGGCTACTGATGAACACGCACGGGTTGTGCGCCCCAGTGGCGCGGACCGTGCGTCCTATTCGCAGGTTGCCTGTAAAGTTTTAAAGACATGGCACGGACTGTGTGCCCCTAGGGCACGGACCGTGCGTACTCTTCGTATTCGTGTTCAATTTTTTTTTTGAAAACATGCACGGATCGTGCGCCTCTTAAGCACGGACCGTGCGTAGGCTTCTGTTACCCAACTTAAAAACACGTCTTAGGCCAATCCAAACGGTCTTAATTGCGTTCTAATCCCTTCCCCAACCCTATTAAATGATAAAATAACCGTAGTTCATTGGAATTGCCTATGTTTGGGTTGAATTGGAGAGAATTCCCTAGGTTATAAGTAAGGTAATATGAATTGGTTAAAACATTGTTTTAGCAACGACGTGAGAGGAAAACCCTAAGGCACGATAATGAGATGGACCATAAGTTCATCAAAGCTAAGTTTAAGGTTATTGTTAATGGAACATTATGTTCACACAAATCAAGTTATTTCCTTAAAGAAAAGAAAGATGGCATACATATAATTATATATGTATATCAAGGGTGACGACCCCAAGGATTAGCATACTAGGGGAGGGGAAGTCATGAGCTCCAAAACCTAGTCCCCATGAGGTTTTCCCACTAATTAGTGGTTAGTGGATTGGGTTCACCAAAAGCCATAGAAAAATAAAGAAAGTGGCCTGAGGTGTTGTGCTAAGTTAAAGAAAAAGATTGTACGTAGTCATCCAAAATTGGGCTACGGACAATAGAGCATAATTGTATGCTAAGAAAAAGATAAAGCACGTAGCTATCCAGAATCGGGCTACGAAAGAATAAGATTCCTACGTAGTTGCTTGTTAGGGCTACGAGTTCAAAGGTCAAGTATAATGAACCGCTAGTGTTAGTAAGGGGTCTCGATAGGACTCACTGAGATAATGTTTATCTCACCCTTTATAATTGTGGTTTTTACTGAGAAATAGGGAAAGGTAAAGGTGAAGAAGCACGGCTAGACGGTGTGCCTTATGGAGTTACTGAAGATTCAGTTTTATGATTATGCCATTTTCTCTTTGTTGTCTTTGTAGTTTCGATTGTTTAACTATTATTCGCTAACAGTTGTAAATCGTTTCCGCTACTTATGTTTTAGATATTGAACACCAGGTTGTAAAAGTTTATAAGTCATGAGACTTAAGTACTTTATGTCAAGTTTAATGAGGTTCAAGTGACCGTTGATAATTATTTATCGAAATTTTTAGTTGTGTTCAATATTCCAGGCATACAAGTTAACTTTGAAGTATACTAAGTTGTGCATTTTGATATTTCTAAAAGTTAGAAATATTAGGGTGTTACATGTACCGGATTTCAGGGGTTGATGATGTATTTGTAGGCTTGGAGAGGGGTCATCCCAGTTTCTGGGTGAGACTGCGAGGTCTGGGCCATTCGATCGGTCAGGGCTGATCTCAGCCTTTAATTCGCGCGCCGCGCGTACTACAGGTTGTTATCGCGCCTTTCTTAGGCGTATTGGACCGCAAACCGATTGGGTTTGGCCCATTTCGAAACAATAATATATTATAAATACTTAATCTAATCAGAAAAATATGCTTTAGCAGACCCGTGCATCATACGGGTATTAAGGCTAGTTATCTGGAACAATTTTTTCTTCTATGACTTTTCAAGTATTGGCTTAGAATACGAGTATTAAGGCTAGTTATACGCAACAACTTTTTCTTCTATGACTTTGTCAAACAACTTTGAGGGGCCAAAATTGTTTCTGATTTGACTCTGTTCCATATAATCGGTAACTATTTCCTCAAAATTAGGCTCCTTCTCTCCCATTAATTAAGATTAAGAAACACAACAAAATAATTTTCTCTAGCATTGCAACCATGCGTCCTCGAATGAAGAAACAACAGTGGCTTCGTAAAACGAACCGAATAAATGGTTGAGATTGTTAGCAATGAGGAAGGTTTATTCGGTTCGTTTTACAAAGCCGCCATTGTTTCTTGCCTCGACAATGACCGGTACGTGGTACGCTACAAGAACCTTCTAGATGATGATGGTTCAAAGAAGCCATTGACGGAAATGATATTTTTGCAGGAAATTCGCCTTTTGCCGCCACATGTTCGAATTCCTGAGTTTCTGATTGGTCAGATGGTCGATGCTTTCGATAACGATGGTTGGTGGCTTGGTAGGATTAATATGAAGTTCCATGATGTGATATATGAATGGCAGTATAATGTTTATTTTCATACCACCGATGATGAGATTTGGTACCTGCTAATCACATTAGGATTCACCATGAGTGGGTTTCTAGTCGATGGATGACATCTACAAGATGCTTACAAGAACAATAACCTTCAAGTTCATTCAAACATACAAGAATTAATTGATCATAACTTGATCGAACCAATGACCAAAAAACCACTCATGGTGAATCCTACTTTGGTTAGTAGGGTACAAAATCTCATCATCAGTGGTATGAAAATAAACATTATACTGCCATTCATATCTTGCATCATGGAACTTCCCAGTAATGTTACCAAACCACCAACCATCATTGTCGAAAGCACCGACCATTTGACCAATCGAAAACTCAGAATTCGAACACGTGGCGGCAAAGGACGAATTTCATTCAGAAATTTCATTTTCATCAGTGGCTTCTTTGAACCATCATCTTCCATAAGATTCTTGTAGCCTATCAGGTATTTATCATTGTCGAGGCAAGAAACAATGGTGGCTTCGTAAAACGAACCGAATAAACCTTCTTCATTGCTAACAATCTCAACCAGTTTGTCAACGATGAAATTGACTTCCTTCATTGGAGGACGCATGGTTGCAATGCTACAAAAAGTTATTGTGTTGTGTTTATTAATTTTAATTAATGGGAGGGAGCCTAATTTTGAGGAAATAATTACTGATTATGTTCATGGAACAGATCTAATCAGAAACCACTTTGGTCCCTCAAAGTTGTTTGACAAAGTCATAGAAGAAAAAGTTGTTCCATATAACTAACCTTAATACTCGTGCTCTAAGCCAATTACCGTGTGATGCATGGGTTTGGCTAAAGCTTATTGTTGGTGCAATTACAAACACAATGACAAACACGAACAAAATAGGCTGAGTCGCGGACTAGATCGTTCTCTTTGATACGTTTCGCGGCTCGTCTTAGTTGTGCAGCACTATCCAGCCCCGTCGTCCTCAGAATAAATCAGTCCTCTTCAAAGTATGATTCTCCCTACACTTAGAAGAACCGCCAAACTCACACCCCCTTATTCAATTCTAACTTTTTATATGCTCGGAAGTCTTATTTTTTTCTCAAAATGAGAAGCATATTCTTTTCTATTTTGAAACTCAATTTTGGTTTCCGGTTTATGTTACTTCTGAAAACATTGGTTTTATTTATATAAATCATAAACTAAATTATCCCTTTTGCATTAAACTAAGAAAAACCAAAAATAATAAAGTACCATTAACATTATTAAAAGCTACAAACGGCTAATGGTGCTTATGGTATACAACGGTTGATAGGAGATAGAAAAGAATCTCACAAGGTTTACTATAATATAATGAATGATTGAATAAATATTACAACTAATTTTTGAAGCGGTTTCAAAAGTTTATGTCAAAGTAAAGAAATAAATATATTTTTTATCATATTGGTGAAATATATTTTATTTAACACTTCGACCCCTATGTAATATTGTCTACAGATCTGTAGTTATGTGCATATTAATCAATATTCATTTACAAGCTACTTATTAATTTTATTTAATAGTTATAAATTAAATAAACTATACAAATATTTTTTAATTTTTCTGTTATATACCGTTGATATTTATGTAAGTATTTAATTACTTTAATATAAATGACTTTAGTAGTTACATTTTTTGTATTTGTCAATATTAATACTCTGATATATATAATTTGCTTTGAATAATATATTATATAGTCTGTCAAATATATATATATATATATATATATATATATATATATATATATATATATATAGTGGCGGACCTAGCATGCATCCAGGGGGTTCAAGGAATTTTTTTTTTACTAAACACCCTATATAAATAGAGTAAATTTCCTGAAATTTTAATTTTGACCCCCCTGAAAATTTTAAATTGTACTAGTAGACCAAGTTTTGCACCTATTGGACACCGGCCTTAAAAAATTTGACACCCCTGACCCCGGGGTCCTGGGTCCGCCACTATATATATATATATATATATATATATATATATATATATATATATATATATATATATATATATATATATATATATATATATATATTATGTAACTATTTACATAAAAATATATACAATAGTTAATAAAAAAAGTATACGCGTAAGATTATATAAAAGTTATATATAATACAAATAAAGTTATTGATTCTTCCATCAACATTATATCCCCATGCATGGCACCGGTATGAATTCTAGTTGAAAAGAATCATCTCACAAGGTTCACGATAATATAATGAACGATTGAATAAATATTACAACGAATTTTTGAAGCGGTTTTAAAAACATATTCTAACGTTTTTTTTATCAATATATTCTAACGTTTTAGTACAAAGAATAAAAAATTGGTTTGAAACTTCAGATTGAAAAACGTATGTTCCTTAAATAATATCGAATATAAATGTTTGATTTTTTTTTTCAAATTAAACACAAGTATTAAAATGCCACAAGTATTAAAATTCTCCACTTGTTTTGTTATAATAAAAAATCTAAATTACTTTATTATAATTTCATTAAATAAACACAACAATCCCCCACTTGTTTTATTTAAAAAAATTCACCAAGTAGTAATTCATACTAATATAAGCATTAACATAAATATTGGTGTACGTATACTTGAACTAATACATTGTTAAATCCAAAACATATGAAATCACAAAATTAAACATCTCATAATTAGAGAAAACAAAATTCATCATATTAATCCATATAACTTTCTTTCTTCTATTTTTATAAAAAGATTATTATTATTAGATTTAAATGAAAAATGATTTTCGTAAACATTAATTACACATCTCATATCTTAGCAACAATAAAAAAACAAAATTAGCCTTAAACAAGTTTCTATAATAGCAAAGATGACGTGTTGCGCCAGTGTCTACCCACCACCCCTCGAATTCACAAAAAATATCAATTCAAAAAAGCATAACATGTTCTTGATGGGGGGTTTCTGCTAATTCTCATTATCATTTCGGTTGATGCTCTAGTAATGATTTGTGTCTCCTATTTTGTTTTTCAAGATATACTTCAAGAGTGAAATTGATAATATATAGCAAAATACTGAGAATAAGACATACCATTGGAGACATCCGTTTGGAGACGTATAAGACATACCATTGGAGACATCAATGAGAACGTCGTGCTCGACCGAAATGGCAGTTAATGTCACGTCTTAAAATTGTTGTTGCAATTACAAACACAGTGACGAACACGAACAAAATAGGCTAAGTCGCAGACTATAGTTCGCTCTCTTCAAGACCTTTCGCGACTCTGCCTTAGCTGTGCAGCAATATCCAGCTCTGTCGTCCCTAAGATAAAACAGCTCTCTTCAGAGTATGGTCCTCCCTACACTGAAAAGAACCACCAAACTCACACCCCTCTTATTAATTCTTTTTACTTGCTCGGGGACTCTTATTCTTTTCTCAAAATGAGAAGTATCTTCTTTTCTATTTTCAAACTCAAAATTGGTTTCTACTCTATGTGACTTCCGAAAACATTGGTTTCATTTATATAAATCATAAACTAAACGATCTGTTTTGCATTAAACTAAGAAAAACTGAAAATAATAAAGTGCCATTAACATTATTAAAAGCTACAAACCATAAATAGTGCCAATGGTATAAAACGGTTGATAGGATATAGAAAAGAATCAGGTTCACCATAATATAATGAATGATAGATAAATAATACAATGAATTTTTGAAGCGGTTTCAAAAGCATATTCTATAGTTTTAATACATAAAATTAAAAATTGGTTTGAACCTTCAGATTAAAAAACGTACGTTCCTTAAATAATATCGAATAAAATTGTTTGATTTTTTCAAATAAAACACGAGTAATTAAATGCTCCACTTTTTTTTTCTTGATAAGCGATGATTCATTGCAACGAGCACTAAGGGTGCTCAAAACCGCAATTACAAAAAGTTAATACATAAGGAGGCGTTATGCCACCATAAAGAAAAAGAAAAATAAGAGTAACTACTCGTCCTATAGATATACCAACTCCAAGAAATACATTTGATATGAGATACAATAAGATCTAAACTAGGCTCCTCCCATTTGAAAATTAAATTGTTTCTAGCAATCCAAATACTCCAACAAGTTGCAAATAATGTATCTTGTTTTGGACCCCTTTTTTTCCGGAAAACATATCACCGGAAGATAAAAAAAGCTCCACGATATTGGCACTTGGACTGTGATGCAAACCAAGCCAAACACTCACCTATGCCCAAACTTGTCTTGCCAAAAAACAATTGCAAAACAGATGCATTAGATCTTTGGTATGCTGTCGACAAAACGGACAACCAATCTCTTCCTCGGATTGAATAACATGACGGGATAGCAATAACGCACGAGTAGGAATAGCATTGGAAAAAATACGCCACCCCAAAATACTAATTTTCGAAGGCACATCAGAATTTCATACCTTCGAAAACACTGTTGTTGAATCAGTAACAGCTGCATCCGAAAACACTGTTGTTGAATCAGTAACAGCTGCAACCGAACCAGCAGCCATACGCAGACCCTCCAGCTGACAATAGGATGATTTAACCGAATGTCCTTTGTGCCTTTCCAATGTCCATTTCCAGCTAGTTTTTGAGTCACAATCAGGCTTTACATTTTGCAATATATCCATCAAATTGTTTGCCTCCTCCTGAATCAAATGCGTGCCATCTTGTCGTTCTAGGGAAAGTCCACACCCACTGATCATCCCTCCAAAAACCAGCTTCAGACACCAAAATATTTTTGCGATTACAACCTGCAAATAATAGAGGAAATACCCTGTAAAGGGGCTGATGACCCAACCATTGATGATTCCAAAAATCCACACCTTCTCCATCCCCCAAACCCCTTCTAATGCAAGCATTAAACCAACCAACGTCAACCACATCATCACCAACATAGATTAAATTCCTTATAATGTCATTTCTCTTTTCATTAGCTAGCATCAATTAATTATCAATATAAGAAAATCAACTCTACTAATGCCACATGTAGTCCGGTTGAAAATTTTTACGCTAAACTAAATTTAAATATTTTTAAATTTCTAATTTCTAATATAATTGATAATTGATTTTGCTTTTCACTTGTAACCCCCAAAGTAATTATTACTTTGATTGCTAAGTGATTGAATCATTGGTTGAATTATTGTTATGTGATTTTAATTGCATTTTTGTTTGTGTATTAAATTTTATTGAGTGTATGATTGGGGTAATTCATACAAACATTAGTTAAAATGGGGTAATTAAGTGAGAGTGTTAGATTTTATTAGAGTGCTAACCACATTTATTTTGTTTTAAATCAGCCACATCAAAAGACCCAATTGCCCTCATTAACTCGCCACTATAAGAATAGAGTGAGCTGAACAACACCCATATTCATCTCCAGCTTTTGAAAAACAAATGACTGTAAACAGATAAAATTGAATACTTGTTCGTTTTGAATGCTATTAATGTATATATTGAGCTTATTCTCCGATTAATATATTTTGGCAATAACTATGTTCAATTCCTTTTCATTTGGCCATAGGCAACGATTTCTTAAGCTAAATATTGCAGCAGTATAAACCTACACGTGGATGATATATTAGACAGGAGAGCAGATTAGTAATGGTTCTAAACTATTAACGATAACTTAGTTGCTTATAAATTTTGTTTACTAACTAAGTTTCCCTAACATCCTAACCTTTAGACGTCATAAAGTCTAAAATGTTAACCATTTTTATAAAATTAGAGTTATAAACCTACTTGAGAATTTGGACACAACATAACTTGACGGAAATTAACCATCACCTCGAGTTCCTTAGGGCAAGATACCGATATCAGAACCATATAAACATAACCGATAATAGGATACTTCAGTCATGATACCATAGATGTCCAAAATCAACAGTAAAGTTTATAATACATCATAGCTTTGATTACAAAATCAAAGATTACAATCTTAGAGTAATACACAAATATATTTTGGTAAAGCTAAGAAAACATAATATAATTGATCCGAAAAGATCTCTCGAAAAACTAAGCAACTACATCCGCATCTACTTCTCCTCGGTTTGCTTCGCTTTTCCCTGTCCATCTGAAAACACCACATATAAAACAGTGAGACTACAAATCTCAATGAGGAGAAGAGAGATATGTCGCTTTTTGTGATTTAGATGACTTGAAAGAGATATGTTTCAATTAACCAGCTAAAGAGTGTGTTATGCAATTGTTGAATTTTGGTGAGGCTGCAAAAGAGACATTTACTGAATTTGAGAATTGAATTAGGAATGAGACTTCCAAAAAAAAACCCGGTTATCATCCTTTGCCTCGTTATGTAATGAATTACCTGAAGCTGCTTGTGGATTATGAAGACCCTATGGATTCCCTACTTTTATCACTTTCAAAATGATTTTGGGTGGTGATGATTCTCAGTCAGAGGCATTGTCACCCTTAAAACACCAAATTCTGTTGTTCTGGATTTTTCTCCTTTGCAGGTGTGCTACTCCTTGGTGAGGTGTTGCTTAATTGTTTGATTTGAAAAGCTGTCTTGGTTGGTGATCTACATTTGCTTCCAAGTTTAGAGCTTCAAGGAGTGGATCAAGTTCCTTGGTAGCATTTCGCTAATTCTTATCAGATGTCGTGTTGCAAGAGGGTTCTGTTGTTTCAGCTTCTTTTTATCGAAGATGTTGAAGGCCTTGCTGATATCGATGTTGCTCATATTTGGAATTAGTTATTCTGAATTTGATTGTTAATTTCATTCGCCTTATTGGCTTGTTTTTAGCTTTTGTTTATGGTGGTTAAGCATGATGCTTCTGCTATAAATAGTTAAGCCTTAGATTGTTGTGCTTCTTCCAAGTGGTTAAACTTTGAGGTATAGTTTCTGCTTGGTGGTTAAGTCTTTTGCCCTTTGGCCTTGTTGATATTAGCTTCTACCCTATGGTGGTTAAGCATTTTTCACTTCCTTCAAATGATTAAGCCTTGAGTTGTGACTTTTGCTTGATGGTTAAGTGTTGGTTTGTTGCTTCCTCTGAGTGGTTAAACCTTGAGTTGTGGTTTCTGCCCGATGGTGAAGCATTTGTTCACTTTTGTGGCACTTGGATGGTTATGCCCAAGAGTGGAGTTTGTTGATTCTGTTGGAGTGAATGTTGTGGAGACGCTGAAAGAAGGTTGAAGGGGCCCAAAAGTTGGTCGAAGACTTCTAGGAGCTATGTACCTCAACTGCTACCAATTTTGATTGTTCTTTATTTTCGTTATTTTTATAGTACCTTTGTATTGCTTATCCCAAGCTGGAAGTGTTGTGAACATCATCCAGCTTGCGGGAGGCTGTTAAAGTATAAATAGTAAGCTCGTTAATTGGTTAATAAGGCCCATTAGATAGTAAACTCATTAGATAGTATGGTCCATTAATTAGTTAGTATATAACGTAGATAGTACACTCATTTGTAATTATTTTCTTCTCATTAGTAATATTTTATCAATTTCAATATAATAAACTTTTAAGAGTTCTCTCTTACTTCTATGGATGCCATGTTTTTCAACAAATATATTTCACGAAATTAAGAATTCATTCTATTGAGTACCTGCATGATAGTGATATTATTGATTGAGAAAATAATAGTGAATATTTAACGACAAAAATATTTATTAGTAAGTGACGTATTTAATAAAATATTACCAAAACCGTTAGCATATTATAGCAGCTACAGCTCTGATATTCTCTACTTGTAGCTTCATTTCGGTTTATTTTGAACTCAGTATTCGTAGATAAATAACCATGTCAGATCCACATAGGAACCTATAAAATACTATATTATATGATGAAAATGCTTTTGAATTTAACATTCAATATAACATGTCATAGTGGTGAAACACTCCAGTTTCCACCTAGTCTATCTAAGAATCAATTTATAATGCAAAAATACCAAATAGCAAAATTAGTACTGATCAAACCATTGCCAGTAGTAGTTCTCTTGACTTGCAAAGCTGAAATGACAAAAATAGTGGCTCAGGAAGACAAGAAGAAAGGTAATATAGACTGTATGCTCAAACTGATTGTTAATTAGCTTATAAACTGAAATTGAAAGATCAGAAAATAAAGAACATGTCCAAAAACAAGTAATGAATGAATTAGAAAAAAGGGCATACCTAAAGAAATCTAGAGTAGATTCAAGCTTCCTTCCTAGTTATCCTGCAATCAAACAAAAATTAAGGCAGTAAGAATCAAAAGTCATTGTTCCTAAAAAGACAAAAAAAAAAACAATACTAGAAGAGGACAAGTTATCACGCCTAAATTTCCAAAAGTACAAGTTCAACAACAAAAAAACAGCTTCATGAACTAATTTATAACCAAATAATCCAGATATACTAGCATAGAAAATCAATTTTCTATATGCACTAACAGAATTAATCAAAGGGAGCAACAAATGTAAAACTTTGCAACAAGTACATTAATCTAATGCTAATAATTTACCTGAAACAGTAGATTCCAAGGGCATTTGTAATTTCATGGATGACAGCCGTTGCGAAATGCAAGTAAATCGACGCTGTGTTTACAAAAACGGAATCATCAAGAGAAAGTGATAATATAGAAAATTACACATGTACTCACTCCATCTCAAGGGTAAGCCAAAAACAAATTTAACTCCAAAATACAATACAGCAGAAAGATAAAGGCCGGAATCCATAAATCGGATCCAACATTGGATACAAAATTAATTTACAAATAAAAACAATAGTGAAGTATTGGGGTACACTATCTATTTCTGGAGTCAACTCTTTGGTAATCTTAATGAATGTTAATCCATTCAAATGTTCGTTGGATTAAACAGTTCAGAAGTTTTGAGAGCAAGAAAGAGTTCTTTGAGAAAATGCTATATACTTGCTACTGGATTTATTGTGGGCAAAGAATGACAAATATTCAAGGATCATTAATGGTTTTGTCTCTTGTTATATGATAAGGTGATCTCTTTAGCCAGTTTATAGAGCTCAGCTAATAGCTATTTTAGAGGATTTTCTTTTCTAGTCACGTACTGCCAAACCTTGACTAGATACTAGTTGCTGAGATAACCCTAATAATCCTAATAAATATACATCAAATATTCAAGTCCCTAAAGATATAATATCATATCATAATAAATACAAATCGAAATCATATCTAATTTTAGTCATAGTTTATAGAATATCTCAACTCTAGCTTTTCTATTTGTTCAGGTTATTGTCTTTTTGGTTTCCTTTGGGGGTATTTATCCTTTTCTATTGAACTTATTTCTTTCTCTTCTAAAAATAGTCTTTTTTATGGAAAAAAAAAAGGTAGCCGTACCTGTAAATGCACAGTAACCAAGAAGAACTAGTCTCTCATTTACTAAAGGAACCCTGCCAAAAATACACCAATGGGTTTCCATAAGAAAATACAGGCCACAGTCACATATTCACATAACATCATCTATCAATCAACAGAGTTACGAATGCAAAATCATGGTACGTACCCATCGTTTAGTCTTGATGCAAGTGCATTAGCAATGGCAAATGGGAGATACAGGAGAGACTGCAAAAGATAAATAATGCTTACATCAATTATCTGTGCAACAAACTTTTAACAATAAATCACTTGAATGTAATTGGCTAGATTAATCGAAGTGTCTTCATTGAGCTAACATGTTCTTTGCCATTCCATCTTTTCTGGATTTGTTAGGAATGATGAATTTAAATAATGATGTAACTCTGTTATTATACAAGTAAAGATGCACTACTGTAGTGGATACTCATATAAGATCAAAAGTACCAAAGCTTTTTCCTGTTACATGAGGTTGGTTACTTAGATCAAACAATACCATAATTTGCTATCATGTATTAAATTTTGAAGAAAGACCATTGACCTTTGTTAGATAGCATAACATAGGTATCAGTTTCCTTCAAATGTAAAGCACTGTACAGTTGCAAATATAAGCTACTGTACAGTTAGCCTCTCAGGTTCTGTTCTGTTAGTAATTAGTTAAGTATATAGCTTTCAATCAACAATTCTGTTATAACCTGCTATAGCAGGTTTCCCTGTATTAGCATTACCTATTCTACAGGTCACTCTGTATCTGTTGGGTGTACTATATAAAGTCACCATACTCTGTAATTTGACAATATCAATAAAATCAGAATATTCTCAGTTACCATTTCTATCATGGTATCAACAGACCCGATCCACCACCGTGGGTGATCCTCTTCGCTTCCGCCCTCCGCTCTCATGGCGTCGTCTTCACCAGTCACGCCACCGATCGTAGCTTCTTCTTCGTCTACGCATCCTCCTCTCTCTAGCTTCAACTACAAGATCACTGAAAAACTAGATGATCGCAACTACCTTATGTGGCTCCAACAAGTGGAACCGGTGCTTCGGGCGCATCGTCTTCACAGATATTGCGTCGCGCCGGAGATCCCTCCTCAATATCTCTCCGAGGCTGATCGCGCCGGCAACATCGAGAATCCAGCCTATTCCTCATGGGAACTTCAAGATCAACTCCTCTTATCGTGGCTTCAAGCCTCTCTGTCACCATCTATCCATCCCAGCGTCATACGATGCAGACACACCTTCCAACTATGGGAGCGCATACATCAAAACTTCCAATCCAAGACAAAGGCTCAAGCGAGGCAACTGAGAACAGAACTTCGCACAACCAAGAAAGGTACAGGCTCCGTTGCAGAATTCCTTTCCAAGATTAAATCAATTTCTGATTCTCTCACCTCCATCGGTGAATCCGTAACCACGCAAGATCAACTCGACGTCATTCTTGAAGGATTACCTTCAGAATTTGATTCGTTAACCACCGTCATCAACAGTAAACTCGAGTGGTTTGATTTCGATGAAATCAAGGCTCTGCTTCTTGCGCATGAACAACGCGTGGAGAAGCAACGTGTCTCAGAGGAGGTTGCGACACTTAATCTGACCCAAGCAAAGCCTTCGACTGACACGACGAACAATTCCGCATCACAAGCCAACGTCAATTTCACGAATTCATCAAATAATTTTGGAAATCCCCAATTTCTAGGTCAAAATCAGAATAACAGAGGCGGCTTCGACTCTCGTGGCCGTGGCCGTCGCTTTGGCCGTCGCGGTGGTCGTGGTGGTGGTCGTAACACCACGCAATGTCAAGTGTGTCACAAGTTTGGACACGAAGCGTCCTATTGCTATCACAGATTCAACTACAACTATGGCCCTTCTCAACAGGCGCAGCTCTCTGCATGCAACCCGTACCAGTATCTGCGTCCCACTATCCCTGCTCAAAATGGATGGTCACACCAGCAATCTGCTCCTCAAGCTCATCTTACAAATCCTTATGTTGCTCCTATGGATACTGCTGCCAGCCACCATGTTACCACACTGCCTCCTCCTACTGGTGCTCAACCACCTCCTTCTCACCTAGAAAACGTCTTTCTAGGCAATGGACAAGGTTTGCCTGTACACTCAATCAGCTCTTATTCTTTTCCATCCCCAACACAACCTAATACTACTTTACATCTGAAAAATGTCTTACATGTACCTGATCTTAATAAAAACTTAATAAGTGTTAGCAAGTTTGCCTATGATAACAATGCATACATCCAATTTCACCCATTTCATTATGTTGTCAAATCTCAGGCTTCTGACAAGGTCCTCCTCCAAGGAAGGCTTGCCTCAGATGGTCTCTATCCCATGCAGTCCTCTGGTTTGATCTCTAATAATCCTGTTTACAGTTGTAGTCCTATTCCTTCAATCAATGCTACTGTAAGTCCTCATAGCTCTCTGTATTTTCAATGGCACAATCGCCTTGGACATCCCAATATAGCAACTCTAAATCATGTTCTCAAACTTTGTAATCTTTCTTCTTTTCAAAAGACATCTAATGAATTTTGTATCTCATGTTGTATGGGTAAAGCACATAGGCTTCCTAGTTCTCCCTCTCAAACTGTATATTCTGCACCATTAGAACTTGTGTATTGTGACCTATGGGGTCATGCTCCCATGACTTCATCCATGGGCTATAAATACTATGTTTCGTTTGTTGATGCTTCTAGTAAATACACTTGGATCTACTTTGTTAAAGCAAAATCTGAAACTCTTTCTGTTTTCAAACAATTTAAGGCATTCGTTGAATTGCAACTTAATAGATAAATTAAGTCTTTACAATCTGATTGGGGTGGGGAGTTTAGACCATTCAAACACTATCTTGCTGATCTTGGGATTGATCATAGAATAATATGTCCTCACACACATCATCAAAACGGGGTTGTTGAACGTAAGCATCGACACATAGTGGAGATGGGACTTTCACTTCTGTCCCACTCTTCTCTCCCTTATCCATATTGGGATCATGCTTTTCACACTGCAGTCTTTCTTATTAATAGGCTCCCCTCTTCACACACACAAGTCATTCCATCTCAGTCTCTCTTCAATATTCCACCAGACTTTCACTTTCTTCGTGCTTTTGGGTGTGCTTGTTACCCTCTATTAAGACCTTACAACAGCCACAAGCTGCAATTTAGGTCCTCTCCATGTGTCTTTCTTGGATATTCCTCCTCACATAGAGGATATAAATGCTTGGACTCTTCAGGAAGATTATTCATCTCTAAAGATGTAATTTTTAATGAAAATGATTTTCCTTTTCAACATAGGCAAACCAATGCTAACACTACTTCACCTCCCTCTACCACCTCTATTCCTCTTAACATTATCCCCAACTTCACACCTCCACCTACTGTCTCACCCTATAATACACCCCCCACTGGTCCCTCTCCCCTTCCTATGGCCTCCCCTTTAAGTAATCACTCCACATCTTTCCCTTCCACGGCCTCAAGTACCATTGACCCAAATTCCTCCCCACCTCCCTCACCATCACCACCACCTCCTATTAACCAACATTCAATGCTCACTAAACCACTGTCCAAGACTGCCTTCTGCTTCTTTCGGAACAAGCTCAGAGTGTTGCACACCTCTGAGCTTGAGGGGGGAATGTTAGATAGCATAACATAGGTATCAGTTTCCTTCAAATGTAAAGCACTGTACAGTTGCAAATATAAGCTACTGTACAGTTAGCCTCTCAGGTTCTGTTCTGTTAGTAATTAGTTAAGTATATAGCTTTCAATCAACAATTCTGTTATAACCTGCTATAGCAGGTATCCCTGTATTAGCATTACCTATTCTACAGGTCACTCTGTATCTGTTGGGTGTACTATATAAAGTCACCATACTCTGTAATTTGACAATATCAATAAAATCAGAATATTCTCAGTTACCATTTCTATCAACCTTTAAATCTCTCTTTATGGTTTGGTATATAGTTAACTTTGTCTTTCTCCACCTCAACTTTTGGACTATTCTCCATTTAGCCAACCAAATGAAAATTCACTGTTGATATTTTATTTTGAAAACTTGAACTAAATTTGAAATGTTTAAAAGATTTTCATCGTCTTAAATGCATTGAAGGGAACTATTGTCATTTAAAAACTGGAATGCTAACAGTATTTAGTGACCTCTAATATGGAGAATATTTTCAGCCTTGTTTAAGATATTGAGAACCACCAAATCAGGACAAGACATTATTGCATTGTTTGATCCACATAGTCAACCTCACCAAATGGCAAAAGACTGGTGGTCGTCGTATTATTAACATGCATATGTGATACTTCCTGGGTAAAAGTTTTCATTTTTAAGCACTGCATCAGATTTGAAAAATACTTCTGAGCTTCAGCTTAATTGGATGTAATAGATAAAAGATTAAGAACTGAGTACAGAATTCAAAACATGAAAAGGTAACTATTTTTAAATAAAGGGATATTGTTATGGATTGCTTTGTATGAGAAGGAAAACAAAATTACTCTAATGCTACAAGGAAATACCATTCCATATCTAATAAAAATGCGTTGCAGCCCTCGAGATGTTCATCAAAATGCCATACTGCTTCTAAAATAAACTTACAATTCAAAAGCTTAAAAAGGACAGCTAATTTGAATTTGAACATCATACACATTTACAGATTATCATTAAAAAAGAATGACAGTGAAAAGGTGAAACGGCACCTTAATTTTCCATCATATATTATGTTTGAAATTTAACCATTTACCCAAATTTATTTTCTTGCAAATAAAAAAAGTTGAATTCTCCTTAACTATCGTGCACATTAGATGTGGTATCAAAAAATTAGCAACTCCCAGCGTCAAAATTATTATGAGATCTACATTGGGGAGTCTCACCTAAGAAGTGAGGCTTATAAGCCTCAGGGTTCTCTCACCAAATGGACTAGTCCTTTGGAATGGGCTCTCCCTTTGGGAATATTTTCTTAACATTGGTGCTTTCACTCTTTTTTACAGCAACATTGGTGCTTTCATTGAGAGGCTGACTTCTCGAAGACCCACAGAGGGTTCTAACTGATGAAAGGTTCTAACCAAAGAGAAAGTTGAGAAGTGTGCGGTTTGAAAGTTCCCAAGGACGTTAGCTTTTGAATTGTTATGAGTTCCACATTGGGGAGTCTCACCTATAAGCCTGGGGTTCTCCCACCTAATAGACTAGTCTTTTGGAATGGGCTCTCCCTTTGGGGTTATGCTCATAACGCATTACATACTTCTTACCCAATGATGTCATTTCCAGATTACTATAATTTCATGATAAGGTTACACTAAACAATAAATCTAGATACTATTTACACAATAATGTTATCAACATAAAGGATATCCAGAATCTTAATGAATTTAGAGTTGAGACTTGAGACTCCTAAATATGAATAAAGCCTACATCAGATAACACACATAAATGGAGGTGAAGACGTCATTGAGTGCTCATAATTTCATTACGTGTGATAACACCCAAATATGAAAAAATAATGCATCTTAAATTAGTTTTGAGAAAGCAACAACGGGAAAAAAAACAGCTCAATACCATGCACATTCCAGTTTTTAAGCCCTTCGGTTCATCACATAAGTGGGCCAAAATCATTCTTCCCTGCAAAAGTATGCTTCCCTTAGTAGAAGTTATTATGTAAGGAATTATTGACTACATAAGGAAGCTGAATATGAGATACATAATTTTAGGAGTATGCTTACCAAGAAACCACTAAGAGGAACAGAACCAACCACAAGCATAGTGGCAAAAAAAGAACTTCTATTTCAAATTATAGTAGTTAGTGAATTTACTGACGAAATTACTGACACTAAATTTATAATCGTAAAATACAGTTTACATTATTTATTTCACATATTTAGTTTACTTTTAAAAAGACTTGATTTGATAACTTCATGTGTAAGTCAATTTTACCTAATACCAAGCAGCGAAAGCAAAATTTTCCATTACATGGGACCTTATGTTCCGAAATCCTAACCACGAGGATATATTGCCATCGGAGGACAGATCCTCAATTTGACACAAAATGTAGCAGAAATCTCATTGTGACAAGCGTTTTAAGAATTAATTTATGCATAATCTTAGTAATCGTTTCAATGAAAACATGTTCTGAAAATTTTATAGTCCGATACTTTTTATAAAGACAAAGAAAATAGATATTACAAACACCAAAATTAGCATTCTAATGACTGAACCCAATAACATGTCAAATTGTCAATACCAGATAGTAGAATGAATATCTATCCTCTTAATAACAAGACTGAGGATAAAATAATAGTTTCAAAATGGACAAAACTTAGGTACAATACCATTGGTGTGGTTGGTGCTTCCATTTAAAAGAGGTTCAATAATTTAATTATTGATAAGACAAAAAAAAGTGGCTTCTCAAAACCAGATTGTACATGAAACAATAAACCCATAAACTATATTAAACAATTATAACATCCAGAAAGCCATCTAACTTTATTCAAATCTATTCATTTTCCATAGAGCCAAGAAAGTGACACTAATGGACGGTATAACAGCTAAAACAAGCACCAAAGATAATGAAATATAAAAGGCAGTTTGCAATAAAAAGGAGAAATGAAAAATGAAGCCTTAAACAACAGTTTTTCAAATTTAAGAATTAAGACAGTTTCTTACCACAAGATATCCGAAAGTAAGTCCTGTTCCCATAACAACTAAATGTGGATAGTTGGTTATGATATCAGATGGTGACAAATAATCCCTGCACCAAAATCACCCAAGTAAATGTATATATACAAAAGAATAATGGAATGTACATATCTTCTAAACAAAACTGGAAACAAAAATGATGCATCTTGAGTTGAGTAATACCACACAAGCACTCCTCCGACAAGGACCAAAAAAGGGTAAAGCTGCCCAAAAAAGAACACATCAATAAAGCAACCGGATTATTGGGGAGGGGGGATTCCAATAGGAAAATGTTTTACCATTGCCAATGCAAGTGGCATACTTCCATTTCTTGTCTTCACAACGTTGTAAACATTAAGAACACTGCATGGAACCAAAAGACGTTGAAATTTAAAAGTTCACCATTAAATAACTTAGAAAACAGTATACTGAAACACAAGGGTCATTTCCTACTTAAACTGATGGTTGCTAGCTATCAATCACTGAATGTTATAACCTGGATGACTTAACAAACCGAATTCTATGAGCACGGATCCTCTCTTGCGCGCAGAATGGTGTTGCGCAATGAGGACCGTCAGATCTAGAGAGAAGTGCTCTCACTCTAGATCTAACGGTCCTCGTTGGCGCAGTACCATTTTGCGCGCAGCAGAGGATCCAGATCCGAATTCTACACATCTAAAAAATCAAAAAATATGAAGTATGCCATAATCCTATAACTGTGTTCAGATTAAAGGGTTTTTAGGAAATAAAGGGGGAAAGGAGAGTAGAGACTCAAAGAATTAAGATATTTAAATTGATCCATAGTAGTAAGATGTGATGCAATGTTCAAAACACTAAGCCTTATTAATATTAGTACCAAACTTCTAATATTTAAAAAGAATATAATCTTTATCAAAAAAAAAAGAATATAATCAGATAATATAATGAAATCTAGAAACTACTCCTAAGATGCAATGAAGATATTAATGTACATTTAGAATAATATAGTTTTAGCCAATCTAAAATAGTACTCTGCCTAGAACTAAAACTTATTAACCATTAAGCTTGCTACAAATAAGCCCTTAAAAAGATAAAATAACGCTCATGCTCATCTGTATAAACAGGATCAGAAAGGTAACTCAAGCAGGCGGCAGACACCAACAAGATAAGCATTGTTGGAAAGATATTGAGATAGAAATTCCTTAGCATGAAATCAAGCACAGCAAGGCCCAAATTTCTCCAAACTACATTTGGAAGCTCCAAACAGCAAAAAGTTGTTGAATAACAGACAACTTTGAGATTACAAACTTAGATTGGTGTGCACCAGTCATGGGGAAATAATTACCGTTCACCAGCGCGACTTATAGGCTGTTTGGATCCCCCGGTCAAAAAATAGGATCTTAAATTGGTATGATGTGATAACAAGTAACATATGAAAAGTAAACTTAAAAATAAGTATCTCAAGTTTACAAGTTAGAAAAGAGTGCAGACCCTTTATGCCAAGGACTAAAGGCGTACTATGCAGGCTAGTAAATATTGAACTTCAAAAATTTAGCTATACGTACTTGAATGTGACTGTTGGTATAACCCCAAAAACTATCATCAAACACAATATAGCTCTGAATGTTGGGATATCTGAAATTCAGAAAGAAAATTAAAAATCAAGCAATAAATTATCTAGAAAGGACTTACAAAAAAATGAGACTAACTAGTAACTAAAGATAGACCATAATCATCTTCAAGTTGAGCTCTACTATATCACCTTATTGAAACACACCCCACTTATTTATACGGGAGAAGTATTGAAACACACCCCACTTATTTATGTATCCGAACTGAACAGCCTTCACATTATTCTTTCAAGTACATCAAATAAGTAAACAATCCAGAAGGGCCGGCCTACTTGATTTGCGAAAAAATTGTTTTTAAATTTTATTTTCACGCTTAATTACAAAAATACTATCTTGTTTTCACACTATTTCCTGTTTTTAAAGCTTTCCATGGGAAACCAAAACAAAAGTTTTCACTGTTTGGTAAACAAAACTTCAAAAATGGGAAAGAGTGAAAAGAAATCAACATATAATAATGAAAAGTGAAAACAATGATCTTTTTCTTGCTTTTCTATACAAAATTTTGTAAAAAGGAAACAAAGCAAATACAAAGTAGCTCTTTTATAATTAAAAGTGAAAAAAACAAATGAAAATAGAAAATAATTTCATAAACCAAACCAAACAGACCTTACGGTGCAATTGGTTTGGCTTTTTTGTTTTCATTTTTAGTTATGTTTTACTACATAAGCAAGCATCTAAATGACAAGGACGTCAAGATCTTCGGTGAACACAAGCAAATTTAAAATTTGGACAGAAAATGAAGACTAGGAACTATCAATCTAATATTTCTTAGGTAGTAGATGGTTAATTACACAAGACTTGTATCGTTCCTACACAAGAAGCATTCAGTGAGGGAAAAAGAAAAATACTTATTAGGGGGCATTATATTTAAAGCTAGGCTACAGGTATAGTTATTATCACAAATAGCATTAAGCAATGAACAGAGACATTTAAGCACTTATCCCAAATCTAGAAAGAACACCGTATAATGATGGACAGTCTTACCCCTAATGAAAGGCAACCAGCTCAAAAAGGGTAAAGACTTTCCAAATTGCTGAACCCACCACTCAGCACCTGCAACACCAACACCAACAATAATGGGATTTGGATTTTACGGAAATATAATAAAAAACTGAGAGATAGAACATACCCACAATAGCAGTGAAAAAATGACAGAGGTATATTAGCATAAGGCCCTCTGTAGGTCCATTTACAACAGGCAGTATAAGTGTATTGGTGAAAAAGCTGCCCCCAAACCATCATTTAAAAGAAAATCAATATTCCAAGTATATGGTATTACAATGGTATTAAAATGCATAACCATGCTGAATTGCCAATATAACAGAATCAGGCTTAAGAATATGATATATTCCATTCAAATACAAAAGTAAAATAGGACAAAAACGTATAATCATTTTCCAGAGTCATTTAAAACTAATTTTGATCGAGTATTCCAACTCAGTTAGAACCATCTTTTAATTGACAGAAGGGTAGTTAAAACAAATTTTAATGCTCCACAGACAGAAATGTATAAGACTGAGATATTTTAATAGAAGCTTAAATACATTGTTAAAAACAATGTACTATAACATGTCATCTACCATACATTAATCGAACATGATAACTTACTGCTCCCAGGTTGCACTATAAAATGTAACTGCAGATATTAACCACCACCAGAAAACACTTCTTCCACACATGGATGTGCTCCCAAAAGCAAGTGCTTCAAACTGAAAATAAGTTCTCATAAATGATTGTCTTTATTTTCTTTTAATGTTTTAAAAACATTAGCCAACACTAAAAGAGACATACCGTACAAGCAAGTGCATCACACCCTGCAATGCAATTGAAAGTATCTTCATTAGTGACATTAAAGTAGACGTAATTGGAAATTGGAAACTAAGATAGTGAAAAACATGGTGCAGAAAAATAACCATGATCAAACAGCTCCCCCAATGGGCTTGAAGAATTTGTTCGTCTAGCTTGCTTCCCATCAACGGCATCGAAAGTCTAGCATGTATTAGAGTATAGTCAGTATAGCTTGTTATAAGTTATGTAGGAAGTTGTCAATAACACAAAGTACGGAGTCAACACTTTCTGTATGAGTGGTTAAGTAGTTATTCTGTTAAATCTAACAAGCTCTTGTATATAAACCAATCATATGCTGAATTCAAGTGAAATAGTGAATCTCACTCTCACAGAACACAGAATCGATTATATTATATTCTCTCTCCTCTCTGCAACTGATTGCCTCTATCATGGTATATAGAGCATTTTTTGGGCTTGATTTACTTCTCCAATGGCTAGTTGTTTGAGATCAAACCCTTGGAATCCTTTTTTCGATAACCATGCAGCACCAACTGGAACTACTTTCGTCTCTCTGGCATCGACGAACTTTATTCATGTGCATTTGGTGAAGCTCGGCAAGAAAAACTTCCTGCAGTGGCAGCACCAAGTTGAAGCAGTTATTACTATACACAAGCTTCAACAATTTCTCGTCAATTCTCTCATTCCAGTGAAGTATGCTTCTGGAACTGATCAAGAACTTGATGTCATCAATGCTTATCAACGCTAGCTGGTTCAGGATCAGATGTTATTTTGGTAGCTCTTAGGGTAAATTTCAAAATCCATGCCCCCCTGTGTCTTTGGTTGTAAACAATCTTGGCAAGTTTCGGACTGCGGAGATCGAGGCTGCAGTGGCAGAGGTCGTGGTTGTGGTGGTCCTCGACCTACTTGCCAGCTATGTCACAAGTATGGGCGCACAAAGCCTTCAATTGTGATCGTAGATTTAAGAAAAATGGTGCATTATTCCCTAAAAGCATGTGCTTTTAGTTTCTAGTGAGGATTAAAAGAGGTGCTGAAAAAGAGTTCTAACCCATTAAGGGGTCCACTCACCTTGACTCGGTTAGTGAGAGTCGGATGTGATTTCCAGATATTGAGAGTCTTATACCCAAAAAAAGGACGAAAGCACACTATTTTGTTAAATGTAGAGACTACAAATGAAATAGGAAATAATTTCAACAGACGTCCTTTTCAATGATCAAATATACATTTAACTATAAAATTTATTATGATCAGTTACCATCAGGACAGCAAAACAGAGCTAGTGTAAGTGAGCAAAACCAACCTGGTATAAAAACAGAAGTAGCCCATGTGCAAAATGAACCCATCTAGGAGGAGCTGAGTCCAATTGAGGTGAGTATATCTGGATAAATAACGAAATATAAGTATAGTGGTTCCAGAAATTCACTGTTTCAACAGAATCATTCCCTTCCATGATGATGTGTAATGAACACTTCCACAAAAGAAAATATCAATAAAGCATCAAATTGACTACCAATCTTGAAACACTTCATATACTTGTTTCTAAGAATTGTAAATTCCATTAACCATTTGACAAATGTGAAGCATTTGAAAATTATCACTATTATGACTTCAACTTCATGAAGCAGGGGGATTAATAAATTCAGGTTCCACTCACATAGCCAAGCAATGCAGATAATAGTAAGAACATAAATCCCATCAAAGTTATCTGCAAACAAAAGAAATATCAGTACCAAGGATATAGCTTATGATTTACAACAGAAATGATTACAGGTGATACTACAATAAAAAAAGGAAGCAAGGTGTACCATGTTTGGACTGCAAAATATCGCAGAATGCCAAAATGCCAAGTGATGAGGATAAATAACAGAAAAAGGTGAGTTAGTGAATTCAGAAATTAAAAACAAAAACTGCAGAATAATTAAACCAGAGTATCACCCAAGAGTAAATGATAGTATTGGCTCCATGAAAGAGAGTGTATGTGGTAAAAAAGCCAGAAAATGCAAAATAAATATCTACTAACAATCACAAGGTGAACTAAAAACTATGACATATTAGCTGATGATTTCAATCTAACATGCGTCATCATGTACTGTCATTGTCAAGTGTTATTCTTATAGTTATTTATTACACAAACCTTGTGTAATAGGAAGTTATTCATCCCATGGTAGTTAAATCGGGATATGAATCGTGGATTGTTTCGCCATTTTTTTGTATCGTGTATCATATCGTATCGTGTATCATAAGATACATGAACAATAAAAATATGACAAATTTAGTAAAAAATAAATAGCATAAGCAATTTAATATATCATACTCCTTTAATAATATTGGGCACTTTTTTTATATCTTGAATACACCTTTAACTCCATATATTATTACCACTTTTTTTGACAGTATTGGCTAATTTTTTATTACACCTTTAATAATATTGGGGCAAGCCCATTTATTAGCTAAAACCCTAGTGTTACCATAACCTAATGTTATTTAAGGAGCGTGGTTTCCTTGACCAAAGAAAAAGGAGCGCCGTTTCACTAGTCGATCTCATCTCTACTTCTCTCATCTCTTATTCTCATCTTTGTCTTCTTCACTAATCGATCCCATCTCTCCTTCTCTTATCTCTTTCTTCTTCTCTCTTCATTGTCTTCTTCTCGCAATCAAAGCCAAGACCATGAGATCGGCTCACTCTATCAGAGATTCAGCAGAAAAAACGAGAAAAAAAATCCTAAAATTGCTTGGAAACAAACCTGGGTCGCGTGACCCGACCCGGTTCAACACAGAAACCCGCCGTACACATTATCGTGCGATACACCATTGGAATCGCGATGCAGCGATTCAGAAGCGATACAAGACGATACACCTGCGACACACACCAATTTCCGATACACTATGCGGTTCGTATCAGTGACGACCATTTTCTTATCGTATCGCGATATGTATCATACGATACAGGCGATACTTACTACACTGATTCATCCTGATATTACAGAAGAAAAACAAAGCCCAGAGACAATGCATCTAAGTTAACAAAATCTTGTGTTTGGGAGTTTGGAGGGGAGGGGAAGGGAGGGGTTGAGACTAATAGTGTAAATTCTTTAGTAATTGGGAGAAAAATTATCCCCCTAAACCCTCCAAACCCCCTCTCCTAGTTTATTTTTGGAGCCCCTCCAAACTCCCCCAAATATGGAGGGTTTTGGAGGGGCTCCAAAAATAAACTAGGAGAGGGGTTTGAGGGGGTTTAGGGGGATAATTTTTCTTCTCATCACTAAAGAATTTACACTATTAGTCCCAACCTCTCCCCTCCCCTCCCCCTCCAAACTCCCAAACACACCCTTAAGGTTTTGATAAGGGATACTTCAACTTCTGATGACAGTTATAGCTATTTAAAACAGTTCTAAGTCATAAAGTGAACACAAGCAAAGCAAATGAACCAGTAATTTTGCATATAAAGTATAAACCAAGAACCTAAACTGTGGAAATAGGAAAAGGTTATGAACATAAGGGTATGTTTGGATTGAAGATTTTGGAGATAAAGCAAAGGGAGGATAAAATTTTTCTTTCAAACAAATATTCTTTAACGTAACATTTTTTTAGAATGAATGGAAAAAATGATTTATTATCATAAACTTGATGATCTGATCCTTTAATCATTTGTAAACTTTATATCTTATGATTCAAAAATGAGAAACTTTATCCTCCTTTTTATTCCCTCTAAACATACCGTAAGGCTTTGTTTGGGAGTTAGGAGGCGAGAGGAGGGTTTGGTGGAAAAGGAGGGGGGAAAGGGAAGGGGAAGGGAGGATGGTCCTCCACCTTGCATGGGGACTCAAAAATTGTAGTGGAGGAGGACTTTGGAGGGCTTTAAAAAATTCTCCAAACCCGTCCCATGCTTTTATAATACTCTGAAAACAAAAAATATATTAGTCATGAGCACTCTCTTCCCCTCCCCTTCAAAAACACTCCTAAACAAGATAATGGATTTTCCTTCCTTTCTCTCCCCCCACCCCCCCCCCCTTCTTTCGCTCCAAAATCCGAAACAAGCCCAAAGCTATGGCTACTTTGTGTGTGCTCATTCAAATTGGAAATGATAGTATTAAAATAAAATATTGTTTTATAAAAATAGGAGAAAGGTTTCCATAGAATAATAAAACCCAATTTTCCCAAACAAAGTTCATATGATATGATTTATCATCCTCAAAGTGAAGAGATATTTTCATATGAATAACTGAGTTATAACAAAGAAATATCCTTAGTTAAAAATGAGAAAAGTACTCACGGCATCCATAGGGGGAAAAAATTAACGAAGCGACTCCAAAAGGGCTGTAGTACATATTTTGCCATGTAAGAATGATCAACGCCACTATATTTGTATCTATGCAGAGCTGCAACACCATGAGACCCAATATAACCCATTCTCTCTCGCCAAAACTATGTAGTATGTTTCAAGGACCAGTTAAACCTCAACACAACCTGCAAAAAGTTGAACAAGAAATTGACCAAATAAATCTAGGATTATCCAGATAGCCAGTAAAAAATCAAATGAACAAATTTAAAAGGATATGCCAGATTTTTTAATGTATCTGACATTTAAAGAATACATTGTTGCAAGAGCTGTCCAGATCAAACACAGAATCAATCATATGTTGTGGGGGGGGGGGGGGGGAGGGGGGATCAACAATAGCATTTTATATTAATATAGGAAAATGGGAAACAATAATCAAATAAGTGAGTAAGAACCCATGAATGGTGCAGAATAAAAGGGAATAATTGGAAAATACTTTGCAATATCTTTGAAACAAAAAGGGAATCAAAAGCTTAAATTGTAATAATTAATCTTGTAACTAAATCAAGGTTTCAGATTTCAAATTGAGACAAGCATCTCAGGCATGCCTTTAGACTTAGACACTTAGTACTTACTATAGCAGGGAAAGAAAAAGGAAAGAGAAACACAACCACTCAAAATGCTTATTTTTTGTTCGGACCATCGCTAACTACAATGGAGTGTCCGAACGCTTTCAAGGAAAGACTAATCTCCACTCGTGCTTAGGAAAATTTCGCAATGGCCAACACCGAGATTGTCCACTCTGGGAATCGAACCCGGGAGCCCCGGGTCGACCCGTCTAACTAAGATTAAGCCACTTAGTACTCAAAATGCTTATTACAATGCTAAAGGGGATATAGCAGCAAAATGTTAAAAAAATACAAGTTTTCTACGTTTGGGGTTCTTAGCGGTAACCGCATAAGAGTTTTGTAAACTGCCCACCGTAATATTTTTTCACTATCAATGGTATGCTTGAGTAGTTAATTTATATGGAAAATTAATGCAACAAATATTCTACGAGCCCTTTATTCCAGTGAGGCTGGCATGTGCCTTTTGATCTCGCCTTAAGGCATTAAAACTCACTTAAAATCGAGATTTTAATCGTAAAATCGTAAGATTCTACGAGTTTACCAAGCCCCAGCGACTCAGATCGTAAACAGAATCGCATTTTCGGCAAACTTGTGCGATTTTACGGTGTTGATCGCAATTCTGGGAAGAAAATCGCAAGTAGGGGAGGGAGATGAACAGGGTCGGGTTTGCGCGACCCGGGTTGTATTTGACCCGTTTTTAAACTTCTAAACCCTACAACTTACTTGGTAGATCTTCCATCTCTCCCAAATCGCTTCTCTCGGTCACTGCATCTCCATCTCTCTCACAGTGTCATTGCAGCTCCCGTGTCAGTTCTGTTCTCAGTGGTGGGTTTTGTGGGTTGGGCTTGTGGCCCAAACCTTTTTAATGTTTGGGTGAAGATTTTTGTACCCCTCATTACACCCCATACCCCCCAAATTACCCAAACTACCAAAAATACCCATGCTCCCTTATTTACGGAGAGAGAAATGAGTCAAATTTTTTTTCCGGGAAGTATACTTGTTTCCGGATATATATCTATTTGATAAATCTGTAACACAAAATTAATTCCGGATTTATCTCTTTTGGGATATTTCTGGAAATTATTTTTTTAACCTTTCGGATTTATGTTCATGAAATAAATCTGGAACTCAAAAAACACTTCCGGATTTATCTCCTTGAGGTGTATATACCATGTCTCACGCAACCCAAAATAATTTTATTCTTCCTCTCCTTACCAATGGTTGTATCTAATCTAAAAATGATAACCACAACTGTGTTAGCTTTTCCAACTCCTCTAGCCCAAAATACGAGATCTTCACGGATTTTTCCTTATTATGACAACCAATAACTTATAAATAAACACAAAAAATTTAATGGGAGATATGTACATCGTTAGTCATAAATGTTCTAATAATTCCAAAGTAAATGGAAGCGAACCATCAACCGTAGCTATATACTGAATAAAATAAACAAAGTATAAACATAAAAATATTAAATATTTAAAAAAATAAATGCAATCCAGATTCATCTATGGTACATAAATTCGGAAGTAAAAAATTTAACCTTCCGAATTTATCAATAATAGATAAATCTGGAAACAAAAAATTACTAATTTCTGGATTTATGTTCTGGACATAAATCCGGAAGCCAAATTTACACTTCCGGATTTATGTTTGAGAGATAAATTCGGAAATTCGAGAAAATTTACGTTCCTGAAATGCCTCTTTAAGGGATAATTCCGGGAATGGTAAAAATTTGGGTGCTCTGAAGTAAATTTTGGTGTAAATAAGAGGGGTAAATTGGGGTTAAATTAAATTTGGGGGGTATGGAGTGTAACGATGGGGTACCAAAATCTTCACCCGTAATGTTTTTTCTCCTTTCAATAGTTTTTGTTCTCTATTGTAAAAAAAATCCCTTACGACGACGAGCGAGCAATGAAAAGCTGAAAATAATTTAAAAACTGCTTCATATGAGAAACTATTTTGAGTAGCTTCTCATAAAAATTAGTTTTTTAAGAATGATTTTTTTAAAATAAGTGATTTTCATAATGTTACGCAAACACAAAACAACTTCTCATTTTCTTAAAAATCTCTAAAAACTAATCTCTAAGGTCCCGTTTGTTACGGATTAAAAAATAAGTGATTTTGTTGTTAAACAATTTAGGGATTACTTTTTAGAGATTTTTAAGAAAATGAGAAGTTGTTATGTTTGGGTAACATATTGAAAATCACTTGTTTTAAAAAAATCATTCTTAAAAAACTGATTTTTATGAGAAGCTACTCAAAACGGCTTCTCATATGAAGCAGTTTTTAGATTATTTTCAGCTTTTCATTTTTTTTAAGAATTTATAACAAACGGATAGCATGTCGTCATAAGTGATTATTTTTTAAAAAATGTAATTTTTTTTAAAAAAACAAGCTGTAACAAACGGGCTCTAAATTATTTAACAACAAAATCACTTATTTTTTAATCTGTAACAAACAGGGCCTTAGTCTATTAAGTTACGATGTCGCTTACAAAAAAAAGTTACGCTGTCAAAAAAAAGTTACGATGTCATAAAAAAAGGATCAATTTAGTTCCATTTCGTGTAGCCCAAACGCTATCAACATTTTTTTTACCGTTCTCCTTTCTAAAGTTGCATTTTTTTAATGTAAAAGGCATAAGTTACGTCTTTTTAATATAATAACAACCTTGTTTACTCTTCCACTATATTAGTTTACAGTAATATCTACATTTTTGTAGAATATTACGATTTTACTTGCGATTTTACGAGTTTACGATTTTGTTAACCTCTACCGATTTTACAAATTTCTACAACTTTTTCGGTAGAATCTTCTAATTCTACTTGCGATTTTACGGTTTATGATTTTGCTACCGCCCTCTCGATCTTAAGTAGAATCTCGATTTTGACAATTAGGCTCACTGGTGCCTTGTGGGCACTATTGATTATGAGCAGAAATCATGTTTAAAATAGAGTTCAGTTTTCACATTAGAAAACAAAAACAACATTGAAGAAGATCAAGAATTGTCAACTTCCTATATAATCAAACAACATAATTAAGATGTTATTCTTTATCTTTGTACCAAATCTTTTTTCATAATTAAATATGCTAATCTATATCTATATCGATATTAATATCTATATCTATAGATATATAAAATACATTTGGGAATTGCCAAACATAATTGAATTGCCAAATGTCATCATCTTACAATCTCAAATAGTCAAACAATGCTGACATGTAACATTTTCAAATTATTTGCATTAAATAATTTTAAAAATATAGAAAAAACTGCCATATATACATTAATACCCTAATTGATAAATATTTATTACAATTCCATAAAATGCATTTTTAATCCTTTCATAATAAATTTCATATTGCATAACTGAATATGTAGTGTAATATATATTTAAATAATATTTAGATAAAAATTATAATTAAATTATATTTAAAATATAAACCGTGGCCTATTGTTCTGAATTTCTTTTAAAATTCAAATTATATTTAAATTATTCTTCAATTATTTGCAAAATACAAATTATATATGTAATTACATTTTTATGTAAATGTGGTTTAATATAAATTATGGCCTATTTTTTTGAATTCCGTTATAAATTCAAATTATATTTACATTATATTTGAATTATATGGATAATACAAATTATATTATATTTAAATTACATTTCCTATGAAAATGTGGTTTAATATAAACTGGCGCCTATTTTTTTGAATTTCATTGAAAATTTGAATTCAACTTTCAAATTCATTTTGATTCTCCCCAATTTAAACCTGAAATATTACTATACATATATGGTCATACTCTTATGGGAAAAACGCATTCTACATCCATTTTCATATTCTGTATACACATAATTTGATTTTCAATTGCCAATTATTTCTGGATCAAAATGGATGTAGCTGCACAAGAATTTGAAGAATTTTTATTTTTAATTGGAAATTTAACACCGTCTGTAACATCCCCAAAATAATTATCGAAATTATTTTGAAGCTGAGTGAATTAATTATTCCTAATTAATGGGTAATTGAGGTTTTAGGGAATTTAATTAAGTTGAGGAGAAATTATGGTGTTGGATAGGAGTTATAAGGAATAAAAAGGTTTAAGAAAGGGTAGTTTTGGAAACTTACCCAATTATTATTAATAACAATATATATGTATATATGAAAGGAAGAAGAGAAATAGAATTAAGAAAGGAAGAGAGGAACCGAAAGAAAGAAAGGAAAGAAACAGAGAAGAATGGAGGAAAAGAGAGAGGGTGGCGTGAGTGAGAAGAGGAAGAAGAGGAGCCATTTTTGGAGCTTGTTTCATTCTCTTTGCACCCTTAGAATCACCTCACCTCCCTCTTCATTTTGACACCAAAAATAGCAACATCCATTTACTCTCCTTCAATTCACCATTTTCGTTTTTCTTGAGGAAAAGAGGAGAGTATTGGAGCTTGCTCCTTCTTTTAAGTAATTTGGAGGTGTGGGAAGTTCAATTGGGAGTTGGGTTGCTAAGTTGGTGTGAAAAAATCAAAGATTGGGTGAGTTAGGATTTGTAAATCAAATTTGGGGTTTATGTGTTGAGTAGCAATTTGAGGTTAGGGATGATGAATAGTGCCTTTGGGAAGCTTGGAATTCAAGTTGGAGTTTGGAGAGGAGCTTGAAGCCCTAGGAGCGAATTGTTGGTGCCTAAGTGATTCGATAGTTCAAGATGAGGGCTCTCGCGCGATATGTGTTCAAGCCGGACGACACGCGAGTGCTTCAAAGATGTCTCTTGGTTGAGTGAAAAGCTTTGGAAGCGAATTTGAGTGTCGTCAGAGCGTCGAAGTTGATGCGGGGATCGTTCGTGTGGTTATGTGGAGAATTCCGTTTTGGTGATCTCGGTTATTTGTGATTTTCATCACAATTGGTGAGTTTTACTCTAGCATGAATTGTTAGATATTAACTTGGCTGACTTGCAAAGAGACATTGGGGACCCAAATATTCTGCACTTTGTTGTGGAAAATATGGTTTGCAAGGAACCAATTAATTTTTAACAAAACTCCTGTGGAACCAATTCCTATTGGTAAGGTTGCCTATGATTTTATTTTGGAGTTCAATGCTGCTAGACCTAGGAACACTGGTCTCGGCCAAAACAGATTTGCTGCTGCTGTTATAGCAGATGGGCAGCTAGCTGGGAATCACGTTTATGATGATGCAGGCTGTTTTAGCGAAGGTAGCACGGGCTGGGGTCTAGCTGTGACGGATAGCAATGGGGTGCTAACTTTCTGTGCTTGTAAGGGGGATTCAATTGTGGTTAGTCCGTTGATGGCAGAGGCGTATGGAATTAGATGGGCTCTTGAGATGATTGAAGGTCTTGGGATAAATGTGAGCACCATAGCTACTGATGCAGCAACGTTTGTGAAGTGCCTGGATAGATCTTCTATTATTGCTGAATTGGATCCTATTGTAATTGATTGTAGTGACACTTTGTGTAGGAATCCTAATTTCAGAGTAGCCTATATCAACAGGTCTTGTAATGCTGTAGCTCATGACTTAGCAAGCCTAGTTAGGCGTTGTGGATCCAGGTCCTGGACTGGTTTCCCTAGCAACTCTGTGTTTAGTTTCTATCATGTAACTCCCACTTTCAGTGGTGTACTTTCCTCGGTTTATTGAAATATATCGTACGTTCAAAAAAAAAAGATAATCTATTATCTATCTTTTACTGTCTACTATAATCTACTAATCAACTAAAATAATCAATTAAAACTGCGAGATAACTGCAATGATATATAAAAAAACATGGGATAACTGCATTGATATATAAAAAAACAGGATTAATTTTTGTCATTGTTAATTAAATTTTTTGAAGACTACTATAAATCTACTATCTAAAAATGAAGAAGATTTATTGACTATCTAAACTACTGCTTAATATTTAAAACAAATATTTTTTATTGATAATCTACTATCTCTCTTTTATTATCTACTATAATCTGCTAATCAACTAAAATAATCAATTGAAACTACGAGATAACTGCAATGATATATAAAA